>JBBDGP010000538.1:750000-1950000 GCA_037952835.1 Lithobates septentrionalis | reverse complement strand
GGCAAGGCTTCCACCCAGGAGAGGCTTGAACCTGGCTGGGGCGTGAGCGGTAAGGGGTGCTGAGCGATCCATCCAGTCCCGCACAGGTGAGGGGAAAAAAAGGAGAATACTGAGGTGAGTCCTATCAAGTTGTGAGGGGCAACCCAAATGTATGCTGCCATGATGCGACAGGAAAGATTGGTGATTGCAGAGACATGGGTTGCTCTTACTGGGCCCTAATGCTGAAAGAGATGGATCCAGTGACATTTGTTATAGTACATATTTTTAATTGACATAGTTCCTTAAAAGATATGGTGGATTTCCTAATTGTTCAATCAGATTAGTATCCCCACCATTATTGGGCTTTAGCATGAGAACCAAGTTAATATTTTGGATATCCTTTATCAACATGTGATCTTTGTTTGAATTATCAAATAGTTGGGATAGAGTAGTCATGTGTACATCTTTTAGGCAATTGCTGGCCTGAAAAATACCAATGTATTTGGTTATTTTCAGATCTGGGAAGTATCATCTGCTAATGAGTATAAGTCTATTGATGTAGCACAGTTTTTCCAAAGCGAGGATGAATCGCAGTTTCTACTCAAATGCTGTTCTTGGGCCAATGATTGTTCCAGAATTATGGTGACTGCCCGGAATTACCTATATGTAAGTGTGATTTTTATTTTATATTGCATAATGTAAAAATAATGTATTTGAAAACTCATTGGGAAAAATGTGTATTTGTAAAGAGACAGATGTGTTTATGTTGAATACTATGTCTTTGTGTCATTTATGTTTGCAAAAGACTTGATAATTTGGTACCAGAACTAATAACACTTTCATGTACTACAGATATTTGATGTTGAAAGCGGTGACCTTGTGTCTGAACTTGAGGCATGCCACCAGAGCATAACTATTTTGTACTGTGATTTCTGCATATCCAATCAGATTGTAGCAATGGCCCTGTCACACTATGTTGTTCAGGTAAAGTGATTAGAGTGTAAAGAGCATTGATTGAATTACCAAGAAATGTTTTCAGTTAAAGCAGCAGAATGCAAACCTGGAAATTCTAAAGACATTTTCTAAAGACACAATTCAAAAAATCATTAAGAATATTTCCTTCTAATTGTTCAAAAAAAAAAAAAAAAAATTCTTGAGGCTCGGTTTACACTGGAACCGGCTGCGGATCGCACAGAAACCCTGTGCATTCCCATTCTCCGGTTCAGGGACGAATCAGAGCCGAATCTTTGCCTGAATTCGGCCCTAAAATGGAGCCAAAGACGCACAGTGTTTCTGTGCAGTGCGCTCCGCAGCCGCCCGGAGGTATGTGAACCGGCCCCATAGAGAGCCGGTTACATTCTCCTGCTATGCGAATTGGATGCGGAGAAAATCGCATCCAATTCACATAGGTGTGAACCCAGCCTTAACCACTTGCCGACCAGCCGCCGCAGATTTATGTATAAATCAAGTTTATATACCTAAAAAAAAAAATGTAAGACTATTTTGCTTTAACCACTTGCCGACCGCCTCACGCCTATATACGTGAGCAGAGCGGCACGGGCAGGCAAAATCACGTACCTGAAACGTGATTGCCTTCCCGCGGGTGGGGGGTCCGATCGGACCCCCCCCCCCGGTGCCAGCTGCGGTCGGCATTTGGTTGGAAGCGATGGGAGACGAGGGGGAGGCCATCCGATCGTGGCCCCCCCCTCGCGATCGCTCCCAGCCAATGACAAACATCCCCTGCCTCTGTATAGTACACAGAGGCAGAGGATGTGATGTCATCTCTCCTCGGCTCGGGAGTTTCCGTTCCAGCGCCGAGGGGAGATGACATGTAAGTGCACCAACACTCACACACACACAGTAGAACATGCCAGGCATACCTTACACCCCCGATCGCCCCCCGATCCCCCCCCAATCACCCCCCCCCCCCTGTCACAAACTGACACCAAGCAGGTTTTTTTTTTTTTTGTTTTTTTTTTCCTGATTACTGCATAGTGTCAGTTTGTGACAGTTAGCAGTGTTAGGGTAGTGACTGTTACCCCCCTGTAGGTCTAGGGTACCCCCCTTACCCCCCCTAATAAAGTTTTAACCCCTTGATCACCCCCCGTCACCAGTGTCGCTAAGCGATCATTTTTCTGATCGCTGTATTAGTGTCGCTGGTGACGCTAGTTAGGGACGTAAATATTTAGGTTTGCCGTCAGTGTTTTATAGCGACAGGGACCCCCATATACTACCGAATAAATGTTTTAACCCCTTGATTGCCCCCTAGTTAACCCTTTCACCACTGATCACCGTATAACCGTTACGGGTGACGCTGGTTAGTTTGTTTATTTTTTATAGTGTCAGGGCACCCGCCGTTTATTACCAAATAAAAGTTTAGCCCCCTGTAGGTCTAGGGTACCCCCCTTACCCCCCCCTAATAAAGTTTTAACCCCTTGATCACCCCCTGTCGCCAGTGTCGCTAAGCGATCATTTTTCTGATCGCTGTATTAGTGTCGCTGGTGACGCTAGTTAGGGACGTAAATATTTAGGTTCGCCGTCAGTGTTTTATAGCGACAGGGACCCCCATATACTATCTAATAAATGTTTTAACCCCTTGATGGCCCCCTAGTTAACCCTTTTACCACTGATCACCGTATAACCGTTACGGGTGACGCTGGTTAGTTTGTTTATTTTTTATAGTGTCAGGGCACCCGCCGTTTATTACCGAAAAAAGGTTTAGCCCCCTGATCGCCCGGCGGTGATATGCGTCGCCCTAGGCAGCGTCAGATTAGCACCAGTACCGTGAACACCCATGCACGCACCGTACACGCACCGTACACCTCCCTTAGTGGTATAGTATCTGAACGCATCAATATCTGATCCGATCAGATCTATACTGGCGTCCCCAGCAGTTTAGGGTTCCCAAAAACGCAGTGTTAGCGGGATCAGCCCAGATACCTGCTAGCACCTGCGTTTTGCCCCTCCGCCCGGCCCAGCCCAGTCCAGCCCACCCAAGTGCAGTATCGATCGATCACTGTCACTTTTTTTTGTAGCGTTTTGGTGAACTGGCAAGCACCAGCGGCCTAGTACACCCCGGTCGTAGTCAAACCAGCACTGCAGTAACACTTGGTGACGTGGCGAGTCCCATAAGTGCAGTTCAAGCTGGTGAGGTGGCAAGCACAAGTAGTGTCCCGCTGCCACCAAAAAGACAAACACAGGCCCGTCGTGCCCATAGTGCCCTTCCTGCTGCATTCGCCAATCCTAATTGGGAACCCACCGCTTCTGCAGCGCCCGTACTTCCCCCATTCACATCCCCAACCAAATGCAGTCGGCTGCATGAGAGGCATTTTCTTTATGTCCTCCCGAGTACCCCTACCCAACGAACCCCCCCAAAAAAGATGTTGTGTCTGCAGCAAGCGCGGATATAGGCGTGACACTCACTATTATTGTCCCTCCTGTCCTGACAATCCTGGTCTTTGCATTGGTGAATGTTTTGAACGCTACCATTCACTAGTTGAGTATTAGCGTAGGGTACAGCATTGCACAGACTAGGCACACTTTCACAGGGTCTCCCAAGATGCCATCGCATTTTGAGAGACCCGAACCTGGAAGCGGTTACAGTTATAAAAGTTACAGTTACAAAAAAAAAGTGTAAAAAAAAAAAAAAAACACAAACAAAAATAAAAAAAAATAGTTGTCGTTTTATTTTTCTCTCTCTCTATTCTCTCTCTCTATTGTTCTGCTCTTTTTTACTGTATTCTATTCTGCAATGTTTTATTGTTATTATGTTTTATCATGTTTGCTTTTCAGGTATGCAATTTTTTATACTTTACCGTTTTACTGTGCTTTATTGTTAACCATTTTTTTGTCTTCAGGTACGCCATTCACGACTTTGAGTGGTTATACCAGAATGATGCCTGCAGGTTTAGGTATCATCTTGGTATCATTCTTTTTAGCCAGCGGTCGGCTTTCATGTAAAAGCAATCCTAGCGGCTAATTAGCCTCTAGACTGCTTTTACAAGCAGTGGGAGGGAATGCCCCCCCCCCCCCACCGTCTTCCGTGTTTTTCTCTGGCTCTCCTGTCTCAACAGGGAACCTGAGAATGCAGCCGGTGATTCAGCCAGCTGACCATAGAGCTGATCAGAGACCAGAGAGGCTCCAAACATCTCTATGGCCTAAGAAACCGGAAGCTACGAGCATTTTATGACTTAGATTTCGCCGGATGTAAATAGCGCCATTGGGAAATTGGGGGAGCATTTTATCACACCGATCTTGGTGTGGTCAGATGCTTTGAGGGCAGAGGAGAGATCTAGGGTCTAATAGACCCCAATTTTTTCAAAAAAGAGTACCTGTCACTACCTATTGCTATCATAGGGGATATTTACATTCCCTGAGATAACAATAAAAATGATTTAAAAAAAAAAAATGAAAGGAACAGTTTAAAAATAAGATAAAAAAGCAAAAAAATAATAAAGAAAAAAAATAAATAAATAAAAAGCACCCCTGTCCCCCCTGCTCTCGCGCTAAGGCGAACGCAAGCGGCGGTCTGGCGTCAAATGTAAACAGCAATTGCACCATGCATGTGAGGTATCACCGCGAAGGTCAGATCGAGGGCAGTAATTTTAGCAGTAGACCTCCTCTGTAAATCTAAAGTGGTAACCTGTAAAGGCTTTTAACCACTTGCTTACCGGGCACTTAAACCCCCCTCCTATCCAGACCAATTTTCAGCTTTCAGCGCTGACGCACTTTGAATGACAATTGCGCGGTCATACAACACTGTACCCAAATGAAATTTTTATCATTTTTTCCCCACAAATAGAGCTTTCTTTTGGTGGTATTTGATCACCTCTGCGATTTTTATTTTTTGTTAAAAAAATTTAAAAAGACCGAATTTTTTAAAAAAATTTTTTTTTTTTTTTATATTTTGTTATAAAATTTTTTAAAAGGGTAATTTTTCTCCTTCATTGATGTACGCTGATGAGGCGGCACCAATGGGCACTGATAGGTGGCAGTGATGGGCACTGATGGGTGGCAGTGATGGGCACTGATTGGTAGCAATAATGGGCACTGATCTTGTACACTGCTAGGTGGCACTGATTGGCACCACTGGTGGGCATTGTTAGGTGGCAATGGTGGGCATTGATAGGTGGCACCTGTAGGCATTGATAGGTGGCACTTATGGGCATTGATACGTGGCACTGGTGGGCACTGTGGGCACTGTGATGTGGCACTGTAAGGTGGCACTGGCAGGGGGTACTGTGGGCACAATTGAGGCATTATTGCCTCCTCCTCTTCGGGACCGATGTCCCTTGCTGCTGAGCCGGTGATCGGCTTTTTTTTCTCCTCGCACTGTCAGCGCGAGGAGAAAAAAAAACCGATTACCGAGCTTTTGTTTTGATCATGTGATCAGCTGTCATTGGCTGACAGCTGATCACATGGTAAGGGGCCGGGACCGGCCCCTTACACGGATCGGTGATCACCCGAGTCTCAGTGACTCGGTGATCACAGCGCGCTCCACGCGCGCCCTGCAGGGCGCGCGCAGGGCACGTGCACAGCGGAGGCCGTCATATGACGGCCTCCCGGGAATGCAGGTCCGCGCTGTAGCCGTCATTCGGCTATAGCGCGGATAGCATGTGGTTAAAGGCTTTTAAAAATGTATTAATTTTGTTGCCACTGCACGTTTGTGCGCAATTTTAAAGCATGTCATGTTTGGTATCCATGTACTCGGCCTAAGATCATCTTTTTTATTTCATCAAACATTTGGGCAATATAGTGTGTTTTAGTGCATTAAAATTGAAAAAAGTGTGTTTTTTCCCCAAAAAATGCGTTTGAAAATCGCTGCGCAAATACTGTGTGAAAAAAAAAAAAATGAAACACCCACCATTTTAATCTGTAGGGCATTTGCTTTAAAATAATATATAATGTTTGGGGGTTCAAAGTAATTTTCTTGCAAAAAAAAATAATTTTTTCATGTAATCAAAAAGTGTCAGAAAGGGCTTTGTCTTCAAGTGGTTAGAAGAGTGGGTGATGTGTGACATAAGCTTCTAAATGTTGTGCATAAAATGCCAGGACAGTTCAAACCCCCCCCAAATGACCCCATTTTGGAAAGTAGACACCCCAAGCTATTTGCTGAGAGGCATGTCGAGTCCATGGAATATTTTATATTGTGACACAAGTAGCGGGAAAGAGACAAATTTTTTTTTTTTTTTTTTTTTTTTGCACAAAGTTGTCACTAAATGTTATATTGCTCAAACGTGCCATGGGAATATGTGAAATTACACCCCAAAATAAATTCTGTTGCTTCTCCTGAGTACGGGGATACCACATGTGTGGGACTTTTTGGGAGCCTAGCCGCGCACGGGACCCCGAAAACCAAGCACCGCCTTCAGGCTTTCTAAGGCCGTAAATTTTTGATTTCACTCTTCACTGCCTATCACAGTTTCGGAGGCCATGGAATGCCCAGGTGGCACAAACCCCCCCCCAAATTACCCCATTTTGGAAAGTAGACACCCCAAGCTATTTGCTGAGAGGTATAGTGAGTATTTTGCAGACCTCACTTTTTGTCACAAAGTTTTGAAAATTGAAAAAAGAAAAAAAAAAATTTTTTTTCTGGTCTTTCTTCATTTTCAAAAACAAATGAGAGCTGCAAAATACTCACCATGCCTCTCAGCAAATAGCTTGGGGTGTCTACTTTCCAAAATGGGGTAATTTGGGGGGGGTTTGTGCCATCTTGGCATTTTATGGCCTTCAAAACTGTGATAGGTAGTGAGGAGTAAAATCAAAAATGTATGCCCTTAGAAATCCTGAAGGTGGTGCTGGGTTTTCGGGGCCCCGTACGCGGCTAGGCTCCCAAAAAGTGCCACACATGTGGTATCCCCGTACTCAGGAGAAGCAGCTGAATGTATTTTGGGGTGCAATTCCACATATGCCCATGGCCTGTGTGAGCAATATATCATTTAGTGACAACTTTTTGTAAATTTTTTTTTTTTTTTTTTTTTTTTTGTCATTATTCAATCACTTGGGACAAAAAAAAAAAAATATTCAATGGGTTCAACATGCCTCTCAGCAATTTCCTTGGGGTGTCTACTTTCCAAAATGGGGTCATTTGGGGGGGTTTTGTACTGCCCTGCCATTTTAGCACCTCAAGAAATGACATAGGCAGTCATAAACTAAAAGCTGTGTAAATTCCAGAAAATGTACCCTAGTTTGTAGACGCTATAACTTTTGCGCAAACCAATAAATATACGCTTATTGACATTTTTTTTACCAAAGACATGTGGCCGAATACATTTTGGCCTAAATGTATGACTAAAATTTAGTTTATTGGATTTTTTTTATAACAAAAAGTAGAAAATATCATTTTTTTTCAAAATTTTCAGTCTTTTTCCGTTTATAGCGCAAAAAATAAAAACGGCAGAGGTGATCAAATACCATCAAAAGAAAGCTCTATTTGTGGGAAGAAAAGGACGCAAATTTCGTTTGGGTAGAGCATTGCATGACCGCGCAATTAGCAGTTAAAGCGACGCAGTGCCGAATTGTAAAAAGTGCTCTGGTCAGGAAGGGGGTAAATCCTTCCGGGGCTGAAGTGGTTAAGATCACCAATGGGCATTTATTTTGCTGAATATATAAACTTGTTGATAGCAGGCCACATCAACAGTTTGTTAAATGCCGTAGGTATCCAACTCACAAAGAAGGTTGGATAATTGGGTGATTGTTCCCCACATCAGGTTATAGTCTTCAGATATACTTGAATTGGAAATTATAAATGTAATGTAAATGAGAACCGCTAAGTGTGCCATTTGTAGACAAGCTGGAAATGCACATTATTGTAGCTTTTTTTGACATTGTAGTTAAGTTTTACTTTTTCAGATGTCATTTACTAAAATATTTGCCATGTTCTTTGTGTCTGGTGTAACCCAGAAAATCATAAATTGCAATATTTGACGCATTTGTAAACCAACATCTACTTTTTCTTTTCAGCTTTGGAATATAGACTCCAACACGAAAATAGCAGAATTCAATGCACATTTAAGTTGGGTTCATTGTGTTAAATTTTCCAGTGAAGGGTCCTCTTTCTTGACCTGTTCAGATGACCAGACTGTGAAGGTAAGTCGTGTACAAGCAGATTGGTGTTGGTCTTAGCTCCCAATATATGACTGATATAAAAGATGTACTTGATAGAGCAGTGCTTCTCAACCTGGGGGTCAGGACCCCCTCGGGGGTCGAATGACGATTTGCCAGGGGTCACCGAACCCTGGGCTGTTCCTGAAGCCCGCACCGCTCTCTCAGCCTTTTCGCTGCCGCCCATTCAGTTCACCACATGGCTGGGGGGCAGAGACTAGAGGTCAGTTGACTGGTGAGGAATGTGAAGTGAGAGGGGCTGAAGGAGACCCTGTCTTCTGATTTTGGCATAGGTGTCACTGTAGCGAGAGACCACAAAGCCGGAGATACAGTGAGTAACACTACCTGTGATTAGAGTTGCCATTAAAAGTCCCCACTACAGTTCTCAGATCAGCAGATGACCTTCATCAAGAACACCTAAGTTGGCTGATCAGAACTCCGACCAGCACTGCCACTCATCCCACCCCCCCACCAGCACTGCCACTCATCTCCCCCCCCCCCCACCAAGGAGTAAGAGAAGAAATAAAAATAGAGAATATATGGAAGGGAGAGGAATAGAGGGGGAGGAACGAAGAAAAAGGGAGAGAAAGAATAAGAGAACAAGAAAGACTGCTAGAGCGATGGATGGGGGGGAAAAAAAACAAGAAATTAGGATAGAGGGGGATTAAAGGGAAAGAAAAGAGAAGAGAAAGAGTCGTACATCCTAAAATTTATGACAAGGGGGTTTAAATACTGTACGAGTGGCAGGGACTTGGGTGCTGAAAACCCATGCTATGAAAATAATTTTAATGTTAGGGGTCCCCACAACCTGGGAAATTTTATCGAGGGGTCACGGCACTAGAGGGGTTGAGAACCACTGTGATAGAGGAAGTTTAGCTGGCCAAAAAGAGAGCGAACTTTTTGACTGGCTCCTGATGAACCAGCTGACATTCACTCTGTGGGTGGCCATGTCTGCACTGTCATGCCAGACATCCTTCTGCTGAAAAATGAAGAAACCGGGTGGAATCTGTTGATCGGATTGGATGAAGACACTGCTCAGGTAATTTGACAGCTGGCACGGCTGGCTGTCAGAATACAGTAGCCGCAGTGGGTGATGCAACATTGGTTACATTTATTCGCCAATTCCTTCTAGCATTCTTTAGAATTGTTACATCGTATCTGTTGCGACAAAGACATATGTATTTCCTGTGCTCCTCGCCTCTATCTAGTGGCCATAATGCAGTTTTTGCTGGTTGTACAGAGATCGATCTACCTGGCTCTCAGGGTAAGAAGGTGCAGGAGCTGGAACATGTTACATGTTCCACCCTAAAAACGGGTTGCTTATTGCATAGCCATACGTTTTTTTTGGCAGAGATGGTTTCTTAGATAAAATTTGAGAAGTAAAGAGGATGTGATGGAGCGCTAGCAGGAACCACTTTAAGATTAAATAAATAAAAAGGTGGATAGATAAACAATGTTAGTGATAATTGCCAGTACTTTTCAAGTTACAGTAAGAAGGGTTTTGGATCCATTTTTCCTTTTTAATGTCCAGGCATGTAATTAAAAGTTCTGGCAGAAGTAAAAAAAGCGGCAGCCAGCTCAGTAGAGCAGAAGCAACTCTGAGGCAATGAGATAAAAGAGAGAGAGCAGCGCCACTATATTAACTTAATAAACAGCTATTAGTTTGCTTTACAATGCACTCACATTATGTCAGTGAAAGTCAGGCGTAGAGTTGTGATGTGGCGAGGGGGTTTCTTCAGCTGTGCTGTGTCATCCTTCTGTCCTTACAAGCTGGGCAGCGGTGTTGCTTCAGTCCCCGGTCGCTCCACTCTCCATTTATGTGCATATTTCTCTTTTCATAATATTTTTTAAAAAATTTGCTTGTAATAACAACTAATGATTTTTTTGTCCAAAAATATCACTTTTATTATTATTATTATTATTTTTATTTATTTTTTTCTATTTTTCCCATTTTTTTTTTTTCTATTTTTATTTTATTTATTTTTTTTAGCTGTAATTTTAGCATGCGTTTCTGAAAAAGTAGGCATTAAAAAACTGTTGCTTAGACCTGTATAATACTGTAACATGAAACATGATTTAACATGAAAAGATGGACAACCTTTTAGAATGAATCCTTCTGTAAAGAGAAATATAAAATGACAAAGTACTCTCTCCTAGAGTTTTTTTTCCTTAGAATTACTGCAATACTTTGATGCAACTTGAGTGTCAGAGAGCGTAGAAGTCACTTCAAAGTCAGACTCAAAATTGCAATGTTTGCTGGAATGCATTTGTAGCTCACTTACAAATTCACTTGTTGTATGTAATTGTTCTGACTTCTACATCTCTGCAAAATTTCGAATTGGAAGTGTTTAGATATCTTGTTGCGATCCACTGGTTTATTTGCACTTCCTCACTCAGCAGCTTAGAGAAGACGATGGCTGCTTGGTCTAACTGCTAACAAACTTCATCTTACAAAAAATATATACTAGGTAATAAAGTTGAAGGATACATTTTATTTTTTCCATTCTGATAAATGAAAAAAAAATTCATAATTGTGGTTTAAAATGTGCAATACAAACTTCTCTCTGAGTGGAATAAATTTAAGGCGTCCAAACATTTGTACAAGCTCTCTGCATTGAAAATATTCCTTGATAAATGTTTGTCCTACTGGTTTCTATACCCATAGGTATAAACTGCACAGAATACAGCAAGTAATAAGGATATATTTTTATAAGCATCCATTATTAACTATTTTATTTTTATACCTAAATAAAATAGCTTTGGGAGACGAGTAAAGTGTGCAAGCCTTCAGGTATTGTCCTAAAGCATGAATTTTGTAATTTTGATGTGGCATTCACTGGAGATAAAGTGACCGTTCTGGCATCTGACAAGAAAAATTGCTTACTGGTGAGTATTTTCTTCATAGCAATAATGTATATGGTTTCACAGTAGCCAATTTTACATGTGATTATAGAGAATACAGTTAAGATCCCTCACATGATCACTGATTTAAAAGGAGGATCAACCTCAAATGTTCCAATACAACCAGATTACCTCTTACCTTGGGGATAAACTTTTTAAAAAGACCACCCATCCTTTTATCTTTAACGCCATTTGAAAACTCAGGGGTCTGGTGAATGGCCTATTTCCATACTATATAGTCGCATAGATTAAGATCATAAGCTCCCCTATATGGAACACTGGCAAAGAGACCTTAATATTTCACGGAAACTACTAGAATGGTAAGATGTTTGGTAAGATGGCAAACATTCTTTCTATGATTTCTATAAACATGGCTGACAGAATCTAATTATAAAACTACTGGGATGGTATATGGTCCTAATTAGGATAGCAAAGATGAGCTTGGAGGCCTCCTCCCGTTTTTTCAGAAATTGCAGCCAGATAGGCACAGTGACTCATATTTTGTGGCAATCCCAGAAGTGACTAGGTTTTTGATTAGAACTCCTAATTTATTTCACTCAGTGACAGTTGTGAACATTACCAGAACCAGAGGTCCCAGAGATCGCTCTTTTTCAGAAACTGGATAATGGTTTCCCCAAAAAACACAACCATCTGATTTCATATATAATTCTGGCCACTTGGATTGTGCGATGTTGGAACCAGTCGATAATAATGTTTAACTATATTAATCAAAAATTTAATTGGATCATGAATAATGATAAATTATCTTGCACTTTTCAAAATAACCAGACTAAGTTTGACAAGATGTGGCAACTATGGATACAATATCTATTTGTGGATGAGTGAGGTTTGGGAAGTGCTACCCTAACTGCTCTCAATACTCTTCTTCCTCTTTTATTCTTTCTTCCTTTTCTTTACTGTTCAAGCTGAACGGTTCCAAGTTGTTTTCTATTATGTTACTCCTTTCTCTACACAAGAAAAAGGAAGGCAGAAAGGGTTTATACTCCTCTGCCCCCAAACACAAATGGACTTTTTTGGCCCAAGATACACAATTAAAAATTTAAAGTTTATTATGATTCACATAAAACCACAGATTTTCTGCATAAAATACCGGGAACAAGAATATTCCCCAAAACATTCAAATATTCATCAATTCCCAGAAAATGGAATTGGAAAGCAAAACACCTAAAATCTTTAGCATATATAGCGAGTCAATGGTGTTACAAGGCTTGTCCAGAGCATTTCACGGTGGGATTGCTTCATCAGTACCAATGGTATGAATATATAACTGGATATACAAATGAAAAACATCATAATTAATCAACACACCTTACAAAATTAACACATGTATTCCTCTTCATTGTGAATAATACCCATGTTCACATCATGTTCTGGCCAGCAAGGAGCACTACATAAATAGAATCTGGCAGGCGGACATAGGGGCTAAGGCTGGATTCACACCTATGCATTTTAAGTGCTTTTTGCATTTTGCAGATTTGCACTACAGTCAATTTAACATGGTTTCCTATGGAACACGTTCTGTAGTACAAATCTGCAAAATGCAAAAAGCACTAAAAATGCGTAGGTGTGAATCCAGCCTTAAAGAATATCCGATCCCCAAGGAATCATAATAATCACTGACGATAGTAAATAACCCTTGAAGCAAAATTAAATTATACATGACAAACAAAATCCATCCATTACAGTACTACATCAAATAGGTGGATGATCTAAATCAAAAGTTGTTGTAAAAAAAAAAAAAAATATATATATATATATATATATATATATATATATATATATATATATATATATATATATATATATATATATATATATATATATATATATATATATATATATATATATATACATATACAATTAGTTTACCCTGATATACACTCTGGAGGAGTATGTTGGGGCATTATTTAAAATGTTTTTACACAAATTTTAACTTCAGTCAGATTTTTCAAATTGAATCTAATTGCTAAAATGTGTAGCTTGGGTAAAAATTGTGTGAAGCTTTTCTATAAACATTTATAGATAGGCGTCTTTAAAGGATGAGTTCACCTTTGGTAACATGTTACATGTTCCACTCGATTTCCAATGCTGCAGCCGCCGCCCACACGGCCGCGTCGTTCATACACACAGCTCTGTGTGTATGAATGAATTACAAGTCCTGACAGCCATGGCAGCTTTCGGGTTGTAGTTCTCAATGAACTACCACGGCACTGTGGTAGTCGGCTTACCTGTACAGGATGTATAGGTAAGCCGATACACGGACAGTGGGCAGGAGACCAGTGATCTGCTGATCGCTGGTGCAATGCTTTCCAGGCTCCTGCTACAAAAAATAATAAATGCACATTTTTTACCTGAAGATTGACACGGGGCCTTGCTTGGAAGAGACTATGATTTAATATTGGCAGCAAGAACGACCAATAACATGCCTACACTTTATTTATCCCTGTGTGAACTACTGTTTGTTTTCATACTCATAATAATTGTCTGGGGAAATTTTCTTTTAATTAAGCATCTCAGAGTTGCTTTTTAAACAGTATATACCTGTGGTAAATAGTATTAAAGCAGATAAGGGATCACTGGCACACTTTTGCTTTTGTTGTCTGTGTAACCGGCTTAGCTGCTCTGTTATAACAAGGACTTTTATCCTCTTAGAATTTAAAATTCAAATGTATAATTCATTCTATAAATTCCTGGAAGTTGGAAGGTTGCAAACAGACAATCATATTGTTACAGCTCATTGATAAGTGAGAGGTGTGTAAAGGAATGATGGGTGGGAGGATAATTTTCCACTTTAACTATACCTTACAGCCTATATTCATATGTATGCTTGCAATATGTATTTTCTAAATATACTTTTACTGTAAATATTCCTGTCACTGTTGTGTTTATTTGCCTTTTATGTACAGTGGTATTTTAGGAGTTTTTAAATATGAAAAAGATGGTATCAGATGTATTTTTATTTCCATCTTAAACTATATGTAAGCTAAAACCTTTTTTTTTTTTTTGGTTTGGTTTTGGTTAGAGTAGTAGTAGGGAATAGTCAAACCTCCATCGGGCTTTTATTGCTATGTACATGCTGAGAAGATTTACCCTGTTTTGTCATTGGAACAGAAAGTCATGGGAAATCCAAAATGTTATGACTTACTGGAACAGGGATAGAGGGGATTACCTAACACTTGCTGTTGTGTTTTTGGGATGCAGATAACCAAAAAAAAAAGGTTCTAACTATTCTCTACTCTACCTAGAACTAAAAGTACATTTGGCTATTATGATGATTATTATTTTTATTTTTTTTAAGTTGCAAGTATATGTATTTTGTTTTTGCCCATTGTAGTTCCAGCTCACAATCTTTTTTTACAGCTAATTAATGGAAATACTGGAGATGTTGTTCAACAGAGCAATAGCCAGCAATCTCCTATAACTTGCTGCTGTTTGAGCTGTGATGGCCTTCTGGCAGCTGTAGGTGGTGATGACGGATCTGTCCAGGTATGTTTTGTTGTATAAAATTGTCTATAGCATTGGGTATGTTCACTCTTCTAAGCTTATTCCATAAAGAACAGTGTGTAAACGCACTGACCCACCATAACCAAAATAGCGTCCTCTTTTAAAGTCACTTTAAACACAGTGCTAAATTACTGGATATCCTAAAAGATTGCCTTTTTAAATAAAATGTGTTCACTTTTTTGCAGTATTTTTATGAGCACTACTGATCTCCTACACCCTCTATATAGCTAAATGCTTGCACTCCACAAACTGCTGCACATCATTTCTCATGGTGTGTTTTTTGGTGAACATGCCTGTGCATTGTGTGTCAGTGGCCACTTGTACTCTCCTGTCACCCTATAACAGGATGTGCTTGCACAAGTACCTTCATGGCAGCATCACTGGCTATTTCCATGAAAGCTGAGATTTTTAAAAGTTTTCAAAATTAGTGTAAATAATTAAAATTACAGTGTCATTAAAGGAAAATATAGGGTTTTTAATTGGCACATATTCTGTTTTGTTCTACATGCTTGCTTCTCAATATTTTAGTCGTGATCAATAGAGATATTTGCAGACTCACATCTTAGAGGGAGCTCTGTATATACCTCAGGCTATTTCAGAAATGAGATATCGGCCATATAGGGAGTTGTTTTCAGCGAGGTCACCAAAAGGGGGGCTATTTATACAAGGAAAGTGAATAAAAAATGTAAACAAGGAAGTCAATGTTATCAATACAATTTCCAGAGAGTGAAAAAGGAATATGATCATTATTGGGCAATTTCCCTTCTTTTTATATAGATATATATATATATATATATTTTTTTATCACTTTTGTTTATAATTAGACCCTTGTGCCTTGCATTGTGAAGCAGGAAGCATAGCTAGAATAATTAACGTATGAATATGTAGTTCCAAACTATACCTAGAGACCACCTAGAGTACAGTGGCTCCAACCTGAGCTGGGTTGAAGGAAAAACATTATTAGTGTGTACCAGGCTTTAGTTGAACTGCTTTTTTTTTTTTTTTAATGTTTTTATTACCAAATGCCAGGCAATACTACTTCAAGCTACATAACAGCAGAGAAGCATAATAGAAGACTGCAATCTGCAAAATGAAGTAAAACGCACAGAAATCCGCAATAAACTACTCTGGCTTCACCTAACATTTAGCTTGTTTAAATATTGACCAGTCTTTTTAGCAATATGATTTACATGCTAACAAGAAAAGCCAGTTAAAAATTGTTCCTGTTTTACCAGGACACTTTCTATATTCCCCATTCACTCCTGGCTTTATACGTTAAAGTGTGTATTCCGCCTGCCATTACCCTTCTTCATGGTAATTTGTACAATGAAAAGCAGATGAGGAATAGAATTCATGCTACTACTGCTGAACAGTGTTTATCAAGAGGTACACCTAGGTGTGTTGTTAGCTGACCCTAACAAAGTGATATGTGCTGAAAGCTGGCAGTTATTAGGCTATAAATACAGTGAGCCGCTTTATCTGTGACACCACTTCGCAGGCGTGCTGCTGAAAAGGTCTGCTGCCACCAGACTGCCACTGTGTTCTAAGTTCATCCCAATTAGAAGACAAAGCCTTTACAGAACTGTACAAAATCAATTCTAGCGGAATAAATTCTCTCCTCCACGCAGGTGTCAGAGCGTCACACAGCTTCATTTTATTCGGAAACATCTGGTAAAATTTAAATAATGTCAGTGGAATGGAAACTCAAGGCAGGACAATAGCCACCTGCTTTGAAAATAAACGGTCTTTTTCTTGCAGCAGTTTTTAATTCCCTTTTAAAGCGCAGGTTTTAAAACTCGGCATGGGGGCATTTCTCCTGCCATAATCTTCCATTTTCAATAACCAATTTGTTCTTTCTGCTTGAATAATAGAATGTGTATTTAAAGGATAATGCTAGCGAAATAGGTGCAAAGCTATTTCGAGGAAACGTGAAAACAAGGCAAATGATTGTGAATATGACGTTCATATTCTGATGAAAGCTCTTTATAAGATTTTTTTAATTTATTTTTTTCCCCAATATTCTTTGACTTCATTGACTTCTGAGCCGAGACGACTTGCCGGAATGCTTTTACAGTTCTTTAGATAATAATGTCATAATTTTGTAGTTAAGTGCACTTCACAGAGCTGATTAACAAATTCATTATGAGAAATGACTGCGTTCGAGACAAAAGGATGATAAAAAAAACTATTCGACAACAAAATTCCTGTTCTCCTGCTGTCACATGGTACTCATTCCAGTGGAACTGAGATTCGTCTAGTTTAGTGCAGTAACCCATAGCAACCTAGTACCAATTTTTTTTTTTTTTTTTAACGGCTTCTTGTAGGCAGGCTAATGTAACGTGCTTTCTCTATACTTTATCTGTTTCATTGAACTATGCACATTGCTCTTATTAATCTTTTGAAGATTTAATGCCTAAGACGCACTGTGCAACAAGTGTATTCACCCCTGTTTTCCTGCTGCTTCTCCCCTGCCGATATCATTGATGTCTACCTTGAGCACAGCTAGTTCTGCAAACTGCTTGTGGTACCTTCAAGAAACATGTCCCCTACAGCTCATACAACATCCAGGATGTATTCCCTAAACATACAGCCAGCTTCTTTTAGTATAGAAATCCGTAATTCCGTAATAAATATTATGCAAGGGTAGAAACTAACAGACAGATATCCCGCTGAGATTTGCCAAGAGGGTACATATCTCCTGAACTTGACTGGCTCATTTCAGCATCCAGATTTTCTGTGCTACTTGCCTAGTGCCCAGCAGTTCTTTTGATCCTGTCATTCTTCTTCATAGGGAGGGGGGAGAGAAGGATCTGCTCTGCATTTAGAGAAAAACTCTAAATGCAGAGCTATCTGAGACACTTGTTGTTCTCCTTTGCTAGGTATATTGGGATAATTGCTTGCTATAATCCTACTTTTAGTTGTCCAAGAGTAATACATGTACACCGATCAGCCATAAGTTTATGACCACCGACAGGCTAAGTGAATAATTGATTATCTTATTACAATGGCATCTAAAACTCCATAGGATATATTTGGCAGTCCGTAAACCTGTTGTCGCAGAAATTGATTTGTTGAAAGTAGACAACATGGCTGTCGCAGTTTGTTGTTTATGAGGCTGCTTAGCCAGAGACCAGTCGGTACCCATGCTGACCTTTGTCCAAAGCCAAAAGCACTTGCAATTGAAAAAGGGGCTTACTCTGATGAATCACATTTTCTTTTCCATTATGTGGATGGCTGGGAGGGTGTGTGCGTCACCTAGGGAAGAGCTGCCACCAAGATGCAGTATGGGAGGCAGGCATGCTGGCAGAGGCAGTGTGATGCTTTAAGCAATGTTCTGCTGGAAAACCTTGGGCCCTGCTATTCATGTGGATGTTACTTGACACATACCAGCTACCTAAGCTTTTTTGATGACCAAGTACCCCCTTTCATGGAAACTGTATTTCCTGGTAGCAGTGCCTCTTTCAGCAGTATCATTCGCCCTGTCACACTGGAAAATCGTTTAAAAATGTTTTGAGGAACACAACAAGGATTTCAAGGTGTAGACTTGGCTTCCTAATTCTCTAGATCTCAGAGGTGTGCTGGAAAAACAGGCCTGATACGTGGAGATCCCACCTTGCAACTTACAGGACTTAAAGCGTTAGTAAACCGATACTAAAATATGAAGTAGGCCCCCCTGCAGGGTTAAGTCATAATGTACTAGTATGCACCATTATGCTTTACAGGCAAGTCTATTCATTATGATAGACTTGCCTGTAAAGCGAATCCCCACCGTTGCCATATTTCCCCGTCTTTCTTACGGGTTCGCGGACTTTGGCTGTATGAATGGCCAGGGCCACAGTGACGTCACTCCCGCACATGTGCATGGGAGCCCTTGCCTTCAGCATCTAGCTCGGAAGGTATGGCACAGGGATGTCGTCCCTACAGAGCCCATGTGCTGGTGACATCACCTGCAGAATCCCTTGTGAGCATCTCCTAAAGTTATTCACTGTACCTACAGGTAAGCCTTATTATAGGCTTACCTGTAGGTATACCTTCAAAAGTGGAGTTTACCACCAATTTAAAGCATCTGCTACAGCTTGGTGCCAGGCACCACAGCATTGCTTCAGAGGTCTAGTGGCGTCCATGCCTCAACAGGTCAGAGCTGTTTTGGCAGCAAAAGGGAACCTAGTCAATATTGGTTGGGTGGTCATAAAGTTATGGCTGATTGGCATTACTCCCCATATATACCAGGGGTTGGGACGAAGAACTGAGAAAAGAAAATGTAGAAGGCTTTTGTTTTCTAATTTCCTCCCAAATAAAAATTAGATATAATTATATTTTTTGATATCCTCATTAGAATGTGTATACACAGCAGTTCATGTATTTACTTTTTAATAGGTTTTTGATTTAGCAACTGGCAAATTTCTTAAACGCCTTCAAGGTCACGGGAAGACTGTACAACACTGTCAGTTCACATCAGATGGAAAAATACTTATTTCAAGCTCAGACGATTCCTCTATTAGGGTGAGTTCTGTCATGGAAGTGTTGGTGTTGCCTAGATTAACCAATCAGATGTTTGCTGTAATTTTTAGCACAGGTTTGAGAATGAAAGGATCAGACTTGTAGTAAATGGCTTCATCTGTTTTTTTCTTTTTTTTTTATAAAATGGCCTTTATAAACCTGCACTCGGAGAACAGCTTTCTTTTTTTTTTATTTGCTTCTGTGGACAGATCAACAGCTTTCTGCCTTGTGGATGTACATGTGCTATATGTCCAAAAGTATGTGTACACCCTTCCGAGTTATTGAGTTCAGGTGTGGCCAGGGTGGCTTACTGTTGGTGCTGCTGCAATAAAAGAAATAGCCAAGTCCTCCATTTTATGTAGCAGCAGTATAGAGAAGGCCCTTTTCTGTTTCACTATGCCCCTGTGAACAAAGTCAGGTCCATAAAGACATGGTTTGATTAGTTTGGGTGGAGGAATTCAAGTGTCTTGCAGGGAGGCCTGATTTCAACCCTACTGAACACCTTTGGGATGAATTGGAACACTGACTGCAAGCCAGTCTTCCTATCAAACATCATTACCCAACCTCACAAACATTCTTTTGGTTAACTGGGCACAAGTTAGCATGGACACACTCAATCATGTGGTAAGCCTTCTGAAAGGAGTGAAACTGCTAAAGCTGCATTGGTGGGTATGATGATTCTAAATTAATGTCCAAAAACTCATATAGGTGTGATGGACATATAGGGGGAGATTTACTAAAACTGGAGCACGCAGAATCTGTTGCAACTTTGCACGGCAGCCAATCGGCTTCTAACTTCAGCTTGTTAAATTAAGATTTTGCAATAAATTCTGGAAGCTGATTGGTTTCTATGTAGAGTTTCACAAGATTTTTCACTATCCAGTTTTAGTAAATGACTGCCACTTTGAGTAATGTCTTTGCATTTATAAATGCAGTATGGTCAGGCCTCCACCCCCCCCCCCCCCCCCTTCCCGTGGTGCTGCATGGCATTATCACTTTGCTCCTTTAGAATTATCTATTGTATGGCGATATGGCTTACTATTGCACATGCCTTACTATTGCTTTATGTAATATGTCTACTTGAATTAAACAAAAAATATACCACCAGTCACCACTGGTAGACTATCATATTTTGCAATGTTCTTCAGATTGTTTTTAGACTGGAATATGCTTTTCTACAATCGAGAATGTGCTTTTTTTGTGTGCTTTTGCCATTTGAAAGACATGCATTCAATGCTGAAAACACCACATATGTACATATGTTCCCTTTTTATTGCTTTTATTCTAAATCTGAACTAGGTTTTCATGTGCAAGCTCTACACAGTGAACAGTTTTCAAAGGAATAAATCTTTCTTGTGGATGTTTTGGTATTAGATCCATGCATTTAGCAATGTGTTCCTTTTTAGGTTTGGGACTGGATGGCTGAACGTAGCATTTTATTACAGGGGCACAAAGAAGCTGTGAAGTGTTTTAGAATTTTGCAAGATTCCAAACTTTTGTCCTGGTCATTTGATGGAACAGTGAGGGTAAGGAAACCGTTTTATATTTTATCAATAGTTAAGTTTCATCCACTCAGCAGTGCTATTACAGTTTTACCTCCATTATCCCAGTTTTTAATTCTCCACACCTAGTTTCTCCCACCCATTGCCACTATCACAAGATGTCCCATTCTTGCTGAAAGCAGAATATTCTGCAGGAGGAGTTGGGCGCCCTGATTTACTAGAAGAGGCATTGCTAGGAGCCCTGATCGAGTTAAAGAGTAACTAGAAAAAAAAAACAGTCCCCTCTAGGTAATCAAAATACGTAGCAGGGATTTTAACACACTTTGTAGCAGATTTCTTTATTTCGTTGCCCAGAAGAAATAGCTGTTTGAAAATCTTATTACAGGGGATGCCTAAAATCTGACTTGTATCTTAGTGCAGACTTCTGGGAAAATTAGTGAGCCAATCGCACAAGCAGGAAATTACATTTCTAGGGGTGTTCTGTACACTCAATGCAGTGCGGTTGTCATATTGCATTGAATTCTAAAGAAAATTACAGCAGCTGCATATTAAAAAGGAAAGGTAATTTACAGTAAATAACATGAAATTATGACATGGCTTGTGTAGCAGTTTTTTGTTTTGTTTTGGTTTTTTTTCTTTTCATGAAAGTGAAGTTACCCTTTTATTGATTTGATTAATTTGGGTATTGACCATACCAATCATCTTCAGTATTTTTATCCGTTTAGGCTTCTATAATTCAGAAACCGCATCTTATTTACATGTATATTGTGGGAAATTAAACAAATATTTAATCTCTGGATACTGGGGGGAGAGGGGAGTGCAATGCTGTTAAATACATAGAACTGGGGAACTGGAACTGTGTTGGGAATGGGGAAAAAAGCTCTGATGTAATACATTTAAGGCTTCATCTACACGGGATGTTTTTACAACCTCTCCTGAACGATTTAACTTGACAGATTGTAACCCATGTTTAAAACGTCTGTTTTGCCGCTTTTGCGTTTAGAAGCGTTAAAAAACTTGTTCTAAACTCAGCTTCTGAACCCATTTTTTTGCGTTCCAAAAAAAGCCTCTAAACTCAACTGCCTAGAAACGACTATAAATGACCCTGTGTACATGTACTGATAAGATAACATAGAGGAGAGTTCAGGAGCAGTTGAAAAAAAAATGCCCAACTGCTTCTAAACATCCGTTTACCAGCAGCAGTGTATATGAGGCCTTAGAGTGAAACTCCTCAGATAGCCATGTTATAGTATTAAACTCATTTCCCCAAGACCCAAAGATCGAACCTTTCTGGAGTTTATATTCCAGCAAAGTATGGAAATTTGGCATTTAAACTGACTCCATCTCCTGCTAAAGGACAGCCCTGGATGCACACAGCTGTAGCAACAAACGCCTGTCCCTATCTACAGGATGTGCGGATTTCATGCAAGCAGTAGCTGCTCCTGTCAACCTGTCATTGTTTTGTACAGGCTGAGTGGCTGTAGCTGTTCTCACACACCGGTCAGCCCAGCCACCGGAATACGCGGTCCCCTGCCGCTTTTAGTGCCTGTTTGTCTTTGTGAATATGACCTTAACCTCTTCTTCTTCCTTTTTTTTTTTGTTTTGTTTTGAAGTGAAACTATTTATATTTAGAAGCTCTCCCCAGATTTTATTTCTGACCTAGTCTCTTGGGAAGGTTCTTCTCGATTCCTGACCTAGAGATAGTTGTCACCCAGATAAAATGTGAGGGGACGTCTCTCCAACACCAATCAAAACCTGAGAAAAGCCCTACATTTACAGCTAAAAATGTTTTCACTAGATTTCCTCTTTACTGCTGCACCTATGGTTGTTAAAATTAAAGTATTTACTTAAAGCTTTGATGTTTTTAAACCAGATTTTTTTTCTTAGTATCGTAATCTTTCTTTCAGATATGGGACCTTAATAATGAAACTAAAGAGGAAGAGTTCCTTTGTCACATTGGTGCTGTTTTGTCTTGTGATGTTTCACATGACTACTCAAAGTTTTCATCCACTTCTGCAGACAAAAGTGCCAAGGTACAGTAGAGACAGAGTACAATACTAAGACCCAGAATATAAAAAAAAAGGTACAGGAAACCGTGTAGTAGATGCATGCACTTTACAGGATTACAGAGGGTCACAGAACAGTACTCAGAACCTGTGTCTAGACCTGAGAGCCATTTGATGATACCAAAGGGCAAAGACATAGAGCAGTAGATGGATCTCGGAAAGCAAGAGGAGATTACTATATCAGGTGGGTCTCTGTAGCCATGTGAGATGGTTCTTGCCTGACAGTGTTCATGGGCTGCCTGCCACTAAGAGGAATCTGCACTCTTCCCCGAGTGTCCAGGACCTTCCATTGGAGAATGGTTGGTTGAATGTGTATTCCGAGTTGTTCTAAACTTGTCACATAACCTCATCTAATTGCACCTTGCTTTTGGAAAGGGCTCAAAAAGCCCAGGTGTTCAAGCCCCCGTGTGACGCAGCCAGGAGTGCCATTGTATAGATTGTGGATAGGTGAGAAGCTGAGGCTGTGATTCTCTTTTTGCTTCTCTAATGCAGTGATATGTTTTGCCGCACCAAGGGTAAACAACTGTTCTCTTTGTATAAAGCCTTTTTAGTTCTGATTGTGTTAACAAATTTATTTAAGCAATGCATGCTAGGGGAATTGGTTGAAAAAATAAGAAATCACAAGGCAAGCTTAGCTGTAATAAGTAATCGCTTGTACACAGTTTGCCCAAGAAGGATAGTACGATTTTGTTCAGGTATAAATTGTGTTGTCACTTTTTTAAATTTTTGTATGCGCAGTAGCCACTAGGGGGAGCATAATATCAAATGAGCCAAATGAAAGCACAGTTTGGCTGCATTAGCTCAGCTGTTTTTAATAATCTCTACACAGTAATGCATATATATACTGTAGCATAAGCATCACATAGGGTAAAGTGCGTAAAAAAAGTGATATCATCATTTTTTATTGCAAAGTAAGTGGTGGCATTAAACATTAAAGTTTAAACTTTACCTAGCATTGCGGGTTTCCCACTATTTATCCAAGTGAGAAAGCGCTGCTCAAGGTAGCTCCACCATGACACACACCCAACCATGATGTGGCGGCCCAGTTTACACACCTGTGCACATGAAGCAAGAAAAGTCCAGTCAGCCGCACTAAGCTCTGTATCCCATCTTTATTGAAGCAAAAGTATGACGGCATAAAAGCACAATGTAAGGACAGTGGGGGACGAAAAAAGGTTCACTCATTTTGCGCTTAATCATAACCATGGTTATGAATAAGTGCTAGGCAAATACGAAATACGGGAAAAATGTTCCCTCCCCCACTGTGCTTACATCGAGTTTTTATGCTGTCATACTTTTGCTTCAATAAAGATGGGATACAGGGTTTAATGTGGCTGTCCGGACTTTTCCTGCTTCACATTCCCACTACCTAATTTTAACATAATTATATTTACTTGTGTGAATTGTATTTTTACATTTCAACAGTGGTAGAAAGAAACGCAGTAGAACCAGAAAGGCTGTAAACAAATTTGACATCTTGAAGTTGGCCCTCCTTAGGGCATATGCGTACAGTTATCGGCTCAGTATTAACTACCAATGCCCCTTGGTTCTTAATTTCTCTTGGGTTAAGACAATGCAGAGTACAGTAACCCATATCAATAACCTAGTTTTCATCATCTGATTTAGTAACCTGTGGGTTACTGCACTGTGCACTTATGACATATATCAGTTTGATGTTACATATGACATGAGCATATTTATGTACTGTACCAGCCATCAGATGTCCCTAATCAGTAATGTGTCCCAAAGTGCTATAATGTCCAGGCAGTCCCGTTACAGCCTACTTTAAAAAAAAAAAAAAGAAAAAAAAAGTGGTAGAATCTGCTGAATTTCTTTGGAATGACCTAGGCAGTTCTTATGCATTGATAAATGAGGCCCATTGTATACTGATGATTACATGCTGATATTCTGGAAAAACAAAAATCAAAAATGAAATAAATTGAAACAGTTGATATTGTCTTTTTTTTTTTTTTGTCTAAGATTTGGAGTTTTGTTGGATCATCTCTCCTGCATGAGCTGACAGGTCACCAGAGCTGTGTGCGCTGCTCCAACTTTTCTTCAGACAACAATCATCTAGCCACTGGCGATGACAATGGAGAAATCATGGTATGTCTGAGGACTGGTGTATGTAAACTGCACTGTTGAAATGTTTCTGATGGAGATAGAAGTTTAAGGGTAGGCAAGAAAAAAAAGTATTCTGCACATAGTGTCTGGATTCACAATACGTAAAAACTTTGAGTGAAATATATGCATTTTTCTTCTGTTAGTCTGGTGAGAGCACATCCAGACATAATTGTTATAATTACTAATACCTGCCAAGATTTAGCAAAAATGCTTGCAGTGTTAAAGTGGCAGTAAAGTCCGCTTTTGTACTTGTACCTGCAGGTAAGCCTATAATAAGGCTTACCTTTAGTTACAATGGATGTCTCCTAAACAGCGCAAAGTTTCACATTTGTAGCAGCTGGTGTCACCAGCACATGGGTACCGCAGTCTGAATCGAGGGCATACCAAGTGTGCTGTCCATTCAAAGTGCTGTACTGCGATCGTGACTCCTGTGTGAATGGTCGGTCCGTGCAGCCTGACCATTCAAACGACCAGAGCACGTGAACTCGGAAAGAAAACCGAGTGAAGATGGAAGCCCTGACAGAGGAGACAACACTCCACTGGACGAATTTGTTTCACAGGTAGGTCTGTCATAATGTGCTAGTGTACAGTGTGGGGACTTTTTTATTTTTTTTTAACGCAAACTTTACTACCAATTTAATATGGCCAATAGTCATTTGATAACACTCATGCTCTCTGCTGATTGCAGAAACGTTGTTTTGACAAGGCAGGGGGCAGGTCAGACCACTAGAGAGAGTTTGTTGCTCTCATACAGTGCGTGCAACGGTCTTTAGCTGAAACCTCCTTATGAGCTAGGAGGTTCCTGATGGCACTGGTGCTGTTTTGCAAAAAATTGCGAACAATTAGATTAGTATTTTGAGCCAACCTGTCTTGATTTGTTTAATTTGTGGATACACTGCAATAGGACTTTCAGCCAGGTTTTGCTGTATCATGTGTTTGCTTTATCAGATTTATTGGGTCCCTTTTGGCCTTAAAAATATTAATTTCTTCATACAAATTCTAAATTGAAATTGTAGATGTTAGGAAATTTTACTATTCTTAAACTCTTTTACAGTAGTTTTAATTCAAGCCCAATATGCCCATATTTTATTCTCGATTGCCTTCTTGTATTTGCTGTCTTAATTCTCCTTTTTACTAGAGGTTACTTTTTAGGCATACAGAATAAAACCAGTTACTCAGCTGGAATGCATGGTCGGTATGCTTCAGAAGTTCATATACAAATGCATATTTTTCTTGTGTCCTCAAATTGGCAGATTTGGAACGTGGACACTGGGGAGCTGCTCAGACAGTGTCATGTAAATAAAGGTGATGACTGGGTGAAGGATATACACTTCTCTCCTGACAATAAACTAATAGTATCCTGTGGAGCTGATGTCAAAGTAAGTTATATTATATTATACTCGGTGTTGTGTTTTTTTTTTTACATTTTCATAAAAATAAAACCCATTTCCATAATAAAAAAGAAACCTATAATTAGGGGAACTCTTTGATTTCAAAACTGCCCTTTCCTCTTCTGATTTGCAGGACACAAAGTACTGCTGGACAAGTTAACTTTCCAGTATTTTGTTGAATGGATGGTTTCAGAAAATTTCCAGGCTGAAATACTGTATATTTGAAATGCATAAACAATGCTACTAATTTTATTCATCTCTGAAATATTATTCTCCTTGGTAACCATTAGCATATGGTTCACGTATGTCAAGTTTTGAGGCAAAGTGCAGTGTATTTTCAGTTAGCATTATCTAAGAGTAGAATTATAGTATTATTGAAAGAAGCATCACGGAACAGGTGATACAGGCTTATGGGGAAGCCTGGACAGGTTAGAATTAAACATTATACTGGATATATTTTTTAATTCATGCAATAATAATTAGGATCACCTTAAAGCGATAAACCACATGAACCCTTGCAAATAATTTAAATGTTAACTTACACGTAATGCTTAAGCTAGAGCGGAGTTCCAGGCACATGAGTCAAAGGCAGCAGTGAATGCAGTAATACATTTTTTAATAAGTGTATTTTAAATACAAAAAAAAATACAAAAAATACCTGAATTTGTCTTTTATATTCGCTTTCCACAGTCCCCTGCACTTCAGAACTCACACAGGGAAAGGCTGGGCCATCGCTAGTAGCCAGGCTTTGTTATAGTACTGACACTGGAAACATGGTTACTGGAGGAGAGCACAGTTATGACATCAGTAGGTTGTTGGTCCTTCATTATCCAGTCAGGAGACTGGAGGGTGTTCATGATGACTAGGCAATGCTGCTGTAGTGGAGGTTGAGGATTTGGCCATAATCTTTGGCTGGGGTGCCTGGATCACAAAACTGTCTGCAAAGTAATAAAAATCATTTGAGAGCTAAATGAGTTCACAAATACGTATTTTTGTGTTTTTAGCTGATTACCTGGCATTTTTTTTTTTTTAAGGATATTTTTTATTTAAAATGTTTCAATTGTACAAAAACAAAACATAAGCAGATAACAAATGTACAGTGCCTTGCAAAAGTATTCACCCCCTTGGCTTTTTACCTATTTTGTTACATTACAGGCTTTAGTTCAATGTTTTTTTAATCTGAATTATATGTGATGGATCAGAACACAATAGTCTAAGTTGGTGAAGTAAAATTAGAAAAATATATACATAAAACTATTTTTCAGAAATAAAAAACTGATAATTGGCATGTGCATATGTATTTACTCCCTTTGTTATGAAGCCCATAAAAAGCTCTGGTGCAACCAGTTACCTTCACAAGTCACATAATTAGTGAAATGATGTCCACCTGTGTGCAATTTAAGTGTCACATGATCTGTCATTACATACACACCTTTTTTGAAAGGCCCCAGAGGCTGCAACACCTACGCAAGAGGCACCACTAACCAAACACTGCCATGAAGACCAAGGAACTCTCCAAACAAGTAAGGGACAATGTTGTTGAGAAGTACAAGTCTGGGTTAGGTTATAAAAAAATATCCAAATCTTTGATGATCCCTAGGAGCACCAGCAAATCTATCATAACCAAATGAAAAGAACATGGCACAACAGCAAACCTGCCAAGAGACGGCCGCACACCAAAACTCATGGACTGTGCAAAGAGGGCATTAATCAGAGAGGCAGCACAGAGACCTAAGGTAACCCTGGAGGAGCTGCAGAGTTCCACGGCAGAAACTGGAGTATCTATCTGTACATAGGACGACAATAAGCCGTACGCTCCATAGAGTTAAGCTTTATGGAAGAGTGGCCAGCAGAAAGCCATTACTTTCAGCAAAAAACAAATTGGCGTGTTTTGAGTTTGCGAAAAGGCATGTGGGAGACTCCCAAAATGTATGGAGGAAGGTGCTCTGGTTTGATGAGACTAAAATTGAACTTTTTGGCCATCAAAGAAAACGCTATGTCTGGCGCAAACCCAACACATCACATCACCCAAAGAACACCATCCCCACAGTGAAACATGGTGGTGGCAGCATCATGCTGTGGGGATGTTTTTCAGCAGTCGGGACTGGAAAACTGGTCAGAGTTGAGGGAAAGATGGATGGAGCTAAATGCAGGGATGTTCTTGAGCAAAACCTGTACCACTCTGTGTGTGATTTCAGGCTAGGACGGAGGTTCACCTTCCAGCAGGACAATGACCCCAAACACAGTGCTAAAGCAACACTTGAGTGGTTTAAGAGGAAACATGTAAATGTGTTGGAATGGCCTAGTCAAAGCCCAGACCTCAATCCAAGAAAATCTGAGGTCAAACTTAAAGATTGCCATTCACAATCGCAAACCATCCAACTTGAAGGAGCTGGAGCAGTTTTGCTAGAAGGAATGGGCAAAAATCCCAGTGGTAAGATGTGGCAAGCTTATCCAAAGCGATTTGGAGCTGTGATGGCTGCAAAAGGTGGCTCTACAAAGTATTAACTTTAGGGGGGTGAATAGTTATGCACATTGACTTTTTCTGTTATTTTGTCCTATTTGTTGTTTGCTTCACAATAAAAAAAAAAAAATCTTCAAAGTTGTGGGCATGTTCTGTAAATTAAATGATGCAAATCCTCAAACAATCCATGTTAATTCCAGGTTGTGAGGCAACAAAACACGAAAAATGCCAAGGGGGTGAATACTTTTGCAAGGCACTGTATAAGTAGATTGTCATCAGTTATACAGTAGACAAATAGCAGATTTCATAATGTTGCATTATGTGTATCTGACAAAAAAAATGAAAACATTAATAAGTGTTGCGCAAAAATAATAATGTGCATTGCTTGTTTCTTAAGACCAATGATGCTTTCTAGTTCCAGGAGGACATACCCATAAGTCCTCTAAGATATGCGCCTTGTGCTCGCCCCCTGTGTTGGTGGACGGCGACATGATTTGTGAGTGACCCTGGTAACATATGATCGCTGTGACCAATCATATTGATCAGTTACAATAGTAAGCCAGGCTGTCTTTTATGATGCCCTGCTAACTACTGTGTGATCTCTGATTGGTCACAGTGATCACATGGTTCCAGGGCCAATCACAGCAGCCCTGTACCATGTGATAGCTGTGACCAATCACAGCATCACAGTAGTAAACAAGGTTTCAAAAATGAAAACTTTGAACAGCATTACAGATTGCTCATTATAGTGATCATCAATGTAATAAGCAATCAGAGTATAAAAAGAAAACAAAATACCTCATCACCCCCTCTGGTGACCAGATGTAAAAAAACACATATATTTTTTGTATATACTGTCACCGGAGCAAGTGCAGTGTCACTATGGTGACATTGTACCACTGTGGTGGTGATTATTTGCAATGGCTGGCTGCGCTGATATCACTGTATGTCTGTGCCGACATCCATTTTCTCTGTTCACCGCCACAGCAATACAATGTCACCAGACCAGGGCTGTCAGTCAGTGTCCCTAATCACCGGCACCCACACAGTGTCCCTAATTACCGCCTCCCATGCCATATTGTCCCCAATCACAGCCTCCCACGCCATATTGCCCCCAATCACCGCCTTCCACGCCATATTGTCCCTAATCACCCCCACATCAGTGTTATCATCCTTAATCGCCACCACCCACTCAGTGTCCCTAATCACCACCGCCCACTCAGACTGCTACATTTCTTTAGTAAGAAATAACCCAAATCAGTATATTTTATTTAGTCTGGGTGAAAGTTATAGAATACAATTTGGCCTAAATTTATGAAGAAAGATTATTTATTTCCAAAATTTAAAAACCGCAACTAAGGAAAACTTTTTTTTTTTTTTTACTTTTGGTATTTTTTATTCCTTTAGCAAAAAAAAAAAACAGTGGTGGTAAATGCCACTAAAAAAACGTCTGCCTGGCTGTCTCAAAATGATGGAAATGTTATTTGGGTACAGTGTTACATGACTGAGTGAGTAATTGAGTGAGTAATTGTTATTCAAATGTGACAGCGTTGAAATCTGAAAATTGGCCTGAGCAGAGGGGGTGAAATTGTCCAGTATTGAGGTGGTTAAACGTATTCTCTAGTGGTTTTGTTTAGATGCTCTTTATTATTTCCTGTGCAAAGCTGAGAGAGCCCCTATTAACACTTTTGTGTTACATATTTCAATAACAATGATTGAACAAAAAAAATAAACTCTTATCCGAACACTTATGCCCTGTACACACAGTCGGATTTTCCGATGGAAAATGTCCGATCGGAGCGTGTTGTCGGAAATTCCGACCGTGTGTGGGCTCCATCGGACATTTTCCATCGGATTTTCCGACACACAAAGTTGGAGAGCAGGAGATAAAATTTTCCGACAACAAAATCCGTTGTCGGAAATTCCGATCGTGTGTACACAAATCCGACGGACAAAGTGCCACGCATGCTCAGAATAAATAAAGAGATGAAAGCTATTGGCCACTGCCCCGTTTATAGTCCCGACGTACGTGTTTTACGTCACCGCGTTCAGAATGATCGGATTTTCCGACAACTTTGTGCGACCGTGTAGACAAAACAAGTTTGAGCCAACATTCGTCGGAAAAAATCCTAGGATTTTGTTGTCGGAATGTCCGACCATGTGTACGGGGCATTAAAGTGACACTAAACTCCTGGTTTAAAACAAGAAAATTATATTCAAGTATGTTTTTAACTCCGAAAAGTACCTTCTATTGCACTCAGCCTCCTCCAAATCGCCAAATTCCTTTTTTTTTTTTTTTCCCTGTTGCTGTGATCTGACTTCCTGTTAGAGGGTGGCTTCATTCGTTCTCAATAGTCCAGCTGTACAGTGCCTTGAAAAAATATTCATACCCCTTAATTTTTCCACATTTTGTCATGTTACAACCAAAAACGTAAATAGATTTTATGTGATAGACCAACACAAAGTGGCACAGAATTGTACAGTGGAAGGAAAATGATAAATGGTTTTTAAAATCTTTTACAAATAAATCTGGGAAAAGTGTGATGTGCATTTGTATTCAGCCCCCCTGAGTCAATACTTTGTATAACCACTTTTTGCTGCAATTACAGCTTCAAATCTTTTTGAGTATGTCTCTACCAGCTTTGCACATCTAGAGAATGACATTTTTGCCCATTCTTATTTGCAAAATAGCTCAAGCTCTGTCAGATTGGATGGAGAGCGTCTGTGAACAGCTATTTTCAAATTTTGTCACAGATTCTCAATTGGATTTAGGTCTGGACTTTGACTGGGCCATTCTAACACATGAATATGCTTTTGATCTAAACCAAACTGTGGCTCGGGTGCCAGATTTTGCTTGCCTTTTTCTGGCCCCTTGCGCACTATTCCTCCCACTGATATGAGCTACTATTCTACCATCTGACACCAACAATGGAGTACCATTTCTCCCACTGACACCAATAATGGGGCACTACTCCTCCCTATGATCTCAAGGATAGAGCACTATTCCTCCGCCTAATACCAAATGTAGCTATGTTTACTCTCAATGATGCCAGGAAAATTTCCACTCCCGCTGGACACAGTCCAGCCCCCCTAAAGTCTGAAGGACAATAAACCGGCCCTATGTTTTGGAGACCCCTGATTTAAACGATTCCATTGTAGCTCTGGCTGTATGTTTAGGGTCATTGTCCTGCTGGAAGGTGAACCTCCATCCCAGTCTCAAGCCTTTTGCAAACCGGTTTTCTTCTAAGATTGCCTTTTATTTGGCTCCATCAATTTTCCCATCAACTTTAATCAACTTCCCTGTCCCTGCTGAAGAAAAGCATGGTGTGTTCCGGGTTCAGGGTGATGTGCAGTGTTAGTTTTCCGCCACACATAGCGTTTTGCTTTTAGGCTAAAGGGTTACATTTTGATCTCATCTGACTGGAGCACCTTCTTCCAGATGTTTGCTGTGTCCCCCACATGGCTTCTCGCAAACTTCAAACTGGACTTCTTATGGCTTTCTTTCAACAATGGCTTTCTTCTTGCCACTCTTCCATAAAGGCCAGATTTGTGGAGTGCATGACTAATGTCCTGTGGACAGATTCTCCCACCTGAGCTGTGGATCTGCAGCTCCTCCAGAGTTACCATGGGCCTCTTGGCTGCTTCTCTGATTATTGCTCTTCTTGCCTGGCCTCTCAGTTTAGTTCAGTGTTTCTCAAGTCCTGTCCTCAAGGCGCCCCAACAGGTCATGTTTTTCAGGCTTTCCGTTTTTTTTGCACAGGTGATTTAACCAGTTTTACTGCCTTAGTAATTACCGCAGCCATTTCATCTGGGGGAAATCCTGGAAACATGACGACCTGTTGGGGCGCCTTGAGGACTGGAGTTGAGAAACACACTGGTTTAAGTGAACGGCCATGTCTTGGTAGGATTGCAGTTGTGTCATACTCTTTCCATTTTCGGATGGTGGATTGAACAGTGCTCCGTGAGATGTTCAAAGCTTGGGATATTTTTTTTATAACCTAACCCTGCTTTAAATGTCTCCAAAAACGTTATCCCTGACCTGTCTGGTGTGTTCCTTGGCCTTCATGATGCTGTTTGGTCACTAAGGTTCTCTAACAAACCTCTGAGGGCTTCACAGAACAGCTGTATTTATATACTGAGATTAAATTGCACACAGGTTGACTCTGTTTACTAAAAAAAGGTGACTACTGAAGGCATTTGGTTACAGATTATAGATTTTAGTTAGAGGTATCAGAGAAAAGGGGGGCTGAAAACAAATGCACACCACGCTTTTCAGATATTTATTTGTAAAAAAATTTAAAACCATTTATCATTTTCCTTTTACTTCACAATTATGTGCCACTTTGTTTTGGTCTATCACATAAAATCCCAATAAAATACATGTACGTTTTTTTGGTTGTAACATCACTGTGAACACAAAAAAATGCAAGGTAAAGCTCTATCATGCAAGGAAGAAACCACATCTGAACATGATCCAGAAAATTTACAATATTTTGTTGCGCTAGGGGACGCCAGCTATGGATGGGGGTGAGCAATATACAAAGGGATAGTAAGTTATATAAAAAATAAAGAATTAAAAGATATTAATTTAAATAACAGTGTGTGAGTTACAATACATTTATATGTTAAAAATAATGATAATAGAAAATAAAAAATGAAAAATAAAATATGAAAAATGGTAAAAAAAAAAAAAAGTCCAGGGATGGTGCTGGGTTGATGAACAAAAGTCCAGGCATAAAAACTGGGATAAAATGAGGGAGGGGGGAATGCAGAGTATAGGTCTATGACCTCAGGGGGAGAGATGCAGATACAAACACAGGAGGCAGCTTGCTTGAAGGGCAGAATTCACCTTTGGAGGGAGATAAAAAGGAAGAAAAGCAGCGCCGACCTAAGTGCAGTACTGTAGCATAAACATTTATTACAGGTTAAAATGCACTCACTCAGAGTAAGGTAGATACAGGCACATCAAGTAAAAAATCCATCCGGGAAGCTGTGTGGTGGACAGCAGGGCTCCACAGGGGGCGATCCTGAAAGCTGGAGTGTGTTGCACTTGTCTCCTTGTCCCGTCTGACGGCGCAGGTGGTAACCAGTGTCACAGGCTGGGTTGAGACAGGCACAGCGTGGATCGTCTGTTAAGTTGTATTTCCCGGGTATCAGTGACGCTGGGGGCGTGCTACTGATACCCCAGCGTCACTGATACCCGGGAAATACAACTTAACAGACGATCCACGCTGTGCCTGTCTCAACCCAGCCTGTGACACTGGTTACCACATGCGCCGTCAGATGGGACAAGGAGACAAGTGCAACACACTCCAGCTTTCAGGATCGCCCCCTGTGGAGCCCTGCTGTCCACCACACAGCTTCCCGGATGGATTTTTTACTTGATGTGCCTGTATCTACCTTACTCTGAGTGAGTGCATTTTAACCTGTAATAAATGTTTATGCTACAGTACTGCACTTAGGTCGGCGCTGCTTTTCTTCCTTTTTACATGATCCAGAAACCCCACCATCCTCTCTGGGCCAACGCTCATTTGATGGTCTGTTGCAAAGTGGAAAACTGTTCTGTGGTCAGACAAATTGAAATTTTACATTCTTTTTGGCAACCATCCTCCGGTCTAAAGAGGAAAGGGGCCTTTTAGCTTGTTATCAGCGCTCAGTTCAAAAATCTGCATCTCTGATGGTATGGGGATGCATTAGTACCTATGGAATGGGCATCTTGCATATCTAAAAAGGCAGTATCCATGCTGATGGTGCCTTTCCAGGGAAGGCCTTGCATATTTCAGCAGGACAATGCCAAAATACATACTGCATCTATGACAACAGCATGGCTTCGTAGTAGATGAGTCCGGGTGCTTAACTGGCCTGCCTGCAGTCCAGACCCTTTCACCAATTAAAAATATATAGCGCATCTTGAAATGAAACCTACAACAAAGATGGGCCCAGGACTGTTGAGCAATTAGAATACTATATCAGGCAAGAATAGGACAACGTTCCTTCCTAAACCCCAACTGGTCTCCCCAATTTTTTTGAGACGTGTTGCTGCAATCAATTTCAGAACAATCTTCTTTTTTTTCTTAAAATTTGTACATTTTCTCTGTTGTAAACATTTGCCATCTTTTCTATTTTCTATTGTAAATAAAATATGGGTTTATGAGATTTTTAAATCATTGCATTCTGTTTTTTTTAATGTAGATTTTATAGTCCCAACCTTTTTAGAATTGGGGTTGTACAGCCTCATTATAAGCAGACATATATTTTCACTTTTTGGATTACTGAATCCGTATTGAAGTTTATGTAGAGCTTTCAAATAGTGTGCTGGATTAAGCCTGTAAAACAAATAGTAAAGTAGCTGATTTAGTACTGTTACTATAGTTCATGAATGGACAGGTAAATATGGATTTATATGAAGCACCTGGTTAGAAATATAGGTAAGCAAGCGAAAAAAATTAAAAGTAATAAAATAACATTTACTATGTCGCCTAAGGGCGCAGTCAGTCTATTGTGGCGGCAATTTGAGTATACTGATTTACATTGCATAGGACTGTGTTCCTATTGCAGAATTACAAAATTGGTATGGGGATCTTTGTTTCAGAGTACCAACAAATCAAAGTAATTTTGTCATAACCCTAAACTATTCAAAATGGTCATATTATGAAGAGAAGCAGAGGTTATTTTTAGTGAGTGGAACATCAGTCAGTAATTTTATAGCTATATACAGCTAAAGTTGTATACAAATCTGAGATTTTCCTGCAAAACTTAACCTTGGCCCTGCGTCCTTTCACCTTCTGAGCTTCCTTGTTGGCTAGAGAGGCACCCATTAGAGGAGCAATAGTGAAAATAGAGAGGCAAGGGGTAAAAAGGGCCAAGTGTAGCTAGCAGTAAAAGTTTAAAATTTGCAGTTAGCTAACTATATTTTGGAATCTACTAGTCCTTTTCCTGTAGTTTTTTATTGGAGGGTTCTTGGGTTTGTGGGTTCCTTTTGGGTTTGTGACAGATTGACTATTTCAGTTGAAGTCTCCAAGTTTTTTTATGTGGATTGATCATTTTCCTAAGGAATATACTCCATTATTTTTTAAGCAATTTTTTTCCTCTTTGACCTCACTAAAACTACTTTTTTGCCCTTTCCAAGTTGCTCCTCTGCAGTGTTGAAAGCATGTACTCATCACTGTCTAATGCCCCGTACATACGATTGGATTTTCCGACAACAAAACCGTGGATTTTTTTCCGAAGGATGTTGGCTCAAACTTGTCTTGCATACACATGGTCACACGTACGATAACCCGAGAAAAAGGAAGTTCAATAGCCAGTGGGTCTCCTTCTGCTTTTTTCAGAGCATGCGTGAACTTTTTTGCGATGGACTTGTGTACACACGATCGGACTTTCCGACAACAAAACTTGAGAACCAGCTCTCAAACGTTTGTGTGCGGAATTCCAACAGCAAATGTCCGATGGAGCATACACATGGTCGGACTTTCCGACAACAAGCTCACATTGAACATTTCCCGTCGGAAAGTCCGATCTTGTGTACGCGGCATAAGAATTTGAGTTAACTAAATGCAGTCTACTGAACAGTGTAGGCAGGTTTTGAAAGTGCTCTAGCACAGCTGGGGTTATAGATTTAAGATAAGAATATGTAAAGCAAGATTTAATTGTAGCCTCTATCAAACCACATAGTAGTTGTATTAGAGATTGCAATTGGGTTTTAAGTGATACAGAGTACTGTCAAGACTAGTGTAGAGTCGCAATGTACAAAGTGCCAACAAGCCACTTATGGTAGTTTACGCCATGACCAGCTCTCAGTGATGATTATGGTCCTTTACACTTCCGATAGCTTAAAAGTTAAGTGCATATGTGTCTACTGCAAATGTATTAGTGATAACTACAAAGTGCCTGCAAATGGCTTCCTTTTTTACACCATGAGGTCCTTAGCTGTCCTGTGATGTGTCTCATTGTGCTGATAACTGACATGCTGTGATTTCAAGTACAGAGTCCTGTCTAGATGGATGTTGATTTCTGATGCATCTCAATATTGTACCTTCTGGTTCGATCAATATCATGTACTGTTAGGCTCGGTTCACACTACCGCGACTTGGGATCCGACTTGTAAGCCCTCAAGTCGCCCCAAGTCGCCCCAGAAAGAGATTCACATTACAGTGAATGGGAGCGTCTTAATAGACACTACTGAAGTCGCTCCGACTTCAGAGCGTACTCCCTGTACTACTTTGATCCGACTTTGATCCGACTTCAGCCTATTGACTATCATTGAAGTCGGATCGCCGTCTCGCATGATCCGACTTCGGCATGCGACTTGTGCTCAGATGATCTTGAGGGGGAACTCCGCGCCAAATTTTAAATAAAAATCCGGCATGGGTTCCCCCTCCAAGGGCATACCAGGCCCTTGGGTCTGGTATGGACCTTGAGGGGAACCCCCTACGCCGAAAAGACGGCGTGGGGGGTCCCCCCCAATCCATACCAGACCCTTATCCGAGCACGCAGCCCGGCCGGACAGGAATGGGGGTGGGGACGAGCGAGCGCCCCCCCCCTCCTGAACCGTACCAGGCCGCATGCCCTCAACATGGGGGGTTGGTGCCTTGGGGGAGGGGGGCGCGCTGCGACCCCCCCACCCCAAAGCACCTTGTCCCCATGTTGATGAGGACAAGGGCCTCTTCCCGACAACCCTGGCCGTTGGTTGTCGGGGTCTGCGGGCGGAGGGCTTATCGGAATCCGAGAGCCCCCTTTAATAAGGGGGCCCCCAGATCCCGGCCCCCCACCCTATGTGAATGAGTATGGGGTACATCGAACCCCTACCCATTCACCTAGGGAAAGTGTCAATTTAAAAAAAAACACTACACAGATTTTTAAAGTAATTTATTAGACAGCTCCGGGGGTCTTCTTCCGACTTCGGGGGTCTCTCCGGTTCTTCTCCGCGCTCTCCGGGTCTTCTGCCGGGCTCCTCTGCTATTTTCTGCTCTTTTGCCGCTCTTTTGCTATAGCGAAGGAGCCCGGTCTTCAATCTTCTGCCTTCTGCCCTCTTCTCCTGATGTTGACACGACGCTCTCTGGGGCTGGAATGCACTCTGAGCGCTCCGCTCTGACTTATATAGGCGGTGACCCCGCCCCCTTATGCCGTCACAGTCCCTGGGCATGCTGGGACTGTGACGGTTTAGGGGGCGTGGTCATCACCCGATGACCACGCCCCCCTTATGTCGTCATAATCCCAGCATGCCCAGGGACTGTGACGGCATAAGGGGGCGGAGTCACCGCCTTTATAAGTCGGAGCAGAGCGCACAGAGAGCATTCTAGCCGGAGAGAGCGTCGTGTCAACATCAGAAGAAGAGAAGAGGGCAGAAGACCGAAGACCGTGCTCCTCAGCTTTAGCAAAAGAGCGGCAAAAGAGCAGAAGAGAGCGGAGGAGCCCGGCAGAAGATCCGGAGAGCGTGGAGAAGAACCGGAGAGACCCCCGAAGTTGGAAGAAGACCCCCGGAGCTGTCTAATAAAATACTTTAAAAATCTATGTAGTGTTTATTTTTAAATTGACACTTTTTCCCTAGGTGAATGGGTAGGGGTACGATGTACCCCATACTCATTCACATAGGGTGGGGGGCCGGGATCTGGGGGCCCCCTTATTAAAGGGGGCTCCCGGATTCCGATAAGCCCTCCGCCCGCAGACCCCGACAACCAACGGCCAGGGTTGTCGGGAAGAGGCCCTTGTCCTCATCAACATGGGGACAAGGTGCTTTGGGGTGGGGGGGCCGCAGCGCGCCCCCCTCCCCCAAGGCACCAACCCCCCATGTTGAGGGCATGCGGCCTGGTACGGTTCAGGAGGGGGGGGGGGGCGCTCGCCCGTCCCCACCCCCCATTCCTGTCCGGCCGGGCTGCGTGCTCGGATAAGGGTCTGGTATGGATTGGGGGGGACCCCCCACGCCGTCTTTTCGGTGTAGGGGGTTCCCCTCAAGGTCCATACCAGACCCAAGGGCCTGGTATGCTCCTGAAGGGGGAACCCATGCCGGTTTTTTATTTAAAATTTGGCGCAGAGTTCCCCCTAAAGATTCATACCAAACACAGTGGCGGGGATCCAAGTCGGATCCCCGTTCATTGAAAGTCGGACACATGTCGCAGGGCAAAGTCGGATCCAAGTCGTGTTGAAGTTGCGTTGAAGTCGAGTTGCAAAGTCGCGTTGAAGTCGTGTTGCCCCTGTGTGAACCGAGCCTAACTGTACAATCAAAAATGTGGGAACACTTTTATTTTTTTATTTTTTTATTGTTTGTGTTCATTTATGGTGTAGCCACCTCTGTCCCATCCATTGATCTGACATCCCATTTAGGATTTGTAACCCACATGTTTACATGGTCTTTGAGGAGGGGAGAAAGTATGTATTAACAGTCTGTTTTTATAGCTGAGTGACATATCTAATTCAGCTAAGTAAACAGCAATTTGATCTTTTTGTTTATGTCTGTGAGGTTGTATTCTAGGGGAACAAATTGCTAGAAATTAGTGAGTTAGGTAGGCAGCTGCATCTAAACCCATTTATATGATAAATATGCAGGGAAGCACAAGCATTCATTAAAAATGCAGATGTAATGGCACAACAAAGTGTATGTAAACCCTAACAATTAACTTATTTGCTACTATTGAAAGCTTTTTAAATCTGTTCTTTAACCTCCCTGGCGGTATGATTATTTCAGATTTTAGGTGCTGAAAGCGGTACCATTATTTTGCACAGAAATTTGGCGTTTTATATTGTAGGCCTGTAATTCTTAGGAATAATTCACTTAAATCTGTCCAAACCAGAGTCTAGTAGACATCCCGGGTATGATAAAGTTTGAAAAACAAAATAAAAAATTATAATATAATAAATAACTCTAAATATAACAAATAATAAAATAAGTAATAATAAAAATTATTCACTAATGTTATTAAATCATAAACACTGAAATTTGCTCAGTTGCAGAATTGTCGCTTTCGTTACTTTTAGTGTTTGATGACGGATTTTCCCACAAATCACTATCATTCAATTCTGCAAGTGATTCTAATTTATTATCGCTGTTTTCTAGCTGCTCTAAAGCCACTTTTGATGTAAAGGGACAGTTTTGGTTGCTATGGACAATCTCCAGTTTCCAGACAGAAAGAACAGTATTTGTAATATAAAACTGCATGCAGGACACTGGACAGACCACTAGGGACAAAGGGGATGTGTTATTATTTGATACAGTACTGTAATCTGTAAGATTACAGTATACTGTATCCATACTGTGTGTTTCACTTTTTGAATTTGCCGCGGCTCGCCGATCACAGCGGAGAGACATCGCAGGATCCAGGGGACAAGGTAAGTAAACTCTTCCTGGATCCTGCGATGCGATCCCGAGTCTGGCTCGGGGATACCGCTTTTGGTATTGAAAATCCACCCCGAGCCAGACTCGGGAATACCGCTAGGGGGGTTAAGTGGAAAAAATACCTGTTCATCCTGCCAGAAGTCCCGTGGGCTCATAACTTCATGTGCAAATCTCAAGCAGTGTTATCAGCCCTGCCCAGTTACCTACAGCATACTTCCTCCTTTTGTTATGAAGATGTTCTGAAGTCCAAATCAGAAGTGAAAAACCTAGAGTGACAACACTGACGGTCCATAGATATGGTCACTCTAAGCCATTCCTTTGTTAATGATAAGATCACCAGATTCCATTTTCTTTTAGTGCCAGGAAAACAGAAGAAAAAATAGAACCACTTCAGATTTTACAGTAATCGAGGGAACTATTAGAGTTTTACCAGACAGAGTTATGGAAAATATGCAATTAGGAGACTGTAAAAAAGCTGTCATGGGCTCTAGCCCTCCTCTACTGTAGGGGTTGTCACACTTTCTAAACAAAGGGCCGGTTTACTGTGTTTTTTTTTTTTTTTTTTTTTTTATATTTTTGGAGGGCCAAACTGTGGTCAGTGGGAGTAGAAAATGCCCCAGTGTCAGTAAACATTGTCTATGGTTTGTAGGAGGAGGAATACTGCCCCATCATTGGTGTCTATGAGAGAAATAGAGCCCTATCATTGTTGTCAGTGGGAGGAAAAGTGCCCCATCATTGGTGTCGGTGGGAAGGACTGATGCCTTATAGGTGTTGTCCGTGAGACGAATAGTGCCTCATTAGAGTGGGGGGAATAGAACCCCAAGGGCCGGATAAAGGCAAGCAAAGGGCCGCACTTTGGATACCACTGCTCTACTGTAATGCCCCGTACACACGGTCGGATTTTCCGATGGAAAATGTCCGATCGGAGCGTGTTGTCGGAAATTCCGACCGTGTGTGGGCTCCATTGGACATTTTCCATCGGATTTTCCGACACACAAAGTTGGAGAGCAGGAGATAAAATTTTCCGACAACAAAATCCGTTGTCGGAAATTCCGATCGTGTGTACACAAATCCGACGGACAAAGTGCCACGCATGCTCAGAATAAATAAAGAGATGAAAGCTATTGGCCACTGCCCTGTTTATAGTCCCGACGTACATGTTTTACATCACCGCGTTCAGAACGATCGGATTTTCCGACAACTTTGTGTGACCGCGTGTATGCAAGACAAGTTTGAGCCAACATCCGTCGGAAAAAATCCTAGGATTTTGTTGTCGGAATGTCCGAACAAAGTCCGACCGTGTGTACGGGGCATAATAAAACAAAAAATCTTTGTGCTGCTGTTGAAGATTTTTTTTTATCATTGGCGCCTTAACAAAAAGTGAGAGGTAAAATCTTTAATGGAGCCTCATATAGCAGTAAAAACTAAATGGGGGGAAAACATTTTTTTTTGGCTGGACATACACTTTCACCTTTACGTTTATGCTACATTTTATATATTTTTATTACTTTCATGATAATGCCCCTCTAAAACTGTAAAATCACATACAAATGCATATGCATACATATGTGAAAAGTTTATAGAAATTTTTTACCTTTTTTTTTTTTTAATATAATCGAACAGGCAAACACTGGATCTCTATTTAAACAGTGCCTACAAATAAAGGTGATATATTTGAGCAAGTGACCCATAAAAATGACTTGGTGTATTCTCATGAAATGACCAAAATGCAAATTTGTCTTGTACAAAACTAAGTAAACCCCTAAATTTACCACCACTTCAAATCCATGATATCAGAATCAGGTCTTCCAGATTAGGTGCCAGTGATTAGAACCTCCTTAGCAAGTATGGAGGTGGAACATGTCTTAACCGGGTTACACACTAGGAGAAAATCGGAAGAAAAATTCCATATGAGGCACGATCGTTCAATTTTCATATCATATGTACACAACTTTGACATCCGATTCAGACTTTGCAAACAAAAACTTTCGAAAGGAGACGCTCCAAAATTGTTCTCGTACGTGAACAGAACTTACAATTTTCGTTTTAATGTGTACCAATTTCAGATGATTTTCGTACAAAATCAGAAATGAGACTGCACAAGATCAGAAAGCATAAACAACAAAAGCCTTTGTCATAAGAGAATTTTTGTACATTATTTCCTTACTCTGTTCTGACTTGATGTGAAACATTGAGGAAAATCGAACAATTGTTCGCCCGATTTTCTCATAGTGTGTACCAGCCTTTAGTTATCAAGGGCCTGGTGGTTTATTTGCTATTGATCAGTGTGGTGTCATAATGTCAAGATCCAACAAGGTTTTTGGGCCCTGAAAGAGAAGGTTGTGGATGCCTATTAATCTGGCAAGGGATTTAAAAAGATCGCTGATCTATATAAAATTAATCATTCTGCTGTAAGGAAAAAAATGTATAGGTGGCATCGATTTCATAGACTGCCAATGTGTCTAGCCCGGCAATATAAAGCAGAGTTCCACCAAAAATTTTTTTTTTAAAGTCAGCAGCTACAAATACTGCAGCTGCTGACTTTTAAAATATGGACACTTACCTGTCCAAGGCACCCACGATGTCCTCACCCGAAGCCAATCTATCCCTCGGCTCTCAGGTGGAGGTGCCGCCATCTTCGCTAAGGGAATCAGGAAGTGAAGCCTTGTGGCTTCACACCCTGGTTCCCTACTGCGCATGCTCTAGTCGCGCTGCGCATCCTCACTGGTCCCTGCTGTCTTCTGGGACCTGTGTGTGCCAGCGGAGGAGGGGCCGGACATGGCGTAGATCACTGCAGAGCCTGCGGTGATCTATGCCCAGAAGTAGGAGCAAATACCTGGATTATACAGATATCTCTTCCCCCCTGAAAGGTGCCAAATGTGACACCGGAGGGGGGGAGGAATCCGATCAGCGGAAGTTCCATTTTTGGGTGGAACTCCGCTTTTAAGAAAAGAGTTGATGAGTGATTTCAAAGGAAGTCTCCAAAAGAACCCAAATTTTATTGTGGGATCTGCAGGTTACTCGTACAACATTTGGTGTTAAATTGCATGCATTAACATGAAAATTCATCAATTTAACCAGCATGTGTATCAAAGTGTGCTTTATGAGAATAAGAGGTCATCTATCCAGAAATCATACTTTAACCAGAAATTGTTCTTTCAATGTGCTAATGATATGAAGCACACTAGAAATTTCACTAAATAGAAGCTCAAAAGAAAGCACTGGTGGGTTATGAACTGGTCCAGTCAAAGCCCTGATTTTAACATTGAAATGTTGTTGGGGAGTTGAAACAGGCAGTTCATGCAAGGAAACCTACAAACATCGTACAGCTAAATACATTTTTATCAGGAGTCAAAAGTTCACCAAGATGTCTGAGGTTGGCAGGCAGTTATGCAAATGTCTAAAAAGTAATTTCTGCTATGAGGGGCAATACCAACTTCTGATGCCAAGGGTGTATTTACTTTTTCAAAAGTACATGATTGCATCTGTTGATATTTTTGTTGAATAAATAATTGAAAATGTGACATTTCCTGTTTATGTTAACCATCTCAATACAGTGCCCAAGCCATTTTTCAGCGCTGTCACACTTTGAATGACAATTGCGTGGTCATGCAACACTGTACCCAGATGAAATTGTTATCATTTTTTCCCCACAAATAGAGCTTTCTTTTGGTGGTATTTGATCACCTCTGCAGTTTTTATTTTTTGCGCTATACACAAAAGAGTGACAAGTTTGAAAAAAACGCAATATTTTTTGCTTTTTGCTATAGTAAATATCCATTTTTTTTTTAAACAAATTTTTTCCTCAGTTTAGGCCGATATGTATTCTTCTAGATATTTTTGGTAAAAAAATCGCAATAAGCGTATATTGATTGGTTTGCGCAAAAGTTATAGCGTCTACAAAATAGAGGATAGATTTATAGCATTTTTTTTTTTTTTTTTTTTTACTAGTAATGGCGGCGATCTGCGATTTTTATAGTGACTGCGATATTGCGGCGGACATATCGGACACTTTTGACACATTTTTACAGCGATCAGTGCTATAAAAATGCATTGATTACTGTATAAATGTGGCTGGCAGGGAAGGGGTTAACACTAGGGGGTGATCGAGGGGTTAATTATGTTCCTAGGGAGTGATTCTAACTGTAGGGGGAGGGGATTTACAAGGGTAGGAGACCGATCGGTGTTCCTCTGTAATGGGAACACACTATTGGTCTCCTCTCCTCTGACAGGACCGTGGTCCTGCTGTGTTACCGGGCAATTGCGGGTGCGATGTATGCCGGGCACGCACATCGAGTCCCCAGTGACACGGCGGGTGCGCTCAATCACCGCCAGAGCCGCGCGCACCCCCTGGTGGGCCAAGAAGGCGAGGGCGTCATATGATGCCCTCCCAGAACGAGAGCCGTGACGCCTGGCCGTCATAGGGCGGCAAGTGGTTAAAGTATATCATCCCTGTTTACATGAAGATGAGTATTTGCCTGTTGAAATATGTGGAGAAAGTCAACTATTTCCACTGTATGTTTTTACTTTTTCATATGACTGTGTGTGTGTGTGTGTGTGTGTGTGTGTGTGTGTGTGTGTGTGTATATATGTATATGTGTGTGTATATATATATATATATATATATATATATATATGTGTGTATATATATGTGTGTATATATATGTGTGTATATATATATATATATATATATATATATATATATATATATATATATATATATATATATATATATATATATATATATATATATATATATATATATATATATATTTATATTTAATTGCTAATTGTATTTTTTTTCTTTTTCCTAACAGTGGTGGGATGTGGACTCTGGAGCCTGCAAACAAATGTTCTACACAAATGGCACGAACTTAAAGTCAATTCACCCATGTTCTTCTTTTAGAACTTTTGTAACCATTGACAATCTTGGAATTCTGTATGTGCTTCAGTTAGTGGAGTGACAATGACGCCGCATGTATTAAATATGCTGTTCCATTATGCTCTTTTGATAATCTACCTGGTAGAGCAGAAAGCAAACTGAGAGCAAACCTCCAGGGATCCTGTACAGAGCTCAGCTTAGCACAGCTCTCAAGTACATTTTTTTTTTTTTTAATTGCCACTCCGTGGTAGGCAGAACAGAATAACACAGAATGTTAATTGTACCATTTTCCTTGTGTTGTCCTTAGCCTACTGTACTTTTTGTTATCTGGAAACAGCAAAAAAAAACACAATACAAATTTGGTAACTTGGGCTGCATCTGATACCTTGAGCTATGTTTACCAGTTAAAATGTCTTTATATACTTTTATTTATGTAAGCTGTGAATTTCATCTGGGAACAGTATTCTGATCCTTGATATTTTTCCTGGACAGGCATACATGTTCACAGGTCTTAAATGAATATTATTTTTCTGCATGTTTTTGCTTTCCTGACAAAACCTGTGTGGGTATCTCCAAAATCATTCCGAAATGATTGATTGTAATTGTCATAATGTGACTAAGGATGTCTTGGCGCAAACCCCCTGTGCATCAGATGTACCTTGCCCCAATAATCTGATTTATTTCAGAAATGTAGATCTCGGCAATAACTGTACCAACTACAATAATATGTATTGTTCAAATTTGCAGCACTTTATTTTGTAAAATAGTTTTGCTCTTCCAAATGTGCAGTAGACCTTGTCCTATCAAAAAGTGGTTTCTTAATTTAAAGAGTCAGTCGACCTAAAACTGATAGTTCAGCTGGGACAGGTTTTTTCATGGACATGATTGGTCAGATCTCTGCACTTGAATTCCTGGGTCTTGGCTCCTTTTTTTGGCCCTTTTATATTGGGATTTCTTTTTTATTTTTAAAATGTATTTAATATTGAGAAAAATTCAACAGAAGAGCTAGAAGAAATGTAGGTGATAGGAACACTGAAAGCTCATAGTTTGACAGGAAAAAGCAAGAAATTATGGTAAGAAGAGCTTGCTGTAAGGCTTATGTCACACAGGCAACTTTACTGTTAACACATTGTCAGTAGCAGGGTACCTGTACCCCAAAGTCAGGCTTAGGACTGGAGCTACTGACAGCTTCAGTCCATCAGAAGATTTTCACCTGCTGCCAGGATATAGTTTGCAATGTGAGAGTTTACATCAAAACCATTGCTTCCTTCAGAAGGGTTGGTTTTCCCTGGCCATTCTTGAAAGTCCCTGTAAGTGTGAACCAGTTTCTTGTTTAACCATTTCTGGGTGGCTCTTGTAGACCATCATTCAGATTTATGGTCTAAAGGATTGAGTGCCATCCTTTCCTTTCAGCACACATTCTACTAGATCAGTAAGTGTCACTTGGGTTCTTCAGCATCAGGTAATTTTTTCTCAGATTTTCAAGTCCGCCACCTTGTCTTTTGTTCACAAGCTCTTCCTGCTTTACCAGATGGATGTTCGGGCCTCGTCTGATGCTAGCTTCAGGTGTAAGATCCTTCAAGCGGCTCTTTGAGCTGTAAGCAGTCCCCAGTTCTGTCCTTTTTTTTTTTTTGCGGGCCTAATAATGTTTGCTGTGTTACCCACCCCTTATTTTATTTTTTTGGACAAACGTCTTTTGCACATGTGGGGATCATTAACTTTAGGGAGGGCTTCCCACTTCAGTAAAATATAATTTTTATACTAACCTTAACATCCATTTGTAAAGTGCATTGGGGGGACACAGGTCCCACCTCTCTGTGTCTATGATAATGTTCTTTGTGCTGATTTACCACAAAACCAAAGCATGCTGGGAGTAGGAGGGTCTATCCTGGGCTGGCCTACAATTTTATTTTTTATTTTTTTTATTTAATATTGTTTAGTCTTCCAGTAGGCCACATTATAACCCAACAGTATCTGAATTCCTGTGTCCCTTGATGGACTCCAGAAAAGGATTTTAAGGTGAGCACTAACATCCTAATTCATGATATAGCTCAAAGATCCCTATGGAAAAACACTTATATGCTTGTATTTACTTTTTTGCAACACCTGGTGTCCATAGGAGACTTGATGAGTGATCACTGTTTACATGGGTTCTGTTCTAAACAAACTATTCTATAGTTGCTAAAGGCACCCACCATTCTTTAGGTCTTTAATATAATATTGACAAATGTGTCTAGGCTTCTAAATAGAGGACCGTTGCTAATATACAGACTAGCTTACCTCCTAAACCAAACACCTGGAATTATTTGTTGGCCACGTCAATGCTGTTTTAAGATCATTAGGGGCCATGACATGCGGGTGATATGCTTAGGCGGAGTGGCCACACACAGCTCCTGATTTTTTTTTTTTTTTTTTTTTTAATTCTTCCACATTGTTTTGATGTTTTGCTATTGACTATTGGATTTTCTTTCACAGAAGGCATTGTCCCTTTTCTCTGAAATCATGCTGGGATTTACTGTGGTGCCTCTCTTGCCTGAACCTTCCAGAGCTCCTAGTACATAAAACATGTTACAGTAGCAACACTGTACAATGTTATGGAGAAGGCAACAAGGGTCCTTCATGTTTTCCTGTCTATTCTTAGATGGTCCCTTGAACAAAGTCCTCATGTATACAGTGCTCAATAGCTCAAGCTGAAATGTATATACACAAGTGACCAATTTAGAGCAGATTCCTCATCTTTTGTTGGAGCTTCTAAATTGGAGACCGCGTCTCAATGGAAACCACTTTTGCTATTTTCTTTCTTTAGAAAACACATGATCATATGTGATCAAAGGTGCCTACAGCATTGAATGTTTATTTCTAAAACAAAAGTTTTATATGAAAAAAGAGGAAACCGCATTACACTGTTTTTTTGCTAGGCTGAGTCAGTATTCAAGGTTATGTCACACAGGGGCCTTTAGATGTACTTTTAAGCCCTGCTCCAACCAAAACTTTTTATTTAATTTTGGATAGATTGGGAAGGGTTAGAGAGTCTGTCTGGATTTTATTGCTGTCCTCATCCTCAACGGAGGAGAGTCAGAACATGGAAGTGTTTATAAAATCTTTGCAGTCAAAGAAAAACACATTTGTAATAGAATAAGAAAGGATTAGAACTTCTAATGGTGATTATTGTTCCTGTCCATTTCTTGTCCTGTCTCAGGGACAGGAAGCAAGGGTAAATCTCCCCACCAGTGTATTTATTTATCTTTTTAAAATCAAGGCAGGCACAGACGCCAAATCATTTTTTGTTTTGGTTTAAGAGATCAGATCATTTGAATAGGTACAACCCTGAAGGTTCAGAAACCAAGATATAATAAATGGGTTATGTGAGACCTAACCAGTTCTAATAAATATATAGAAAATGTTTTTTGCGACAACTTTTTTAATGACTGATGTCCACATTCCATAAAGGAGTGAAATTTACAGTTTACATAGTCTACAGTTTGTTTCATTATTTTTCCACAATCCGCATACTGTACTTTTCAAGACACGCGACTTCTGTAAGTAATACAGTTCTCTGTTAAAAGCACAAGGCGCCACCAGCCAGAAAGATCACTTCATGCATGGTAACACAGTGTTTTACTGTGCAGGTAGTGTGAACTGGCCCTAAATATTTTCAGCAGCAGGTTCTTGGTCAGGTGATGGCTATATATAACACTGATGTTGTGATGTAAAACAGTGACAACATGCTATGTAATTGAACCTGGACTAGTCTAATACATTTATTTGTCAATGCATAGGATACAGGTTTCAATGAGAAGGGGACTGACAATAATGGCATTATACAACAGTCTCCATATGCTTGTACAACATATTTTCCAGTCTATGGTTTCCAGCTTTGATGCACTCTGCAGTTGCATGAAATCTAGCTCTCAAGTCTGAGGCATCCCAGCTGTCAGAAAGCTATTGGGAAGGGTTAGAGAGTCTGTCTGGATTTTATTGCTGTCCTCATCCTCAACGGAGGAGAGTCAGAACATGGAAGTGTTTATAAAATCTTTGCAGTCAAAGAAAAACACATTTGTAATAGAATAAGAAAGGATTAGAACTTCTAATGGTGATTATTGTTCCTGTCCATTTCTTGTCCTGTCTCAGGGACAGGAAGCAAGGGTAAATCTCCCCACCAGTGTATTTATTTATCTTTTTAAAATCAAGGCAGGCACAGACGCCAAATCATTTTTTGTTTTGGTTTAAGAGATCAGATCATTTGAATAGGTACAACCCTGAAGGTTCAGAAACCAAGATATAATAAATGGGTTATGTGAGACCTAACCAGTTCTAATAAATATATAGAAAATGTTTTTTGCGACAACTTTTTTAATGACTGATGTCCACATTCCATAAAGGAGTGAAATTTACAGTTTACATAGTCTACAGTTTGTTTCATTATTTTTCCACAATCCGCATACTGTACTTTTCAAGACACGCGACTTCTGTAAGTAATACAGTTCTCTGTTAAAAGCACAAGGCGCCACCAGCCAGAAAGATCACTTCATGCATGGTAACACAGTGTTTTACTGTGCAGGTAGTGTGAACTGGCCCTAAATATTTTCAGCAGCAGGTTCTTGGTCAGGTGATGGCTATATATAACACTGATGTTGTGATGTAAAACAGTGACAACATGCTATGTAATTGAACCTGGACTAGTCTAATACATTTATTTGTCAATGCATAGGATACAGGTTTCAATGAGAAGGGGACTGACAATAATGGCATTATACAACAGTCTCCATATGCTTGTACAACATATTTTCCAGTCTATGGTTTCCAGCTTTGATGCACTCTGCAGTTGCATGAAATCTAGCTCTCAAGTCTGAGGCATCCCAGCTGTCAGAAAGCTATTATCTCTTATTGAGCTGAAAAATATTTTTTGCCTTATCTCTATTAGTCTGTATCGATTTATACAGTTGACCTGGGTACATCATTGCTTCCAGGGTAGCAGTGTTTCCCAGCCCTATAATATAACATACCCCTGCCCAGAACAGGTTTGTATTTGTCAGAGCAGCTAATGGATGGCAGAGATCTGTGATTGTATGAGCAGCACCCACTAAACGTAGAGGGGAAACTCTGATGGCTTTTTATATGAGACAGCCTCCAAGTGTTACCCTGTGCAGAGCAGTATGAACACACCCCATCAGCCCCCCCGGGCTACAGCTGCCCTGCTAAGGACACTGCGTATTACACAGCGCTGCTGCCCGGCTACCACAATAAGCCAAACTGTGCACTGGGGGGGCAGCACGGAGCTCACAAACAATGCCATATGGATGCATTGCTGGGGGCGGCAGATGTGCCCGGAGCTTTGCTGATTAGGGGACAGACTTGGATCCAATTGAAGAGACTACAGTAGTAGCCTGCTCTCTGAGTTTGTGTGGCTGCCCTCTGTAGTTATTGCAAGTATATGCCAGTTCTTGATATTAAAAGTTTCAGTTCTAGCTGTCCCACCAGCTTTATCTGTCCTCGCCTAAGACTAGGGAGAAGAAACATCAGTGGTAAAAGAACTGACTCCCAATCCTTCCTAATTGACAAATGAATATAGTTTCTAGGCCCACTTTGCATCTGTGCTTTTTGTAACTTCCCCGAAACCAAATTGGTATTAGAATGTACACCTCCTATTGAGCCTATGCATGCTTGAGAGTCTCTTCATTGGGCTTAGTTAGTTCAGCCATGGTCACTGGTAAATGCATACTTGTAGCTGTGTATTTGATATTGCTGGCACATGTTCACAGAGAATTATAAGATATTCCTAAAGTTTATCAGCAGAAAAAAAAACATGGCTTCCATACATACCTCTACTAAACTATGATAGCATTACCAGGTGTCTCTCTGTGATAACAGAATTGTGGATCAATAGTTACCAATTTTCCAACTATTCTAATAAACATCTTTTGGATAGTGTCATGAATTTTGAACTGTATTATCCACCAATCGTGCCAAATTCACAAAGCCTTTGATTTGGAAAGGTTGCTCTATGGTATTTAATGTGAAAAGTGAAAGAGCTACAATTGAAGGTGCAATACCAAATACCAAATAATGTTTATAATAAAGTTAGTTCTTAAGGTGTTTGTTTCTTATGAATTAGATCAGATGAAATAGATTCTTTTGTTGTATTTGTCTTCATTTCTTATTTTTAGACTACTTGAGAAAAGGTGGTTTTCTTTGGCAATACTTTCTCTGCCCAATCTCTAAGTGTCATCAGGGAAAGCATTCATTGTCATTCTAAGCACTGTTTTTCAGTACATTTTGTACAGGGTGTGTACATTATGCTTGCTTATTGTAAATCATTGGCTATTGCAAATCATCACAGACAATTCTGGTGCATTGATACATTTTAAGTGATATTTTCAGAAAGTTACTTTCTGGAAACGAGAAAATTATCACATCATCATTGTAATGCCCCGTACACACGGTCGGACTTTGTTCGGACATTCCGACAACAAAATCCTACGATTTTTTCCGACGGATGTTGGCTCAAACTTGTCTTGCATACACACGGTCACACAAAGTTGTCGGAAAATCCGATCGTTCTGAACGCGGTGACGTAAAACACGTACGTCGGGACTATAAACGGGGCAGTGGCCAATAGCTTTCATCTCTTTATTTATTCTGAGCATGCGTGGCACTTTGTCTGTTGGATTTGTGTACACACGATCGGAATTTCCGACAACGGATTTTGTTGTCGGAAAATTTTATCTCCTGCTCTCCAACTTTGTGTGTCGGAAAATCCGATGGAAAATGTCCGATGGAGACCACACACGGTCGGAATTTCCGACAGCACGCTCCGATCGGACATTTTCCATCGGAAAATCCGACCGTGTGTACGGGGCATAAGAAGTCATACGTTTTCTATGCAAGTCTTAGGGTCTCTTTTTTTTTTTTTTTTTTTTTTAATACTGTAATATCTTGAATTAATAAAAATATTTTAAAAAAACATCCATGCTTGTTTTTATTCAAAAATGTTTTGCTTTCTCTTTTTCAGGACAGCTGCACACAATATAAATATTTAACTGTTACTTTAAGGCCTGGTTCACACTGATGCGACGATCGCTTCAACTTTGGAGCACTTGTTGCATCAGAAGTGGGACCTCATTCTGTGCAATAGGACTGTTCTAATCGGTGCGACTTGAGTCGCTCCGACTTAGAAATAGGTTCCTGCACTACTTTTGGTCTGACCTTGGTACGACTTGCATTGACTTTTGTTAAAGAAGTCGCATGCAAGTTGTGCCAAAGTCCCACTGGGGTCCGACTTCAAAGTCGTGGGCAGTGTGAACTTGGGCTAAGGGCCTGTGTTGTCTTTGGGCTTGTTTGGTGTCCGAGTGAGAGGCTTCAAAATTCACTAACAGGTGCAATCTGCAGTTAACCTGCATTTGACCTGCTTCAAGCAGATTTTGCCTTCCCATAGATTTGTAAAGAAATGCAAAATCTGCTTTAAGCAAACAAGCCCTAAGAATATCGAACATTGCTATAAATTAGAGGCATTCAGAGGTGCTTACACATATCCACAACAGTTTGTGTATTGGCAATTTTGCCTGAATGGTGGGCTGTTCTTATTGATTAAAGCCCTGACACTTGCAGGTAGTGAAAGGCCTGGTACACACTGTTTGTTTGTTTTTTTATGTTCAACCCAGCGGGCTGAGCAAAAGAAACTGGGAGGCTCATAAGGAGCTCGCTGTACTAACTATGTGATGTTAGCACCTCAATTTCCCCCGTGAACTATTGTGTTCTGACAGGGGGACTGCCCCCCTCCCTCCAGAACACACCGATCAGCCCTCGCAGCCATTGGCTGAGAACGCTGATTGGATGCCATGTTTTTGGAGTAGGAGGATGGGGGTGGACAAGTTTCAGCACTATGAGAATGGCCCTGCCTCTGGGTAACTTAATTTCATACTTTTCAGCATCTTTCAGTATTCTTAGTTACAAAGTCTATTTTCATTCTCTGCTGAAACACAATCCAAATATATGACTGTATCTCCATTGCAGCCTTGTTTGGTTTTATGCATCATACACTGCTTTACACTAACATGTCCATCAGGGGGAGGGTGATACCAGATACCAGCTGGTATACCAGTTCAAACATACGCCTCTCCCAAGGAACATCAATATAATCAATATAGGGCTGATCTTCATGCCTGCACAGCTTCACTTTAACAACACGCAACTGTGTTCATATTTATGAAAAGATACTGCTGGGCCAACGCATGGGATGAGTAGGGTTGTGTGAAAGCCGTTAGCATCGAGAGTAAACCCAGCTTTACAGGCAAAGAAATCATTTCAGATTCTGCTCATGTTTGGGTATCAGGCTATTTGAAGTGCTGATGGTGAATGGCATTTGGCTTTGCACTCCCATATTGCTGCATGCAGCAGTTTGAATGTGAGTCCAGTAGGATGCATTGGTAAAGATTTTCCTAGGAAACTTACCATTAAGCAGCATTATGAAAATCGCAGAACTTTGTGACTCGCAGCTTTCCATGCAGGGTCTATAAGTAAAACAGAAACTGCAGTACAATGCAGGTCTTCACATCTGTCCATGTGAATGCTAATACTAAAGTTTTTTTCATTTTTGGTTTCCTTCCTTCTTAAATAAAAGTGTTGCACTTGTTTTCCTGTTGGCGTCTGCCTTTTTACATTGTAGTCAGTGGGAAGCAGATAAAAAACTGCAGGGTTTGTGATTCTTTATTCTTTCCATTTTCAATTCAGCATAGACTGGATTAAACTGCAGGCATCCTTTTAAAAGATGTATTAAACCTAGGGTAAAGTACACTCCTTTTCTTTTAATCTTCATTTCTGATTTTTGTGAAGGAATATACTGTATATCTGTATGTTCATACCGTCCATGTAGTAAGAAATACATTTTTTATATTATACTTTTTAAAATCATCTATTCATATTTTCAGAGATTTTAGAGTTAATCGAATAGACCGAGAAATGCTGGAACCAGCAGGCAGCCAAATCCTATTCCCATTGTCCGATGTTGGGTCATCCATGTCCTGACAACATAGCAATTTAGTTAACAGAACAGTGAGGTGCATGAAATGAAAATTATGTTCAGCAGGTATGTAACAGACATTGATGTCTTATTTTAATCCCTTTATGCTGGCTGGAACCAGGGCTTTAAATAGGCTGTGACGCCCAGAGCTGGTAGGCAGGGTTCCTGATCTTGCTGCACTGTGATTGAATGTACAGTGCTGATGTCATTGGGAGCCATGCCTACCAGCTCCCGATTGTCAGTAGTTGAGGATGAGCTGTCAGTGATAGCTCAGTCATGGTTCTGGGGGCATGATGGAACACACCCCAGAACAAGAGAGTGACACATATATGTTTAACATCCTAAAGGGGTTAAGAAGAATTTTGACCTCCCATTAAAAATGTCTTGCAGCATATTGAAAGTGGTTGTACCTCAGACATGAAATATAAACAAAGAATCCCTCTATAGTGTGTACTTGTCTCAATTAAGAGCACTAAGTGTCATTTCTGTCCACTGTTTCCTTCCTCTGCCATCAGCAGGAGTCACTACTGTAAAGTTTCCGAACACCTAGAGAGAAAAGGTGACGGGAGGCATCTCCAGCAGATTGACAGTCTCAGCTTTGTTCCGATGTGCTGTGTAAAGGGGGGGTTCCCTTCCCGTCAATCAGCTCTTATGCCCCGTACACACGTTCGGACATTGATCGGACATTCCGACAACAAAATCCTAGGATTTTTTCCGACGGATGTTGGCTCAAACTTGTCTTGCATACACACGGTCACACAAAGTTGTCGGAAAATCCGATCATTCTGAACGCGGTGACGTAAAACGCGTACGTCGGGACTATAAACAGGGCAGTAGCCAATAGCTTTCATCTCTCTATTTATACTGAGCATGCGTGGCACTTTGTGCGTCGGATTTGTGTACACACGATCGGAATGTCCGACAACGGATTTTGTTGTCTGAAAATTTTATAGCCTGCTCTCAAACTTTGTGTGTCGGAAAATCCGATGGAAAATGTGTGATGGAGCCCACACACGTTCGGAATTTCCGACAACAAGGTCCTATCACACATTTTCCGTCGGAAAATCCGACCGTGTGTACGGGGCATTAGAGTTCTTCAGAGTGTAATTTCAGCTCTCTGCCCCCTTTTTCTAACCGCTCAGACAAACTTTATAAATTCTGCACTTTGAACATATGTAGAGAAGACTGCAGATAAACAGGTGCAACTTATGTAGGAGGATTGGTTTCATTTCTGTATCACCTGATAATCACTTCACTGGGTATATTAGGGTTTACAACCACTAATTATAAGTGTATCAGCACTTAAAACTTTGTCACCATGCAAAGCTGCTCTGCTCCTGAGCTCAGAGGGGAGGGGGCTAACAGCATTATCACTGCTAAATCACAAGTCTATAGCATGTCAATCAGTGCCTAGCTACACCTAGCCCTAAAAACTGCTGTCTGGATTTGACAGTACTTTCTCTATTAGTGAAACCTCGCAACTGTGAGCTGGGCGGGGCAATGAATGTAACGTAATTTATTTGTTTATGGGGGTTGTAAATCACATAACTTGATTTTGGAACGGTCATAGAAGAGCCTTTAAATGAGCTTTAAAACCCAACTCTGGGTTCCACACTGTCATACCCACCTCTCTCTCCCCTGAAGGTTCCTTCAGCTGTATTTTATGCTATTTTCTTTCTGCTTACTTTTCCTGAAGTCTTCAAGCCAGTCATGTGACACCATAGAGTTTTTTTCCTTTTTTGCCTTTTCATTGAGCTAGGAGGTCCTTCCTGATGTAGAGAGCAGCCCTGGCGTAATGATGTTGGTGCTGCTCTCTGCACCAGTACACTATGAGTGAAGGGCTGTGTGCTGACAACTGCTGGGCGTCATTCAACCCTGAAGACATCATGTAGTCAAAAAAATACTCTTTTTTTTTTTTTTTTTTTTTAACCATTCCTAAAGCACTTTATCATCAAATAAAAATGTATGCCGTCATAAAGGTTTAAAGTCCCCAGCATCTATTTTTTTTAAAAATCCCATTTTATACATCCGTCAGCCATCCAGCCACTAACTTGTCATCATGGGCCCAGTGCCAGCAGTGGTTGGTCCTTGCTCTGAGAGAGAGCAGCGCTTTGATAATAACATATAAGCACCATTCTATGCAGTGGTACTTTGAACCATGGCCAGCGTAACGGTGCACCCCACAGGTGGGGTGTCCATGAAGCCTGGGGTCACTGGAAATTGGTTGGATGACACTGAGCATCATTCAACCTGGAAAAAGACCATTGCTACATTGTAGAGGGGAAAATCTGTGGAAAACAGAGCTGGAGAGTTGAGTAGCATAAGCTGTTTTTTTAGAACATGCTGGGGTACTTTTTAATTTTTTTTTTTTTTTTTTTTAAAGTGAAGTTGGGTTTTAATAAATCTTTAAGTTCATTACATACAATATGCTATTGGTCCATTGCTTTATATGCCCTGAATCTGTAGCTTATTCTTGCTAAATTGTATATTAAAATTATGGTAATTAGCTGGATTGGTTCCAGGCCTTACATTTCAGAAACTATATATAGAAATTAAAACATTTGTTGATATCCAGTGTTTTGATTAGTACGTTCTGTATTCAGTGGGAAAATAACTATGGATTTTAAATCTGCTTGAATAATGACAGCAGAGGAACATATTGTTATGAAACTGCATCACCAATACTACAAGCAGAAACCATGAAATATAGAACTAGGTCACTCTGCAGTATAATGTGCCGTTCAGACTAGCAATGCAAAACTGGTTCTCTCTCTGGCTTTCCCAGCAAATCCCTAATGAACCTGTTTCTTTTTTACTGCTACTACTTCTTTTATTTCTACACATTTAATGGAGGTTTACTCAGAGCTTCTTAGTGTAAAATGCAGTACGGCTAAGAAAACCATATTCTATTTTCTAAGTTAATTAGCGTTTTGGATTTTTATAACTGAAATAAGTCTTTACATTAGGAACATGCAAGCTGTATTTCTTTCACTTTCTTGCTCCATTTTCTGCACCTTAACCACTTCAATACAGGACATTTATACACCCTTCCTGCCCAGACCAATTTTTAGCTTTCAGCGCTCTCACAGTTTGAATGCCAATTACTCAGTCATGCAACACTGTACCCAAACAACATTTTTATCATTTTTTTCATACAAATAGAGCTTTCTTTTTGTGGTATTTTTTCACCACCGGGTTTTTTATTTTTTGCGACATAAGTGAAAAAATAGCGAAAATTTTGAAAAGAAACAAAAAACAAAACACTTTTTTTTAGTTTGATAAAATTTTGCAAATACGGTAAGTAATTTTTGTTCATAAATTTGGGCCAAAATTTATACTGCTACATCTCTTTGGTAAAAATAACCCAAATTAGTGGGTATTATTTGGTCTCTGTGAAAGTTAGAGTCTACAAGCTATGGTGCAAATCATTGGAAATTGATCACACCTGATGCACTGACGGCCTATCTAATTTCTTGAGGCCCTGAAATGTCAGGAAAGTACAAATACCCCACAAATGACCCCTTTTTGAAAAGTAGACAGTCAAAGGTATTTTGTAAGAGGCATGGTGAGTTTTTTGAAGCTGTAATTTTTTTACCACAATTCTTGGGAAAATTAAGAATGTTTTTTTCACAAAATTGTCATAATAACAAGTTCTTTCTCACACACAGCATATGCATACTTTCAATTACACCCCAAAATACATTCTGCTACTCCTCCTGAGTATGGCGATACCACATGTGTGTGACTTTTACACAGCTTGGCCACACAGAGAGGTCCAACATGCAGGGAGCACCATCAGGCGTTCTAGGAGCATAAATTACACATCTAATTTCCTAACGACCTATTACATTTGTGCAGGCCCTGGAGCACCAGGACGGTGGAATTACCCACAAAATAACCCCATTTTGGAAAACAAACACCCCAATGTATATTCTATGAGGCATTATGAGTCTTTTGAACAGTTTTTTTTTTACACAAGTCTTCAGAAAACGTGGAAAGAAAATGAAAATCTTTTTTTTTTTTCTTTTACACAAAGTTGTCAATTTATAAGCTATTTCTAACACATAGCATTTATATAGCAAAAATTACACCCCAGAACACATTCTGCTACTTATCCTGAGTATGGCGATACCACATGTGTGAGACTTTTACACAGCCTGGCCACATACAGAGGTCCAACATTGAAGTAGTACCTTCAGGCCTGCATAAATTGCACATCTCATTTAATTCCTTCCTATCACACTTTTGAAGGTCCTTGAGCACCAGGACAGTGGAATTACCCACAAAATTACCCCATTTTGAAAAGCAAACACCCCAACATATATTCTATGAGGAATGGGCTGCAGATAGGTACTTGGGTACTCTGATGGGCTGGTGACAGGTACTCGGTTACTCTGATGGGCTGGAGATAGATACTCGGGTACTCTGGCCTGGTGACAGGTACTTGGGTACTCTGATGGGCTACAGATAGGTACTCTGATGGGCTGGTGACTGGTACTCGGGTACTCTGATGGGCTGTGACAGGTACTTAGATGAACTATGACAGGTAATCAGATGGACTGTGACAGGTACTCGGGTACTCAGATGGACTGTGACAGGAACTTGGGTACTCGGATGAACTGTGACAGGTACTCGGGTACTCAGATGGGCTGTGACAGGTACTCGGGTACTCAGATGGACTGTGACAGGTACTTGGGTACTTAGATGAACTGTGACAGGTACTAGGGTACTCAGATGGGCTGTGACAGGTACTCAGATGTACTGTGACAGGTACTCAGCTACTGAGATGAACTGTGACAGGTACTCTGGCACTCAGATATACTGTGACAGGTACTCGGGTACTCAGATGGGCTGTGACAGGTACTCGGGTACTCAGATGGGCTGTGACAGGTACTCGGGTACTCAGATGGACTGTGACAGGTACTTGGGTACTTAGATGAACTGTGGCAGGTACTAGGGTACTCAGATGGGCTGTGACAGGTACTCAGATGTACTGTGACAGGTACTCAGCTACTGAGATGAACTGTGACAGGTACTCTGGCACTCAGATATACTGTGACAGGTACTCGGGTACTCAGATGGGCTGTGACAGGTACTCTGGTACTCAGATGGACTGTGACGGGTACTCAGGTAGGCTGTGATAGGTACTCGGGTACTCAAATGGGCTGTGGCAGGTACTCGGGTACTTTGATGGGCTGTGACAGGTACTTTGATGAGCGGTGACAGGTACTTTGATGGGTGATGACAGGAACTTTGTTGGCTGGTGACAGGTCCTCTTGATTCGGGGGGGGGGGGCAATCAGTGTGGTTGGTGTACACTGTGAGCGGTAACGAGATGTTACGGCAATCTCCTTCTCACATCTCGTTACCGTGGTTTGTTGACAATTCTGACCGGCTGTGATTGGACACAGCCGGTCACATGGTAAAGAGCCAATTTCATTGGCTCTTTACTACGATCGGGGTTGGTCTGGGTCAGGGTGTCAAGCCTCATCCCTGATCACCGCTCTTTGCCCGCCCTAGGGGCGTGCACGAGCGCTGTGCACTTGGGCAGTACATGTGACCGGCTGTGATTGGTCACAGCCGGTCATATGGTAAAGAGCCATTTTTTATTGGCTCTTTACACAGATCTGGGATGGGCTGTGTACGAGGGACATGCCTCATCCCCGATCGCCGCGCTGGAGCTTTAAGAAACCGAGGACGTCATATGATGCCCGCCCAGGATGGGAGATCCCATCTGTGGACGTCATATGACTAGAGCCCAGTATTGAAGTGGTTAATGCTGTAGGCAGATATAAAAGACACAAATGAATGCATCTGTGTATTTATTATTACATCATTGAATGTATTTTTAATGCAAATACCTGAATTTGACCTGGTATGAGCCTTTTGCAGTCCCTGCACTGCAGGGCTGAATTGTGAGAGGTAGAAGTAGTACAAGGTGCTAATTAGTTCTGACAAGAAACATGCTTATAGAAAGAGAGACAGTAGAATGACAGTGATGAGCTCATCACTGTGCTACTTCTATTTTATCTACTTCTATTTCACTGTCCAGTCACAGGTTGGAGTCCAGAATGACCTTGACTAAGTGGGTAAAAATGATAGTGGCCATCAGGCTGAGGATATCTAGTGATAGGAGAAAAAAGTTTAGTGGGTGCAGCAATCTTTTAACCACTTGCCGACTCCTGTCAGCACATATACGTCGGCAGAATGGCACGGCTGGGCAAAGTAACGTACCTGTACGTTACTTTGCATTTCCCGCCGTGCACGCGTGCGCGCACCTGCCGCGAGCTCTGTGACCGTGCCCGCGGGACCCGCAAACTCGATTGCCGCTGGGATGCCCGCGATCGTGTCACGGAGCTAAAGAACGGGAGATGCCGATGTAAACAGCATCTCGCCGTTCTGCCTAGTGACAAGACACCGATCGTCTGCTCTTTGTCATCGGGAACAGCGATCAGTGTCATGTCACTGCTAGCCCATCCCCACCCCACAGTTACAATCACTGCCCATGACACACTTAACTCCTCCCTGCCCCCTAGTGGTTAACCCCTTCACTGCCAGTGACATTTTTACAGTAATCAATGCAATTTTATAGCATTGATCGCTGTATTAATGCCAATGGTCCCAAAAATGTGTCAAAATTGTCCGATGTGTCCGCAATAATGTCGCAGTCACGATAAAAATCGCTGATCGCCGCCATTACTAGTAAAAAAAAATATATTAATAAAAATGCCATAAAACTATCCCCTATTTTGCAGACGCTACAACTTTTGCGCAAACCAATCAATAAATGCTTATTGCAATTATTTTTTTTTACCAAAAATATGTCGAAGAATACGTATCAGCCTAAACTGAGGAAAAAAAATGTTTTTTTATATATTTTTGTGGGATATTTATTATAGTAAAAAAATAATGTGTTTTTTTCAAAATTGTCGCTATTTTTTTGTTATAGCGCAAAAAATAAAAACTGCAGAGGTGATCAAATACCACCAAAAGAAAGCTCTATTTGTGGGAAAAAAAGGACGTCAACATTGTTTGGGAGCCACGTCGCACAACCGCGCAATTGACAGTGAAAGCAACGCAGTGTCGAATCGCAAAAAGTGCTTTGGTCAGGAAGGGGGTAAATTCTTCCGGGGCTGAAGTAGTTAATATGGCCAAGTGAGGTCTCTCGATAAGTGAAATTACAGGAACTGAGCTTGCATGCACACCCAAGCTAAGCTCTGCCTTCCTCCCGTGGCTCCTTCATGTGTAGGGAGTTTTTTTAAGCTCTCTCCATGCACGATGCCAAAAGAGAGGGCTATATGCAAAGCTGAGTTTGGCACAGGAAAAGATCATACAACCTGTGCTCCTACAGACTCTGATCAGAGCCAACTGGGGTGGTGGCCATTTCTGGGTTTTTCCTCTTTCACCTGATGCAACTCATTGCCATTTTTAAAAATGCCCTCCATGCTCTTCCTTCCTGACGCAGACATGCCAGCTATAGATGGATCTGTAGGAAAAACTCTGGAAGATTCACTGTCGGATGCTGAGTCCCTTTCTGTGCTGGAAAATGACCCTACTTTATTCATTTCCAATCCTCGCTGCTTTTGCTATTGTCGATAGAACCCGTTTTGTTTTTTTTGCCTGTGGTAATTTGTTTCATCTTGAATTTGGAAGACACCGCCAATCCAGCTTCCAGTTTTCGCAAACTGAAATGCTCTACAAAAATAGCTTCCTCTTCATCCTTTATTTGATAATTTGATTTAGAACGAACGGAAACATCAAGGCAAGCACTATGGGGGTTATTTACGAAAGGCAAATCCACTTTGCACTACAAGTGCAAACTACACTTGAAATTGCACTGAAAGTGCACTTGGAAGTGCAGTCGCTGTAGATCCGAGGGGGACATGCAAGGAAAATAAAAAACAGCATTTTAGCTTGCACACGATTGGATGATAAAATCAGCAGCGCTTCTCCTCATTTAAGATCTACTCCTCAGATTTACAGCGACTGCACTTCCAAGTGCACTTTGCCCTTGTAGTTTGCACTTGTAGTGCGAATTGGATTTGCCTTACAGTAGGTCTTTCTTCTGTCCTGATCCGAAGGACTCTAGCTACAATGCTGTTCAGCAGAACGAACGTTTAAATATTTTTTATTACACTTGCTCTTCTTTTTGCTGTTTGAAATAATCAAGGATGCAATGAGGATAAGAGTACTCATTTATATCAGAAGTACAAAGGTAACGAGCAGCATCACAGCTCTACCCTTTCTTTTTTCTGCCTTCCATTCATTTTTCCAATTCAGGATCTAGCTCCCGCACTCACAAGAGTTCCTGAAGAGGACAACTAAGGCAAACAAATGTCTCAAAACCCACTGACAAGTCCACTACTGCCTCAAGGTTTGCCACCACCAGTTTTATCAAAGGTAGGGAGGATGCCTATTGGCCTTCTTCCACATTTTGAGAGGTTCATATTGCTGGTGCTTGAGTGTGGAACATTAAGTCCAGAGGTTATAAAATAGAGTTTGCCTGCTTTCTCCTTGGTTTTTCACTTTGTGCCTTTCAAGGTAATGGCCTGAATTTAGATATTGGTTTCCTTACACATTATGCTAAAGTTTTACGACCCCTCTGTGACTAGTATCCCCCCCTGCATTCTATAGCTCTCTCCTCTGTCTTATCTCACTAACTCTGCTGCTATCTTTATTACCATTGACTTGTATGTGTTTGGTTTTCCCTTTTTTTTTTTTCTTTAACATGCTGCTTAAAAATTTGTGAATCAGTACTGCTTGTACCTTGAAGAAGGGGAGATACCCCGAAAGCTTGTCCTGAAAAATTGTATGTTTTTTTTTTTTTTTATTTCAATCCTTTTTATTAAATTTTCAAGGTATACAAATACATCGTATAATTCAACATCACAATTTAATATGAATATAAAATCGCTACCAGGGGCCCGGCACGACCCCCTCTAGTAACTCACACAATTACCATCATACCTTTTAATATTTTACCCAAACCCTTTGTGCCCACCCCACCCCCCCCCCAACCCTCTGGCTCTATCAGGAGAAACTCTAACACCATACCGCAATAAGTTAATCTGCCGTTGAAAGATAATTCGAGATTTACCAATTGCCCTTTCATACCTTTCCCACACACCTAGTCTCGAGACACTCTACGGCTCGGCCTACAGGAACCCCCGGTCCATACCCAGCCTACAGGCACCCCCGGTCAATACCCATCCCCTGGAGCCACGGTTCCCATATATTCCTAAACTTCCCATAGCTTCCTCTTCTAATGAAAGTTATTCTCTCTGTTCTCACCAGCCCATTCATAGTTCTAACCCAACCCTCCGGGGTAGGAGGGGCCGCCGATAGCCAGGACTGGGCTATCAGTTTCCTCGCTTGATAGAGGCATCTAACCACTGCTGTAATTTTTAGCGTATTTCCCATGTTCTGGCCAATCAAGCCCAGCACGCACACCTTAGCCTCCAAATCCAGACTTATCCTGAACCTAGATTCGATAATCTTCAGGATCTCGGTCCAGTATCTGGCTAATTTCGGGCATCTCCAGATCATATGTATGAGATCGCCCGTCTCACCACATCTAAGACATTTCTCATCTAGTCTGCGACCGAACCTGAACAACTTCTTTGGGGTGTAATAAGCTCTGTGTATCAGCAAAAGGTGGGACACCCGCTGCGACGGAGAGACTGACACCAGAGGGCCTAGCGCCAGTATTCTGTTCCACTGGTCGTCTGTCAACTCCCCCGCATCCGCCTCCCATCCCTCCCTGGCACGCCCGAGCGTTTGAATATTTGCCATTCTAGCCATCAGTTGTCCATAGATCCTTGAAATCATTCCCTTAAAATTAGATGTTAATACCACACTATTAAGGAGGGGGGCCTTGCTCCATTCCATCGTCCTGGACTTAAACTGTTTATCCAGGGCATGTCTGATCTGGAGGTAGTAGTAAAAGGTTTCCTTTGGAATTCCAAATTCACTTCTTAGCTCCAGAAAGGACTTGAGGACCTTATCCTTATACAATTGGGCCAACCGGACCAAACCACACTCTTCCCACCACCTGTTTTTCCCAACAAAATCTAGTTCCTTCAACTGCTTATTGTTCCATATAGGTGAGAACGCCGTAAAGCCCTCATATCCCAACTCCGCCTTCACTACCCGCCAGATTTTTGCCACCAATTTATATGTTGGTAGCGCGCAGTGAATAGCCTCAGCCTCTAATGCCCCTGCCAAGGATTTGTGCGGGTTACCTGATAGCATAATTTCCCTGCTGTTGTTCATCTCCCCCCTCTTTTCACATCCTCCCAGCTGTTGTAGTTGTGCAGAAAGAAAGTACTTGTATGGATGAGGAACCGCCAACCCTCCCTCCCCCGTAGAGCGTTGTAATGTCTGAAGACTAATCCTAGCCTGCCCTTTTTTCCATATTAACTCACGGAAAAGGGAATTTATTTTAATGAACCAGTCTCTTTTTATCCAGACCGGAGAGTTGTGGAGTATGTACATTAACTGCGGCATCCAAATCATTTTAATCAGGTTTATCCGGCCTGCTACCGACAGAGGGAGCCGGCACCAGATATCCTTTTTCCTTTTAAATCTTTCTAGGATTGGGACTAAGTTATCACTAATAAACTGGTCAGGGGTACTAGAGATCACTATTCCCAGATACTTAAACTTCTCCACTATTTTAACTCGTGGTACTCCCTGGGGCAGCAGGCCACTAGCCGAGTCAACCGGGAGGAGGACCGACTTCTCCCAGTTGACCATCAGCCCCGATATCCTCCCAAAACCTTCCACCAGCTGCATCGCTTTTATTAATGAGGGCCCTGTGTCCCCCAGAAATATTAAAACGTCGTCAGCATATAGGGCTATTTTTTCTTCTCCCCCTTTCCTCTTAAATCCCTGCAAACCGACAGCTTTTCTCACAACTTCCGCAAAGGGCTCCATTGCCAGGGCGAACAGCAGGGGTGAAAGCGGACAACCCTGCCTAGTTCCCCTCCCAATGGATATCTTCCGCGAGTATGCGTTATTAATTTTTAATCTGGCGCTAGGCTGCTGATACAGTATTTTAAGCCATCCAATAAACCCCGGGCCGACACCAAACCTCTCCAGAACCCACCACAGATAGCCCCACTCCAGAGTGTCAAATGCTTTGGCAATATCCAAAGATAGGACAGCTCTGGATCCTGTGTTTGCAGTCGGGGTCTGAAGATTCAGGAATGTCCTTCTGATATTTTTGCTAGTAGCTCTATTCTGTATAAACCCAGATTGGTCTGGGTGTACCCGGGTAGCAATGCACTTATTTAGCCTAGCTGCCAGGACTTTTGCCAAAATCTTAACGTCGGACCCTAACAAAGAGATTGGCCTATATGAAGATGTGTCTACTTGATCTTTCCCTTCCTTCTGGATTAAAACTATTGTTGCTTCGGACATCGAAGATGGTAGACCCCCGACGGTCGCCGACCAGTTCAATGTCTTCAGAAGCTCCGGGACCAGCACCTCCCCATATTGTTTATAAATTTCAACTGGAAGACCATCTGGGCCCGGAGCTTTCCGATTAGGCATATCTGATATAGCTTGCCACATTTCCTCAAGAGTTATAGGGGCTTCTAGACTTATCCTATCTGCAGCCGAAAGGGCCGGGATCTCAGCGCCTTCCAAGAATTTTTCCATCTCACCCCTTTCTGCCCAGTGTTGTGACCTATACAGCTCTTTATAATACTCAAAGAACCTTTCCCTTATTACCCCTGAGTCCGATGAAATCACCCCCTCTGGTGTCCTAATTAGAGGGATTGTTGAGGAGGGCGCATTAGCGCTGGCCAGCATGGCCAACAACCGGCCAACACTCTCCCCCTCCCCAAAATTCCTCTGTCTCTGGAAAAGTTTCCTATTTTCTGCAGCTCTAATACTTTCCCTTTTATATTCCTGTTGTTTCCTTGTCCAACACTCTTGATTTACCGGGCTTGGATCTGCCACGTACTTTCTTTCTGCTACCATCACTTCCTCTCTAATAACCTCACCCCTTACCCTTGATTGTTTCTTCGCTATTGATATTTGTTGAATCAGAAGCCCTCTCAGGTACGCTTTTAAGGAATCCCAAACCACCCCTTCCGACACAGAGCCAGCATTATGTTCAATAAACTCACTTAACCTTGCCTTAATTTCCTCCTTATTGCCAATTACCTCCAACCATATTGGGTTTAATGACCACACCCTCTGGCTATCGCAGCCCTGCACCCCTATTTTTACTATCAGCGGGGAATGATCCGACACCCCCCTTGGACGGTATTCAATTTTCTTAATAAGAGGCTGGATTTCCTGATTGCCGATGGCCAAGTCAATACGGGAGAGGGTGTGGTGGGTCCCCGAGAAACAAGAGTATTGGCATGTATTAGGGAAGCGAACTCTCCATAGGTCACACCACCCCATCTCCTCCAGAAACTGGGCCAATCTGCCCTCAGACACACTGCTTCCCTCCTGCCCAGGGGGAAACCTGTCTAGCCTGTTATTCAGTACGGCATTAAAGTCCCCCACTCCAATAACAGGCACCCCTTCTTTATCTTCCATATACCTTACCAGCTGTAACAGAACATCCATCCTGAACGGAGGAGGGATATACAAATTTACTATAACAAAAGGGCTACCCTCAATTAAACAATACAAAAAAATAAAGCAACCCAGCTGGTCGATACTGACATCCCTGCAGGAAAACGTCAGCCCACGTTTAACCAAAACACTAACACCTCTTGAGTAAGAGGAGTACACAGAATGATACTGTGTCTGGAATTTTTTATTTTTAATTTGTGTTTTTGTCTCGTTTGTCAGGTGTGTTTCCTGCAGGCATATCACTTCTGTACCGCAAGCTTCCAGTTCCGAAAAAACAGTGGCCTTTTTAATAGGATCGCTCATCCCCCTTATATTCCAGGAGGTTATACCAAATACTCTAACCTGCATAAAGCAATTAGCATAAAAAAATACCAATAATATCGAAACCGTAGAGGGATTAATTCCCAACTTAATGGTGTATACAACAGGGCCACGAGAGGAGACTGCATTAATACCCTAGCATTAAATAAAAAGAAAGATAACAAAGGAAAACAACCCTTCACTATTATCACAAAAGCATACTGGTACCCGTGCCCTCCCCGCCAACAATCCCTTAACCCTCTGCCTCGGTTCACCAATAAACCCAAAAAAATAAGATTAAAGAAAAATACCCGTCAGTGTTTACTTTTGTCAATCTTTTGTGAAAAAGGGGCACAGGTCGGAAGCAGAAGGAGACTCATCCCGTCCCCTCGCACCTCCTCCCCAGATCTATTCTGTGCTATTTTTAATCCCTGTCCTGTCTTTGTGCCATTTAAGTGCATCTTCTTATTTACTTTCAACGTTACCACATCTATTAACCGTGTTCTGAAATCTTTAACCCTTACTGCATTTGAGCCATTATCCCCACCCCATTGCCTATCTTGGCCAGCCCTAGGAGCTTTCCTCGTGACCTCATTGATCCCCCCCACCACATCCAACCAGCCCCCCTCCCCCCTCCCTAAGTAAGCCTTATTAAACCTATATAGTACTCCCTTCCCACCCCCTCCCCCCTTCTCTTCCCAAATCCCCTGAGACCCCCTTATCATAAGGGTCAAAAAAACCTCAAACCACCAACCTATTCTTACACTCATCATCTAATAAACCAACCCATCACACACCCTCCCGGTCCCTACAAAAAAAAAATAAACCTTGCAATCCCCATATACTTTCAGCTGTTATCTCTAACAGTTCTTTTTATGTTCTTCAAGCCATTCCAAGACCCCCCGAGCTGATTCAAAAAACTGGGTTGACCCTGAGGCCACAACCCGCAGCCGTGCTGGATATAAAAGTGCATATGGTATATTCAAGTTCCGTAAAGCTCGTTTAATATCCAAAAAACCCGCTCTTCTTCTCTGCAGTTCCGGGGAGTAATCCAGATAGAACGATATTCTAGCTCCATTGTAAAAAATGTCCCCCTTTTCTCTTGCTGTCTGCAACACCTTCATTTTATCTTTGAAATTGAAAAACCTCATTATCAGTGGTCTCGTTCGATTTTCTGCATGTGTAGGGTTAGTAGGCACTCTGTGCGCTCTCTCGATAGAGAAAAGTTGAGAGAAAGTCTCGGCCCCAAAAACTTCTTTAAGCCACCCCTCCATAAATTCCTCGGGACGGGGGCCCTCACATTTCTCCGGGAGACCTAATACTCTTATATTCTGCCTTCTCGACCTGTTCTCCCATTCGTCCACTTTGAGCTTAATGGCCTCCAGTTGGGCTTGCATTTTTTTAAAGTCCTGCTGCATTGGAGCTATAATATCTTCCGTTCGGCTGACCCTTTCTTCCAGACCACTAATTCTCTCAACCACTTTCTGAATCTCTTGCCTGATACTACTGACTTCTTCTTTGAGACCTCTTAACTCCATGCACATTTCACTCAACGAGCTACTACAGGCATTTATTGCACCCATTACTTCATTTAGGGTGGGCTCCTGGGGACCAGCTATATTCACATTATGGGTATTATCCATGGTCGCTCCTGAGTGGCCCTTCACAGGGCTTTTCTTAGTCGCTACTTTCGGATTAGCCGCAGAGTTATCCGCTACCTTCCCCAGACTTTTTCTATCCCCAGGCCCTCCTGTCGGGCCCTTCCCTGGGGGGATTTGGTTACTCTTACCCGGCGACTGCGAGGGGATGTGTGCAAATTTTTCTAGCTTTGCTGCAGCCACAGCTGCGGAAACACTTTGACTCCCCTTCTCCTTGATTGAACGGATTGGGTGTGCGGATGCGTTCTCTTGAGCCGGTTGCTGCTGTTCCTCACCCTTCTTCCTAGTCATCATAGGGCTTACTCACTTAGCAGACTAGTTTAACTTTGACTAGGCAGGAGAGTAATGCACACTGCAGTCACCCTTGATTATCCAAATAAATAAATTATCTATTTAAACAGTCCCAGCTTCTCCGCACAGGGGGGAATTCCTTACCTCCCCCTTTGCCGTGATGACCGTACAGTAATTAAGTTAAAGTCCCAAGGCAGTAAAATCTTTTGTAGAAAGAAAAGTAAATATTTTACCTCTTTCTGCTTGCAACTACACCGTCCCAGGACCGGCACAGGGCCAGCCAGCGTTATTCCTCCTCACCTCCGTCAGTTATTAGCAGTCACTGCGGCTCACTCTCCTTCTGGATCTCGCGCTGCTTGTGCCACGTCACTGAGCTCTGACCCTGGGACCCTGCGGCTTCCGGGTACTCCTTCTCCGCACGGCAGCACTGCGAGATCACCCAGCCGTCACCACCGTCACCTCCACCCGGCCAGTCAAGCACCGCCGCACACCGAACACCAAGGAAAGTCCACCGGTAGGGAAATAACGGAGCTTATGCTTTGCCTTTGTCTAGCTTGGGGAATCTTCAGTCCACGCTAGTTCAGCATCAGAGCAGAGACCGGGAGGAGAGCACACACAACACCACTCACTCCCACATCCAGTCACATCCGGTCACGCCCCCCGAAAAATTGTATGTTAGTGCAAATAAAAAAAGTATCACGGACAGTACTCAATTTTCTCTGTCACAATTGCACTAATACGGCTACAATCAAATCAAGTATTAAGGTATCTACTCAAATCGACTTACAGAACCAAAACAAATGCCGCTAACCATTTTTGATCTCAAGGCCCTTAACGCCTTTGTCTGCCCTCAGAAATTCTGAAAGGATTCTCTTTTGTTAGTTATTACCTCCCTTCATCAGAGACCTCTTGTCATCCATCAAAATAAGGGATTCACATCTACACATTCCTATCTTTACAGGTTGTCAGTGATACCTTTGTTTCTAGTAGGCAACAACCACTTTCAGTTTTTCATCCTTCCTTTTGGACTTGCTTTGGGCCCTATAAAAGTTCTCACTGTAGTCCTGGGTTTTCTCCACCTTGGTGTATCCCAGGTATTGAGTACTTAGATGACAACCTCCTGCAAGATCAGACTTCTCTGGCTCCCCTGAAGAAGAATGTGTCAATCGCATTGCAGACCCTGCAGGACTTTGGGTGGATTCTCAACTGCAACAAGTTATCTCTGATTCTATCATATCGCTTGGAGTACTTGGGTCTTTTTCTAGATACTCTTCAGATCAAGGTTTTCCTTGACAGGTATATTTTCTAAGCGAATAACTTTGAGAATGGTCTCCTCACCCTGAATTGTTCCAGGACACGTCTGTTAGGGGATGCCAGACATGGATCTACTGACATCTTGATTCAACAAAAAGGTGAACAGATTTGTCTCCAGGACCCAGGATCCAACGGTGGAGCCGGCAGATGCTCTAGTAGTGTTGTGGGATCAGTATGCCCCAATTTATGCCTATCATCCACTGAAATGATTGCCTCAGTTGCTGCCGCTGCTGAAGTTTGAGGTCAAGGGCATCCCTGTCATTTTCAAAGCTCGAGATTGGCCCTGGAGAATGTGGTATGCCAACCACATTTGTCTCTATTGTCTCAAGGACCTATGGGTTGTTAAATAAACTGTGTCTCTCAATGAAAGATAGAGAGTGGTTCAAAGTATAATTCTGGTTTGCTTAATAAAACTGTGTCCCCCCCCCCCCCCCCCCCAATGGATTTTGAGGAAAGGATTTTAGGTTAAGTACAAAAATCTTATTTTAGCTAGGCAAATTTCACAGAATTATTGTGAGGTTGTCCAATGCATATTGGCACTGCTACATTTGGTCTGGGCATGAAGGTGTTTACTGTTGATGAGTTCACTATATGGTGCAGTCTTCAGACCGTGGTTGCAGGAACAAATGCAATTCATTTTGGGGGGCGATATATACACATACATGAAAATCTGAATTCTGATTACGTATCATGAACAGCTATCAATACCACAGGAATGTGTGCACATCATGAAATCCCATGGAAAGAATTAGTACCCGTTTGTACATGCACCTTTGATATAGTCACTGTAAAGCAAAAGCACCACGTGGTAGCCGCATCTGTACATAATACTATAACTTCTCTTTTTCCTCTCATTCTCCAGGTTTCCTTCTGATGTGCCAGTGTGCTCACATGTGTCTACTAATGCCTTACCAAAGTATTCACCCTTCTTGGCCTTTTACCTATTTTGTTACATTACAGCCTTTAGTTCAATTTTTTTTAATCCAAATTATATGTGATGGATCAGAACACAATAGTCTACGTTGGTGAAGTAAAATTAGAAAAATATATACATAAAACTATTTTTCAGAAATAAAAAACTAATCATTGGATTGGGCGTATGTATTCACTCCCTTTGTTATGAAGCCCATAAAAAGCTCTGGTGCAACCAATTATCTTCAGAAGTCACATAATTAGTGAAATGATGTCCACCTGTGTGCAATTGAAGTGTCACATGATCTATCACTACATATACACACCTTTTTGAAAAGCCCCAGAGGCTGCAACACCTAAGTAAGCGGCACCACTAACCAAACACTGCCATGAAGACCAAAGAACTCTCCAAACAAGTAAGGGACAATGTTGTTGAGAAGTACAAGTCAGGGTTAGGTTATAAAAAAAATATCCATATCTTTAAAGATCCCTAGGAGCACCATCAAATCTATCATAACCAAATGGAAAGAACATGGCACAACAGCAAACCTGCCAAGAGATGGCCGCACACCAAAACTCACGGACCGGACAAGGAGGGCATTAATCAGAGAGGCAGCACAGAGACCTAAGGTAACCCTGGAGGAGCTGCAGAGTTCCACAGCAGAGTATCTGTACATAGGACGACATAAAGCCGTACGCTCCATAGAGTTGGGCTTTATGGCAGAGTGGCCAGAGGAAAGACATTACTTTCAGCAAAAGACAAAATGGCACGTTTTGAGTTTGCAAAAAGGCATGTGGGAGACTCCCAAAATGTATGGAGGAAGGTGCTGTAGTCTGATGAGACTAATATTGAACTTTTTGGCCATCAAAGAAAACTCTGTCTGGCACAAACCCAACACATCACATCACCCAAAGTACACCATCCCCACAGTGAAACATGGTGGTGGCAGCATCATGCTGTGGGGATGTTTTTCAGCAGTCGGGACTGGGAAACTGGTCAGAGTTGAGGGAAAGATGGATGGTGCTAAATACAGGGATGTTCTTGAGCAAAAACCTGTACCACTCTGTGTGTGGTTTGAGGCTAGGACGGAGGTTCACCTTCCAGCAGGACAATGACCCCAGACACACTGCTAAAGCAACACTTGAGTGGTTTAAGAGGAAACATGTAAACATGTTGGAACGGTCTAGTCAAAGCCCAGACCTCAATCCAATTGAAAATCTGTGGTCAGACTAAAAGATTGCCGTTCACAAGCGCAAACCATCCAACTTGAAGGAGCTGGAGCAGTTTTGCAAGGAGGAATGGGCAAAAATCCCAGTGGTAAGATGTGGCAAGCTCATAGAGACTTATCCAAAGCGACTTGGAGCTGTGATAGCCGCAAAAGGTGGCTCTACAAAGTATTGACTTTAGTGGGGTGAACAGTTATGCACATTGACTTTTTCTGTTATTTTGTCCTATTTGTTGTTTGCTTCACAATAAAAAAAAAAAAACATCTTCAAAGTTGTGGGCATGTTCTGTAAATTACCGGTAAATGATGCAAATCCTCAAACAATCCATGTTAATTCCAGGTTGTGAGGCAATAAAATACAAAAAATGCCAAGGGGGTGAATACTTTTGCAAGGCACTGTATGTGATTCTAGCAGGGATATTGAACTACACACTATATATACCTATTTACAGCTGATTCAAAGATTTCATTAAAAACGCATTCTTAAAACATAAAATGTACCATCCATGCGTTTTCAACAGAACTCCCTCTGATTACGAGAAGGGCCTCTTATCTTGGTCCTTGGAAAATTACTGATTTAGTAAGAACTTTTCCTGAAAAATGTATAACTGTTTTCACATTTCCATTTTCTAAACCGCTCTAGACAGGAAAGTGTTTGGAATTTCTTTATGTTCTGAAAAAAGGACCTGCTAAAGTATTAACCACTTGCCGACCGCCTAACGCAGATATACTGCGGCAGAATGGCACGGGCAGGCAGAATCACGTACCCATACGTGATCTGCCTCCCGCGAGCGGGGGGTCCAATCGGACCCCCCCCCCGGTGCCAGCGGCGGTCGGCATTTGACTGAGAGCATTGAGAGGCGAGGGGGAGACCATCCGATCGTGGCCCCCCCCTCGCGATCGCTCCCAGCCAATGGGAATCCTCCCCTGCCTGTGTGTAGTACACACAGGCAGAGGATGTGATGTCATCTCTCCTCGGCTCGGCAGTTTCTGTTCCGGCGCCGAGGAGAGAAGACATGTGAGTGCACAAAACACACACACAGTAGAACATAAAACACCCCCGACCCCCCCCCCCCGATTGCCCCCCGATCACCCCCCGATCACCCCCCAATCCCCCCCCCCCTGTCACAAACTGACACCAAGCAGTATTTTTTTTTTGTTTCTGATTACTGCTAGGTGTCAGTTTGTGACAGTTAGAAGTGGTAGGGCAGTGAGTGTTAGGCTCGATTCACACAGGGGCAACACGACTTCAACGCGACTTTGCACGGCGACTTCAACGCGGCTTCAACGCGACTTCAGCGCGACTTTAGCAAATTACAACGCGACTTCAAGTCGCCTCCAGGACAGGCGACTTCGGCTGTGGCCAATCACAGGACAATCAGCTCTCTGGGAGGGAGGGGTTTGCCTGGGCAAACGAAATTTTTTGCCTGCAAAGTCGCTTGACTTTAGAGAGAGATCCGACTTGGAGGCGACTTCCATTGATTTCTATGGTACAGGTCGCCTACCAAGTCGGATCCAAGTAGTACAGGGAGTACGCTCTGAAGTCGGAGCGACTTCAGTAGTGTCTATTAAGACGCTCCCATTCACTGTCATGTGAATATCTTTCTGGGGCGACTTGGGGCGACTTGAGGGGCGACAAGTCGGATCCCAAGTCGCCCCAGTGTGAACCGAGCCTTAGCCCCCTCTAGGTCTAGGGTACCCCCCTAACCCCCCCTAATAAAGTTTTAACCCCTTGATCACCCTCCGTCACCAGTGTCACTAAGCGATCATTTTTCTGATCGCTGTATTAGTGTCGCTGGTGACGCTAGTTAGGGACGTAAATATTTAGGTTCGCCGTCAGCGTTTTATAGCGTCAGGGACCCCCATATACTATCTAATAAATGTTTTAACCCCTTGATTGCCCCCTAGTTAACCCTTTCACCCCTGATCACCGTATAACCGTTACGGGTGACGCTGGTTAGTTCGTATATTTTTTATAGTGTCAGGGCACCCGCTGTTTATTACCGAATAAAGGTTTAGCCCCCTGATCGCCCGGCGGTGATATGTGTCGTCCCAGGCAGCGTCAGATTAGCGCCAGTACCGCTAACACCCACGCACGCAGCATACGCCTCCCTTAGTGGTATAGTATCTGTACGGATCAATATCTGATCCGATCAGATATATACTAGCGTCCCCAGCAGTTTAGGGTTCCCAAAAACGCAGTGTTAGTGGGATCAGCCCAGATACACGCTAGCACCTGCGTTTTTCCCCTCCGCCCGGCCCAGCCCACCCAAGTGCAGTATCGATCGATCACTGTCACTTACAAAACACTAAACGCATAACTGCAGCGTTCGCAGAGTCAGGCCTGATCCCTGCGATCGCTAACAGTTTTCTTGGTAGCGTTTTGGTGAACTGGCAAGCACCAGCCCCAGGTAGCGTCAGGTTAGCGCCAGTACCGCTAACACCCACGCACGCACCGTACACCTCCCTTAGTGGTATAGTATCTGAACGGATCAATATCTGATCCGATCAGATCTATACTGGCGTCCCCAGCAGTTTAGGGTTCCCAAACACGCAGTATTAGCGGGATCAGCCCAGATACCTGCTAGCACCTGCGTTTTGCCCCTCCGCCCGGCCCAGCCCAGCCCACCCAAGTGCAGTATCAATCGATCACTGTCACTTACAGAACACTAAACGCATAACTGCAGCGTTCGCAGAGTCAGGCCTGATCCCTGCGATCGCTAACAGTTTTTTTGGTAGCGTTTTTGGTGAACTGGCAAGCACCTGCCCCAGGCAGCGTCAGGTTAGCGCCAGTACCGCTAACACCCACGCACGCACCGTACACCTCCCATAGTTGTATAGTATCTGAACGGATCAATATCTGATCCGATCAGATCTATACTAGCGTCCCCAGCAGTTTAGGGTTCCCACAAACGCAGTGTTAGCGGGATCAGCCCAGATACCTGCTAGCACCTGCGTTTTGCCCCTCCGCCCGGCCCAGCCCAGCCCACCCAAGTGCAGTATCGATCGATCACTGACACTTACAAAACACTAAACGCATAACTGCAGCGTTCGCAGAGTCAGGCCTGATCCCTGTGATCGCTAACAGTTTTTTTTGTAGCGTTTTGGTGAACTGGCAAGCACCAGCGGCCTAGTACACCCCGGTCATAGTCAAACCAGCACTGCAGTAACACTTGGTGACGTGGCGAGTCCCATAAGTGCAGTTCAAGCTGGTGAGGTGGCAAGCACAAGTAGTGTCCCGCTGCCACCAAAAAGACAAACACAGGCCCGTCGTGCCCATAGTGCCCTTCCTGCTAGATTCGCCAATCCTAATTGGGAACCCACCGCTTCTGCAGCGCCCGTACTTCCCCCATTCACATCCCCAACCAAATGCAGTCGGCTGCATGAGAGGCATTTTCTTTATGTCCTCCCGAGTACCCCTACCCAATGAACCCCCCCAAAAAAGATGTTGTGCCTGCAGCAAGCGCGGATATAGGCGTGACACCCACTATTATTGTCCCTCCTGTCCTGACAATCCTGGTCTTTGCATTGGTGAATGTTTTGAACGCTACCATTCACTAGTTGAGTATTATCGTAGGGTACAGCATTCCACAGACTAGGCACACTTTCACAGGGTCTCCCAAGATGCCATCGCATTTTGAGAGACCCGAACCTGGAACCGGTTACAGGTATAAAAGTTACAGTTACAAAAAAAAGTGTAAAAAAAAAAAAAAACACATACAAAAATATAAAATAAAAAAAAATAGTTGTCGTTTTATTGTTCTCTCTCTCTCTATTCTCTCTATTGTTCTGCTCTTTTTTACTGTATTCTATTCTGCAATGTTTTATTGTTATTATGTTTTATCACGTTTGTTTTTCAGGTATGCAATTTTTTATACTTTACCGTTTACTGTGCTTTATTGTTAACCATTTTTTTGTCTTCAGGTACGCCATTCATGACTTTGAATGGTTATACCAGAATGATGCCTGCAGGTTTAGGTATCATCTTGGTATCATTCTTTTCAGCCAGCGGTCGGCTTTCACGTAAAAGCAATCCTAGTGGCTAATTAGCCTCTAGACTGCTTTTACAAGCAGTGGGAGGGAATGCCCCCTCCCCTCAACGTCTTCCGTGTTTTTCTCTGGCTCTCCTGTCTCAACAGGGAGCCTGAAAATGCAGCCGGTGATTCAGCCAGCTGACCATAGAGCTGATCAGAGACCAGAGTGGCTCCAAACATCTCTATGGCCTAAGAAACCGGAAGCTACGAGCATTTTATGACTTAGATTTCGCCGGATGTAAACAGTGCCATTGGGAAATTGGGAAAGCATTTTATCACACCGATCTTGGTGTGGTCAGATGCTTTGAGGGCAGAGGAGAAATCTAGGGTTTAATAGACCCCAATTTTTTCAAAAAAGAGTACCTGTCACTACCTATTGCTATGATAGGGGATATTTACATTCCCTGAGATAACAATAAAAATGATTTAAAAAAAAAAATGAAAGGAACAGTTTAAAAATAAGATAAAAAAAAAAAATAATAATAAAGAAAAAAAAAAAAGCACCCCTGTCCCCCCTGCTCTCGCGCTAAGGCGAACGCAAGCGTCGGTCTGGCGTCAAATGTAAAAAGCAATTGCACCATGCATGTGAGGTATCACCACGAAGGTCAGATCGAGGGCAGTAATTTTAGCAGTAGACCTCCTCTGTTAATCTAAAGTGGTAACCTGTAAAGGCTTTTAAAGGCTTTTAAAAATGTATTTAGTTTGTCGCCACTGCACGTTTGTGCGCAATTTTAAAGCCTGTCATGTTTGGTATCCATGTACTCGGCCTAAGATCCTCTTTTTTATTTCATCAAACATTTGGGCAATATAATGTGTTTTAGTGCATTAAAATTTAAAAAAGTGTGTTTTTTCCCCAAAAAATGCGTTTGAAAAATCGCTGCGCAAATACTGTGTGAAAAAAAAAAATGAAACACCCACCATTTTAATCTGTAGGGCATTTGCTTTAAAAAATATATATAATGTTTGGGGGTTCAAAGTAATTTTCTTGCAAAAAAAAATTATTTTTTTATGTAATCAAAAAGTGTCAGAAAGGGCTTTGTCTTCAAGTGGTTAGAAGAGTGGGTGATGTGTGACATAAGCTTCTAAATGTTGTGCATAAAATGCCAGGACAGTTCAAAACCCCCCCAAATGACCCCATTTTGGAAAGTAGACACCCCAAGCTATTTGCTGAGAGGCATGTCGAGTCCATGGAATATTTTATATTGTGACACAAGTTGCGGGAAAGAGACAATTTTTTTTTTTTTTTTTGCGCAAAGTTGTCACTAAATGATATATTGCTCAAACATGCCATGGGAATATGTGAAATTACACCCCAAAATACATTCTGTTGCTTCTCCTGAGTATGGGGATACCACATGTGTGAGACTTTTTGGGAGCCTAGCCGCGTACGGGACCCCGAAAACCAAGCACCGCCTTCAGGCTTTCTAAGGCCGTAAATTTTTGATTTCACTCTTCACTGCCTATCACAGTTTCGGAGGCCATGGAATGCCCAGGTGGCAACCCCCCCCAAATGACCCCATTTTGGAAAGTAGACACCCCAAGCTATTTGCTGAGAGGTATAGTGAGTATTTTGCAGACCTCACTTTTTGTCACAAAGTTTTGAAAATTGAAAAAAGAAAAAAAAAAAATTTTTTTCTCGTCTTTCTTTATTTTCAAAAACAAATGAGAGCTGCAAAATACTCACCATGCCTCTCAGCAAATAGCTTGGGGTTTCTACTTTACAAAATGGGGTCATTTGGGGGGGGGGGGTTTTGCCACCTGGGCATTCCATGGCCTCCGAAACTGTGATAGGCAGTGAAGAGTGAAATCAAAAATTTACACCCTTAGAAATCCTGAAGGCGGTGATTGGTTTTCGGGGCCCCGTACGCGGCTAGGCTCCCAGAAAGTCCCACACATGTGGTATCCCCGTACTCAGGAGAAGTAGCTAAATGTATTTTGGGGTGCAATTCCACATATGCCCATGGCCTGTATGAGCAATATATCATTTAGTGACAACTTTGTGCAAAAAAAAAAAAAAATTGTCACTTTCCCGCAACTTGTGTCAAAATATAAAACATTCCATGGACTCAACATGCCTCAAAGCAAATAGCTTGGGGTGTCTACTTTCCAAAATGGGGTCATTTGGGGGGGTTTTATGCCATCTGGGCATTTTATAGCCTTCAAAACTGTGATAGGTAGTGAGGAGTAAAATCAAAAATGTACGCCCTTAGAAATCCTGAAGGCAGTGATTGGTTTTCGGGGCCCCGTACGCGGCTAGGCTCCCAAAAAGTCCCACACATGTGGTATCCCCATACTCAGGAGAAGCAGCTAAATGTATTTTGGGGTGCAATTCCACATATGCCCATGGCCTGTGTGAGCAATATATCATTTAGTGACAACTTTTTGTAATTTTTTTTTTTTTTTTTGTCATTATTCAATCACTTGGGACAAAAAAAATGAATATTCAACATGCCTCTCAGCAATTTCCTTGGGGTGTCTACTTTCCAAAATGGGGTCATTTGTGGGGGTTTTGTACTGCCCTGCCATTTTAGCACCTCAAGAAACGACATAGGCAGTCATAAATTAAAGGCTGTGTAAATTCCAGAAAATGTACCCTAGTTTGTAGGCGCTATAACTTTTGCGCAAACCAATAAATATACACTTATTGACATTTTTTTTACCAAAGACATGTGGCCGAATACGTTTTGGCCTAAATGTATGACTAAAATTGAGTTTATTGGATTTTTTTTAGAACAAAAAGTAGAAAATATCATTTTTTTTCAAAATGTTCGGTCTTTTTCCGTGTATAGCGCAAAAAATAAAAACGGCAGAGGTGATCAAATAGCATCAAAAGAAAGCTCTATTTGTGGGAAGAAAAGGACGCAAATTTCGTTTGGGTACAGCATTGCATGACCGCGCAATTAGCAGTTAAAGCGACGCAGTGCCAAATTGTAAAAAGTGCTCTGGTCAGGAAGGGGGTAAATCCTTCCGGGGCTGAAGTGGTTAAAGAAAGACTAATCACAAGAACAATATATAGTCTAACTAAACTGTACTTGCTGTAAGCTGATTGGAGAGGCAACAGTTTCCAGCATCATTTGTTATATTAGAAAGGATTAACCAGACATCTAAAGTAAAGTGTTACTAAACCCAGGACCCTGCATTCATTATATCTGGTCTCCCACAGTACTCAGAACATGGAACTGCAATTATTTTAGTAAGTATAAACTGCTAAATACCTTTTATCATCAGCAGTATATAGCAGTCTTGTGACTTCTATCAGTGTCCGGCTGAACACTGGTTAAAGCTTTTAGGAGGAGTATTCATTCTCCTCTGAGTGTCCCATGAGGCTGCATGACCCCTGACATTCTGGACAGTGCTGATTGGCCTGATTGGACAGTGCTAAAACTCTCTAGCAATACACACCAAACTGAGCATGTGCATAGTGCCTCCTAGGGCTCTGTGCTATCAGGAGATGGAATGGGGACAGTAAAAGAAGGGGAGGATCAGAGAAGACAGGATCAAACAGCCTTTTTACACAATGCGATGGATTAACTCTTTAGGTTCCACGATGAGTATAACAAGCATGCCTTACTGTATAAAAGGACTGATTTTATTGTTGTGGGTTTAGTAACACTTTAAGCAGGCCATAGATGATGTGATTTTCTTTCTTGCATTACTCCTATTCATACTGTTGTTAAAGCTGAACACCAGGCAACTAAACAACCAAACCTGTTAATGTAGACCTCTGTTACCTTAAAGCATTTTAAATTAAACCAATGTTAATACCTAAATTTTACTTGGTATCGGTAAGACTGCACCTATGTATGTACTTCACCTGTGGATTTAGATGCTTGCCTGTAGTTGAGCTTTAACCGCTTCTGGACCGCCCCACGTACATTTACTGCGGCAAGGCGGTCCGGGTGTGCGAAATCACTTACCTGTACGTGATTCCCTGCATGCGGTTTAGGGGGCGCGCACACGCCCTCTGTAATTGGACACAGCAGGAGCCAATCAGCGGGTCTGGTGGCTGCGATGGCCACCGCGACCTGGCGATCTTTCACAGGAGAGATGGAGCAGCGGTGTGCCGAAGTAAACAAAGCACACCGCTGCTCTGTCAGGGAGGAAAAGAGAGAGAGATCGTGTTTCAGCTAAGCTGAATCACGATCTCTCTTTTCCTCCAGTGAATACACTCCCCCCACAGTTAGAAACACCTCCCAGGGAACACATTTAACCCCTTGATCACCCCTGTAGTTAACCCCTTAACTGCCAGTGTCTTTTATACAGGGATCAGTGCATTTTTTTAAGCACTCATCACTATATTAGTGTCACTTAGGGTCAGATTTGTCCGCTGCAATGCCACAGTTCTGCTAAAAATCACAGATCGCCGCCATTACAAGTAAAAACAATTTTAAAAAATTTAAAGTCCCTAAATCAATCCCCTATTTTGTAGACGCTATAACTTTTTGCGCAAACCAATCAATATACTCTTATTGGGATTTTTTTTACCAAAAATATGTAGCAGACTACATATTGGCCTAAATTGATGAAGAAATTTGTTTTTTTTTACTTTTTTTGGATTTGTATTATAGTAAAAAATAAAATTTGTTTTTTTTTTTTTTTTTTTTCAATATTGTCGGTCTTTTTTTGTTTATAGTGCAGAAAAAAATGCAAAGCTGATCAAATGCCACCAAAAGAAAGCTCTATTTGTGGGAAAAAAAGGACATTGGTTTTATTTGGCTACAGCGTCACATGACCACGCAATTGTCAGTTAAAGTCACGCAGTGCCCTATCGCAAAAAATGGCCTGGTCAGGAAGTGGGTAAACCTTCCGGGGCTGAAGTGGTTAAAAGAGACATTTGGGCTTAAGATTATAAAAAAAAAATGTCTGCCCACCTAGGTGGATGTAGCATCAATCCAATGCTACATTTGTCCCCAGCCACCTCTACATTTCACTCAGTTCTTAGCCTTCAGTAAGCAAAGGGCTGGTAACCGCCTCTGTGCTCTGCCCCTCCAGCGCTCACTGGGCTGTGGAACGGCTGGCTCAGCCAGTGAATCACTGAGTGGCTGAGCCAGCTGCCAGTCCAGGCATCTGTGTGGATCCCGACATTAAAGTGACATCAGCTGACAGAGGGCTTAAGTTCACTGGCGGCTGAATACAGGTCACAGGAGTGCAGAACAAAGTACGGTCAAAAGAGCTTTGGCTATACTTCTCCCAAACCTAAGTTCACCTTTCCCAGAAAACAGCCAGTGCAGTCAAGGGGCACTGGCAGGTATTAATGTAAAAAAAAAATTGTTAATGTTCATTAATTTTATTGTCATACCTGTGGGCCATGTGTGCCCCCCTGGAAACCTGGCCTAAAAATTCCCATTAGCAATCACCACATGTTGCTTTGTTTCTAGGCCACCAAAAACATTGGGTTTTCTCTTCTGTTATGGTGGGAGCGAGTGTCCAACAGTTTTTATGTCTTAATAACAAAGCAGAGTGTAGGGATTGCTAACTGGCAGTCTTTTGGCCAGGCTTCCAGGGAGACCCAAATGGCCTACAGGTATGACAATATAACAAGTGAACATTTAAAAAAAAAACTACACTGTTTTTCAATACCTAAAGGGTAAGGGGCCCCTTGAATGCATAGGCTATTTTCTGGAAAAGGTGAATCCTACCCTTTTAAATTGAACAATAAGGTCACTAATCACAACTCACCCTTGTAGGGGAAAAAAACAACCCTCACATGGTCTGTTCTATACACTGCAAAAGAATTTAGCAATCTTTGTAGCAGATTCTTACCAGTTTTGTTTATTTGATACTGAAACAACCCTCACCAACAACTTCCTCCGATTTACCACTGCGCAGTAGGTCTCCTTGCTATCAGTAACGAGAGAGGCTTTGTGTCCCCTGCAATTGTATTCCCAAATGATATTGATGCTGACAAACTGTGTACAGAATGTCCTCAGAAATCTAAAACAAAATTTATATTTTTTATCAGAAGATCATGTCCGCTTCAGATTGATATGCAAAGGAAAATATTAAAAGCATTCAATTACATTTTTTTATGGCAATCATATATGCTACTTCATCTTTTTCTTAATGCCAGTAGAATTTCCCTTTAACTATTTAACATTTGACATGCCGTAACTAGTATTTTGTATCTGTTACATCAAACATGCTGTGCGTGTAGATAATATTGTGCATAAAGTTATTTTATCGTTATACGATGGTAATAAGGGTGAAGGAGTCTATTTGGCACAGCTTTATGTACAGAGTCGGTGTTCAGTTGCTATGGTAACACATATAATCTCCACAATCACAAAGATCAGTAATAATAAAGACAAGCTAATTTTAGTTTGGTGATACAGTAAAGAGGATCCATGTGACACGGTAAGGGGAGAAGAAAAGCGGGTGACTTGATTTTAGGGTGTGTTGACATGGCAGATGTATTCTCACTTAAATATTTATGAAAACTGGAAACAGATATTTCTTCTTGATACATCATGGGACACAGAGTTAGGCTAATATTCATTACCTGCTGGGCTATACTTCATCTCCAGGTGAATGGACACTGTTAGACCAAAGGTCTTTAGACAGGAAGTGATCCTCTATATAACCCCTCCCATACAGAAACTACTTCAGTTTTTTACCAGTGTCTGCATGGTGGATGGCACGGTTGTTTGAGCTCTCTCAGCTCCATGTCTCTAGTCCCACAAACGGTTCTTAAATGATTTAAGGGATTGACCGATCGGATCCATTTGACACAGGCTTTATATGCTTAGATAAATGGTACCTGAGCCTTGCAAAGAAGACTCAAGATCCTGCAAGGTTTTGCCTGTAATGCGGCCTCCGGGCGCTGGACCCTGCAAAGTGGAATCCTGGACACCACAGCGCTAAGGCATTTCTGCAGGGTGCTGTACAGGTCCAAGGGAGTGGACCCTAAACATGAAAAGGGTACCCAGTCCTTGAAGGTCCTCAAATGACAGAAACCCGCCGTGAAGGGTGAAGATTGGGCTCTTCGTTTCTAAGCTGCCCTATGCCTGGACAGGTAAGTGAAACCCCTTTTATTATTACTGTGGGGTGTCCCAGTGATTGTAGCAATCAGTGAAGCTAGCTAGAGGCTAGACACCTGTGTGCGGTGACCATACGGGGGAGTTTTTGGCTAGCTGTGGGTGTTTGCAAAGTGTACCTTTTTTTGCTTATGTCTGGCTGTTTTTACCTGTTTGATGGCGTACGATGGTGCGTCATTTCGCCTTGGTTTGCCATGGCGCACGTGCATTCACAAGAGCACCGCTGGGCTCAGCAGTTTGTTTGGCGGCCATGGCGCATGCGGCTTCACCGCACAGGCTCCGTAGCCTTTATCTGGGCGCACGAAGATTCGCATCATACATGAATACAGCCACGCCTGTTCGCCGGGACCGCGTACGTGCGTGCGTACGTACACACGCACAGGATGTTCCGGCGCACAGCCAGCTTATTTAAGCTGTGTATGCCAAGCATGCAGTGCTTCCAGAAGGCAGCTGTGGACACAGAGCAGGCTCTGAACCAGGCATTTGCAGTGGTTAATTTCTCCTTACCTGGGTCATGTGAGTCACCAGGTGTTGCTTGACAGGCTAAAGGTGCTTATAGTAGGATTGTTGCATATGGGCTTGGTGAGCCCTATTAAAGGGTCTCCCTTCTGAGGTGTGTTAATCCTACACCCAAGTACTCCCTTTTTGTGGCTAGTAAATGTCTTCAAAAAAGAGGAGCAGGACTAACACTACATGGAAGGGCACGCCTATGTCATCAGTAGTTCCTGATGAACCTAGTTGTATCCCTAGTGTTGTATCCCCTGAAGGACCATAGGCTTCCGGGCAGTCTGAGCCACTGCGCCTATCTGGGATTGAGCCTACAGTCAATGCTGCTTCACCCTTTATTACTAAGGATGAACTGTCCTAAGCCCTAGCTGGGTTAGAGCACAGGATTGCTGGCATGATTGCCTCCATCCCGCAGGGTGGCAAGAAGCGTGACAGATCCCCCTCCCCAGAGCCTCCTAGTGTGGAGCAGCAAATGGGTTGAGGATGGGGAAGAGCTAAAAGCTCAGGATTCTGTGGATGGCCTGGCGGATGAGTCTGCTTCCGAGCAATCTGGACAAGAAGATATCCAGTTGGTGTCTGCATCTCAATCACAGAGGCTTTTGATCTGGACTCTTACTGAAATGGTTCGTTCTGCCTTTAAGTTGCCTCTTGCTGAGGTTACTTAGCCTCCCTGGTCCTCTTTGGGATCCCTGAGGCCTCTTCAGGTCACACAGGCTTTCCCCTTACACCCTCTGTTGGAACGGGCGGTGTATGCTGATTGGGAACATCCTGACAGTATTTTTGTTCCTCCTAAGAGGTTTTCCCTTTTATATCCCATGGATGAAAAGTTTAAGAAGTGGAGCATGCCAGCCATAGATGCAGCAGTCTCTTCCTTAAACAAGAACTTGACTTGTCCGGTAGATAACGCACAAGGCTTGAAAGACCCTGTTCACAAGAAATTTGAGTCATTATTAAAGGCTTCCTTTTCTTTGGCTAGTTCAGCTATTCAGCCAGCTGTTGCAGCAATTGGTATCTGCCAGTCCGTAAAGGATCAGATCAGACGGCCTGACAGGCCTAACCAGGAGGATGATCTGCCTAAAAATAAGACAGATATTCCTCGAGCGCTGTTTTGCTGCTGACACCTTAAAGGAATCAGTACAGCAGGTTTCTTGTTTGGCTCTCTTGTCTGTTCATATGCGCAGACTTTTGTGGCTTAAGAACTGGTCAGTCGAGCTTCCTTGTAAAAAGTTATTGTCAGGTTTCCCCTTTCATGGGGAAAGTTTATTTGGTGATCATTTGGACAAATATATCCAAAAGATTTCCGGAGGAAGTGTTCTCTACTTCCTGTGAAGAAAAGCACCAGGCGTCCCTCGTTTAAAACCTCAGGGACTGCTTCCTCAAATGTCTCAGCGCCAAGGCAGTTCCGCCGCCAACAGGGCGCTAGGGCCAGGGGCAAACCACAAGGCCAGGGCCAGAAAAAAGTTTAGGTTTATTTGTCTAGATCTGCTGAGATCCGAGGATCAGACTCTTTTTTTGTTTTACCAAAAGGACCCAAGAAGGGGCAGGCAGCTTCCAAAGCTTCCATTGCCAATTGGGTCCGTCAATTGGTCATTCAGGCCTATGGTCTGACATGTAAAGCTCCTCCCTTTAGGGTGAGAGCTCATTCTACCAGGGGTGTAGGAACCTCCTGGGCTTTTCACCATCTGATATGTGTGGCTCAGATTTGTAAGGCTGCAAAGACTGATTGGTCTAACAAAGGTATTAGTTGGTGTCTTGTCTAGGCAGGCTTTCCAGCCTGAAAGAGGGAGAGAGCTGCCTGTCACATCTGTATTGTCTTTTTCACCCTCCTCCTTCTCCCTGTTTCACTGACTCACTGTAATGCGAGCTGACTCACACAGCTGTTCACTCTGCAGCCTCCCCTGTGTCCCTATTGGCAGGAAGAAGAAAGCCAATTAAAGAATCAGTTACAGGAGCCAATCAGAGGGACTTTAACAAGCTGCAGGAAGTAGCTGCAAAGGACTCTGGAGTGTGAAGTTCCAGCACAGAGCGGCCCCATAGCCTTGTGTAGTGACTGAAACTACCAAGATCAGCATTCTCTGTGGGAGGAATGTAAAAGAGTTCATTTTAATTCCCGAAGAGATCTCAGTCACCATGAGGCAGTGAAAGAGATCAGACCTGAAGGAGAGATGCTGTCTCTCAGATAATCTCCCTGCGCAATTCAGGCCTCCACCGCTAGTCCAGACATCCAGCCTGAGAGAGGGGGATTCCAAGTGCATATCGAGGCGCATCTGCACCAACGGTGAAGCGTTCCAGTGTGAGGTGACTAGTCGGGTCACTAGGAAAGCTTGCTTTTCCAGGACGTTCGTTTGGTCCTTCACCACTGAATTTGGTGAGAGAGAATTTTGCCCATCTGCAGGGAACAGAGACACTGCACCATAGGAGGAGTATGAACACTGTATACAGACATTGTTGCTGGTAGTCATCTTGCTGACACTTGTAGTACCACAGGGATAAGGGATAAGGTATAAGGCTATCCATTTCTGGGACACTGTATACAGACATCATTGTCCTCTCACCTTGCTGAGGAGGATCCTGCCTGTTTACTTGATAAGCTGGGGCCAGTTGTGGTGTTTGGGCCTGCTATACAGGAGTTCAAGTGCACCGAGAGTAGCTAGCTGAAGACACCAAATCTTATCTTCTCTTCAAAAGGACTGAAGCTACTAGTGCCATACGGATCCACACACACATATTCAGGGCTCTGCATATTTATTGTGTGTGTGGGACAGTTTATCTAGAAAGTTAAGCCATTACTTGTTGACTTGAATAAGTGTTTAAAGTTTGGCCTGTGGTGTCAGGGGACAGAAAAGAGAAGCCTGACACAAAGGGAATCATTCATCTGTTTTCCTCCTGCCTGGACTCATAGAGCCAACCTGAGTAAAGGTAACCAATCCAATTTAAAGTGTCATATTGTGCTGTATTTACCATTAAAGTGTGCCTCTGCTCTTGGGGACATTCTCAAGTTTGGAATCCCCTGAAAGCAGCTTGAATATAGGATTGAGAGTTAAATTGCTCTTAAATCTCAGTTATTGCTCTCTATTTGATTACTTGAATATATATTGTTACTGTCTGTTATAATTACACAGAAATATTGCAGTAAAGACAATTTCTGTGTTTTATCATAACGTGTGTGTTTTTCATTGGTCATTGCACTTACACTTTTGCCAGGTGTGCCAGAGGGGGCTGAGGCTGTTATTAGGGTTGAGAGGAAGAGTAACGGACTGAACTAACTTAAACAGCTCCTGTGGGTGTATCGCTACATATCTTGGCAGCCACGAAGCAGGTTGCACAGGGGTCCAGTGCATCTTTTGGCTTAGTTTCAGGTCCAAATTCAGGGAAAAATGTGGGCCTGATTCGTCCCTGAAACAGAGAACAGGGACGCACCGGACCCCCGCTGTTAGCCGTGTCTGCCCCATTCACACCTGAGCGTAGCGTTTTCAGGCAGAAAGTCGCATGATTTTACAGCGATTTTGCCTCGTTTTCTTACCTCAATTTTGCAGCGTTTTTTCCGCAATTTTGTACAGGTCAAGAGGTCACCAATGTAAAAAGCAGAAAAATGCCCAAATCTGCCTAAAAAAAAAAGTTCCAGAACTTGTTTGAGCTTCAGGCGTTTTGGAGCTTCTGGCTTCAGGTGTTTTGGAGTGGAGATGTGAACCATCTCCATAGAGAATAATAGATTTTTTTCCCCTCCAGCGTTTTGTAGCTTCAGGCTTCAAGCTACAAAACGCTCAGGTGTGAATAGGGCCTGAGTGTGAACCCAGCCTTAATGCAGAAAAGACATGCAATGGGGTTGATTTACTAAAACCGAGGAGTACAAAATCTGGTTCAGCTGTGCATGGTAGACAATCAGCTTTTTCAATTACACTTTGACAAAACAAAACCTGAAAGCTGATTGGTTTCTATGTAGACCTACACCAAATTTTGCACTCTCCAGTTTTAGTAAATCAACCACATTGCCTCTTCTACAAAAAGAGCAGGTTCACGCTTCAACAGGAAGCCACGTTTTTCAGCATAAGAAAAACACAACCCTCCGCAAGGGCACTCAGAAAACAATTGTTTTTTATGTGCCCCGTTTGCACTTCCTCGCAGCTGTCAACTGTCAATACTTTTCCACACTGCTCCGCAGCTCACTCTGTGCTGCACAGTTGAGCTGCCATGCATAGAAATGCACGGAATGTCACTTTGGGATTTATTTACTAAAGCTGGAGAGTGCAAAATCAGGCTCACTTGTTCATAGAAACCAATCGGCTTCCAGGTTTTATTGCCAAAGCTTAATTGAACAAGCTGAGGTTAAAAGCTGATTGGTTTGTATGCAGAAGTGAACCTGATTTTGCACTCTCTAGCTTTAATAAATAAACCACTTTGTGACATTCCACTAAATTTAGAAAAAGAAAGGGGGGAAACAGTGCCTTGTGCTGTAAGAAAGCATGTCACGGCCCCCCTTTCCTGGCAGCTGCTATCACTACCCACAGATCAGAACATTTCTCTCTGTGACCCTAGCCTTAAATAAACTGAACCTGGCCTCAAATACTGTATACTTACCTGTTTGTTTGCAATACTCTGAAGAATGTACTCTGAGCTGCGTATGCACAGCTCAGTTTACACTTCCGGCACAGTGCCAGTGTGCCAGGATGAATGATTTGCGTGCATATATGAAAAACACATCATCCTGCTTCGGCTGATCAAGGCGGTCGAAGACCGGCACCTATAAGAAGACAGACAGAAGGTGCCGGCAAGGGACCTCGCAGGCGTTGAACCGTTGGGGCAGAGATAAGTATCTCTGCCTTTAGTTCTGCTTTAAATTGGGGTCTGAACCCTCTACAAGATGGAGCCAGTTATCTAAAGAAGGGGAAATCAGGTTTAACAGTGGTTCTTCTGGATAGCATCTGGTGGCAGCCCTCAGTTCTCTGCGTCCTGTGCACAGACTGCTGTTATTATCCAGTACACCCTGGGAACTAGTACTGTTTTCATGATTAGAAACATAAAAAAATAACAACTCAGTTGAATTAAGATTTGAAGGCTTCCTTGTAATTTGCTGTCACAATGTTCTGGCCCTGAAATCCTGCTGCCTTAGGCAAACTCTTCAGTCTGTTGAATTACTTGTCTCTGCTCTGCATACAAGATTTTGTTCTCCAAATGACTGTTTTTGTCTTAAAATGACACTGTCTTATTTGTTGTTTACATGAATGTCAACCAGTAGTCTCAAAATATAGTCCTATTTTTAAATGTTAAGCTTTCATTTTAGCAGCATTAGGAAGTGATTTCTAGAGACAGAATTGTTGGACTAGGGATTAAAGTACTGTAGATGTAAACTCTACCTAAATAACATTTGGTTTGCTATAGGTTTGTGTATTACAGTGCCTTGAAAAAGTATTCATACCCCTTGAAATGTTCCACATTTTGTCATGTTACAACCAAAAATGTAAATGTATTTTATTGGGATTTTATGTGATAGACCAACACAAAGTGGCACATAATTGTGAAGCGGAAGGAAAACGATAAATGGTTTTCAACATTTTTTACAAATAAATATGTGAAAAGTGTGGCATGCATTGGTATTCAGCCCCCCTGAGTCAATACTTTGTAGAACCGCCTTTCACTGCAATTACAGCTGCAAGTCTATTTGGGGATGTCTCTACCAGCTTTGCACATCTAGAGAGTGGAATTTTTGCCCATTCTTCTTTGCAAAATAGCTCAAGCTCTGTCAGATTGGATGGAGAGCGTCTGTGAACAGCAATTTTCAAGTCTTGCCACAGATTCTCAATTGGATTTAGGTCTGGACTTTGACTGGGCCATTCTAACACACGATTATGCTTTGGTCTAAACCATTCCATTGTAGCTCTGACTGTATATTTTGGGTGGTTGTCCTGCTGGAAGGTGAACCTCCGCCCCAGTCTCTAACAGGTTTTTGTAAGGTTGCCCTGTATTTGGCTCCATCCATCTTCCCATCAACTGTGACCAGTTTCCCTGTGCCTGCTGAAGAAAAGCATCCCCACAACATGATGTTTCCACCACCATGTTTTACGGTGGGGATGGCGTGTTCAGGGTGATGTGCAGTGTTAGTTTTCCGCCACACATAGCTTTTTGCTTTTAGGCCAAAAAGTTAATCTTTGGTCTCATCTGACCAGAGCACCTTCTTCCACATGTTTGCTGTCCCCTCTCCCTACCCCCACATGGCTTCTCGCAAACTTCAAATGGGACTTCTTATGGCTTTCTTCTTGCCACTCTTCCATAAAGGCCAGATTTATGGAGTGCACAACTAATAGTTGTCCTGTTGACAGATTCTCCCACCTGAGCTGCGGATCTCTGCAGCTCCTCCAGAGTTCCCATGGGCCTCTTGGCTGATTCCAGTCTACATGCAAGCACTCCAGCGATGGCCACATGCCATCTCTTTGTAGCTTCCCTCAGCAGCCTGTGTTAGAAGGCAAAAAAACATTTGGAAGACAGGGACAGAGCATTGTTACCCTATAATAGGAAGTACCAGAACAAGGGCTTTCAAGCAGGATCACCAAGTATTAATTTAATGAGAGCTTCAGATTTAAATTTAAAGAAATATTTTGCCTAATTATTGATAATTTAACATTTTATCACCACTTCAAACAGCCTCTTTTCTTTCCATGCTCTTTTTTTTTTTTAAATGTTTTATCCTAGTCAGACAAGTCATATCCGTTTACAGGCAGTGTTTGTACATTACAAGCATGAACAGTGGGTTTTATTTACTAAATCTGGAGAGTGCAAAATCTGTCTCACTTCTGCATAGAAACCAATCAACTTTCAGGTTTTATTAACAAAGCTTAAATGAACAAGCTGAGGTTAGAAGGTGATTGGCTACCATGCACAGCTGCACCAGATTCTTTGTGCTCCAGTTTTAGTAAATCTACCATTGTGTCAACCAAGTACATAGACTTCTAAATACATCTGCAAATACAGGTATATGGATCCCCTTCTAACTAGAAGGGAGAAATCCCATGTGCAACCATCCTATGTCCATAGAGACAAAAGCATTAACGGGGACAGGCTGAGCACAGAAATATTGTATAAACAAAATCGTATATGCACCCATAAAGGAATTGAATTAGGCGTAATTAGGAAAATACAACGTGTACGCATATCTTGGTTAAAAAGAAGTCAAGAGAGAGAGGATAAAAGAGAATAAAGAAGTGGAGGGGAAAAGGAAAAATAAAATTCAGGTCTAGAGGAGGACACACAGGACATGGCCTCCCAACCAGCACCAACTGGTGGATTGTTACATAAATGCCGTGAGTGAAAAAGGTTGGGGTCCAAGCCCCATCTAAGTTAACTATGTGCAGGTTGGAGCATTCTGGGAGGGGAGGTTGCAGAGTAGAAGGGAAAACATGTGTAATCTATCCAAGGAAACCATTTCTTGCTGAAAGTCTCCTTCTTATCATGAAGAGTAGCAGTCAGTTCCTCCATGTTGTAGATATCACTGACTTTCGAAAAACCACATACAGGGCAGTGGAAAGGTAGTTGACTTCCACAATGTTGAAATACAAGCTCGGACCACTTTGAGTAATTGAGCTGTAAGAGATTTTTATATCGTGTGGGACCACGTTGATATGCAATAGATAATTTACTTTTCTTGGTCTGCTAAATTGACTTATTGTAGAGACTCTTTGTAAATACCCACCTAAGCTTGCAGTATTTTCAGGGAAAAAATATAGCATAAACAGATAATGTAACATACATACAGTGGGTTCAGCAGATCCTTCAGATGTACATTTAAAAAAAATGTTTAATTGTTAAATTAGCATAGAGCTCACAGCAGTTATACATATATTGTATGATATATCCATGTGTGCAATTTGTGCATCTTTACTATGCAAGATAACCTGAGCACTGGACTTTGTCATTATATCATCTATCTATCTATCTATCTATCTATCTATCTATCTATCTATCTATCTATCTATCTATCTATCTATCTATCTATCTATCTTGAATCTCTTTCTTAGAATGAACACCATAGTTGTATCTAGGAACATTCAATACGCAGGATCTTCTAATGTGTAGTATTTAGCAGCCAGTTAATGTGAACACACAGTGGGAGGTAGAGCTTATCACATTATAACTGCCAAGTGATGTCTGTTTTGATCCTATAATGTTATTTCCCTCATTGGCTTTCCCTATTTAAAGTAACTACAGATGGAGGAAGAGGTAGTGTGAAAAAATGCTTTTTTGCACCCTGGGCACAAATGTATCTATATTACTATAAGTCCCCCACACACAGCCCCCCAAAAAAGTTGATATGCATGCTATTTAACCTCTTTGTTTAGTTATCACAAGTCCACACTTCCTTGGCCTAATATATTACAGTTATGTCCTGTTTGATTTGTTTGGCCCATACACAGAACTCGACCCATACTGTTTGAGCAATACACAGAACCTGGCCCTTGCCATCTGAGCAATGCATAAAACAAGGTTTACATTGCTTAATTTGTGCACAGAACCTGGCCTATGTTATTTGATCTATATGTAAAACTCGTCTCACATTGGCTAAACGCTGCACAGAACCCAACTCCTGTTGTCTGACCCATGCGCAGAACCCAACTCATGTTGTCTAGCCCATGCACAGAGCTCCAACCTATGTTGTCTGACCCAGCCGCAGAACCCATCCCATGTTGCCTGATCCGGGCACAGAATCCAGCTCATGTTGTCTGACCGAGGCATAGAACCCAACTCATGTTATCTTACCCACGCACAGAACCCAACCTATGTTGTCTAACCCATGCACAGAACTCAACCCATGTTGTCTGAGACATGCAGAGAGCTCCAACCTATGTTGTCTGACCCAGGCGCAGAACCCATCCCATGTTGCCTAATCCAGGCACAGAACCCAGCCCATGTTACCTAATCCAGGCACAGAACCCATCCCATGTTGCCTGATCCGGGCACAGAATCCAGCTCATGTTGTCTGACCGAGGCATAGAACCCAACTCATGTTATCTTACCCACGCACAGAACCCAACCTATGTTGTCTAACCCATGCACAGAACTCAACCCATGTTGTCTGAGACATGCAGAGAGCTCCAACCTATGTTGTCTGACCCAGGCGCAGAACCCATCCCATGTTGCCTAATCCAGGCACAGAACCCAGCCCATGTTACCTAATCCAGGCACAGAACCCAGTCCATGTTGCCTAATCCAGGCACAGAACCCAGTCCATGTTGCCTAATCCAGGCACAGAACCCAGTCCATGTTGCCTAATCCAGGCACAGAACCCAGTCCATGTTGCCTAATCCAGGCACAGAACCCAGTCCATGTTGCCTAATCCAGGCACAGAACCCAGTCCATGTTGTCCGACCGAGGCATAGAACCCAACTCATGTTATCTGACCCACGCACAGAACCCAACCTATGTTGTCTAACCCATGCACAGAACTCAACCCATGTTGTCTGAGACATGCAGAGAGCTCCAACCTATGTTGTCTGACCCAGGTGCAGAACCCATCCCATGTTGCCTAATCCAGGCACAGAACCCAGCCCATGTTGCCTAATCCAGGCACAGAACCCAGTCCATGTTGCCTAATCCAGGCACAGAACCCAGTCCATGTTGCCTAATCCAGGCACAGAACCCAGTCCATGTTGTCCGACCGAGGCATAGAACCCAACCCATGTTATCTGACCCACGCAAATTACTCAACCCATGTTATCTGACCCACGCAAATTACTTAACCCAAGTTGCCTGACCCAGGTACAGCGTCCAGCCCATGTTATTTTACCCATTTATGCGTAGCTTGGAAATGTGGGGGACTCTTCTGTTTGGTGTCAAAACCCACATGCCAAGAGTTATATAGTGTATTTATACAAAGGTGTAACCATCTGAAACCACCATTATTAAAACATTAAATACTTTATGTATCATGAAGGTTTTGCTCCCCAATGCAATCAGATTAAACCTGTAATGTTTTTACAGCATGTTAGAAAATTAAACGAGGAATTTGTTGCCATAGTAACATAGACTTTCCCTTTATGCCCAGTAAAAAAAAAACTGTAAGGCACACTAATTGTTCATTTCTAACCCCAACTGTTTTTTTGTGCGTATGTATTTTTAAAAGTTACACAGTGATAAAATATTTACATATGACAGGTAATACAGGTTATGCATTACACGGCCTGACTTTTCACAGGATATATGGTACATTATAAGTTCTTTGCTTGTTTCTCCTTTTTTTACATATACCGTATTTGCCGGCGTATAAGGCGACTGGGTGTATAAGACGACCCCCTATTTTTCCAGTGTAAACATTTTTTTGGGGTTTTGGGCTATACTCGTCGTATAAGACACCATTAAAAAAAAAAACATCAGAAACATCAAAAAAAGACAGCAAGCATGCCAACTACTCATCCGCCATGCTGTGATATGTTATACAGTATATCAAACAATAATAACACAGACAGAGATCTCTTGAATGCCACACCTCTGGAAAGTAGAATTTTCACCAACCAAAGTTATTTCACTTTTGGGTTACATTCTATGGGAATTGTCCACCAAAATGCATTTAATAAATGTATTAAATTCATATAAAATTGCACCTGTTATGCATTAACCCTTTTGTAACTGTTACTTCGGCAGCAGTGCTGGTTACACAAACTTTCCAGCCTCTTTAACAGCTGCGAGTTAGTTTACATTTTTTACAGTAATCTGTTGGCTTTCACATAGAAGTGATTTGAGTGGCTATAAAGCTGCCTAACATTTTGATACACTAGTAATACAACCACCCCCCTGTCATATGCCCCAGATTCACTTGTGCCTCTTGGGTGCCTCGGACCTCAAAGGCAAACAGCAGGATGTAGAGTAGTGGGAGATCAGTAAATGGATTTACTCAGTGAAGTATGGCGAGCGATGTATTCTATTAATGAATACAAAGCCTGCTCGGATTGGCAGAGGCTGTAACATCATCAGCCTGCACCTCTCTAACTCTCAAAGCCAATCCGAGCAGGCTACTGTATGTAGTCTGCTCGGATTGGCAGAGGTTGTTACTCCAATCTGACCAGGCTCTGTATTTATTAATAGAATACATTGCTCGCCGTGATATTACCACACATCCAGCGGGTATCCAGCGGGCAGCATTTTATAGTATAAGACAACCCCCTATTTTTGGGTGATTTTTTTAAATATAAAAGGTTGTGCTATACGTCGGAAAATACGGTATTTAGCATTTTTTGTGTAATCTTTTTGTGCTAATTTTTCAAATATGTTTGCATATTTTCTTTCTTTTTTGTGTGCCAGTTTTCCATGTGTGAGTTTGAAATATATTCTGAGTAATTTTCAGCTAAAGGGAAAGCTATTTTAACATAAAAATTAGCATCTTACTTTTCCTTTAGATTTACCAAATCCAATATGCGGTCAAACCTAAACAGTTTACATTTGTATGCAATCAGGCAGGCCATTGCACGACATAGTTGAAGATAAATATGAAGGAAATTGAATAAGAAAATTGTATAATGTATGGCTAGCCTTACTCCTATTTTTAATTCTCTGTGGCCTAATTATGGCTCAAGCTTGCATTCTGTCACCTGACATCACTGGCCTCGTGGTGTCCTTACTGTCCAGTCATTCCCTCATAACTATTTGCCTCTTGGTTTCGATACCAGTTTTTACCCACTTAGGTCTTGTTCACACGTGTGGTGGTTATGAGGAGCAAAGCAATGTTCATTAACGCTCCTATGGCATTTAACCACTTCAGCACCGGGCCACAGACATATGACGTCCACAGATGGGATCTCCCATCCTTGGTGGACGTCATATGACGGCCTGGGATTCCCGGCCGTCTAGGGGGCGCGCGCCCGCCGCGTTGCTCGGGACCCGGTGCGTGTGCCCGGCGGCCGCAATGTCCGCCGGGCACCCACAATTGTAAACACACAGATCCATGTCCTGTCAGTTGTGAGGAGACCGATCTGTGTTCCCAGTACAGAGGAACACTGATCGGTCTCCTCCCCTTGTACGTCCCCGCCCTACAGTTAGAATCATTCCCTAGGAAACATACTTAACCCCTTGTGTCCCCCTAGTGGTTAACCCCTTCACTGCCTGTCACATTTACACAGTAATCAATGCAATTTTATAGCATTGATCGCTGTATAAATGTGAATGGCCCCAAAAATGTGTCAAAAGTGTGCGACGTGTCCGCCATAATGTCGCAGTCACGAAAAAAAATCGCGATCGCCGCTATTACTAGTAAAAAAAATAAATAAATATTTTTTTTTTTAAAAATGCCATAAATCAATTCCGTATTTTGTAGACGCTATAACTTTTGCGCAAACCAATCAATATACGCTTTTTGCGATTTTTTTTTTTTACCAAAAATATGTAGAAGAATACGTATCGGCCGAAACTGAGGAAAAAAATGTTTTTTTTTTTTTTAAATTGGGATATTTATTATAGCAAAAAGTAAAAAATATTGTGTTTTTTTTCAAAATTGTCGCTCTTTTTTTGTTTATAGCGCAAAAAATAAAAACCACAGAGGTGATCAAATACCACCAAAAGAAAGCTCTATTTGTGGGGAAAAAAGGACGTCAATTTTTTTGGGGTACAACGTCGCACGACCGCGCAATTGTCGTTTAAAGTGCGACAGCGCTGAAAACTAAAAATTGGCCTGGGAAGGAAGGGGGTGAAAATGCCCTGTATTGAACCGGTTAAGATGTGCTTATGATATGTTTTCATTGTGTGAATGAAGCACTGAAAATACTTAGGGAATGATTGATAAATGCCCATGAAAGCGTTACTTTTCTAATGGGAAGTGCTTAACTACTTGCCGCCCGCCCACTGAAGTTACACTCTTCTGGGACGCGATTCTATCAGCAGGTCCTGACCAATTATTCATGGCTGAGACCTGCTGATCGGCTGTGTCCAATCTCAGCACAGAGCCCTATGTTTACAAATACACAGGACTCTGTACACTGATCATCAGCGATCTTGATGTTTCTTTTCCTTGCAAAGCAGGGAGGAAAAACAGCCAGATAGAAAAGTAAAAGCAGCACACATTACACATTGTTAGGCACATATTTAACTCCTTGAATGCCCCTAGATGTTAACCCCTTCCCAGCCAGTGTCATGAGTACAGTGCCAGTGTACAGTATCATCATCGTATTAGTGTCTCTAGCAGTGTCAGTTAGTGATGCTCCCAGATTCTGTCTGTTAGTGCCAGATTGTTCGCAACCCTATCACAGTCACACTATGGAGTTGAATTACTGAAGGCAAATAGACTGTGCACTGTGCAAAGTGTTGTTGCACTTTGTAAGTGCAGTTGCTCCAGAACTTAGTAAATGAGGTAAAGCTTCAGTTGCAAAGAATACCCAGTGACGTGCAATGAAAAGAAAAGAAATAGTATTTTGCTTGCACATGACTGGATGATGGCAGTCAGCAGAACTTCTGCTCATTTACTAAGCTGTGGAGCAACCGCTCTTGCAGAGGGCAACTGCACTTATTATTGCAGTTTATTTGCCTTTAGTAAATCAACCCCTATAAGTCACTGATCACCGCCATTACAGTATATCTTCTATAGCTGCGTAAACTCCAGAATAAATATCATAGTTTTTAGATGCTATACCTTTTGCTCAAACCGATTAATACACACTGGAGGTTATTTACGAAAGGCAAATCCACTTTGCACTACAAGTGCACTGCAAGTGCACTTGGAAGTGCAGTCGCTGTAAATCTGAGGGGGACATGCAGGGATAATAAAAAACAGCATTTTAGCTTACACATGATTCAGGTCAGGAGTACAGTTATGGAGAAGTTTAAAACAGGGTTAGGTTATAAAAAAATATCCTAAGCTTTGAACCTCTCACATAGCACTGTTCAATCCATCATCTGAAAATGGAAAGACTATGGCACAACTGCAAACAAGACATGGGCGTTCACCTAAACTGACATTAATAGGGGACACAGCCAAGAGGCCCATGGTAACTCTGGAGGAGCTGAAGACATCCACAGCTCAGGTGGGAGAATCTGTCCACAGGACAACTATTAGTTGTGCACTCCACAAATCTGCCCTTTATGGAAGAGTGGCAAGAAGAAGCATCATGTTGTGGGGATGCCTTTCTTCAGCAGGGACAAGGAAGCTGGTCAGAGTTAATAGGAAGATGGATGGAGCCAAATACAAGGTAATCTTATAAGAAAACCTGTAATGGGGCGTACACACGGTCGGACTTTTCAGCTACAAAAGTCCGACAGCCTGTCCAACAGACTTTCGATGGACTTTTGGCGGACTTTCGACGGACTTGCGGCGGACTTTCTAACGAACAGACTTGCCTACACACGATCACACAAAAGTCTGTCGAATTCTTACGTGATGACGTACACCGGACTAAAATAAGGAAGTTCATAGCCAGTAGCCAATAGCTGCCCTAGCGTGGGTTTTTGTCCGTCGGAATAGCATACAGACGAGCGGATTTTTCGACCGGACTCAAGTCCGACGGAAAGATTTGAAGCATGTTTCAAATCTAAAGTACGTCGGATTTGAGGCTAAAAAAGTCAGTTGAAAGTCCGGAGAAGCCCACACACGATCGGATTACCAGCCAGCTTTAGTCCGTCAGCGTCCGTTGGACTTTTGTAGACGAAAAGTCCGACCGTGTGTACGCGGCATTAGAGTCTGCAAAAGACTTGAGACTGAGGCGGAGGTTCACCTTCCAGCAGGACAATGCCCCCAAACATATAGCCAGAGCTACAATGGAATGGTTTAGATCACTGGTTCTCAACCGTTATAGTGCTGTGACCCCTTCATAAAATTTCCCAAGTTGCGGGACCCCAACAGTAAAATTATTTTTGTATTGCGGGTTGTCAGCACCCAAGGCAAGACAAGTAATTTGCACCCCCAATCCACAGATATTTAGCGCTCCCTGAGTCCCTTCCACTTGTACACAATTAAAACCCCTTATGGTACATTTTAGGATGTACCACTCCTTTCTTTTTATTCTCCTTTCTTTCCCTTTTAACTCTCTCTATCCTAATTTCTTATTTTTTTCCCCCATCCCCCTCTCTAGCCATCTTTCTTGCTCTTTCTCTTATTCTTTCTCTCCCTTTTTCTTTGTTCAGCCAACTTAGGTGCTCTTGATCAAGGTTATCTGCTGATCTGAGAACTGTAGTGGGGACCTTTAAAGGCAACTATAATCACAGGTAGTGTTACTCACTGTGTCTCCGACTTTGTGGTGTCTCATAGCAGTGACACCTATGCCAAAATCAGGAGATAGGGTCTCCTCCAGCCCCTCCCACTTCACATTCTTCACCAGTCAGCTGACCTCTAGTCTCTGCCCCCCAGCCATGCCATGAACTGAATGGGCGGTTGCGAAGAGGCTGAGTGGGCAGCCGCAGGCTCCAAGAACAGCCCAGCTGTGTGGCCACAGGCTCCAGGGACCGCCCTGCTGGGTGACCCCAGGCCCCAGGAACAGCCCAGCTGTGCGGCCATACGCTTCAGGCACAGCCCTGCTGGGCGGCCACGAAAAGGCTAGGAGTGTGGTACAGGCTTCAAGAACAACCCAGGATTCAGTGACCCCTGGCAAATCGTCATTCGACCCCCGAGGGTTTGTGGGACTCACCACTTGGTCCCTACAGTGGCTCTGTCCTGCCCTATTCTACTGCTAGACTTCCTTTCTCTGTTTCTCCTGCTCTGTAGTGTAGAGGTGCTGTCTCTGTAATTCCAGCCTATGTGATAGCTGTGGGCGCTCTACGCGCCTCTTCCTGCTTCCTTTTCTTCCTGGATGGGGCAGGTAGCCGGAAGTTCAGGAGCGGCCATCTTGGTTGTTCCTCACAGCTGAATTTGCCCTCACTTTATATAAACAGGTGGGGGAGCAGGGGAAAATGGCTCTGTTTTGCCTCCCACCTGCTCTGCTGCTTGCTTGCCATTCTGCTGCCCAGAGGAGCCAGCATGGAGCGTACTCAAGGTAAGAATTGTTTGTTTATGAGTACATACTTTTTAAAGTGTGTCGCATACTGTTCGATGGGGAAGATCTGTTTGGGGAAAAGCTTGATGCAGCAATTTCCAGAGTGACCGGTGGGAAGAGTGGGTTAATACCCCAAGACAAGACTGGGAGGAGGAAGTATTCCACAAAGAGTCCATTTCAGAAAAAACCGAGAGATACGAGAGGTTATCGTCCCGGTAGAGGATACAGGAAAGGCTGGAGGGCCTCCCAGTTGACCTTCCTGAAGTTGGCCAAGGCCAAGGCATCCACCTCATCGTAGGAGAACCCAAAGTCCTTTTGACTTCCTGCCCACCCACCCACGCCGGCCCAGTGGGTGCTCGTTTAAAAGCATTCTCTTAGGTGTTGGTGGAGAATTGCACAGATCGGTGGGCAGTCTCCACCATCCAGCTGGGTCATTTCTGGAAGTTCAAATGACAACTTCCTCAGGCATCCTTCCACCCCACCAGGATTCCCAGGTAAATGGAGAAAGCAGGAATTTTGCGACAGTATGTGCAAACATTAATTCTCCAGAAAGTGGTAGTACCCGTTCCAGAGTCCGAACGGTACTCAGGCTTTTATTCTCCAGTTTTTCTTGTGCATAAAAAAAACAGGAGGATGGAGGCCAGTGCTGGATCTAAAGGGATTGAACAGATTCATTCTCCTGCAACATTTCAAGATGGAGTCACTAAATATGGTCATATTGGCAGTCCAGCCGGGCGACTGGATGGTCTCCATAGACCTTCAGGATGCATACTTACATGTACCCATTCCCCGCCATTTTCAGGCTTACCTAAGATTCAAAGTGGAGGACATCCACCTTCAGTTCCAGTGCCTCCCATTAAGTATATCTACAGCACCAAGAACCATTACAAAAGTCCTTGTGGCACCACTAGCACCACTCAGAGAACGGGGGATCAGAGTCCTGCACTATCTGGATGACATCTTGATATTATCTCAGTGCAGAGTAATGTTTTTGGCACACTTGCAGGAGGTAGTGGATGTCTTGAACAGGTTCGGTTGGATAATCAATTAATCCAAGAGCCAGCTCACTCCTACACAAGAGATGACATACCTGGGAGCTCTGTTCAACACCCAGAACCGATCAGTTTCCCTCTTGCAGACAAAATTCTCGGTCATCAGAGAGAAGGTGAAGCAGGCCTTGTCAAGCCAATTTATGTCAGCATCGAGATGCCTCAGCCTCCTGGGGACATTTGCCTCATGTATTCCGATGGTCAAGTGGGCCTGCTGGCATCTCCGGACTTTTCAACAGGGATTTTTAGCCCAGTGGAGAAGGAAGTCACTGTCCTAGCAAATAGTGGTGACTGAGGATGAAGAACAGTTTTTGGTGGTGGACAAGGAGCCCTGAGATAATCTGCAAAGGAACAAGCTGGTCCTCATTTTCCACTTTTATTGCTCACTACAGCCTAGATCCAGCTAGTCTCACCTCCCGGGATTTTGGGAGGAAGACCCTACAATTTTCTGTTTCATAATAGTCTTTAGTTTAAAAATTCTGTTTTCTTCAGCATTCCCTCCCTTGTAGCGAGTTATTTACCATGCCTATGCTGCCATGAAGGCACATGGAAAATGGAATACTTACCATTCATAGAGTTATAATGGTCCTGTGGGTTGGCCGGGTGTGGAGCAACTAACCATTCATATGCTGCCATGGACCAAGGAAAGAAAAATTATGGAAAAGTAAATATTCAATTTTCCATTTTCAAACACAGTCTAGTCCCTGTGGAAAGGCCACAGATAGGTTCCCATCGTAAAAAATATAGGATCAGCAGCATGCTGCTAGTCTTATTGTGCGAATAGATTTCATTCATCTGTAAGCATAGTAAATAGTAAGCAAAGTATTCTGTTAATAATATACATACTACAAGTTTTTTTTTTTACTCTACAAAAGGTAAAAAAAAAGTTGCCTAGGGGTTAGTCACTGGAATTTGTCTATTTTGAAACAAACTTTGGATTGCTGCGAAACCTGATAACAGGAAATATAGGCGGAAGTAAAAATGTAAGGGTAGTGTAGGTGGATGATCTTTAACCCTGCGCTCCTACCTGTGCTAGCTGGTATGTTATCTAATCTTCTTTGGACTCTCTCTGCATGCATGTGCAGGATCATGTGGCCAGATCTTATACCACTATATACATAATAATCACCTTTTCTATGAAGGGAATCCCATTCTCTCTACATGTTGCAATTGTGCATGTCTCCTGATTGGCATGGCTGCTGCGTATTCCAAACAAGATATGTTAGATTGTTTGAAATTTGCATAAATTACATATATTCATTTTCGGTTCCATTATGATTCATGTTCCTATCTTTGAAAAAATGTTAAAACCCACGTGAATTTTTGGTTGAAATCAACTGAACACAATTCAGGAGCAAAAAAACAAAACATACTTAAAGTCTTAGGCCCCATTTCCACTTTGCCATTTGGAATTGCGGGCAGAATTGCCACAATTTTGTGTGCGATTCCAAATCGTGTGGCAATCATTGCAAAACACGGCACCCCTCAATGGCACCCCTAACTTGATGTGATTCTGCCACGATTGTTGCGTGGCAATCACGGCAAACAGCACCTTTAACAATTGCCTGAAGTGTGTCGCCCAAAAAGGAACAAAAAGGCTTTTTTTCGGGTGACAAGCATGCATAGGGCAGCCTATTCCAGTGAATGGGCTGGTCCTATGCATCATAAAGAGTCATGTTTTGATAATCAAGTAGCAGGAACACTTGTTCCTGTTACAGGATGTGTAAACGGGGCCTTACAGTTTTTTTCTTTTTTATATAAAGCAGCCACAGCCTAAATAGAAAACCTGTCCTCTGCCAGGCAGACAGGCCTATAGCTCTGCAAATAAAGCTCATGCTCCCTGCTAATTGGAGAGCTGTAGATCTGAATCACAGAAGGGGTGGTGGACCTCTGCAGAGGGGTCACTGCTTCACCATTGAAAGCAAGGGTCTTTCCCTGCCATATGCTTGCAGGTGATAGGCTTTTTTACTCAGGATGTGGCTGTTTTCTAAAGAAAAACAAACTCTAATGCCGCGTACACACGACCGGACGTTACGGCATACTTGGTCCAGCGGACCGAGTCCGTCGGACAATTCGATCGTGTGTGGGCTCCAGCCAACTTTCCCCAAAAGTTGGACGGACCTAGAAATGAAACATGTTTCAAATCTTTCCGACGGACTCGAGTCCGGTCGAAAAGTCAGCTCGTCTGTATGCTAGTCCGATGGACAAAAATCGACGCTAGGGCAGCTATTGGCTACTGGCTATGAACTTCCTTGTTTTAGTCCGGTCGTACGTCATCACGTACGAATCCGTTGGACTTTGGTTGATCGTGTGTAGGCAAGTCCGTTCATTCGGAAAGTCCGTTGTAAAGTCCGTCGGAAAGTCCGCCGGACAAAATCTGCTGTAAAGTTCACTCGTGTGTACGCGGCATTAGGATACATTCAGATGTGCAGCTAATATTGCCGCACCTCCAAAAAGAGATTGTGGTGGATTTCTTTTCAGAGGTAGGTGGTGAGGGAGCTATATAATATAACAAATAGCATATGCAGTATTTCATTTTCAATTAAAGCTGAAGTTTAGTTAAAGCGGAGCTCCACCCAAAAGGGGAAGCTCTGCACCCCCCTCCACTGTCACATTTGGAACTTTTTTTTGAGGGGGGGTTTGACAGGTACCCATTCACATTTCTGGGTAGGATCGCCACAAAATTTCCAGCCCCTCCTCCTTTACCCTGCTGCCTTCTGGGACACACACAGGACCCAGAAGACTATTCAGAAAGCACAGCACAACTCACACATGCACAGTAGGAACCCAGCTGTGAAGCCTGAAGGCTCCACTTCTGGTTTCCCTTACTTATAATGCTGGTGCCTGCACCCGAAGCCAATTGATAAATTGGCTCAGGATTCTGACATCGTGGGATCCCTCCCTGGACAGGTAAGTACCCTAATATTAAAAGTCAGCAGCTACAATATTTATAGCTGCTGACTTTTCATTTTGTTTTTGTTTTTTTTACAGACTGGAGCTACTCTTTAATCTTCCTTTTTTTCCTTATTACATGCTTGCTGTTTATATTCAGTATGTTTATTATGAGTGAGTTTATACATATATTTATATTTTAGGATGTATTTACATATTTTTTCAATAAGGATCATTTTGGGTGGAATTTTGTTTTTAAAGATATACCCTTTTTTCCTTTTCATAAATTTGAACTTCTGTGGCCCTACAAAGTAGATATGTTTAAGACCCGTTGTATACGAATGATCCAATCATGTCCACCTGTCTTTCAGGCTGACCTGATCAGAAGGTCTATTTATCCCCATGGACAGGCGGGTGTAAATGGACTCCAATTAAGTCCATCTACTCCCGGCCACTAGGGTTGCCATCTGTTCGGGATTCACCCGGACAGTTCGGGTTTGGAATTATGGGTCCGGGTTTCAGACTGTCTGAGAACTGGACAGATTATTCAGACCGGACTAAGTCTCTCCCCTCCCCCCTTCTCTCTCTTGCCTCTAAGTTAGTACGCTAAGGTAAATCAGGGTTCTCAGAGCACTCATTACATCAGAGCTCCCCTTTACAGCAGAGGCCACAGTGCTCCCCTTTACATCATAGTCCTCTTCATACAGCAGCGCATCCCTTATGTCAGAGTCCCCAGAGTTCTCCCTTACATCAGAGTCTGCAGAGTCCCCCTTACAGTGAAAAGGAACTCTGCGAGTTCAGATGTAAAAGGGGAGCTCTGCAGATTCAGATGTAAAAGGGGAACTCTGTGGACTCTGATGTAAAAAGGGACTCTTGTGATTGCATATGATTATGATATATGACGCTATATAAATCCTGTATAATAATAATTAGTAACTACATATGATTGTGAACTACATATGATTATAAATGTTATTTAATAGCAACATCTATGCATTGTTTATCTATGCATACTATGAAAAAAAATTGCTGTGCGACGCCGAAGTGTTCGGGTTTGACTTGAAGAAAAGGTGGCAACCCTACCAGCCACCCATAGAGCAGAGTGAGATCTGTCCATGTCCACTCTGCAGAAGCTGATGTGCCATCCATCTGCACTCAGCGGGGGATCTGTGAGCTAATCCCCTACTGATCAGAATGTAATCTGCCCAGTGTGAAAGGGACCTAACGGAGTGGTTTCTAAAAGTCTTCTCCCCACTGCCACTGATCTCCCAGCGCTGCAGGGGTTAACATCATTCACTGTGATTGAGCAATAGTTGTGCTACCTGTCCACCCCTTTTTGCCCTCCTTCCCCATTCATAGAACTTGTATTCTTTCCAATCATTTTATGAATGGAGGAAGGGCAGATGCATGACAGGATGCGCCCCCTTCAAACACATCTCCAAACGCAATATTCCCCACACACATGTTCCTGATAATGGCTATTCGGTATTCCTGGGTGCTGTAATGACCACAGGCTGGGAACCATAGACAATCAAATTGAAGAAATGTCACAAGCACACCTAGGATTCCTCAAAATGGGTCCAAAGCTTTATTTCCGTGGTCACATGGTAAACACAAGGCCAAACAGGATCTTTTGTTAAGCCCCTTCATTTGCCTGACAAAAGGATCCTGCGTGGCTCCGAAACATTGCCTTGTGTTTACCATGTGACCACGAAATTAAAGCTTTGAATCCATTTTGAGGAAATCCTTGGTGTGCTGGTGACATTTCTTCCCTCCAATCACAGAACACTTTGCATTTTATGGAGGAACTTGGCAAGCGATGCAACCCTTCTACAGTCACAGCAGCTAAATTTACCCCCAGCAAGCGCTGATCTCCTAGCACTCCTTTATTCCTATGATCTCCTAGCACTCCTTTGATCCTATGATCTCCTAGTACTCCTTTGATCCTATGATCTCCTAGCACCTCTTTTGATCCTAGGATCTCCTAGCACTCCTATGATCTTTTTTGATCCTATGATCTCCTAGCACTCCTGTGATCCTATGATCTCCTAGCACTCCTTTGATCCTATGATCTCCTAGCACTCCTTTGATCCTATGATCTCCTAGCACTCCTGTGATACTATGATCTCCTAGCACTCCTTTGATCCTATGATCTCCTAGCACTCCTTTGATCCTATGATCTCCTAGCACTGCTGTGATCCTATGATCTCCTTGCACCCCTTTGATCCTATGATCTCCTAGCACTCCTGTGATCCTATGATCTCCTTGCACCCATTTGATCCTATGATCTCCTAGCACTCCTGTGATCCTATGATCTCCTAGCACTCCTGTGATCCTATGATCTCCTAGCACTCCTTTGATCCTATGATCTCCTAGCACTCCTTTGATCCTATAGCACTCCTATGATCTCCTTTGATCCTATGATCTCCTAGCACTCCTTTGATCCTATAGCACTCCTATGATCTCCTTTGATCTCCTTTGATCCTATGATCTCCTAGCACTCCTTTGATCCTATGATCTCCTAGCACTCCTTTGATCCTATGATCTCCTAGCGCTCCTGTGATACTATGATCTCCTAGCACTTCTTTGATCCTATGATCTCCTAGCACTCCTTTGATCCTATGATCTCCTAGCGCTCCTTTGATCCTATGATCTCCTAGCACTCCTTTGATCCTATGATCTCCTAGCACTCCTGTGATACTATGATCTCCTAGCACTCCTTTGATCCTATGATCTCCTAGCACTCCTTTGATCCTATGATCTCCTAGCACTCCTGTGATCCTATGATCTCCTTGCACCCCTTTGATCCTATGATCTCCTAGCACTCCTGTGATCCTATGATCTCCTTGCACCCCTTTGATCCTATGATCTCCTAGCACTCCTGTGATCCTATGATCTCCTTGCACCCATTTGATCCTATGATCTCCTAGCACTCCTGTGATCCTATGATCTCCTAGCACTCCTGTGATCCTATGATCTCCTAGCACTCCTTTGATCCTATGATCTCCTAGCACTCCTTTGATCCTATAGCACTCCTATGATCTCCTTTGATCCTATGATCTCCTAGCACTCCTTTGATCCTATAGCACTCCTATGATCTCCTTTGATCCTATGATCTCCTAGCACTCCTTTGATCCTATGATCTCCTAGCACTCCTTTGATCCTATGATCTCCTAGCACTCCTTTGATCCTATGATCTCCTAGCACTCCTTTGATCCTATAGCACTCCTATGATCTCCTTTGATCCTATGATCTCCTAGCCCTCCTTTGATCCTATGATCTCCTAGCACTCCTTTGATCCTATGATCTCCTAGCACTCCTTTGATCCTATGATCTCCTAGCACTCCTTTGATCCTATAGCACTCCTATGATCTCCTTTGATCCTATGATCTCCTAGCACTCCTTTGATCCTATAGCACTCCTATGATCTCCTTTGATCTCCTTTGATCCTATGATCTCCTAGCACCCCTTTGATCCTATGATCTCCTAGCACTCCTGTGATCCTATGATCTCCTTGCACCCCTTTGATCCTATGATCTCCTAGCACTCCTGTGATACTATGATCTCCTAGCACTCCTTTGATCCTATGATCTCCTAGCACTCCTGTGATCCTATGATCTCCTAGCACTCCTTTGATCCTATGATCTCCTAGCACTCCTTTGATCCTATAGCACCCCTATGATCTCCTTTGATCCTATGATCTCCTAGCACTCCTTTGATCCTATAGCACTCCTATGATCTCCTTTGATCCTATGATCTCCTAGCACTCCTTTGATCCTATGATCTCCTAGCACTCCTTTGATCCTATGATCTCCTAGCGCTCCTGTGATACTATGATCTCCTAGCACTCCTTTGATCCTATGATCTCCTAGCACTCCTGTGATACTATGATCTCCTAGCACTCCTTTGATTCTATGATCTCCTAGCACTCCTTTAATCCTATGATCTTCTAGCACTCCTATGATCCTATGATCTCCTAACACTCCTATGATCTCCTAGCACTTCTATGATCTCCTAGCACTCCTTTGATCCTATGATCTCCTAACACTCCTTTGATCCTATGATCTCCTAACACTCCTTTGATCCTATGATCTCCTAGCACTCCTATGATCCTATGATCTCTTAGCACTCCTATGATCTCCTAGCACTGTTGAGATTAAATTTAAGCTATAAATAAGCGCCATGATGGGGCGTGAAACATGTTAACTATTTTTCCTGTTCCTCCCTGTACATGAGGTGACTGCATTTCGATTTTATTTCTTCATATCAATAAAGATGCCTTCTATGGTGTGCGGCCGTCCAGGATCTTTTTCTTTCCTTGAGATTAAATTTAGTTGCTGCAAGGACCCAGCTGCAGGGGGAAAAGGCAAAAGGGCATGGGACACACTTCATTAGAGGTAAGTGTTGTCTCTGGTTCTCCATAGCAAAAAAAAAGGAAAATGTTAACTAAACTGCAGATTTAAACCCAGTACAGCAATAAAATAAATTATATGTATTTTATTACTGGTAAAACTCTGACTTTCAGGGATTATTTTCTTTAAAAATGGTACTAGCCTTTAAAATTGGAGACAGTTAGGAGTATATTTATAAAGTAGTAAATATTTCATTTTATATTTTTTTGTTACATGTTTGCCACTGATTGCAGATTGTAACAAAATAGAGATTTTATGAAACAAATTCACTCCATATACTCCAGAAGGATTCACCTATGTGCTCAACTGATTGCACTACATTCACTGCCATTTAGTGATCTGCATTTCCTGTTTTTCAAAGGAAAAGTCCAAGTTTCGTACTATTTACAATACAGCCAATAAGTTCACCATTTTCTATTGGCTAAATATTGATTGTATTAATGATTCACAATTAATCAAATGTTTTAGTGTAAAAAAAAAAGAAATTGCATAAAGTGCCATTTACCTGTTGTCGAATGATTAGTGGTCTGGATGTTGGCATATAGTCAATAAATGGGAAAAAAAATTGTGTGCAGTGTTCTAAAAAAAAATGGTTTGTGAAGGCCATATCAACTATTCAAATAAATCAGATTGTCCTTCACTTTTCACATGAATAAGTGGGACTTTAATGGTACTTAATCCCTTTACCATCAGAAAAAGACAAACCTAAGGTCTCTAAAAACACATCTTTTTTATTTCAAAAATATTTGTAAAAAGAGGCTCAGTGGACTGTCCATATAAAAAAATATTGGATAAGTGTAATATAATTAAAGCATCAGCTACCCCATACACCTTCCAATAATCATATTCAATCACAAATATAAGAAATATAGAACCAATAAAAGATGAAATGATGACCATGAAGATGATAATGGAAGGTGTAATATCCCAACGTGTTTCGCTTGTTGAGCTCCTTCAGGGGTTCAAGTGGTGCAGCTGATAGAAAGAAATACAACATATATGAAAATACAAATTAAAAGAAACAGACACAAAAAACATGACAAGTATAAAGATACTGTAGTTATAATCATGTACAAAGGGTTACTTACAACACAATTCATCGAAAATATAGTAATATTTTTAGTGTGAGTGAAAACCTGCAGGGAGCAAGCATCAGGGCAAGGACAAAAATAGTGCGACAAGACAGGGAACCCCCAATAGGCCCAGCAAGGGAGCCTAGAGACAACAATAATGGGAAATAGTGCTTGAAAGCCGACTAATGATCCATTCACATTAGCCCGCTTCCAAAGTTGCAGGATTTCCAGAGAAACCTACTCGCCTGCTCACAGTCATCTTTGGAATGTACAGTGAGCTTCACAAGAGCAGCTCAGTTTACATTCTGGCACAGCACCCGTGAGCCAGGATAACTGCACTCCTGTGCATGAGTGACACCATGCTGACCTGGCCAATGAAAACAGCCACAGCCCAGCACTTAAAGATGCCAGCTCCGCTGAGCGACATCAGACTATTAGGCTACTTTCACACTGTGGCGCTTTTCAGGCATTTTATCGCTAGAAATAGCCTCTGCAAAGTGCCTGAAAACCACCTCCCATTCATTGCAGTAAGTCTTTTCACACTGGGGCTCGTGGGACGTTAAGAAAAGTCCTGCAAGCAGCATCTTTGGGGCGGGTTGCAATGAATGGTCAGCACTTCCAAAGCACCTTAAAAGTGCTGCAAAACTGGACTTTTTACCCTTTTTTGGGGTAAAAAGCGCCTGCTAGCGGCCGAAAGCCGCTAAAATATCGCTAAAGCACTGCTAAAACGAGCAGTGCTTTAGCGCTGACGGCTGGAACTGCCAGTGTAAAAGTACTCTAAGGGAGGTAAGTACTGGATAGTTTAGCTCAGCTTCAAAGCAGACCTTCACTCAAAGTAAAGTACCACCCATTCTCTTTGCCAACCCTGCCCCGAACATTTGAGGCCTTTTTATTTTCCAGAGCGGGTACCACCTCTTCTTCAATTGCCTAGATGACAATGACATTGCTCGTTCAGCCCCCTTCTCGCCCAAGAGCCTACAGGACCAGTCTTACTGCACTGCTCAATCTCCAACATGTGTAGTAGGGAGCTTCCCCTGGAAATCATAGCAAGCTCCCAAATCAAAGATGGCAGTGCCAGGGACCTGTAGGTGAGAGAAGATGCAGCTGTGAGAAGACAGCGTTGGACTCCAGAGATTGATAAGTAACTGACATTTAAATGTCAGCTGCTACAGGAAGTGAGAGGAAATCCCTCCAAAATGAGGGAATCCCTAGTTGTCGCCAGGGTCATCAAAACTAGTGTCCCCATTTGAAGAGTCCCCTATACACCTGTACTGAGGACAACCCAAAATTTGGGGGTTTTCTTTCATTTTTCACGCTCAGAGATAGTGGTCACCAGGAAAAATAGAGAGGGTGAATCTCCTTAACAAGGACACAGACCGCAATAAAACCTGGTGTTCTAATCTCTCTGCACTCTATCCAAAACCAAAACAAAATGGTTTGATTTAGTTAAACTTTAAAGCTAACCTCTAGGAAAAGTAAAAATCTTCACTTGTAGTGTGGCTGCCTATGCACTGCAAGGTTACATTGTTTAGATCTAGTGCAGGGATCTCCAAACTGCGGCCCAGGGGCCAGACGTGGCTCCTAGCTTGCTTTTATATGGCCCTCTGGGGCACCATTCCTTCAACTGATAAGAGGTATTATTCCTTCCACTGACACCAGTGATGTGGCACTCTTCCTGGCATTGACGTCAATGATGGGACACTATTCCTCCCATTGACACCAATGATGGGACACTATTCCACCCCCTGACACCAATGATGCGGCACTATTCCTCCTATTGACACCAACGACAAGGTACTATTCCTCCCACTGACACCAACGATGGGGCACTATTCCTCCCACTGATACCAATGATGGGGCACTATTCCTCCCACTGACACCAACAATGGGACACTATTCTTCCCACTGACACCAATGATGGGGCACCATTCCTCCCACTGACAACATCGATAGGGCACCATTCCTCCCACTGACACCAATAATGGAACACTATTATTCCCACTGACACCAACAATCTGGAACTATTCTTCAAATTGACACCAATGATGGAGCACTATTCCTCTTACTGACACCAATAATATCATTTTTTTACTCCCACTGACAACTAAGCATATGGCACTGACGCTAGGGTATTCTCTACTCCCACTGGCCACAGTCTTGCCCCCCTAATATTTGAAGGGCAGTAAACTGGCCCTTTGTTTTAAAAGTATGGAAATCCCTGGCCTAGGGAATGATCCCTCACTTTCCCCAGCAGATGGCGCTCCCCTATGCTCCAGTGGTGGACTGTCCCTCAGTGTCACCATGTCAAATACAGGGTTATGAACTCTGCATCAGTCTTGATAATGTCAGAGGGCATCTGACCCCTTGAGCATAGGGGAGAAGGGGCTGCACAGATTGGCTGCATTCACACTATAGCGTTTCATGAATGCGTTCAAAATTGTGCAAGCATGTCATGCCGGCAGTGTCATTCGTTGCTAAGCTACCCCAAACACAGCAAGCAAACATATATTTTTTCACTTGCAAAAAACACAACAAAGGTGGCAAAATGCACAAAGCTTGAAGCTCAAATAGGGGCATGGGCTACTTTGCCCTGAGTAGAGCAGCCCAATGAAGTGAATGTATGTAGTGTGACAACGTGCACAAAAAACTGCATATGCAGCTTTTTACTTTTTATGGAATTCAGCTTTAAAGCAGTATTAAACCCAAAAGCAAGCATGTCATTTATTGCAGCTTAGCAATTCTTAGATGTGATGGCTGCATTCGTTTTCTTTTTTTTAGGCTTTCTTTCTCTTATTTTCACCTGGTGATCTGGCCAGGAATGGCAGCCATATATGGATCAAAATTTAGCTGTTTCAGCAGGGACTGTCCGAATTTCGATTCATGTATGATCAGGCTGGTTGTACAGAAGGTGATCTACCCATAAACTTCCGTACAAGCAGCCTGTCAGGTTTTTCCTGAACAGTCTGTGCCGTCGGCTATAGCTGGCAAACACTGATCAGCATGTTCTGATGGTGGGGAAGGCTCCCTACTCTCAGAACACAATAGCGCAGCAAGAGTGATTCCCCCACCCACATCGAGTGTGTGAATGGAGAAATCGGGTCATTTTTTTTTCCTTTTAACCCCCTGATTGAACGAAAAACAAAATGATTAATGTATGGCCAGTAAGTCTGTTGTTTTTCAACAAAACAAGCTGTTCTGCAGATGTAGCAGGGTTGAGAAAAGCATTTAACACTATCAGGGGTGCTTACAATGGTCAGCCTTTATTCATTTATGTGAAACCTTTTTTCCCCAAAAGGAAAACACTTGGCTGTAACTGCTTTTATAGTGTGAGCTGAAGTTTGGCTTCAATTTGATAGTGTATCTAAAACTGCTAGTGCATCTAACACTCTCCTCCTCCCAGAATACCAATGCTGCTGTCCAAAGGTACTCCCTGCGCTCAGGGTGGAGGCACTCTAATACAGGAGGTGTGTTAGGCTGCTTTCACACTGCTCTGTTGCAAAACCAGGGTAAAAATGCATATGCATTTTTGCTGTGTTTTTGCTGCGTTTTGCCCCTGTGAAAAAGGGACGTGACTACTTAAAAAAAAAAAAAACGACTCAGTTGCAAAAACGTGGCACTGATACTGGTATTGGTGCCGACACTAAGCACTTACACAAGTACATGTACTCGTGCAAATGCTCAGATACCAAAACTGATACCTGCGGTGCAATTTGAGCCCATAAAAGGTGAATGGGCTCAAATCGCACACTGCAAAGAATCGCATGCAATTTGAACAGGAATGTGGTGTGATTCCCGTCCGACTCACATGCGGTTTCCTGCACTGCTCCTGTGTGAACCCAGGCTCAGCCTGAAGAGAATTGAGGGTGAGGAGGGAGCCATAGTGCACATATCAGGCTAGAGTTCAGAGGGAGTAGAGCAGGAGTCTCAAACTGGCGGCCCTCCAGCTGTTGTGGAACTACAAGTCCCATCATGCCTCTGCCCATGGGAGTCATGCTTGTAACTGCCAGCCTTGCAATGACTCATGGGAATTGTAGTTCTGCAACAGCTGGAGGGCCGCCAGTTTGAGACCCCTGGAGTAGAGAGTGGTTGTATAGAAAGCACTGTGGAGAATCGATCTGTCAGGAAAGCTGGTAGCTGTAAAGAAGCAGAGGCACTGGCACTGACTTGTAGTTTTCTGGGGGTTGTAGAGGGCTTGGCACAAAAGGGGTCAGCCAGGCAATGTACAGTGCGGCGAGAGATAGACCTCGTGACCGCCGCCATGTCAGCCCTTTAGCGCTGTTTGAGTGGTGCTTTTGCGCCGCTTTTCAGCCGCTAGCGGGGGTTTTTAACTCCAAAAAAAGGGTTAAAAACTCCCGTTTTGCAGCACTTTCAAATCGCTTTTCAGGCGTTTTGAAAGTGCTGCCCATTCATTCCAATGGGCAGGGGAGTTTTGGGAGTGCTAAATACAGCACTCCCAACTCCAAGGATGCTGCTTGCAGGACTTTTTGGAACGTCCTGCAAGCACACTGCCCGAGTGTGAAAAGGCACACTGGAATGAAAGAGAGGTGGTTTTCAGGTGCTTAGCAGAGGCTATTTCCATTGCTAAAAGCCTGAAAACAGCCCCAGTGTGAACGGGGTCTTAAGGTAAAAAACCTTCTGTGCTGCTGCTGCCCCCCAGAGCCCCCCTTTTCTTACCTGGCTGAACCTGTTCGTTCCAGCAACGAGCACGAGCCCAGCAGCTCCAGCCGCTGTCTCTGTCCTCATTGGATAGATTGATAGCAGCGGAAGCCAAAGGCAATCAAATCCAGTGACACAAGAGCGTGGGGGTGGCTGAGTCCTGCTATCTGTGTCAATAGACACAGTCGCGGGACTCGTGAGTGCACCCGCATCACTTCCGCGTGAACAAACCCAGGCTGAGCCCTCAATTGCCTCCTCTCTTCAGGCTGAGCCCTCAGTTGCCTCCTCTCCTCAGGCTGATCCCTCAATTGCCTCCTCTCTTCAGGCTGAGCCCTCAGTTGCCTCCTCTTCTCAGGCTGATCCCTCAATTGCCTCCTCTCCTCAGGCTGAGCCCTCAGTTGCCCTTATTGATACTGGCAGTTGCTCTTAAAGAAAAATGGCATTGGCATTGGTGCTTCCTTACTAAAAATGCATATTTTTTTCTGCATTTTCCATTCATTCATTGGGGAGATGTGTTTTTTTTTTTTTTTTTACTCTACTAAAAAGCAGCGTGACCTGCAAATGACTGGTGTGAAGAGTTTCACAAGAACTAAAGATTGTGCATTTTCATTCTGCTTTTGGTAAGACAAAAACAGAAGGAAAACTGATCAATGTGAAAGGGCCAGGTCACCAGGTAAAAACAGAGGGGAAAAGCCTAAAAAAAAAAGAAAACTAATGCAGCTACCACATCTATTGATTGCTAATCTGCAATTGATGACATTTTTGGTTTTGGATTTAATACTGCTTTATGATCAATGACACATAATGTGACAGATGACACTGCCAGCTGATAGAGAGTTAGCCAGGTTGGCCCATCAGATGCATAGTTGTTTATGGGGCCCCATGTTTGACCCCGAAGATGCTCTATACTTTCTAGTCTGGCCAGTTCCCATTGGCAACAGAATAGATGTCTTTTATTTTCTCTGACTGTCTATATAAAGATGTGATCCATGCAATGCTCTGGGGGGGTGATAGGAAATGGTGGTGGGAATGAATGAATATAATGCTCCCCAGCACTCCAGGAAGTCTCTCCGATCGCACTGTGCCAGCTTTTCTTTGGCTCTACAAGTTGTTTAGCCCAGGCAGACGTGTCAGCGTAAAGCTGCTGTTTGTAACCTCTGGACTGAACAGGCGGCTGTCAGCCAAACACACGGGAAGTCAGCGCCTTGTATGGACTAAGGAAGGCCCATGTATGGAGTGTCAGGAAGAGCCTTATATGGAGAAGGGGCGGGCCCTTTCCTGTCTGCAATCAACGACTGACATTTCCGTTGGCTGTTGGCTCTGGCTGAGTCGGATCAGATGACAGTAATTATTTTTACACTGGCGGGCTGGAGCACAGCTAGCATGCGCTGACTTAGCCGTGTTGTGCTAAGAATTCCCGGGGATTAAGTGTGTAGGAGCCCAGAGAGGCGGCACATCACACGCAACACACAGCCTACACCCTCTACTACTACATACTACGAGATGTCATTAGATTGTATGAGCGATCCCATCAGATCCCGAGATCCGATCCCTGTACTCTGCACACAGGTGTATGGGACATCTGTCATCCCACTCTGACACCTGTCACATCGGAGACAGAAATAAAAGAAATATAATATTTGATATATTATTATATCATTAATGTTATATTGCTTTAACCTAAAACATGTATTTCCACTTTTTCCATCAGCTCATCCCCGAGTTATTACTGATTGTATCCCTTGACTCTCCCTTTTAGATTGTAAGCTCTAAGGAGCAGGGTCTTCTGCTTCCTCTTGTATTAAATTGTATTGTAACTACCGTCTGCCCTCATGTTGTAGAGTGCTGTGTAAACTGTTGGCGCTATAAATCCTGTATAATAATAATAAACTACATTATTGTTATATATCATATAAAAATATTATATATATATATATATATATATCTATATGTATAGATATATCTATATATATATGATATATATATAGATATATCTATATATATAGATATATATATCTATATATATATAGATATATTATATATATATATATATATATATATATATATATATATATATATATATATATATATATATATATATATATATATATATATATATATATATATATATATATACATATAAATATATATCAGATAATAAAGTGATTAATTTAAAGCAGAAAAAAAAAAATTAAAAATCAGCAGCTACAAATACTGCAGCTGCTGACTTTTAATAATCGGACACTTTCCTGTCCTTGGGTCCAGCAATGCAGGGGGAACGAAGCCCCACTCGTCTCCCCCTCCTCTCTGCGGCACCGGCATTGTCTCTGTGGGCGCCCGGCTGTGGCTTCACAGCCGGGCACGCACTGCGCATGCGCCAGCCACGCTGCGAGCTGTGACTGGCCGGGCAATCATACGGGACCTGTGACGTGTCCCAGATGATTGCCGAGAGGGAGGGGGAGAGGTGATCTCCCAGCGCCAAGGAGAACCGGGAGGAAGTTGGAGCTGGAACCCTCTAAAAAGAGGGTTTCCACTCCCCACCCCCCAAAAAAATGACCTGCCAAATGTGGGATGTCAAGGTGTAGCCTTCCCTTAAAGCGGAAGCTCCATTTTTGGGTGGAACTCCGCTTTAAACAATAAAACATTAATTAGATAGATAGACATATTTATTATATATTATTATAATTTTATGGGTTATTTTATACACACAGATAGATAGATAGATAGATCTATCAATATATATATATAGGTATATCTATATCTATATCTATATATATAGATATAGATATATCTATATAAAATGACACATAATATATAATGATAGATAGATGTATTTATTATATATTCTAAATTAATGTTATATTATTTAAATGAATCACATTATTTTATAGATATATATAATCCAGTGGTTGCCACTGCACACATATCAGAGATAAAAAAAAAATGGACCTGGATGCACAGCAAAGACTGTAGTACTAGTACATATGATCCAAAAGAGAGAGCGTCACTCACGGGTCTTGAAAGGTGAACACACAGTGAAGGTGTGCAGTCATGTTGGAACAGGAAGGAGCCATCCCCAAACTGTTCCCACAAAGTTGGGAGCATGAAATTGTCCAAAATGTCTTGATATGCTGACACCTTAAGAGTTCCCTTCACTGGAACTAAGGGGCCGAGCCCAACCCCTGAAAAACAACCCCACACCATAACACCCCCTCCACCAAAATGGTTTGGCCCAGTGCACAAAGCAAGGTCCATAAAGACATGGATGAACGAGTTTTGGGTGGAGGAACTTGATTGGCCTGCACAGAGTCCCGAGCACAACCCGATAGAACATCTTTGGGATGAATTATAGTGGAGACTGCGAGACAGGCCTTCTCGTCCAACATCAGTGCCTGACCTCACAAACGGGCTTCTGGAAGAATGGTCAAACATTCCCATAGACACACTCCTAAACCTTGTGGACAGCTTTCCCAGAAGAGTTGAAACTGTTATAGCTACAAAGGGAGGACCAACTCAATATTAAACCCTACAGACTAAGACTGGGATGCCATTAAAGTTCATGTGCGTGTAAAACTGGAGAATGCAAAACCAGGCTTGCTTCTGCGTAGAAACCAATCAGCTTCCAGGTTGCCAAAGTTTAATTGAACACGCTGAGGTTAGGAGCTGATTGGCTACCATACACAGCAGCACCAGATTTTGAGTGCTCCTGTTTTGGTAAATCTACCCCATAGTGTGTGTGTGTGTGTATATATATATACATTTATAAAATTAATGTTATAATTAAATGATTGCCTATATATATATATATATATACACACACACACATAATTTATAATAATAAATAGATTGTAAATGGCTGAGCTGTAATTTGAATTGTATGGAGGATGATTTCCCATACACTTGATTGAAGCTTCCTAAAAAAGGTCAGGTAGGTGCAGATCGCTGACATAAGAAGGGGACTTGTCATCGATGTTATACCTAGAATTCTTTGCTCTATGGAATGAGGCTCACATTAACCCCTGTAGCTGCATTGTCAGGCTGCGACTAGTTGCTAGGAGTCTGATGACAGTCTCTCCAGCGGATGATGTGAGCCTGTCAGTGTCTTCCATTTAGATATGAATGCTTTGTGTGTATTAGCAGTCATCTCTTCTATGTACTTAGTTGTAATCTGAGTTAGGTTAGAAGAAACATTGCACTTCTATAGGTTCTATAGGCTGATGACACACTGGCGATTTTTTTCGCAGCAAATGCACCCCTCACCCCGTTTTATTCCAGTGATTTGTCGCTAAGAGAATCATAATGATTTTCTATGGGATCATTAACAGTGAATTGTTTTTAGCAATTTGTCACGAGGCGATCAAGATTCATCAGTGTCGTTAAGCTCAGTGGTAAAATCGCCGGTGACATTGACAGTGCTTTTCTATTAAATGTTGCGGCAATCGCTATACTTAGTTACGAATCGCTGAAGGAGAGGGTTTTGTAGCAAAGCAAACTCAATGCTGTAGTAAATCTTGAACGACGATTACATCGCTGGTTACAAATCGTTCTTAATAACTGCCATTAACAATCTGTAGCAGCAATTAATCTCTGCGAAAAAAATCATCAGCCATACTCCATTACTACAATTACTTAATAGGGCAGGCACTGAGAATGGAGAATGGATGCCTTTTGTCAAACAACTCAATAACTGACTCTGTGTATTTATCACTGGCTGCATTTTTAAACTGGGAAGAAATCAGGGTGGGGACAAGCGATACAAGCCAATATGGAAAGTCCCTCATGCATTGTAGTATAACCCATTTCTCATAGTGATTACTGTCGGACTAGAACACACTGTAATAACCATTACCCTAAGCAGAGATTAAGTCTAAAGACTGCTTTCTATCACTTGTCTTTGGGGAAATTCTTCCTACCTAATCTCTCCCTACATTAAAAAGAAAACTCCAGCCAAATCTAAGAACATAAAAAAAAGGTCTAGTTGTCTATGTTTTAGTAATTTACTTTTTTTTTAAATACTGCTAACATACATCTATGGAATCTTTTTTTTTTATATAATAAAGTAGAACTATGGGCAAGGGAGGGTTATAACTTTTTTTTTCGCCATCTGTGTCCCATTGCAGAGATTTCCCTTCACTTCCTGTCCCATAGCCAAACAGGAAGCGAGAGCAAATCCCTGCAAATTAAGGGAATTCCTTGGGGTGTCCGCACTGAAAGATTTCCCCTCTATTACTTTTCTGGGGACAACTCAGAAGGACCACAGGTATTATCTATATAGCTTTACAGCATACCAGTGCCAAAAATCTACAGTTACTATTTGAAAAGCAGCAGGAAAGAGTGCTCTTTACAATATATATTTTCACTGGTTATGGATTATTTGTCATACAGATTTCCCTCATCTATGTTAAAGTGGTTGTAAAAGGTGAAGATTTTTTACCTTCACGCATCCTATGCATGAAGGCAAAAAACCTTCAGTGTGCAGCCCCCCCCCCCCCCCCCCATAATGCTTACCTTAGCTCGAGCCTGAATCAGCAGTGTGCACGAGAGCAGAAACTCTTCCGGGTCTCCCCTTCCTCATTGGCTGAGACACTGGCCATTGGCTCCCACTGCTGTCAATCACAGCTAGTGAGGAGGGAGCAGGGGCAAGACTGAGTCATACTCTGTGTGTCTCATAGACACACAGAGAGGGTTAGGGAGCGAGCACATACGAGTGCCCCCATAGAAAGTGGCTTGTTATGGGGGCACTCGGAAAGGGGGAGGGGCCAGAAGCACTCTCAGGGGGACCCGAGAAGAGGAGGATCTGTAGCACATTGCACCCTTCACAGTTATTTAGAAACAGTTTTGGATCCTTCTTAGTACAGCTCACAGTACAATATACAGAAATGTGATACCAAATAAATTAGTGCACTAATGTCACTACTTCGCCTCTCCACCTTGTTCAATCAGAGAACACTTTTCATTCTTTTGGAAAATGCAAAGCATTCTCTGAATGGTTCGCATGCCGAGCGTCCGTCCTCTTGTATTCAGAATGCAGCAGGGGAGCTGATCAGCATGGGACCCGGAAGCAAGTGGAGATCAGTGGAGTGGCAATGTCTGCTTCAGTTATTTCCATCTTTTAGGGGCAACGGTCAGGTATGGAATATTACCTTGGTCCAAGCTGGACCAATATATCCGTATAAAATATTCATACCTGGAATTCCTCTTTAAATATGATCTTCAGAATGTCAGTAAACTATGAAAAAGGTGGAGATGACTTCAACCAGAGGACATCAATCCTAGATTGACAAAAAAAAGGCAAAATATTATTTAAATTCAAGTATCAAATCTGACTGTATGTATTCTGATAAGCTTGTAGTTATTAGGCATTTGTAAATTAGAATAAGGCCTAAGGATGTCATAGTCATCACATTATTTTTTAGTGGGGCTTGGTAGCAGCTCAGAATTCATTTTAAAGGAATTTTAATTAGTTAATAGACATTTGTAAATAAAGATAAGGCCCGATGAAGAATATTATAGTCATCGTCATTTTTTATCTACTATTACCAGTGGGGCATGGTGGTAGTTCATAATTATTGATGAGCCAGCGGTTCGAGTCAAACGTAACATCGTGGGTTCGTTTGTTCTAAAATGAACGGAACATATGGGGCGTTTGCGGGAAATTTGAGCGTCGAACCCCCCATAATGCACTGCGAGATCGCAGGGCATTGCTGTATGATGATTGGCCAAAGCATGCACCTGACCTGCATGCTTTGGCCAATCACAGCGCTCTGCCTTTGGCCAATCATGGCTCAGGGGGACTAAGTCCACACCCCACACTATATAAGGCTGCTTACATGGCAGCCGTGTTTAGTGCTGTTGGTGTGGAACGAGAGATAGCTTGAGTTAGATTAAGCAGGCAGGTTATTCAGTTGGCAGTGTATTTGATATATATACAGTCAGTCTAGTACTGTATGTATGTGTATATATATATATATAAATATATATATACATACTCTGCATTTAGAATAGACTTATATTCAGTCTATTCCGTATTTACTATATATTCAGTCAGTGCAGGCAGTGTATTAATTTATATATATATATATATATATATATATATATATATATATATATATACAGTCTAGTGTGTATATATATATACAGTGCCTTGCAAAAGTATTCGGCCCCCTTGAACTTTTCAACCTTTTGCCACATTTCAGGCTTCAAACATAAAGATATAACATTTTAATTTTTTGTGAAGAATCACCAACAAGTGGGACACAATTGTGAAGTGGAACAAAATCTATTGGATATTTTAAACTTTTTTAGCAAATAAAAAACTGAAAAGTGGTGCGTGCAAAATTATTCGGCCCCTTTACTTTCAGTGCAGCAAACTCACTCCAAAAGATCAGCGAGGATCTCTGAATGATCCAATGTTGTCCCAAATGACTCATGGTGATAAATAGAATCCACCTGTGTGTAATCAAGTCTCTGTATAAATGCACCTGCTCTGTGATAGTCTCAGGGTTCTGTTGAAAGCGCAGAGAGCATCATGAAGACCAAGGAACACACCAGGCAGGTCCGTAATACTGTTGTGGAGAAGTTTAAAGCCGGATTTGGATGCAAAAAGATTTCCCAAGCTTTAAACATCCCAAGGAGCACTGTGCAAGCGATCATTTTGAAATGGAAGGAGTATCAGACCACTGCAAATCTACCAAGACCTGGCTGTCCCTCTAAACTTTCAGCTCAGACAAGGAGAAGACTGATCAGAGATGCAGCCAAGAGGCCCATGATCACTCTGGATGAACTGCAGAGAACTACAGCTGAGGTGGGAGAGTCTGTCCATAGGACAACAATCAGTCGTACACTGCGCAAATCTGGCCTTTATGGAAGAGTGGCAAGAAGAAAGCCATTTCTCAAAGATATCCATAAAAAGTCTTGTCTAAAGTTTGCCACAAGCCACCTGGGAGACACCAAACATGTGGAAGAAGGTGCTCTGGTCCGGTGAAACTAAAGTTGAACTTTTTGGCCACAATGCAAAACGATATGTTTGGCGTAAAAGCAACACAGCTCATCACACTCAACACACCATCCCCACCGTGAAACATGGTGGTGGCAGCATCATGGTTTGGGCCTGCTTTTCTTCAGCAGGGACAGGGAAGATGGTTAAAATTGAGGGGAAGATGGATGCAGCCAAATACAGGACCATTCTGGATGAAAACCTGTTGGAGTCTGCAAAAGACCTGAAACTGGGACGGAGATTTATCTTCCAACAAGACAATGATCCCAAACATACAGCAAAATCTACAAAGGAATGGTTCACAAATAAACGTATCCAGGTGTTAGAATGGCCAAGTCAAAGTCCAGACCTGAATTCAATCGAGAATCTGTGGAAAGAGCTGAAAACTGCTGTTCACAAACGCTCTCCATCCAACCTCACTGAGCTCGAGCTGTTTTGCAAGGAAGAATGGGCAAAAATTTCAGTCTCTCGATGTGCAAAACTGATAGAGACATACCCCAAGCGACTTGCAGCTGTAATCGCAGCAAAAGGTGGCTCTACAAAGTATTAACGCAAGGGGGCCGAATAATTTTGCACGCCCCACTTTTCATTTTTTTATTAGTTAAAAAAGTTTCAGCAATCCAATAGATTTCGTTCCACTTCACAATTGTGTCCCACTTGTTGGTGATTCTTCACAAAAAATAAAAATTTTATATCTTTATGTTTGAAGCCTGAAATGTGGCAAAAGGTTGAAAAGTTCAAGGGGGCCGAATACTTTCGCAAGGCACTATATATATATATAAAGCAGCCTCTGTGTCTACAGTCAACAGTGCTGGTCGTGGACATGGTGCATCCTCTACAGGTGGCCGTGGGGCACGCTTGTCCTTTTTTTCTGCTGCTGGCCATGTTATTGAGCCACAACATGCAGAAGAGTTGGTGGAGTGGATAACGAAACCATCTTCATCCTCCTCATCCTCTGTCACCCAGGCTCAGAGTAGTTTGCCTTCCAACGCAGCTGCCAAAACAGCCTATTCCAATGGCTACTTGTCCACAGTCACTCCTTCCGTAGCCCCACCATCATGCACAGAGGAGTCCTCAGAATTATTGGACCACAGTGTCGGTTATATGCTGCTGGAGGATGCGCAGCGATGTGAAGGCTCCAATGTTGGTTCACAGGTTGAGGAAGAGAGTAACGTGAGTCCAGAGAGAGGGGGTACCACAGAAGGACAAGAAAATGGCAGTCATGTTCCCCCAGCTGCAGCATACTGCCAAGTTTGCTCCAGTGACGGGGAGGGAGGGGATGATGAGGTCAAACGTGGCCAGAACAGCAGCCGCTTGGGCACCACATGCTTGACGAGTCATATGAAGACCTGCCATGCAGTCCGTTGGCAACAGCACTTAAAAGACCCACATCATAGAAAAAGGCGGACTTCTCCTTGCTCCTCATCTGGGAGCGCCAACCCTACTATACCTCCAGTCCTCTCAAAAACCTGCACTGAGAGGAATGAAGTTATAGCAATAGGTGTCCCAAGCACTTGCAGCCAATCTGCTAGCAGTACACCACCAATTGATTTTAGCAGGCAAATTTCTCTACCCCAGTTGCTGAACTGTAAAAATATATTCGGTTCCAGCCATCCACATGCTCAGCGTCTAACTGCTAGCTTGGCCAAATTGCTAGCACTGCAACTGCTGCCTTTTCAACTGGTAGACTGCAGGGCGATCGGCGGTAAGGTTCATATTACCGCTGACTCATGGTCCAGTAGGCATGGGCAGGGACGTTACCTTTCCTTCATGCTGCACTGGGTAACCCTTCTGGCAGCTGGGAAGGATGCAGGACAGGGTTCAGTGTTGTTGGAGTTTGTTCCGCCACCATGCCTCCAAAATGCTAGTGGTGATTCTGCCACAGATCTCTCCTCCACCCCTCCTCTTCTTCTTCCTGTATGGCCTCTTCTGCAGATTTGTCCTCTGAACCAACAGTGCTCCGTAAGCGTTCAAGGGGCTACGCAAGCAGTCAGGCTAAAAGATGCCATGCGGTGCTTGAGTTGGTCTGCCTAGGGGACAAGAGCCACACTGGGGCAGAGATTCTGTCAGCTCTGCAGGGGCAGGCACAGAGGTGGTTGACGCCATGCCAGCTTCAGCTAGGAATGGTTGTATGCAACAATGGCACCAAGCTTCTCTCCGCCCTCCGTCAGGGACACTTGACCCATGTTCCATGTTTGGCACACGTCCTGAATTTGGTGGTGCAGTGGTTCTTGACCAGGTACCCAGGCTTACAAGATATCCTGAGGCAGGCCAGAAAAGTCTGTGTTCATTTCCGCCGGTCATACAAGGCCAGTGCTCGGCTGGCTGACATTCAAAGGGAATGCAGCCTGCCCACCAACTGCCTCATTTGTGACATGCCCACCAGGTACAGCGGCAGCCATAGCCTGCTGGAGGGTTTGTATCGGATCAAAGAGTGCGCATGTCCATAGACTCTGCTCACAATTATAAAAAATAATCACTCTTGGATCAGCAGCTATCAAGAACCTGATGCTGATGTAACTGATTGAATTTGCTATGGATGTGGGATCCCTTGAAGACTGCCTATGCTGACTATTCTATTCTTCCTCAATCTTGATGATGCTAGCTTTCAACAATATTTTTGGTTTAGGGCACCACCACCACCCAAGGCCCGATTTTTCTGCCCCTGTTTAACAGGGGCATGTAATTACAATTTTTGATATAATATTTCACAGCAGGGCCCATTCCTGTGCCCAACAAGAGTAACTAACTGTGAGGGCTTACAGTGTTCTGGCACCACCAAAACCAACGGCCCTATTGTTCTTGTACAAAAGGGTTTATTGAGCATAAAGACCATTAATAGTACAGAGAAAGAAACACATAAATGAACATAGTACGATTACATGTTTACATAGACTTAATACAACCCAAAAAAAAAATATATATTTATAATTCGGGGTAATCGTAAATGCATAGTGATAGCAGTACATAAGATCATGTAACGTATGAGTCAGGAGAGAATGTGCTACGTAACCGTGCAGTAATGAACAAAACTTTAGGAAAGCAATATGTGTTCATAAACAATTGTCATCTTGTACCCTGTCCCAGTCAGGGGTAAGCCTGTGGGTCGGAGGGCGTAGAAAGGAGGCAGGAAATGTAGAAAGAGAAAGGGACAGAAAAGAGCTAAAATAGGTATATAGAATAAGAAAGAAAGGGGAGAAACAGAGAGTAATAGATGAGGGGAGGGGGAAGATGGGGGGAGGGAGGAGTACGCGGGGTGAGGGGGTGGAGACATGCTACAGAGAGAGTAGTGTCGAATCAAATCGAGAGGGGTGGGCATAACTCATCCATGGTTGCCATGTCCGAAGAAATTTGTCATGTGTGTCTGATAACACTGCAGCGATTTTTAACCGCTTCAAAACTAAGGACCGGGGTTTTCCATACTTTTGCAATAGTTAACTTAGTTGCAGTAAATATATGAGATGCCAATTGGCTTTCTGGTCGCAGCAGTTCAATGATTGGTTTCCCCAGAATGGCCTCAAAGGGGTCCCTCTTTATAGTAATATTAAAGAGATTTCGAAGAAATGCATAAACTCTGACCCACAGTCTGCATACCTTAGGGCACTTCCACCAAATGTGTGCCATCGTGCCTTCTTGTGAACACCCACGGAAGCATAAAGGGGAATACGATGGGATAAAACTCGCCAATCTGGCCGGGGTATAGTACCATCTGTAAAGTACTTTGTAAGAATTTTCCAAGAAAAGAACATTCTTGAAGCACTTAGACAGTGCAATAGTCATGACCTGCCAATCCTCTGGGTCTAGCCTTTTGCCCAATTCTGCCTCCCACTGGAGATGATATAGTCTTAAAGGCGGTTTTGTGGAGCCAATAATGGCTGCGTAAATTAAAGAAATCAGACCTGGGGATTGGGGTCGTGATCTACAAAGACTTTCAAAAGGGGTTAATGTATAAGGAGTAGCTTGAAATTTTATGAGGGATAGGAGGAAATGTCGAATTTGTATGTATCTAAAATGTTCCCTGAGGGGGATGTCGTGGGAAGAACGTAAAGCTGCAAATGTTGTAATTCTAGTTGGGGAAAGCATAGAGTGGACATCCACAAAGCCGTTGTCAGTCCACCACCGGAATTGCTGTGGATTATCATGTCCAGGTGGGAACAATGGAGACTGAAGAAGGGAAAGTAGAGGAAGATGTGGAGAGATTAGACCTGCAGAATATTTGACTGTGTCCCATAACCGTAGTGAATGGGCCAAGCATGGACCCATGATACTTGGGCGGTGTGCTTGTGGGAGCCATGGGAGGGAGGCTAAGGGTATCGGATGAGAGTCCATCATGTCCATAGTAGCCCATAACGGCATCTGAAGTTTCTCATGGAGATGGGATAATGGAGCTATGGCTGCCGCTGTATAATAAGCCTGTAGTTTGGGCACTGATAGGCCACCGTTAATCTTACGAGCAAAAAGCACCTGTTTCTTAATCCTGGGTCTCTTGGAGCCCCAAATGAACTGCAAGATTTTGCGCTGATGAATGCGGAGGATATGAGAGGGGACCTGGACCGGCAAAACCCTGAAGTAATAAAGAAGTTTTGGGAGATAAGACATGCGAACAGTAGCAATCCTGCCAAACCAGGACAACGGGAGAGTGGACCACGAGGAGAGCATACCTGCGAGTTTTCTAAACAGTGAGGGAAAATTAGCTTGATATAGGCCCGAATAATTTGGGGTAAGCCGGATCCCAAGGTAGGGTAACGAATTTAACCATTGGAAAGAAAAGTGTGACTGTAGGGTTGCTAATTCAGAGGGCGAGAGATTTATCGACAGTGCTTTGGATTTAGCGGAATTAACAGATAGACCCGAAAAGGTGGCAAAGGTATCCAGAAGAGATAGCAGATTAGGGAGGATGATTCTCGGTTTAGTAATGGTCAATAGGATGTCGTCCGCAAACATTGACAGTTTGTGCGAGGTGCCCGCTATTTCCACGCCCGTTATATCCGGATAGGATTTAATGGCTTCCGCCAGGGGTTCAAGTGCTAGAATGAATAATAGTGGGGAAAGTGGGCATCCCTGGCGGGTGCCCCTTCTATTAGGGAAGGTATATGATTCAAACCCATAATACTTCAATTTGGCTTGGGGGGAATTATAGATAGCTGAGACCCAGCTCATGAAAGAGGTGCCAAATCCAAAGTGCTTAAGTGTTTGTGTCAGGTAGGGCCAGGACAGTGTTTTAAAGGCTTTGTTGATGTCCAATGACAAGAACATTGTTTCTAGGGACCTGCTATGAACACTATGTTGTATTTGAAGAAGACGTCTTATGGCATCACATGCCTGTCTCCTTGGGACAAAGCCCACCTGATCTTTCTTTATTAAGCGTGGAAGAAAGGAATTGAGGCGAGTGGCCAGGATCTTTGTTAAAATTTTCATATCGATATTAATTAGGGATATTGGCCTGAAGTTGGCCCAGGATGAATGGTCTTTATCTGGCTTAGGTATCATGACGATGTTGGCAGTCAATAGATTGGGTGTGAAGGGGCAACCTTCCTTAACTGAATTGTACATCTTAGTTAGATAGGGAGCAATGATGTCTGCCATTTTCCGATAATAAAGTGCCGTGAAGCCGCCTGGACCAGGTCTCTTACCCACCTTCAACTCCTTAATACATTGGAAAACTTCCGAGACCTGTATGTCAGGGTCCATCAGAGATGTATGGGTTTCAGATAGGGAGGGTAGAGATAGATTTGTGAGAAAGGTATCAAGGCCTTGGGTTGAGAGATGATCTGGCTCCGAATAAAGTTTAGTGAGGCGATGCCGGAATTCCTCCAGGACTCGCTGGGGATTACCAGTTAGGGAATTGTGACGGGTGCGAAGAGTAATAGGAGTAAATTTCGGGGTAAAGGTGCGTAATCTATTGGCTAACATTGCGTTTGGCTTATTCGCTTTTGTATACCATTTCTGTCGGGCCCAACGTAGGGTCCGTTCTGCTTCGTCAGTTAGACATAAGTCTAATTCTGTGCGGGCCTTATCCAAGAGTGTGCGGTTAGCGGGGGTAGGTGATTGTTTGAAGACCATGGACGCAGCCTCTAGTTTTAATTCGAGATCGTGTCGAGCCTTTGCCCTCTCTCTTTTGCGTCTAGACGCTATACGGATAACATGACCGGCCCCATTTTTCTAACCCTGTTTAACAGGGGCATGTAATTACAATTTTTGATATAATATTTCACAGCAGGGCCCGTTCCTGCACCCAACAAGAGTAACTGTGAGGGGTTACAGTGTTGTGGCACCAACACATTGAATTTGCTATGGATGTGGGATCCCTTGAAGATTGCCTATGCTGACTATCCTATTCCTCCTCAATCTTGATGATGCTAGCTTCCAACAATATTTTTGGTTTAGGGCACCACCACCACCCAAGGCCCGATTTTTCGGGGCATGTAATTACAATTTTTGATATAATATTTCACAGCAGGGCCTGTTCCTGCGTCCAACAAGAGTAACTAACTGAGAGGGCTTACAATGTTCTGGCACCACCTTTAGAAATGTAATTTTGCTGTGGTACTGATATAAACATGGGAAAGATGCGTTACTTTACAGGCAAGCTAAGGAGACCCCCCCAGGCATGATATTTAAAGGAATGTTTTATTTTTATTGTTTCACTTTAAGCATTATTAAAATCACTGCTCCTGAAAAAACGTCCGTTCTTAAAACTTTTTTTTGCATTGATACATGTCCCCTGGGGAAAGACCCGGGTCCCCAAACACTTTTTATGGCAATAACTTGCATATAAGCCTTTAAAATGAGCACTTTTGATTTTTCACGTTCGCATCCCATAGACTTTAACAGTGTTCGCACGTTCGCACTAATTTTTTGCCTGTTCGCATGTTCTGCTGCGAACCAAACTCTACTCATAATTCACTTTCAGATGGACGTTTCTGAGGAAGCCTCAGAAGGCAACTCTCACAGGTCCTCTGTATAAAATACCCAAGCTGTACAACCCATAAACTCTCTCACTTCTGACATGTGTCTTTGCAGTTTTGTCCTTTGATTATTCAGCATAGCTCTCTGACAATGAGCCAAGAGAGGAATGAAGCCTGACTGGTATATCACAAACAATGTCTGAAAACTCTACTCATGCTTCCTTGTCACAGACCAGTACGAGGTCTACAAACCTGTTGCCTGGCGATCCAGTTTCCACTCTTTTTTTAATGAATGCAGCATCTCCTAGGGATCATGGACCATTTTCATAGAGGAACATGGCCACATATTTCAAGACGCCAAACATTATTTTTACTGGTTTTAAGCTCCGCATCTATGGACACAAGGGTACATTCTAATCACATTTTTGAAGAGCTTAAAAGGAAGCATTGCCATGACTTACTCCTATAATTGTTAACTTTTTAATCTACAGCTGCACAATGTCCACAGACATAACTGTTGGAACATTGATTATGACCAACCTCACCTTAAAGTAAAACGAAACACAAGGGGGGTTATTTACTAAAGGAAAATCCACTTTGCACTGCAAGTGCACTTGAAAGTGCACTAAAGTCGCTGTAGATCCGAGGGGGACATGCAAGGAAAATAAAAAACAACATTTTAGCTTGCACATGATTGGATGATAAAATCAGCAGAGCTTCCACTCATTTCAGATCTACCCCTTAGATTTAGAGCGACTGCACTTGAAAGTGCACTTGCAGTGCAAAGTGGATTAGCCTTTTGTAAATAACCCCCAAAGTGTTATACGTTTAGCCTGCTTATAGTGCTGTGTACAATTTCCATGTTTTTTCTTTTTAGAAAATACAATTGTTACCTTTATTTCATCCTTTTTGCACATCTCTTGTAAACATAGTAGTACCCTCATAACCGTCCCAATCATTAACTGCTTAACACACTCCTTGTATTAAGTTAGGGCAGTGCCCAAGATCATACAAATGCATCTTTTTTTCTGTTGTCATAATCAGCCACACTGATTATCCCATCATATGTTCACCCTATTTGTATTCTCCTTATTTACAATATATGACATAACATTCAGAATGACAGATGGGAGTATACAGCTTACTGGATACAGGACCAGCTTTAAAATTTAATTGGGAGCCTTTATTGGGGTTGCATTTCATTGTAAGCTAGGATCCAGTTGAGCCTTTACTTGTACTTGCAGTACATACATATTAAAATAAAACTACAATAGGAAATGACCTTCTTTCTTTTTTCTGTTCTTTTCTTGATGGCAGATTTATACAGACATACTTTAAGATCAATCTGGTAAAGACATCATATATGACAACCTAGCCTATCAAGTCATGCCTTGTTATCCAGAACACCTGCTTAATCACATGTCTACAATGAAATGAAGCTAAGTGAATCCACCCCATAAAATAACAAAGCAAGGTATGAGCTTGCTTTGTTCTAGCAACTTGATGAACATGTTTATATATCACAGTGATGGCGAACCTTAGCACCCCAGATGTTTTGGAACTACATTTCCCACGATGCTCCACTACACTGCAGAGTGCATGAGCATCATGGGAAATGTAGTTCCAAAACATCTGGGGTGCCAAGGTTCGCCATCACTGCTATATCATATAAACAAGAGCAGCCTTAGCCTCCATCAGTAGAAAATACTCAACAACATTGATGGGATAGGGTAGGATTTTATAAAGGTACATATAGTTTCATGTCTGTGTTCTAGTTCCAAGATTGTTTGATCTATCATGATGATGCTTACTGTCAAACTCTTTATCAACATATCTGTTCCAGTTGTACATTTCTTTCTAATCATATTCCATTTTTTGTACTTTTGGATAGAGTAGGAGTAAAACCTTTGTTAGGATTTTTGCAACGTGTGTTGCATTTGGGAGATTTTCCTTCATTTCCTGTCACAGACAAAACAGAGAACTATCTATCGTACTTTTGATGTTGGGTTGCCCATAATAAATGTATTTACACCCAGAGAATCAATTGGGAGCCAGTTGTCCCTTCTGAGTTCACACAGCTGGTCCCCCTGATGACATGTCCTCAGGTCCTTCTAAATAAAAATGTTTTGGCTTTAGATACACTTTAAAGAGAAACTTTATGGCATTACTAAAAAAAAAAAAATTCTATCCTATCTTACTTTTTATGTTGGATTGTCCATAATAAATATATTCACACCCAGTGAATTCATTGGGAGCCAGCTGCCCCTTCTGAGTTCACATAACTGGTCCCCTGATGACGTGCCCTCAGGTCCTTCCAAATGAAAATGTTTTGGCTTTAGATACACTTTAAAAAGGAACTTCATCCCATTACTATTTTTTTTTATCCTATTTTACTTTGTATGTTGGGTTGTCCGTAATACTTATATTCACAACCAGTGAATCCACTGGGAACCGGCTGTCCCTTCTGAGTTCGTGCAGCTGGTCCCCTGACGACATGCTGCTAGGTCCTTCGTCCTCCAGTGCTGTATGTCTCAGCTGATGCCTCCTGGGATAGCTGACATAGATATCTCAGGAGGCTGAAGAATCAGGCTGACATGATTCTCATCTAGGGGCAAATGGAGCCAGGAGGTGGGAGAGACCATAAATATAAAAAAAGGTAAATAAAATAACAAAAAAGTTGCATTTTAAGATTAAGGAGAAATACAATTAAGCAAAGGGGTAGTTTCACTTTAATGACATCCCTGGCAAAATCCAGATTATATCTAAACAGACACAGTTCTTAAAGTGACACTAAACAATATCCTTATTCTCCAAAAATAATCGATACATACCTACCACTTAACCCCTTAATGCTGGCGCCTCTCGGCCCTTTAAGGGGTTTTTGATGCGGGGAGATGGGGTGGGATTTATGATCATGTGATTGGCTGTCACAGCGGTCACATGATCGGAAAGCTCTCAATTGCTACTTGCAGGTAGCGATCAAGAGCTTTCCCTTAGGCTCTGGTAATTGCGCTCTCATAAATCCAAAATTAAACTGCGCTTAAAGAGTGTGAAAAAAATGTCCATATGTAAATATATAAACCAAATCCATATAGTGACGTGATATCCACGGGATCCCTTGGTATTGGAAACTTCACCAAAAGAATAGTGCCAATAGAAAAGAGAACACCTCCACCTAATGAATTGGCCGCTTACCAGCTCCTGAGACCTCCTATCACGGGAGGCCTCAAACACTTGTGGCTCTAAACCCAGCTAGGGTCTTTGATCATCCAAGGGGATCGCACTGCCATACCTCCACTGCCCAATGGAAATCCATCACGGAAAAGGGTTCCATAAAAGAAATAAAGCCTCGATAGTGTAAAATCTTAGAACTTTTATGTAATAGAAAAAGTATTGCACTTACATCAAAGATGATTAAAATCGCATCAATTCAACAAGCCGGCCAGCTCGCAATGCAGCCGTAGTCCGGGACTGGCGCAAATGCGGTGATGGCAGCACATCGCTCCTCCCTACGCTTTCATCACAGATGGCGTTGTCCTGGGGCTCTCAGCACATTTGTTTACATTTTGGTATGCAAATATGCAGCCTCTTGGCATCAAGGCCCATCCGCCAAGAGGCCGCATATTTGTGTACTTTTGGTGCTAAGAAGTTATTGACCCTGTAATCTATTTTTCATGAAATCATTTCTTTGCAAGTTCCTGAACCTCTCCTTCACACCCCCCCCCCCCCCCCTTCACTTCCATTTGTTTGGAAAGGGCAGTGCACACAATTTTTAGCGGCGCTTTACGGTCGGTTTTGTGGAGGTTTTCAGCCGCTAGTGGGGTGTTTTTAACCCCCGCTAGCGGCCGAGAAAGGGTTAAAACCGCCCGCAAAGCGCCGCTGCAGTGGCGCTATGCCGGCAGTTCAGCGGCGCTGCCCATTGGTTTCAATGAGCAGGGGCACTGTAGGAGCGGTGTATAAACTGCTCCTACAGCGCTACAAAGATGCGGCTTGCAGAACTTTTTTTGGTGTCCTGCCAGAGCAGTGCTCCAGTGTGCAAACACTCAGGCTTTCACACTGGAGTGAGAGGAGAGGCTCTTTACAGGCGCTATGCAGGCGCTATTTTTAGCACTATAGCGCCTGTAAAGCACCTCAGTGTGAAAGCAGCCATAGTCTATCACGTGAACAAGCAATAGAGGGTGGCTACATTCCTACATACTGTGGGACCATTGAGAATGAACATAGTCAGCCTCTAATTAAATGGAAGTCAGGTCACAGTAGCAAACATCTGGAGATGTGGAGATGGCTGAGAGCAATAGAAGTTACTTTTTTAGTTAATAATATACATTTGTCACTTTAACCGCTTGCCGACCAGCCTCAGTCCTTTTACTGTGGCAGCTTGGCACAATCCCGTAAACCGTCGTAGCCATATGTTGGCTCGCGGGATCGGGATAGCAGGCGCCCCCGTGCGCCCGCTGCACAGCGAGGGTGCTGATGCTCATGGCCGGCGGTCGCAATGACCGCCAGCCATGAGCGATTGCGAGCACGAGAGACAGAACAGGGACGAGTGTGTGTAGAAGAATACATATCGGCCTAAACTGGGAAAAAATTTGCTTTTTAAAAAAAAAAAATGGGAATATTTATTATAGCAAAAAGTATAAAATATTGCGTTTTTGTCAAAATTGACGCTTTTTTTTGTTTATAGCTCAAAAAATAAAAACCGCAGAGGTGATCAAATACCACCAAAAGAAAGCTCTATTTGTGAGAAAAAAAAGGACATCAATTTTGTTTGGGTACAGCTTCGCACGACCGCGCAATTGTCAGTTAAAGCGACGCAGTGCCAAATTGCAAAAAATGTCCCGGTCATTCAGCAGCCAAATCTTCTGGGGCTGAAGTGGTTAAACCTTGTCTACTACTAACACCAATGCCTTCCCATGGCTCCATGAGGTTCCCATTTAAAGTCTTTACACTGAGGTATAGAAATGGGCCCCCCCGCTGGTGTATGCACAGTATATTAGTACATTATGACAGTCTTACCTATAGATGGAGCCCTCCAGCGATGTGCTGTCACAGCTCTGCCCAGTCCCTGGCGGCTTCCATCTTCACCTGGCCATCCTTCTGGGTTTCATATCTTCGGCTGCTTGAATGGCCGGGCTGAGATGACGTCACTCCTACGCATGTGCACGGGAGTCTCGACACGCAGACTGGGCCATAAATGTGGTCTGAGCTGCACAATACCCGCTGACAGGCAAGGCTAAGGTCTCTTCTGGTTTTTTTTTTTAAAAAAACCCTGCCTGTCAGCGTTTTATCCAGTTACTGATTTTAATACCACTTTAACATCTCACTCAGGGCCGGTGCTACCACTAGGCAAACTATGCAGCCGCCTAGGGCGCACTGCTGCCTAGGGTGCCGGCCACTGGTGTTCCTACTATCTCTTCTCTCTGCAGCAAGCAACTAAGTCTCAGCATCAGCAGACAGCTGCCACTCCGTTCGCACATAGTGTCAGGAGGCGCAGCGCCGGCGGAGGACTGGAACCAAGCAAACATTTATTGATGGGCACTAGTAGGCTGCATTTGATGGGTGTTGGTGAGGCTGCATTTGATGGGCGCTGGTGAGGCTGCATTGATGGGCGCTGGTGAGGCTGCATTTGATGGGCGCTTGTTAGGCTGCATTTGATGGGCGCTGGTGAGGGTGCATTTGATGGGTGCTGGTGAGGCTGCATTGATGGGCGCTGGTAGGCTGCATTTGATGGGCGTTGGTGAGGCTGCATTTGATGGGCGTTGGTGGGCTGTATTTGACGGGCACTTCATTAGAAAGGTGGGGTATACATGGGCAGGGCAAAGGGGATGGAGTCAGGGGTGGAGCAAAGGGGGGGCGGCAAAATTAGGTTTCGCCAAGACGTCAAAATTTCTTGCACCAGCCCTGATCTCACTTATACAGTGGGGACGGAAAGTATTCAGACCCCCTTAAATTTTTCACTCTTTGTTATATTGCAGCCATTTGCTAAAATCATTTCAGTTAATTTTTTTTCCTCATTAATGTACACACAGCACCCCATATTGACAGAAAAACACAGAATTGTTAACATTTTTGCAGATTTATTAAAAAAAAAAAAACTGATATATCACATGGTCCTAAGTATTCAGACCCTTTGCTCAGTATTTGGTAGAAGCACCCTTTTGATCTAATACAGCCATGAGTCTTTTTGGGAAAGATGCAACAAGTATTTCACACCTATACACTGTATACTTTTGGGGCCTATTCCATGTGGGGCTGCTGCACAGTAGCATGGACACAAAAGGCAATAAGAATAGTTTTACCAATAGCTTACAGACAAGCAGGAACAATACGTAAAGATAAGTATTACAAAGTATTTTTTTTTTTATATATATATATAAACAGGAATCGCATTTTAAATTCTGCTTTAGCTTAGGGTTTAAATTTGATCCAGTACTCTTTTTAAAAGAATAACAAGCTCTAAAAGTCTCACTGCTAATGAAAATAACAGATGTTGAAAAACAATGCTTAAAAATACATCATTTTTAAAACCCGTCACTTAACATAACTCTCTTCTCTCCTTCAGATGAGTCACTGGCTTGTGCAAAAAGAAACAGAGCACATCCGAATAAGTACAGAAGAGCCTGCGTATACGGTCACAGATAACAGGCACGCTGATTGTCTCATTATTATTACTTTTGTTTGAATAACCTAACCCCTGTGATCAATAGCAAATAATTACAGTTGATCTTTATTACCAAAGCAAAATGTATTTGTTCTACAATTAGCAGTGATCTGTTATATAGGATGACTCAAAGGAATTAATTTCAACACCATCACTTTACTGGAAAAATAAAAAAAAGCGAATTCTGCAGACATTTAGTCCACTTGGAGTAAAGCAGTTCAAATGTATTTGTTGTTCTTTGTCATGTAACGTTTGGCAGAAAAGTCATGTTGCTCACTAGTTTCTGACCTTGGGTGAAATGACGAGCTGCGTCCACAGTACATGTAGCAAACCTGATGTCACTGGTTGGTCTTTTTTTTTTTTTGTTGCCAAACATTGTGATGAAATAGAACTTTAAACAAGAATGTGATAGAACATCAGTTAAAAATCAATCGATGAATTGCTTGTGGTCTTCAATCATAGCAAACCGTACAGGCGCTGTACTGTCCAGCAGCACAGAGGCCCTCTACAGTCTGGCTGCATAGTTACTCATCCATGCAGATACAGAATGTCACTAATTATTTTGGAGAAAGCAAATGTATACAGGTAAAACACAACTGGCAGACTGCTATGAAAGCAAATAAATATTCTTCCTTAAGAAAAGAAGCAAAAAAAGATCTAAAAAATAGTCCTTCCGCTAATGTTTTGTATCAATATAGCAGCTGCTTAGTTTTATCAGGTTTATTTTGATATCTAAGTCTGGATTCACACCTATGCATTTTGTAGTGCTTTTTTGCATTTTGCAGATTTGCACGACAGAACATGTTCCATAGGAAACCATGTTAAGTGGACTGTAGCGCAAATCTGCAAAATGCAAAAAGCACTAAAAATGCATAGGTGTGAATCCGTCCTAAGCGCTGGAAAAGTGACCCTGTTACTTCCCTTTGATAAATATTCTTCTTTGTTATGGGCTTTGTTATAATGGTACGTTTATCTGTAAGACGTTTTCTTTTAGGCCTGACTCACACCTATGCATTTTTAGCGCTTTTTGCATTTTGCAGATTTGCACTGCAAAATTTGTTCCATAGGAAATTTTAACTGGACTGTAGTGTGTTTCTACAAAATGCAAAAAAGCACTAAAAATGCATAGATGTGAATGGAGCCTTGAAGAGCACCTGTACTGGATAATACTGGGTACTGAGTACTGAGTACTGCGTAATACAGATATTGGCAGGGCTCAAGATAAGAGACATTTAAAGTGTTACTAAACCCACAACAGTAAAATCAGTCTGTATATGCAGCATAGCATGCTTGTTATACTCACTGTGGAACTTAAAGGGTTAATCCTCTGCATTGTGTAAAAAGGCTGTTTTATCCTCTATGCATAGATTCTTCCCTCCTGCACTGTCTATCTGGGGGAGGCGAGCTAACACAGGCAGAGTAGCGAACCTGCACATGCTCAGTTGTGTCTTTTAGGCTGGAGAGAACAGTTACTTGTTCTCAGAGATAGCCAGGTCACATGATAGTGACATCACACATGTGGGCATGTAGCGGAAATCTCCTCCTTCCTGAACTCTCAGCCCTGGAGAAACTATGCAGTTTATCATGTAACCGTGGTATACAGATCATCCAAATGGGTATATAGTATATAGTTGCAGTATTTTAATGTAAAAAGAAGGTTTATAACCTGTGGGCACTGTGGGCACTGTTTTGGGGGGCGGATTAACTATTTTCATATTACTGGGTTTAGTAACACTTTAAGGTAAGCTCCAACATATTAAATGTTTGTTCTTGGGTTTAGACAGTGCTTTGTTTCTCAAAGAATAGGTGCAGGTACTCACATCTCCATGGTCAAACCCCCTGCCCTTCACTTTGACTCAGTAGTGAGTATTGTGCAGGCCACAGGAGTGTGTATCACATAGGGCTCAGGAGCATGTTTTGCACAGGGCGCAGGGCTCAGGAGTTCATATCATACAGGGCTCAGGGGTGCATATCGTGCAGAGCTCCAAGTGCATGTCTCAAAGGGCACAGGGCATAGGGGTGTGTATTGTACAGGGTGTAAGGCATAGTGGTGTGTAGCGCATAGGATGCAGAGCATAGGGGTGTGTATCGCACAGGGCACAGGGGCCAGGAGTATGTATTGTGCCATCTCAGGAGTACATATCATGCAGCGCTCAGGGGTGCATGTTGTGCATGGTTCAGGTGTATGTATCGCACAGGGTGCAGGGCATGGGGGTGTGTAACGCACAAGGTGCAGGGCAAAGGGGTGTGTATCGCACAGGGCGCAGGGCAAAGGGATGTGTGTCTCACAGGATGCAGGGCATAAAGGTATGTATCGCACAGTGTGCAGGGCATAGGGGTATGTATCGCACAGGGCGCAAGACATATAGGTATGTATCGCACAGGGTGCAGGGCATAAAGGTATGTATCGCACAGGGCGCAAGACATATAGGTATGTATCGCACAGGGTGCAGGGCATAGGGGTATGTATCGCACAGGGCGCAAGATATAGGGGTATGTATCACACAGGGTGCAGGGTATAGGGGTGTGTATCACACAGCACGGGATATAAGGATGTCAATTATGCAGGGCTCAGGAGTATGTATTGTGCAAAGCTCAGGAGTGCATACCATGCAGGGTTCACGTATGCCTGTGGTGCATAGCTCAGGAGTGTGTATTACACAGGGTGCAGGGCATAGGGGTGTGTGTCGCACACAGAATGGGGCACAGGTGTGTGCATCACACAGAGCGCAGGGCATAGGGGTGTGCATCACACAGGGGAAAGGGGTGTGTATCGCACAGGGTGCAGGGTTCAGGAGTATGTATTGTGTAAGGCTCAGGAGTGTGTATCATGCATGGCTCAGGGGTGCATGTCGTACATGGCTCAGGAGTGTGTATCACACAGGGCGCAGGACATAAGGGTGTGTATCACATAGGGCATAGGGGTGTAAATCGCACAGGGTGCAGGTCATAGGGGTGTGCATTACACAAGATGTTGGCAAGGAGTGGGCAACACATTGTACTCAGTACAAAGCTCTCTCTGCAACCCCCAAGTACAGGTCTCTTCATTCAACCTACCCCCAAGTACAAAGCTCTTCTCTCCAATAGAGAGCTTCCCCCACCCTCAGATTTGCCCCCTCTTCCTAATGCAAGTGGCACAAAGAAGGGCTCACTGCCACCAACTAATCACCCGCAGACCTCTTCCTCTGCTGTCATAGGAATGGTGCAGAACACTACCTGCTCTGTGTTCTGTGTGAGCTGCTAGGAGAGGCGCGTTGTCACTTCTTAAAGAAAACTTGATTTTTGGAATCACATGATTTGAAAGTCTATTTAAGCCAAAAAACAAAAATGTCATTTGTGGCACTTATTCATTCTTCTATATGGTGGCAGCATTTGTTTTCTTTGTTTAGGCTTATTTTCACCAGGTAATACTGTCAGTAACACACTTTCTGTATTAGGGTGACTACATTTGGTCCTACACTGTAGCTATGGAGGCTCTTGGAAAGCGGCATTGTCAACCTCTGAGGTAGATAGTATTCGATGGATGAGTAGAGTTAGATGAACTTTACACAAGTGACAAAAAATTCCAGCTAAAACTTTTTTAACCATTTACAGCAACAGGTCTTTTTTCTTTTGGGGTAGATCTTTTAACTCTATGAATAAAAGTTGTGCATTGTAAGAACCCTGTCAATGTTAAATTGTTTATCTTAACCCTTCAACTGCCTCTTTTGCTGGACAGCTTGGTCTGGCAGGAACAACAGGTAAGAAAACTAAGTTACAGGAGGGAAAAACAAACACTGCTGCGTTAAAGTGACAGACTGCATCATATATATAATTTTATAATCTGCCTATAGCTCCAATTTAATGAAGCGTATACCCCACCAACTGTATGAATGGCGATGTGATGGGTAGATTCAGAGCACATGACAGCAGTAAGGGCTCATTCGCACCATATGGATTGCACTGCGCAGTCCCAACTCAACGAGTGTGCTTAACCTGTAATTTTAAAAAAAGACACATAAATGCAACAAGTTAAAAAAACGCAGTAACCTTGCGCCCTGTAGTTTTATCAGGATCAGTGATATTGAGGTACCCTGAGGACAGAGTGCCAGATACTACCCCTGTGCCTTCAAGAGTGCCTGCCTGACTGATGCGTCAGGCCAGTCAGGAAGCTCAATAGTGCTGAGCCTATGGTTTTATCATTCTCAATGTTACTGAGCTGCCCTGAGGATGGAGTACCTGGTACTGCCCCCCACCATACCTCCAATTGTGCTGCCTGAGGTAGCCACCGCTACTGACCTCCTGGGCAGCAAGACTCTGATTATGAATGTAAAAAAATGTTCCAAGTAACCATTTATACAGCATATGTTTTAATTATTGTAATGTTTTCTCATTTCCATAGACATTAGGTGCATTCAGTACAAAATGACTTGCTATACCAGATAAAGGGTAGTGTACTGTGAAAGCTTACTACGCCAGTGTTTATCCATTCACCATTTAGCCCATGTTGCATGACCTTAGTGTGGGAGTCAATGAGAACTACTATAATACTATCAGACATGCAAAATTGTTGGAAGAAGCATCCCTCGTCTGACAGGATAATAGGCATGCAACCACTGGCTTGTGTGAAACTAGAAACATAATGATTGATTGCTGGATGTGTCAGAGTACTTGATTATACAGTATCTACTGCTGGATAGAAGGGGCTTTCTTGGTGCCTGTGTTCTGTTCTGGTGTTATGTGTCACCAGAACAGGAGTGGAGGGAAAATCTGCCAGTTGGGGAACGTGATAACTGTCAAAGGTCGGATTATCCCCTCATTTCTGAGATTTCCTGTCACCTCCTGATGTGTCTTTGAGACAGGAAATGAAAAGAAATCTCCCAAATGGGGACAAATATAACAATAAGAACCTAACCCATGAGCCTAGTACACACTATTACTTTTTTTCGTTCAATCCAGGGAGGTTGAACAAAAAAACATGAAGAGATCAGGAGGAGCCACCTTACTAACTATGCATTAGTATAGCGATCTCCTCACTGAGCTATTGTGTTCTGACAGGGTGACGCCCCCCCCCCCCCCCCCCATAACACCTGTCAGCGCTCTTAGCCATTGGCTGAGGGCGCTGATCGGGTGCCAATTGGCAGACATTTTTTGGTCATGCCCTTCGACAGAAGCCGGCCTGGCTGCCATACACATGGCCTGATATTCGGCTCCATGTGTACGGCCCTTAACCCATTGTCACTCCATCTAAAACTTAATAGACTGTTTAACCTTCATGACCTTGCCATAGATTTATGTGGGGACTAATTTCTGCTGTCACATGACTGTAAAGAACAGTTGTCCACTCAATGGGTCACTCCTCTCCACACACTTACAATGAGAAAGAGTCAATCACATTGAATGCTTCACCACTATCCTTAAGCATGCACAGATGGAATTCCGTTCCACGGTTGGCCCTCTTGGTTCCACCCACCTCTGCCAAAGTCAATTTAAATAATCGACTTTTGTCGAAGAAGCTGAGCGGAAGATTCATGGCTGAACAGTGCATGGGTCCAAGGGGATGCAGGCACTGTTCAGGCATTCTTACAGCCGCAGGTGACAGATATCTTATACAGTATCTCACAAAAGTGAGTACACCCCTCACATTTTTGTAAATATTTTATAATATCTTTTTATGTGACAACACTGAAGAAATTACACTTTGCTACAATATAAAGTAGTGAGTGTACAGATTGTATAACAGTGTACATTTGCTGTCCCCTCAAAATAACTCAACACACAGCCATTAATGTCTAAAATAGCTGGCAACAAAAGTGAGTACACCCCTAAGTGAAAATGTCCAATGTCATGTGACTCATTAGTGTTACAAGGTCTGAGGTATGAATGGGGAGCAGGTGTCTTACATTTGGTGTTATCGCTCTCACTTTCTCATACTGGTCACTGGAAGTTCAACATGGCACCTCATGGCAAAGAACTCTCTGAGGATCTGAAAAAAAGAATTGTTGCTCTACATAAAGATGGTCTAGGCTATAAGAAGATTACCAAGACCCTGAAACTGAGCTGCAGCATGGTGGCCAAGACCATACAGCAGTTTAACAGGACAGGTTCCACTCAGAACAGGCCTCGCCACGGTCGACCAAAGAAGTTGAGTGTACATGCTCAGCGTCATATCCTGAGGTTGTCTTTGGGAAACCAGTACTGCCAAGACTATGGCGATGGAGATCAGTGCTGATGTGATCAATCCAGTCCATTTTCCAAACCATCCTTCCAACCAGGATGAAAATGGGTCATTTATTCCGGAATTCTCTGCCAGTTCATTTCACTCAGTCACCGAATTAAATTCAAGATACTAACTATAAATTACAAAGCTATCCACAACCTGGCCCCCAGCTACATCTCTAACCTAGTCACAAAATACCAACCTAATCGTTCTCTTCGCTCCTCCCAAGACCTCCTGCTCTCAAACTCCCTTGTCACCTCATCCAATGCTCGCCTTCAGGACTTCTCCAGAGCCTCCTCTGGAATGCTCTACCCCAATCCGTCCGATTTTCTCCTACTTTATCCACTTTCAGACGATCCTTGAAAACACATTTCTTCAGAGAAGCCTATCTGGCACCCACCTAACAACTGTACATTTATCTTCTCAATCAGCACATCACTCACAGTTATTACCTCTTGTATCTTTTGACCTTCCCTCTTAGATTGTAAGCTCTAAAGGAGCAGGGCCCTCTGATTCCTACTGTATTAAAGTGTATTGTATTTGTACTGTCTACCCTCAAGTTGTAAAGCGCTACGTAAATATTGGCGCTATATAAATCCTGTATAATAATAATAACCATTCCAGCCACTCATTCTTATCTTGGTATCCTGTCTCCAGAGCAAATCTATCTTCCAAGGTCAGATTAGTGAATCTAACCACAGGGCCTATTTGCTCTATTACTGTTTTTGGTGGTGCTTCTTTCTCCTCTTCAATGTGGGGCCCAGTCTCATTTTCCCATTTAACTGCAAGGAAGAAACCTCCCATGGGATCAGTTCCAGTGACATATATGCCGATGACAAACAGTCTCTGGTCCCCTAGTTGGGGTTCTGTCAGTGAGATCAGCAAATGATTACAGTTCCTCTGGTGATTGCAAGGGGAGTTTGCAGCTCTTGTTACTGATAGTCTGGTCTTTAGTCCTTTAGCAGGTTCTCTTACTCCTGCATAGAGCACCCATGGGTTGGTATACCCCCAATCTGGGTTAGCCGTTGTCCATAGAGCGGATTTCCAGGAGGTACAATCAGTTCCCCATAACTGATAACATATATGTATATCTGATCCCACAAGGTTCTGTGCTTGTTGATAACTCCCACAGTCCACCAATTGACACACGTCAACCAGTATCATACTCATCACCCCCTCCTCAAAAGTTAGATTTAAAAACGTTTTTTTTTTCACAGTGTAGGGTCTCCCTTCAGAACCAGGGTGTTTGAGACCCACATTTAACTCACCAGAGTCCCTGCAATAAACACTGTCCCTTTCATCCTGACTGTGGCTTCCCAAGGGGTAGGGTAGTGGAGAGTTCACCGGTTTGAGATGGGTTGTACCTATAGTTCAGCCCCCCTTTGTGGCTGGACTTCCTGGGTTGCCACAGTAACCTTTTCCTACTCTGCCTGAAAAACCTTTTTACAGCGGGACTGGTGAATCCAAGTGGATCTTTCTGCTATCTTTACTGCGGTAGGGGTGGTCAGAAGGACCTGGAAAGGCCCTTCCCATCTGGCTGTGTGCCAATGCTTCTTCTTAATGACCTTGATCAGTACCCAATCACCTACTTGAACTTTCTCATCTGTCTGTACTGGTCCTTCTGGAAATGAACAAACATCATTAAGTTGTTTCTGTTTCAACAATTTAGTCATATATTCTGCCAAACTGTGTTCTGTTTCTTCCCCTGATAAAATATCTGGAAATAAGGGTATTTTATATGGCCCTCCATGCATTTCAAAAGGACTCAATCCTTCCTTATTAGGTGTTACGTGCATGCTGAGAACAACTAATGGTAAGCAATACATCCAATTCTTCCCTGTTTCTTGCATAGTTTTTCTTAGTTTGCTTTTTAGTATAACATTGTGTCTCTCAACCAGCCCTGCTGACTGTTGGTGGTAGGCACAGTGATATTTTACCTGTATTCCCATAGCCTCATTTAAGTGTGTAATTATTTTGTTCACAAAGTGTGGGCCATTATCACTGTATATTTTCTCAGGGATCCCAAACCTTGGGATAGTGGGGTTGATTTACTAAAGGCAAATTCACTCTGAAAGAGCACTGCAAGTGCACTTGAAAGTGCACATGGAAGTGCAGTCACTGTAAATCTGAGGAAAAGATCTAAAATCAGGGGAAGCTGATTTTATCATCCAATCATGTGTAAGCTAAAATGCTGTTTTTTATTTTCCTTGCATGTCCCCCTCGGATCTACAGCAACTGCACTTCCAAGGGCACATCCAAGGGCACTTGCAGGGCACTTGTGGTGCAAAGTGGATTTGCCTTTAGTAAATAAACCCCAATATCTCTTAACAGCGCTTTTGCTACTATATGTGCATCTGCATTCCCTGTGGGGAATATGTTTACCCATAGATGCACTAGGCAATACTTTTTCCTCTCACATTTGTCTAGCTTTATAAAATCCATACATATTTGCTGGAAAGGATATTATGATGTTGGAAATGTACCTTTCTGGAGTCTTATCCCTCCTTGTGGGTTGTTCTTGGCACATATCATACATTGTAAACAAAATTTTTTTGAGTAGTTTGTGAATCCATATGTTGTACAAACTTTTTTTAACTTAACAACCATCGCTCCGCTTGACACATGGGTTACTCCATGTGTCAATACTGCAGCATACCTGTATAGTGACTTAGGTAGCACTGGTTTATTGTCAGGTGACATGTAAATTCCAATAATGAGTGTACAATGTTTGTTTTTCCACGTTGTGATTTCTGTTAGTGGGGCAACTTGTTGCATTTCCTTCAGTACAGTGTAATCTAATATAACTGGATTAGGTTCTGTACGCTGTATCATGTAAGTTGTGTGATGGCTGCTTGTTTGGCTGTCTCATCTGCTCTCCTATTCCCTTTTGAGACTAGGGGGTTATTTACTAAAGGCAAATCCACTTTGCACTACAAGTGCAAACTACAAGTGCAAAGTGCACTTGAAATGGCACTGAAAGTGCACTTGGAGGTGCAGTTGCTGTAAATCTGAGGGGTGGATCTGAAATGAGGGGAAGCTCTGCTCATTTTATCATACAATCATGTGCAAGCTAAAATGCAGTTTTTTTTTCCCCTTGCATGTCCCCCTCGGATCTACAGCGACTGCACTTCCAAGTGGACTTTCAGTGCAATTTCAAGTGCACTTTGCACTTGTAGTTTGCACTTGTAGTGCAAAGTGGAGTTGCCTTTAGTAAATAACCCCCTGTGTCTGTTTTATTTGTATGTGCTTGACATTTGCATATGGCTAACTATTTTGGTAATTGAATTGCTTCTAGTGGTTGGAGAATGAAGTCCCTATGTGTGATGGGCTTTCCACTAGAAGTTATCATTCCCCTGTTTTTCCATTGTTTTGCAAATTCATGTACTGTGGAAAAGGCATACTGGCTGTCTGTAAAGATGGTTACTGCCTTACTTTTGGAGGCAGTTCCCACCTCCAAACTTCACTGTTGTTATAGTGTTTTTGGGGTGATGTGCGGTGCCTTTGACCTCCAAACATATTGTGTATTATGGCATCCAAAGAGTTCAATTTTGGTCTCATCTGACCAGACTAAATTTTCCCAGTATCTCACAGGCTTGTCTAAATGTTACGCAGCAAACTTTAAATTAGCTTCAACATGCTTTTTCTTTAGTAATGGACTCTCAGGCCATGGTGGTTGAGTGCATTACTTATAGTTTTCTTTGAAACAATTGTGCCTGCTAATTTTAGGTCTTTCTGAAGCTCTCCACAAGTGGTCCTTGGCTCTTGGACAACTCTCCTGATAATTATTTTCACTCCTCTGTCAGAAATGTTGTGAGGAGCACCCGGTCGTGGCCAGTTTATGGTGAAATGTTCTTTCCACTTCTGGATTATGGCTCCAGCAGTGTTCACTGGAACATTTAGAAGTTTAGAAATCCTTCTGTAACCAATATCATCAGTATGTTTTTCAACTAGAAGTTTGCAAAGGTCTTCAGAGAGCTCTTTGCTTTTACCCACCATGAGATGTTTTTTGGGTGACACCTTGGTAATGATACACCTTTTTATAGGCCATCAGTTGAGACTGAACCAGCTGATATTAATTTCCACTGACAAGGGGCAGGATTGCTTTCTAATTACTGATACTGAAAAAATTACTTTTTTCATGCGTTCAATACTTTTTCCCTGTGTCATTCCATTTTATTACACTTAACTTAATTTTTGAACTTTTTTGTTTTGGTTTCTTTGTATGTATGGATTGCATGGGTTGTTACCGACATGTGGTGAACATTTCATGTCAATGGCACCTTTAGAAATATATTTACCTAGAAAAATGGTGGCGTGTTCAATACTTATTTTACCCACTGTATCTTTCAAAATTGTCTTCACACTAAATGACACTAAATTATATCTGGATTCTTAAACAAACTATTTTTCATGAAATAATTTCTTACTGTGTTTTCCTGCTTCCTTGTAATGTCCTCCATGAGCTGCTGACCCCCTGCTTTTCCCTCTCACTTCTGTTTGATTGGAATAAGCAGTGCACGTTACTTGCAGTCATGTACACTACTAGCGTATATCAAAATGTTTTCAGTCAAGGCACCCTTTAAAATTCCACACAATCTCGGGGTACCCCATTCTAAAACTAGACTCATAGTTTTGCATAATGTAGCAACATCCACATGCGTAGGACAACCAACATTAGAAGTCATTTATTCTTCCAAAGCAAATACATCTTTGCACACTGGCACTGACTAGTATTCCATTGTTTCTCTTCTTCCTCGGTTTCTCTCCCTCACTTAGCTAATGTGACCCTGGTGCTGAAGGAGAGGGGCAGGGGAGGGCCAAACGAGGATACTGCGCTGGTGTCCGTCATCCTTCTTTTCAACCAATGACATCATTGGTTGCTAGGACACAGGCAACTGGAAGGTTGTAATGGTGCCCAATGATAACCTGTGGCTTGATCCACCCCGTGACTTGTATATAGTTTTTGGGCAATTTCTAGGTATTTTGTTCAGGCCCCACTGAAGACACCTGAAGGCACCCTGGTTGAAAAAGGTTGCTCTATGCACTCTACATATCCTGCAGTCCATAGTATATTCTGGGTGTAAGCAAAAAAGAGTGACTACATTCCTATATACACAGTGGGATCATGGAGCATGAATGTAGCTATCCTCTAACAAGAAGTCAGATCACAGCAGCAAAAGGAATTTGGAGATTTGGAGAAGGCTGGGAGTAATACAAGGGACCTTCTTGAGTTAAGAGTACATACTAGAATAGAGTTTTTTTTTTAAGCCAGCGTTTACTGGCACTTTAATTGAAAATTAAACTCCCAGTTCAGAACATTAAATGCTTGTCTTTTCTTTAGAACAAAAGTCCTGCTGCTTATTGCTTTTGTACTACCTAGCACACGGTCCCTGCATTTTATACTAAAGCTATGTGAACGCCAGCCCAAATTCTAATATTAGAATCAGATAAGAAAACAACTCACGAATAAAAGGAATATCTGCATTTTAATACAGAGTCTGGTCATTTTCATTTTTTTTTAGGGATTTAGGATTTAGGAATATTAGCTAACTCTATATTGGGTTATATATATTGGGTTGTGTATTATAAAGGCCAGTTCTCATCAGAACACGCAAAATGCACTGCACTTGCGATCTGCAGAGGGTGTCAGTGTTAACTTAACAACACCCCAAACTCAGGCTGCAAACGCAGTGTGTTTGACTGCACCAGAACACATGGTACAGTAGTACCATGCGATCCGGTTGCTGTGCCTTTTGTAAAGTAGTCCATGCACTATTTTTGGTACGGTCCAACGCAATTTCAGCCCATGCAAATGAAATTGCATGTGAATCACACGTAGGGTTGCCACCTCATCCCTTTAAACCCGAACACATAGGAATTACACAGGTTCTGTGGCTGATTAAGGTGGTAATTAAACTCACATGGTGCCTTACCTGCATTTAATTAGCCTCAGAACCTGTGTAATTCCTATGTGTTCGGGTTTAAAGGGATGAGGTGGCAACTCTAATCACACGGCGTGTTCCTGTGCAATTCATGATGTGACTAAAGCTGGATACACACTATACAATTTTTTTTTCCTTTAGATTTACCAAAACCATGTAACATGAGGTCAAACCTAAACACTTTCAGTTTGTATGCAATCAGGCAGCCCCTTGCACTACATAGATGAACGTAAATCTAAAGGAAATTGAACAACAAAAGTTGTATAGTGTGTATCCAGCTTTAGCCCTTAACCTCCCTAGCGGTAATCCCAAGAGTGTCTCGGGGTTACATTTCAGTACCATTAGCGGTAACCCCCGAGACACTCTCGGGACTTCATCGCAGTATCCTGGTACAGGTTACTTACTCCTCGCTGTGTCCGGCGGCCGGATCCTCCACCCGATGTACTGTATTCCAGGCTCTGTTCCCTGTGAATGTCGCAACGCATGGGGACGGAGCTGGTGGGAATTTCAAAAAAGTGAAAAAAACATAACACGTACAGTACACTGTAATCTTACAGATTATATTACTGTATCAAATAATGTCACCTCCCTTTGTCCCTAATGCTTTGTCCAGTGCCCTGCCTGCAGTTTTATATTATATATACTGTTCTTTCTGCCTGGAAACTTGAGATTGTCCATAGCAACCAAAAGACTGTCCCTTTACATCAAAAGTGGTTTTAGACCAGCTAGAAAATAGCGATAATAAATTAGAATCACTTGCAGAATTGAGCGATAGTGATTCGTGGGGAAATTTGTCACCAGACACTGAAAGTGACGACAGCGACGTTTCTGCGACTGAGCAAATTTTTGTGTTTTTGATTTGATTACTTTATTGAATAAAATGTATTATTATTATATTATTATTTTTTATAATTATTTATAGTTATTTATTATATTAAAATTTATGATTTCATGTTTCAAACTTTATCATACACGGGATGTCTACTAGACTCTTGTTTGGACAGATTTAAGTGAGTTATTACTAAGAATTACAGGCCTACAATATAAAACGCCAAATTTCTATGCAAAACAATTGTACCGCTTTGAGACGCAAAAATCTGACATAATCATACCGCCAGGGAGGTTAAAGTACAAAGGCCTTTCAAAGCAGCCAGCCAAAAAAAACAACAATCTGTCTCAACTACTAAGGTTAAAAACAGAGGTTTTAGTTGCATACAGGTGGAAGACAGTGCAACAACAGGGCACTTCTAATAAGTGTGGTCCCCAACCCTAAACTACCTGAGTTTCCATCTATGGGTATAGGACTTTCGTAATTCATAAACAGAGAGAAGGCTCACCTGGAAGCAGCCCTATCCTCCCTAAAGGTATGGCAAGTCTTCAGCTGCCTTGTAAAGGTGATTTTTTGCATGTTGTGTTGATGTACCTACAGTACAGTCAGACACTCTTGCCAGACAGTATAGCAACCTCATTTTTCTTTTCTGCAGTTGTATTGCTACCCTCTAGATGGCCACTGGATTTTGGGTCCCCCTATTCCTGCACAGCCAGCCAAAATGCATTTTTCTAACTTTCATTCAGAGAGAAAGAATCACTCCACGGCTTGTTTTTGTGTTTTTTTTTGGGAAAACAACTTGGATAGGGAATAGCTGTTATGGGATGCCAAACTTGACTTGAAGAATAATGGAAATTCCCCTTGTAGAATGCCTGTGTCCCTGGGGTGGAATTTTAGCAAAGTCCCAACTTGCAGGAGCTCTATGTCCCCTTGCGTGAAAATAATAGCCCGATTGGCTGCTTGGTGAATGGTCCCAGAGCAAGGGATCGGGTTTAGCTTGTTGGCACTGTCCCAGAAAGCTTGCTGGATATTGCATCTGTCAGCTTTCTCCCTTTTTGGTCCTGGGGGTATAGAGGTACTTACATTGTTCCTGGAAATCCTGCTGCTTTGTAAAAAACTGCTGTTCAGGCCTCCTGCTGTCTAGGTCCTCCCATGCTAGCCAGGGTGTCCATTAGGAATAGAGTCCCGCTATTCCTGCACAGCCAGCCAACATGCATTTTTCCAACTTTCGTTCAGAGACAAAGAATCAGTCCACGGGCTTATTTTTGTGTTTTTTTTGGGGAAAACAACTTGGATAGGGAATAGGGGTTATGGGATGCCAAACTTCACTTGAAGAATAATGGAAATTCCACTTGTAGGATCTCATTTTCCCTGGGGTGGAATTTTAGCAAAGTCCCAACTTGCAGGAGCTCTATATCCTCTTGCTTGAAAACACCAGCCCGTGCTGTCCAGGTCCTTCCATGCTAGCCAGGGTGTCCAATAGAAGAGACTGTAGGATAGTGGAGATCTTTCCTCAGCTCCCAGCCTGGAAGCAGACCCCCTCTCAGCCTGGGGTTCCATCCCAGGCTACACCACACAGCTTCCTCACTCCCTCTTCCACCCGACTCGCTGGCCAGGCTCCACAATATTAATGGGCTGACCCAGTCACCCTGCCGGCCTCCACCTGGGTATTAGCCAGATTCCCATAACTATGCAGATCAGGATCTCCTGGCCTTCATCCACTAGCTTCTAGAAACTTCTCCAAGCTATAATCAGTGGAAGGTATGAGAAACCTGACCGCAGAGCCCTCATGCCTGACCTATAGTAACCCAAATCAATTACCCAGACTTACCCAGACAGACAGTCAGGATAAATGTTCCTATTCTAGACTGCACACTAGACAGTGCTGCACAGTAAAGAAATACAGATTCCCTGGCAGCCTGCTAACTAGACACTGTCACTCTGCTCTCTCCTCCTCCAGGTCAGCTGTATTTAAATCTAATATTTTTTCCACTTAAAGATGACATTATGTTCTTTCATATCTGCCTGAATAGGAAGACTCCAGTTAAAACTGTGAAGTCGTGTAAAATAAAAAGCTGTTTATGTACACTTTTAATTGAAAAAAAAGAGTGGGACAGGCAGCAGAAAACAAGGCGTGATTCCAGCAATACATTGTGGGTTCTGTAATAAACATGGACAATTACCCCATCTAGGAAGTGGGCGTCCGGCGGCTTTCTTCCTCCTCCTGTGGTGTGAATCACAACGCCTCCTTCTCCTCCTCTGCGTCCAATAGGATCGCCTGACCTGTCAGCCAATCGGGAAACAGGCTTCCTGATTGGCAGAGAGGCGATTCAGTGTTAGAATAGCTATGCATGAATCTATCCATTAACCATATAGGGGGTGGCGTGGATAGAGGGGGTGGTGTCTGTGCTCCCTTAATGGACACGCCGCCCCTTAGGAAAGTATATGGTCACTGGGCTTAGTAAATGCATTGATGCTGTGTTTTTTTATTAAACTGATCATGTGTCACCATATATCCTGTTTTTATTGCACATGAATGGATACTTAATGTGAAAGGTTTTTCTTATTTATTAACTTTTACATCGCTAAGTCTACAGCCTCTGCTCTTCATCCCCAAGACACTTTGATCGGTCAGTGAATCCTTCAACCTTCTTTTTTTTGCGATTTGTAACATTTATTGCAGATAGTAGTACAGATCACAATCTGAAAAAAGAAGCAGCATCATAACCTGATATACAGGTTTACTGATGAGTTGTCGTATGCTGACTGGAGTTTTGCATTAGGATATACGTCCCAAAGTGTTTGATGATGATGCATCACTTTCTAAGGAAAAATTCCTAGAAAGTATAAACAAAATATATACTCAGTGCTAACATTTGCCATTGCTCAATCAATTGTGGCATTGCACACCACTTGAGTTGTAATTCACAGAAGATTAAAAGGAGAACAAATTTACCATATTTTACCTCCGCCATTTTTTAGGCCCAACTCTAGACCTAGTATTTTTTTTACTTTTTGGGGTAAGAACTTCTGTAAAGTTCACAAGGATTACGGTGTGACCACTTAGAGGCTTATCCTTCACCTTTTATTCCTTTGACACCTGGACAAGCAATTAAAGCGAACAGTCGTCACTAGGACAGGAAAGGCTAGCTTTGAAACAAGAATAATTTTACAGAAGTTTTATCTTTTCCTCTCTCTGTTAAAACATGTTTTAGTTCTTCTCTCTGTGCTCATTGGAGAAATTTCCCATCACCACAGACAGCAATAAAAGCCGAAGGTGCTTAGCATGACATAAGCTCAACACACAAGTCGCAATATGATGGTACAATCTCCTTTAGATCTACCAACAACAATGTAGTGCAAAAACCTGCCTGACTGGATACTAATTGATTGAATACATTAGGTAGGTCCTCGTATTACCTCCCGTGTTTCCCTGAAAATAAGCCCTACTCCAAAAAAATAAGCCCTACTGTGATTTTCAGGGAGGGCAGCAATAAAAGCCCTACCCCAAAAATAAGCCCTAGTTTAAAGTGGTTGTAAAATCTTAGAATGCACTGTATTACAGTATTATATCATGTAAACTGTGTATGTTTCTGTAATCTATTTGTGATACATACCTTCATTACAGCGCAGCTCGGGACTCAGCTGACTTCCTGCTGCTCTCCTCCTCTTCTCCCAGCTGTCAGTGGAGGATTGCTGGCCCCCACTCTGCAGTGCTCGGAGCGGGGAAGAGAGGTCCGGTGGGTCTCGGAATTGCCGAGTGGCGCTATAAGAAGGTATTTATCACAAACAAATGACAGAAACATACACAGTTTACATTATATAATACTGTAATACAGTGCATTCTAGGATTTTACAAGCACTTTTACTCAGTTCCACTGGCCACTGGGGATTGCTGACAGGCAGGGAGGGAGAGGGGGAGAGAAGACAGCACATGACAAGCCCTACCACGATAATAAGCCCTACTGGGTCTTTTGTTGCCAAAATTAATATAAGACCTGGGCTTATTTTTGGGGAAACACTGTAATTTTAGAAAATCTAAACATGATTGTACAAAGATAATATGATCAGTATGGTGACCCTTTGGTACCCCCCCCCCAGCGGGGGTTCCCTGATTAGCTGTGGGAGGTAGCTGACTCTTGCAGCTAATTACGCACTACAAACCCCCCCCCCCGGTGGGTCGGGTGGGTCTGGTGCACTTACTCCATCTATAGTGGGCAGCGCTTCTTGTGGGCTTCACTGGCGGCTTCCCTTGCTCAGCGGCAACGGCTTTCCCTACCCTCCTCCTCGGCGGCCACGAGCCCGCCCTATTTTGAAGCTTATTAGAGCCTCTGGCTTCAAAAAAACACCCCCACCGCTGTAATTAACACACCCGGCATCCTGAAAGGGGCCGGAAACATGAATAGGGGGTGACACCGTCCTGCAAAATAGCGGCCGTGGATAGAGCATGGGGGTGGTGGCCGTGGTAGAGGGGGCGGCGCTCTGGCACCCCTAATGGATGGGTCGCCACTGGTGCAGGAGCAATTACATGTGAATTTCACAATTAGCTACAGGAGCTGGCAGCCTCCCATTGCTTTTAATGAGGCTGCCTCCTGCAGCTAATCGAGGGAAACCCCTGCTGGGGTTCTCACATCTAATCGGAGTGAAGGTGCATTCGCAGGTGTGAATATACCCTAAGGCTATCTGTGAGGTTGGAGAGGGCTCTCCTCCCGCCATAGCCATCTAACAACAAATCTAGCAAGGAGGTGCATTTGCAGAATGTACCCACAGACAGCACATAGGAAGATGGGACAAAAAGACCAATTCACTAAAGCAGTGGTCATCAACTCTGTCCTCAGGACCCACTAACAGGCCAGGTTTGCAAGATAACTGAAATACATCACAGGTGATATCATTTGCTGCTCAGTGATTGTAGAATTCTAGTCCGCATCTCCCCAAGGTAATACTTAAAACCTGGCCTGTTAGTGGGCCCTGAGGACAGGGTTGATGACCACTGCAATAAAGGACTCCGCATTCACGTCACTTATGTTTCAGAAATAGTGCATGAGATAATAAAAAGTAAAATATCGAATGTACGGTAAGTACCGCAACAAAAATGAGATAAATCAATAAAGTCATTCATTAGTCATCACCTGTTGTAGGCAGCTGGTATTTTAATAATGCACAAAATAACAACGAGGGGGACTCTGCACTGACCAGTAAAGCTTACAATGTATCAGTATACAGAGGGAGATCATCGTGCGGATGAAAGCACACTAGAATGTGTTGAGTTTCACCATATTTCTTTGTGCATTCATTTACAGAACTATCCTCCTCTGGTGCATGTTAAAAAAAAAATTGCGAAAAAACATAAAAGCTGATGTTAAACACCTAAATATAGCAAAACATAAATATTTTAACGCATTTGTTGAATAACATACGTCTTTTTGTGAATTGAGTATTTTTGAGATAAATACCACATGAGTTATTTTAAGTAAAAAAATCACGTGGTATTTATCTCCAGGTGAATTGACCCCAAAGTACTACATGTGCTTTGGCCCCAGGGGAACACAACACATTAATAATAACTGAAAGAAGACTTCTTCAAGCTAGATACTTTATTAAAAAAAAAAAAAAAAAAACACTAATTTAACCACTTCAGCCCTGGAAGGATTTACCCCCTTCCTGACCAGAGCACTTTTTACAATTTGGCACTGCGTCGCTTTAACTGCTAATTGCGCTGTCATGCAATGCTGTACCCAAACAAAATTTGCGTCCTTTTCTTCCCACAAATAGAGCTTTCTTTTGATGGTATTTGATCACCTCTGCCGTTTTTATCTTTTGCGCTATAAACGGAAAAAGACTGAAAATTTAAAAAAAAAAAAGACATTTTCTACTTTTTGTTAAAAAAAATCCAATAAACTCAATTTTAGTCATACATTTAGGCCAAAATGTATTCGGCCACATGTCTTTGGTAAAAAAAATGTCAATAAGCGTATATTTATTGGTTTGCGCAAAAGTTATAGCGTCTACAAACTAGGGTACATTTTCTGGAATTTACACAGATTTTAGTTTATGACTGCCTATCTCATTTCTTGAGGTGCTAAAATGGCAGGGCAGTACAAAACCCCCCCAAATGACCCCATTTTGGAAAGTAAACACCCCAAGGAAATTGCTGAGATGCATGTTGAGCCCATTGAATATTCATTTTTTTTGTCCCAAGTGATTGAATAATGACAAAAAAATAAAAATAAAATTTGCACAAAGTTGTCACTAAATGATATATTGCTCACACAGGCCATGGGCATATGGGGAATTGCACCCCAAAATACATTCTGCTGATTCTCCTGAGTATGGGTATACCACATGTGTGGGACTTTTTGGGAGCCTAGCCGTGTACGGGGCCCCGAAAACCAAGCACCACCTTCAGGATTTCTAAGGGCATAAAGTTTTGATTTCACTCCTCACTACCTATCACAGTTTTGAAGGCCATAAAATGCCCAGATGGCACAAACCCCCCCCAAATGACCCCATTTTGGAAAGTAGACACCCCAAGCTATTTGCTGAGAGGCATGTTGAGTCCATGGAATATTTTATATTTTGCCACAAGTTGCGGGAAAGTGACCTTTTTTTTTTTTTGCACAAAGTTGTCACTAAATGATATATTGCTCAAACATGCCATGGGCATATGTGAGATTACACCCCAAAATACATTCTGCTGCTTCTCCTGAGTACGGGGATACCACATGTGTGTGACTTTTTGGGAGCCTAGCTTCATACGGGGCCCCGAAAACCAATCACCGCCTTCAGGATTTCTAAGGGCGTAAATTTTTGATTTACTCCTCACTACCTATCACAGTTTTGAAAGCTATAAAATGCCAAGATAGCACAACCCCCCCCAAATGACCCCATTTTGGAAAGTGGACACCCCAAGCTATTTGCTGAGAGGCATGGTGAGTATTATGCATCTCTCATTTGTTTTTGAAAATGAAGAAAGACAAGAAAATTTTTTTTTTCTTTTTTCAATTTTCAAAACTTTGAGAAAAAAAGTGAGGTCTGCAAAATACTCACTATACCTCTCTGCAAATAGCTTGGGGTGTCTACTTTCCAAAATAGGGTCATTTTGGGGGGTTTTGTGCCACCTGGGCATTCCATGGCCTTCGAAACTGTGATAGGCAGTGAAGAGTGAAATCAAAAGTTTACGCCCTTAGAAAGCCTGAAGGCGGTGCTTGGTTTTCGGAGTCCCGTACGCGGCTAGGCTCCCAAAAAGTCTCACCCATGGGGTATCCCCGTACTCAGGAGAAGCAACAGAATCTATTTTGGGGTGTAATTTCACATATTCCCATGGCATGTTTGAGCAATATATCATTTAGTGACAACTTTGTGCAAAAAAAAAAAAAAATGTGTCTTTTTCCCGCAACTTGTGTCACAATATAAAATATACCATGGACTCGACATGCCTCTCAGCAAATAGCTTGGGGTGTCTACTTTTCAAAATGGGGGCATTTGGGGGGGGGGGGGCTTGAACTGTCCTGGTATTTTATGCACAACATTTAGAAGCTTATGTCACACATCACCCACTCTTCTAACCACTTGAAGACAAAGCCCTTTCTGACACTTTTTGTTTACATGAAAAAAAATATTTTTTTTTGCAAAAAAATTACTTTGAACCCCCAAACATTATATATTTTTTTAAAGCAAATGCCGTACAGATTAAAATGGTGGGTGTTTCATTTTTTTTTTCACACAGTATTTGCGCAGCGATTTTTCAAACGCATTTTTTTGGGAAAAAACACACTTTTTTAAATTTTAATGCACTAAAACACACTATTATGCCCAAATGTTTGATGAAATAAAAAAGATGATCTTAGGCCGAGTACATGGATACCAAACATGACATGCTTTAAAATTGCGCACAAACGTGCAGTGGCGACAAACTAAATACATTTTTAAAAGCCTTTAAAAGCCTTTACAGGTTACCACTTTAGATTTACAGACGAGGTCTACTGCTAAAATTACAGCCCTCGATCTGACCTTCGTGGTGATACCTCACATGCATGGTGCAATTGCTGTTTACATTTGACGCTAGACCGACGCTTGCGTTCGCCTTTGCGTGAGAGCAGGGGGGGACAGGGGTGCTTTTTTTTTCTTTATTATTTTTTTGCTTTTTTATCTTATTTTTAAACTGTTCTATTCATTTTTTTATTTTTTTAATCATTTTTTTTGTTATCTCAGGGAATGTAAATATCCCCTATGATAGCAATAGGTAGTGACAGGTACTCTTTTTTGAAAAAATTGGGGTCTATTAGAACCTAGATCTCTCCTCTGCCCTCAAAGCATCTGACCACACCAAGATCGGTGTGATATAATGCTTTCCCAATTTCCCAATGGCGCTGTTTACATCCAACGAAATCTCATGAAATGCTCGTAGCTTCTGGTTTCTTAGGCCATAGAGATGATTGGAGCCATTCTGGTCTCTGATCAGCTCTATGGTCAGCTGGCCGAATCACCGGCTGCATTCTCGGGTTCCCTGTTGGGACAGGAGAGCCAGAGAAAAACATGGAAGACGGTGGGGGGGGGGCATTCCCTCCCACTGCTTGTAAAAGCCGCTAGGATTGCTTTTACATGAAAGCCGACCACTGGCTGAAAAGAATGATACCAAGATGATACCTAAACCTGCAGGCATCATTCTGGTTTAACCACTCAAAGTCCAGCAACATACCAGTACGTTGCTGGTCCTTGTTGGGCATATATTGTAAACTTTTTTTTCATGCAGCCTGTGGGCTGAAGGAAAAAAAGATATTGATCGGTGGGTATGCCCACCATTATAATACCTCCCTTCATCCACCCACTTCTAATGATGGGCATACATGCACCGTTTATATATGCCGAAGCATGGGGGCATCCTCCCGCAAAAGGTAGGAGCAAATCGCTCCTCCGCCCACTGCTGCCCCCCATGCTTTGGCATATATGCTGAAGTATGTAACTGTGGTGGTGAAATCACCTCCAACAGCGCTGGAGTCACTGCTTTATGTATCGTGGGAGCAAACGCTGTTGCTGTCAAGATAAATAAATCTGATCTGCAGCTGAATGGCGTACCTGCTAAGCAAATGATGGTTAACAATAAAACAAAGTAACATTACAGTATAACAGTAAGACTTACCATAACTGCAAAGCAAATACAAAAAAAAAATAGTAAAAAATAAAACATTTAAACACAACCTGTGCCTAAAATATATATATGCCGAAGCATGGGGGCATTCTCCCGCAAAAGGCAGGAGCAAATCGCTCCTCCACCCACTGCTGCCCCCACGCTTCAGCATATATGCTGAAGTATGTAACTGTGGTGGTGAAATCACCTCCGACAGCGCTGGAGTCACGGCTTTATGTATCGTGGGAGCAAACGCTGTTGCTGTCAAGATAAATAAATTCGCTCTGCAGCTGAATGGCGTACCTGAAAACGAAAAAATGGTTACCAAACATGATAAAAACATAACAACAATAAAACATTGCAGAATAGAATACAGTAAAAAAGAGCAGAACAATAGAGAGAGAATAGAGACAGAGAACAATTTTGGTTTTTATTATTTTATATTTTTTTTGTCTTTTTTTTGCACTTTTTTTTGTAACTTTAACTTTTGTAACTGGTACCAGGTTTGGGTCTCTCAAAATGCGATGGCATCTTGGGAGACCCTGTGAAAGTGTGTCTAGTCTGTGCAGTGCTGTACCCTACGCTAATACTCAACTAGTGTATGGTAGCGTTCAAAACATTCACCAATGCAAAGACCAGGATTGTCAGGACAGAAGGGACAATAATACCGGGTGTCACGCCTAAATCCGCGCTTGCTGCAGACACGACATCTTTTTTGGGGGGCTCGTTGGGTAGGGGTACTCAGGAGGACATAAAGAAAATGCCTCTCATGCAGCCGGCTTACTGCATTTGATTGGGGAAGGTGAGGTGGAGCACCGTCTGGAAACAGAAGGGCTCTGACGATCTCTTCCTGGAATTTAAGGAAGGATCCAGTCCGTCCTGAAGCTCTGTATAGTACATAAGCGTTCAGCAAAGCCAATTGAAATAAATAAACAGACACTTTTTTGTACCAGCGTCTGGCCTTACGGGCAACTAGGTACGGCGCCAACAACTGGTCGTTGAGGTCCACCCCTCCCATATTTTGGTTATATTCGTGGACACAGAGGGGTTTCTCCAAAACACCAGTCGCCGTAGTAATTTGGACTGTCGTGTCTGCATGAAGGGAGGTAAGAACGAAAACATTCTTTTTTTTTTTTTTTTTTTTTTGATTTTCAAAAAGTTTATTGAAGATCAGTATCATACAATGTAAGAAAAAAAAATTTCCATATACATAGGAAATTGGCATAGAAAGTAGCCTGTAACAGTTATTGCCATTTCTATACAGAAATTAAAGCACCTATAAATTGTGGTAGTACCAGTTTTGCCAACATTTGTTTTGAACAATAAGGTGTGAGTCATTCAGCAGTGACAAACCAATAGGGAGACGGGACAGTCGGGAGGTGACCCACCCAGAAGGTGATCGAAGAGAATTCTAGCTTATTAATGTCCGGTGCTGTGACCGCTCTTTCCCCCTTGGGATCCCAGAAGCCCCACCCCAATGGGCTCTTACTGTGGGGACATCTGGGGTGATCCCAGGAGCTAGAAATCTATGTACCAACTCCCTGAAATTTAGGAGTCGGGTATCCCTGAGGGGTAGAACTCCATCCCGACTATCCGTTCCCTGCTTAGAAAAAATCAAAATACGTTAAACAGAAGCCACCAAAAAAGAGAAAACCAAATACTTCAGAAGTGCTTGTACAGAAAAGACTGTTCGTCTGTTGAGGAACGGGCAGAGTGTCCCGAGAGAGAAGAGAAGAAACGTGAGAAAAGGAAGGTAAGGTTAGAGAAGTAGAGGTCAGTGAGGAGGGGAGAGGTTCCGAGATGTATTCTCCATACCAGGCAGGATTGAGATACCACAATGCGTAGCCCATGGTTCCCAAGTAGTGTTAAATCTCTCAATCTTATCAGTAAGTTTTGCCACTATAAGCTCTTGTGCCATAATCCATGAGATTTTCCTTTTGCAAGCCTGAAAGGAGACCGAAGGCTTCTTCCAGGCTTTTGCCAAGGTAATCTTGGCTCCCACCAGTATGAAGAAGGAAAGGACTTGTAAACGTTTAGTCAGATTAGGAATGTATTGATTAAGCAGTGCTATCGTCGGACTGGGGGCGATTAGTTCACCCGTCAATGTGCTAATGGTGCGGAAAACTTTCTTCCAGAAGTACCTGATGCGGGGGGGGGTCCACCATATATGAAACATAGAGCCTTCTAGCTCACATCCTCTAAAACAGATCGGGGATGTTCCCGGGTATATTATTGCCAGTCTGGAGGGAACATAGTACCACCTATTCATTACTTTTAAGCTGGCTTCCATTAATGATACATTGCATATACCTTTGGATGAGCGTAGGGAAGCTCTAAACCAATCAGATTCGTTCCAGGAGCAGCCCGTGTCCTCTTCCCAGGCCCGTGCATAAGCTGGTTTTTCCAAGTTCGATTGGAGTGCTGCATAAATTAGAGAGATACCCCCCTCTGGTTCATAGAGTCAGTGCACCATTGCTCGTAAGGAGTAATAAAGGGAGGGTCCTTCCTAGTTGACCAAATAGTGTGTAAGAAGTGGGAAATTTGTGTGAATCTGAATTTTTCGGAATCTGGCATGCCTAGATTTTTCTTACAGTGGGCCAAGGTAATCGGACCCTTTGAGGACAGGAAGTGCCCTATGCAGTAAAGGCCCTTGTCTGTAAACCAGCGGAACGCCTTTATATTAAGTCCCGGAGGGAACTTTGGGTTATGAAATAGGTGGGCCAAGGGTCTCAGACTGGAAATCAAAGAGTGATTTATATAAAGCTTAGTACATAAAGCTATCGAGTGTGACAGGGTGGGAGCCAATATGGCTGGCCTACTTCTGGTGTCTGACCACAAGAGGTAATCAATAGTGTTAAGAGGATTCGCTTTCCTTTCCATTGAAACCCAATCCGGTTTGTAGTTTCTGGAGTAAATGATTGACAGTTGTGCTAATTGTGCTGCCTGGTAGTAACCCCACAGGTCTGGCAGTCCCAATCCCCCCTGTGATTTTAAGCGTACTAAAGTGCGAGAAGGACATCTATAACCCTTGTCCCCCCCAAACAAAGCGAGTTATGTCTGACTGGAAGCTGCTTAGGAAGCGCTTCCGGATGGGAATCGGAAGAGAACGAAAAAGGTATAAGAGGCGTGGGAGGAGCGTCATCTTAACCGCATGTATCCTACCTAGCCAGGATAGACCACCCTTAGACCACTTCGTCAACTCTGCTCTGCATTTATTAATCATAGGCGGGTAATTAGCTTTGAAAAGATTGTTTATATGTGATGTTAGTTTGATCCCTAGATAAGGGAGAGCATCTGGAGCCCAGGAGAAGTCAAAGTTATTCGAGAGGAGTGTGAGAGAGTCATTAGGAACTGTGATATTTAAAGCCATGGATTTAGTCATATTGACTTCCAATCCCAAAATCGCAGTGAACTCTTTCAGCGTCTTATAAATCATAGGCGTAGAGATTAATGGGGAGGTAATATACAGAAGATGGTCATCTGCATAGAGTGCACACTTGTGTTCCTGACCCCCACACATCACCCCCTTTATGTCAGGATTTGATCTGATCGCTATGGCCAGCGTTTCGATGGCCATAGCGAATAGGAGGGGGGAGAGAGGGCATCCCTTTCTGGTACCCCTGTTGATAGTAAAAGAAGATGAGTATCTGCCCATCAGTCGTACTTGTGCTGAAGGGTTAGAGTAAAGTGTATTGATTAAGTTCAGAAAATGAGAACCAAAACCCCATCTCCGTAGGATACCAGACAGGTAAGCCCAGTCCACCGAGTCAAAAGCTTTGTTTAAATCAATCGATAGGAGAAAGCCTTTCTGGGGGGGTCCCCCGTCCCACTGCGATCGCAGAAGTGAGATAATATCTATGGAGCGGCGAATCTGGTCGGGGCCCTGCCTCCCAGGGATAAATCCCACCTGATCTCCATGTATATATAGTGGTATGAAGCTCGCTATTCTGTTTGCTAGGATCTTAGTCATGATTTTGATATCATTGTTTATTAACGAGATGGGCCGATAGTTGCCCACCTCGCTGGCGTCCTTGCCCGGTTTTGGTATAACTGAGATGTACGCCGAGTTAAGGTCAGCGTCAAGAAGAGACCGCGAGGCGGGCCCCCTGCTCCCCCCGACCTCTGCATGAGGAGAGTCACCATCGAATGATCTGACAAGGGGGTATCTACTATCCTAGATCTCCTGATTAGGGGAATGGATGTTGACCGTGTGAAAATGTGGTCTATCCTGGCGTAGGAATTATGCGGTGCCGAAAAGTGGGTATAATCTCTCTTACGTGGGTTAGTTTCTCTCCAGATATCAATCAGTCCCTCCTCATGAAGCAGCCTCGCAATTTTAACGCTCTGTTTGGAGGGGCGTCTAGAAGTCGGCCTATTCCCAGCAGACTTATCAATAGAAAAGTCAAATGCCGTGTTCGAATCTCCCCCAACAATGATCCTGCCTCGCAGGTGGGATTTTAATTTGTGTAGTAGTGTTTCAAAAAAGTTTTTTTGTCCCTTATTAGGAGAGTAGTAGGAGACAAACGTGTAGAGTTCTCCGTCTATATGGCCAGACACCAGAATATATCGGCCTTGAGGGTCAGTTATTATTTCTGATTGTGAGATGTTGATGTGTTTGGCAAAGCAGATGGCTACTCCTTTAGTTTTATTGTCTCCGGAAGCTAAAAAAAATTGTGGGAAGCGTTGGTGGAGAAAGGAAGGCTTATAAGTAGAAGGGAAATGGGTCTCCTGAAGGAGTATTACATCTGCATGCATGGTGTGGTATAATTGGAACAATTTCCTACGTTTAACGGGGGAATTGAGTCCCTGTGTGTTATGGGATAATACGTGAAGGGAGGGGGAAGGACCATGCGGGTCAGCCATGAACCAGAGGGGGTGCCCCTATAATGAGAATTTTTGACTTACCCCATGCGGGCAGAGATATCAAGTCAAGCAGCCACACGAACCTTTGGAACAAATAATCCGGACCTGCGGTGAGATGGCACGAGTCCATCCGGAACCTTGGAGGGCTCAGATGAGCAAAGAGAAGTAAAGAGAAGGGAGGGAGAAGATAAGAGAAGAAGAGAGGCAAAAACATTATGTTAGGCAGAGGTACATGTATAGCAATCCAGTACATTCCCTGATAACAATGAGCCTTAGGGTCCTTGAACCCCTTCCCACCCCTGGGTTGAAGTGAACTAGCCACCTCAACCCTCAAATCCTGAGAGGACCAGAAACCCCTACTATGGGGATCTGGAAAGGAAACCAAGTGCGCCTACTGTGGACCTGGAATCCGCTGGAGGCGTGCTGGGTCCACCACAGCCCCGACGCCTAAAATATAAATGTACAACTAAAGGCCAAACGGAGGCCCATGCTATGTAATGCCCTGAACAACCTAATAACAGGTAGAGTGCAACTGAAAAATATTTGAGTCACCGGGTGTGAAGGGAAAAAAATAAAAAATAAAAAATAAATAATAATAAAAAAAACACAAAATAAAACTTGCCTGATCGGCAACCCGGTCCCCAGCTCTCAAGGCTGGGAACCCGGGAGTGCCGATCTACCAAAAGCTAGTCATAGAAGATTGGGTCCTATGTGATTCACCCTTCTCGCCTCCCGCGAAGTGTCCCTCGCCAGTCGCGTGAAGGGGGAACCAGAAACCCCAGGGGAGCTGAGGATCAAAGGATATGAAAAAGAAATATAACATAAACCAACTTAGCTCTCCCATGACCTGTTTGGGAGTCCCTTAATGTGTGAAAGAACGACACCCACCCTAGAGCGTCTAACCACGCTAGAGAGGCATAAATGCATAAACTAGAATTTCAGAAAATGGAAGGAAACTAGGGGAGACTGTAGGGGTGTACTGCCCCCATCCCTTCCCCTCAGCAATGTCCGACCCCAGTGGGTGTAGGTAACTTCCAGTCCGATATGAACTTGGATTAAGTCCCCCTCTTGGAAAGAGATGGTGAAGATCAAGTTTCAAAGGGGGCCAACTAGTGAGGAGCTAGTCCCGGAAGCCCTAAGAGACATCTGTGGCCAGACTGAGGGGAATAATGGAAAGTCTCCAGACAGTAAAAGAGGTAGTGAACACAGCCTGAGAATCATGTCGGAGCATTTTCTTTTGATCGCTTGTAGCTTGATTGAAGCCAGGTGGGTTGCAGCGGGCTAGCTGGTGGAGGCCTTTTAGATGATGATGAGGATCCCTTGGCTGACTTGGAGCTGGTGGGTTCCTGCTCAATTAGGCCCAGGTGCAAAAACAGGCGTTCCCCTTCAGCAAACGATGAGAAGGCATGGCTCTTATTTGTGTAGGAGAAATTTAAACGGAGAGGAAAGGACCACCTATATGTAATTTCTTTTTCCATCAAAATCTGCAGGAGTGGTTTCAGTGCACGCCTCTTCTGTACTGTGTATGGCGATAAATCCGGAAAAACACCTGGATTTTATGGCCAAGGAGCATTAGATTATTAGATTATTATTAGATTGCCTAGACTTTTTCATGACCTCCTCCTTCACCGAATAAAAATGTGGTTTCACTATGATATCTCGAGGGAGGCCATCCGAGCGGGGGGGTTGAAGAGCTCTGTGGGCCCTGTCTAATTCCAAACGGTGTTCAGGGATACCTGGGATGAGAGCCTGGAGCAGGGATTTTACAGCAGCCTGCACATCCTTTTCAGACTCAGGGAGCCCCCTGAGTCTAAAGTTATAACGTCTGGACCTGTTCTCAAGGTCATCGATCTTTGCCAACGCCACTTCTAGCTGGTCCTGGACATCCTGAATTCTGGCTGAATTCTGGTAAATCCTTGCAACTGATTGATCTGCCTTCCTTTCTATAGTGTCCATTCTCAGACCTATTTGCTGCAGGTCAGCATGGATGGATGATGTAATTTGGGCTGCATTTGCTGCTAAACTTTTAGAGAGCAGATGAGAGAACGCTGTCATCATGGAGGGGAAATCATTAGGGGCTGGGATGGAAGCCATTTCCTCGCTCACTGACAGGAGCATGCCTGTGTGCGGATCAAGCTGGGGTGTGGAGGGGAGACCGTCATTCAGTCTGTTCAACAGGGACTCTGTGGAGGCAGGGGATGCAGCCCATTCCCGGGGAGGAGAGGAGATACCTGGTGATTGCGGTGGTGGCAAGTCTTGGTCTGCAATAGATGCCTCAGCATCCTCCGCGCTGAGTAGGCCTCTGGCCGCCATCTTAGCATAGCTGAGGGGAGCGGCTGCCGCGGCCATCCGTTCGCTCAGGTTCCTCCTCGCTTGTGCCGCGGACATCGGATGGATCCCTGATGTCTCCCCTACCCGATCCACCCGGTGATAGGATCGTGGGGTCGTTTAGCGGGCTCCGGCGGCGATCAAAGGGCTGTGGTGGAGCGGAGCTCTAGCAGGCAGCGGCCATCTTGCGAGCTACCGCGCATGCGCCTTTTGAAAACATTCTTATTATCCCTCCACTTCATAGCGAGCAAATTATTACACTGCAAGCAGGCTCTCTCCCCCAGCCTAGGACGGGAATCTACAAGCCACTGGGGAAAGCCCCGGCGATTAGGTCGCACGGTGCCACATGCTCCAATCTGATGATCAGAAAGGTGACTAAAAAGTGGCACGCTCGTGTAATAATTGTCCACGTACAAGTGGTACCCCTTTCCGAATAAGGGTGACACCAAGTCTCACACAATCTTGCCAGTGCTTCCTATGTAGTCAGGGCAGTTAGTCGGCTCTACGTGACTATCTTTGCCCTCGTAAACCATAAAACTACATGTATAGCCTGTGGCCCTGTCACAGAGCTTATACATCTTGACCCCGTATCTGGCACGCTTGCTGGGAAGATACTGTTTGAATGACAAGCGGCCAGAAAATCTAATCAGGGACTCATCAACGAGACAACTTGATGGGGAGTAAACAAGTCTGCAAAACGTTGGTTGAAGTGGTTTACGAGGGGCCAAATTTTGTAGAGCCAATCGTATTCAGGGGCTCCACGAGGACGACAAAGTTCATTGTTGTTGAAGTGCATGAACCGCAAAATCTGCTCGTATCGTGCCCTGGTAATGGAGGCAGGGAACGTGGGCATATGGTCAATTGGGTCAGTGGACCAATATGACCGCAACTCACTCTTTTTAGTTATGCCCATGTTGAGGGAAAGGCCCAGACAGATCTTAAATTCAGGGACCGTAATTGGTCTCCAATCTCTGGCAAAGGAGGACTGGGGAATAGTGGCGATGTATTGACCAGTGTATAAATTGCTTTGGTCCACAATAGATCTATAGAGCTCTTCGGTGAAAAACAGTGAATAAAAATCAAGTGGCGTAAAATCAACTGTTTCCACCTGAATTCCGGGTTGGCCAGTGAATGGGGGAAGCACGGGTGCTGCAGAAGTGGTGGGTTCCCAATTCGGATTGGCGAATGCAGCAGGAAGGGCACTATGGGCACGACGGGCCTGTGTTCGTCTTCTTGGTGGCAGCGGGACACTACTTGTGCTTGCCACCTCGCCAGCTTAAACTGCACTTATGGGACTCGCCACGTCACCACGTGATACTGCAGTGCTGGATGTACGACCAGGGTGTACTAGGCCGCTGGTGCTTGCCAGTTCACCAGAAGGAATAGCGGCGCTAGTACTGCTCTGCTCCATACGAGGGACCTGCGGTTCTTGCACTTCAAGGACAGAAGAAGAAGTTTGGAGTCTGGTACGCCTGACCTTGGCAGGGACCACAACGTCAGAGCTATCTGTCATGGAGCCACTGTCGTCTGCAGGATCGTATTCTGAACCTGAATCTGACAGATGAGTGACTTCCTCTTCACTATCTGTCATGCTCAGAAACATGTAGGCCTCTTCACTAGTGTACCTTCTAGTTTCCATTTTGGGCTCTAAATTTAGGGGTACACTAGTGAGACTCACAGGCAAAAAAAAAAGCTCCTGTCAGCGACTGTATCAAAACGCTACCAAAAAACTGATAGCGATCGCAGGGATCAGGCCTGAATCTGCGAACGCTGCAGTTATGTGTGCTTAGTGTTTTGTAAGTGACAGTTATCGATCGATACTGCACTTGGGTGGGCTGGGCAGGGCTGGGCCGAGGGGCAAAATGCAGGTGCTAGCAGGTATCTGGGCTGATCCCACTAACACTGTGTTTTTGGGAACCCTAAACTGCTGGGGACGCTAGTATAGCTCTGATCGGATCAGATATCGATCTGTTCAGATACTATAGCACTAACGGAGGTGTATGCTGCGTGCGTGGGTGTTAGCGGTACTGGTGCTAACCTGACGCTGCCTGGGGCGACGCAGATCTTATCTGACCCTAAAAACGTACCTTATATCACCGCCCGGCAATTAGGGGGTTAAACCTTTATTAGGTAATAAACGGCGGGTGCCCTAAAACTTTAAAAAACTATAATAAACAAACTAACCAGCATCACCCGTAACAGCTATACGGTGATCACTGGTGAAAGGGTTAACTAGGAGGCAATCAGGGGGTTAAAATCTTTAGTAGGTAGTATATGGGGGTCCCTGTCGCTATAAAACGCTGACGGCGAACCTATATACTTACCTCCCTAACTAGCATCACCTGTGTCATTAATACAGCGATCAGAAAAACTATCGCTTAGTGACACGACGTGGCGACGGGGGGTGATCAAGGGGTTAACCTTTATTAGGGGGGGTTAGGGGGGTACCCTAGACCTAAAGGGGGGTACCCCAGACCTAAAGGGGGCTAACCCTAACTGCCCTAACACTTATAACTGTCACAAACTGACACCAATGCAAAAAAAAAAACTGCTATTGGTGTCACTGTGACAGGGGGTACAGGGGGGTGATCGGGGGTGATGGGGGTCGAAAAGTGTGCCTAGTGTGTTCTACTGAAAGTGTAGTGTTGGTGCAACTCACATTGATGTCTTCTCTCCTCGGCGCCGGAACGAAAAGACCGGCTCGAGGAGAGATGACATCACTTCCTCTGCCGCTGTTTACATTACAGCAGCAGAGGAAGAATTTCATTTGTGGGGAGCAATTGCGAGGGGGTGGCCACGAATGAGTGGCCTCCCCCTCAGCCTGTATAGCTTCCCCACTGATGCCGACCGCCTCGGGCACTGGGGGGGGGGGGGGGGGCGCGAAAAATGCAATTGACACAATGCAAAAAAAATATATAATGCAAGATTAATATATGTGGGCTAGTGCCCCATTAGCAAAAACGTGCCAAATCCTGGTGAACTACAAGTGACAAATCCCTAGGGCAAACATGAATATTAGTTCTATCATCCAGTCCAAAAAACAAAAACTCGTGATGAGAAACACAAAACAATTCCAATCGTTAAGGGAAGGGGGATCTTCAGTGAGGACACCTCCGTGTTTGCAAGCCGCTTACCTTACAGCTGTAAGGTGTACAGCCTGTGTTGCAAATGACCCGCATTGGTAGACGTTCCGTGTATAAGGTAGTGACAATGATGAACATGCCAAGCGAAATATAAAAAATAAAAAGTATACAGCATGTAAAATAACTCTGCGACGACCACAGTGGAGCGGGGGCAAGACACACACGGGGGAGGTTGCACTCACTTTCATGAAGTGAGTGTGGGCATCAATCCACGAGCGCCGAGCTCGTATGCCTCCAGGAGTATCACCAATCTGTAATCTGTGCCCGTGCCTGGAAACTGGAATATGTCCCCGTGCCTCTCTCCTCAGTGTTCGTCAGGTAGAGTAGTGATGTACAGTGTGAGGGGGAAAGAGACGCACATAGCGTGATTCCATATAAAAGGTATATTTATTTAATAAAACAACTCCAATCAACTTACATTTAAAACAATACTGCAGTGTGTAGTAACTACGAGCGCCGAGCTCGTCTCCTGTTGTTTGTCTGTGGCAACGTCCCGTGCTCCAATCCTAATGCATATCGTCACGTCACGTGACTTCTTCAGAGGACCTCTGAAGAAGTCACGTGACGTGTTGATATGCGTCATACACGGAATGTCTACACCTGCGGGTCATTTGCAACACAGGCTGTACACCTTACAGCTGTAAGGTAAGCGTCTTGCAAACACGGAGGTGTCCTCACTGAAGATCCCCCTTCCCTTCACGATTGGAATTGTTTTGTGTTTCATATCACGAGTTTTTGTTTTTTGACCTGGATGATAGAACTAATATTCATGTTTGCCCTAGGGATTTGTCACTTGTAGTTCACCAGGATTTGGCACGTTTTTGCTAATGGGGCACTAGCCAAAATATATTTTTCTTGCATTATATATTTTTTTTGCATTGTGTCATTATTCATCCTATTTGTGTTAGTATATGCATTTTTGCTTTGCTATATTCAAGCAGTCACTGTTTCACAATTACCTTTATATATTAGGCTTTGTCTGCCCGCAACATTATAGCCATGTTGATCAGCTACGTTACACTGCACTGCATCCCCACCATGTTCTTTTACCATGTAGGATCCATTCATGCATTGGCCCGTTTCTGCCTTTTTAGTTCACTTTGCCACTTTAGTCATCTTTGTAGCTTCCCCCCCCCCTCCCCTTCATCACAGCGCAACCACCATCTTCCCCCACTTTTGTCTCATTTGTCCTGCCTTGGATCAGTACTTAGGTGTTGCAGCAGTGTCCTTTTAGCGTAACCCCCCTTCCCTCCCCCCCGACAGCGCAGGAGTTTCCACTTTCATCCCTGTAGCTTTACTGCTTTTGTCTAAAGATGACTTTGGGAGCTAAGAAGCTGAGGTTTGAGATGCTCTGAGGTCTGGAAGTTTCTATTGTCAACTGCCTGAACAAATACTGATCAAATATGCTATCTTCCAGCTCCTAAGTATCCTTACCAGTAGCCATCTAAGGCCGGCCATACACGGTGCAAATTGGGTTGCAGGAAAGAAATTCATATGATTTCCCCATCAACACAGGCAGTGCTGACAGGGGAATCCCTCTTGCCAAGCAGGAGCAGGCAGGGGAAGCCGTCCCTGCCAGGGGAAAAAACAGTGATTATCGCCACCGGCTATAGCAGCCACTTGCCATAAGCGCAAGCGAATCAGGCAGGCTGGTTGTACCCAAGCTGATCGATCGCTCAACTTGGTACATTCAGCCTGCCCATTAATGGTTTGGAACCGGCCGAGATTCGAATGTGTATGGCTAGCCTAAGGCTGGCTATAGTTTATGTGATTTTCTTTCCTTCAACCATGGGTTGAAGGAAAGAAAATAGCTGGATTCCCCCTGCACTATTGCATTCTGACAGCACAAGGTTTCCCCGCCGTCAGAATACAATGATCACTGCGTGACGGTTATAGGTGCCAGCAGTAATTGTACAGGGAAAAAACTGTCAGGCTGGTTGTACTGAAGTTGATTGACAGATCCACTTCAGAACAACCAGCCTGCCCACAGATGGATCAAAATTATCGCAGATTCCTCCTAAACTAGCCAAATTTCGATCCGTCTATGGCTGGCTTTAGGGACAATCATATCTCAAGGTCTGTAAGACCTCCCAAGTTTTCCTATTGAAGTTACAGTACATAAAATCTAAATGATTATATACACTTTCTCTTTCAATATTTGACAGAAGCTGTAAAATTTGGAATTCAGTGGCTATAGTAGACATTCTGTATATTCGGTTGTCATCTCCACCATCTTGCAGGGCTTAGACCTGTGGATTTATGCCGTTTTTGTACAAATCACTATATTCACACTTATTCCCGTATAGACATTCTTTGGTTTTGAATGTTAATATTTTCCCATATACCCCACAAACAAGCCATACCTGTATTTGGAACCCTATGTGTATGTGTTACTCTGGATAACCAGCTATACATTCAGCATAAAAATGATATAACAGCCTACATATATATATGAAGTACTGTATATCCAGAGGTATCTCAAAGATTGACCACCTTTGCTGCCCATATCAACCTGTTAATAGATTCTCTTATGCCACAGAAGAAGAGAGGTTCATGTTCCAGATTCCTGCATTAGGTCCTCATTTCCCTTATCTTGATGTAGTAACGGGACTTGCATTGTCAAATGATCGTGACCCCTATACTAGAAGTCACTTTGCCATCAGTAGGGCCACCTATGCTGGCAATGATCCAGATGAAGAGATGCCCAGCTATTCCAGGTGGGGTATAGGTCTAACAACACCATCCTGGATGTAGAGTGATACTTGCAAAGTTTACATGCAGAACCCCAAGGTTAGGTCTAAAGCTGGCCATATATTATACAGATTTTTTGTTCAATTTCCTTTAGATTTACCTTCAACTATGCAGTGCAAGGGCCTGCCTGACTGCATACAAATTGAAAGTGTTTTGAACTCATATAATATGGTTTTGGTAGATCTAAAGGAGAATTGTATATTGTACAATTGATTGCAATTGTATAATGTATATCCAGCCTAAATCTTACCATACAGATTATAATCTGATTGTACAAAGTAGTACAAGGACCTGTCTGAGTGTATTCAAATGTGATGGATTGTTCAGGCAGGCCCTGGTGCTACATTGTTTTGGTACATCTAAGTGTACCACACACCATACAATCTTTGTATAATCAACTTCAGCTTTAGATTAAGGCAGCCCATAGATCATTTGATTTTACTTTCATTCCTCCTTGCGTGAAAGGAAAGAAAAATGCTCAATTCCCACATCAACAGTCAGTATTGATGGGGGAATGCCTTCTGCAGCGCTCTTGTGTTCTGCCGGTGGTGGGGGCGTGGGGAGTCTTCTCAGCCAGGAGAACACAATGATTACTGCTAGTGGCTATAGCCACCGGCAGTAATCACATGTAAAAAAATCTGACAGGCTGGTGGCACCCAAGTTGACACAATCAGCCTGCCCATACATGGATCGAAATTCTATTGAACCGGTTGAATTTCGATCTATGTATGGCTGGCTTTACCAAAACTATGTAACATGAGCACCTGCCTATGCTAATCAATCAATTTGTATCCATTCAAGCAGGCCTTTGCACTACAGAGATTTTGGTAGATCTAAAGGAGATTGTACACTCAAATTGTAATATATGTGGTGAGTTAAAGGCTGACCATTCACTATACAATCTGATTGTACAATCTTTTAGATCTACCAACAAGGATGTAGTGTCGTGTCTGAATGCATACAGAATGATTGAATAGATTAGCTTCAAATATTACATCGGAGTGTAATGTGCATGGTGACCCTAAAGGAGATTGTACAATCAGACGTCTATGTCCAGTTTTAACTAAAACAAGTATATGACAATCCCTTAGATTTGTGTATGGAGCCATTGGACACAATAGGGTTGATATACTAAAAGGAGTAGAAAGTGTTCAATTAGCTTAGTAAATACGGTGAAGCTATACTCCGCATACCCAATCCTATGCAAGGCAAACAATAGAAAATATATTGAGCTTGTGCTTGATTGGATGATTAAAGTGAATGCAACTTCACCTTGGGCAGGCCATACACTGTTCGAATCTCGGGCGTTTCAGCAGGAGCCGGCCAAAATTTGAACCGTGTATGGGCAGGCCGAATGTACAAAGTTGATCAATCAACTTGGGCGTTTCAGCAGGAGGCGGACAAAATTTGAACCATGTATGGGCAGGCCGAATGTACAAAGTTGATCGATCAACTTGGGCGTTTCAGCAATAGCCGGCCAAAATTTGAACCGTGTACGGTCTTGCCAAATGTACAAAGTTGATCGATCAATCAACTTTGGTACAACTAGCATGCTGGGTTTTATCTGTGATTATCGCTAGTAGCTGCTATAGCTGCTATTAATAATCACTGTCTTCTCCCGGTGGGGATGGCTTCCCCCGTGAGAATACAATGGCCCGGCAGGAGGGATTCCCATGTCAGCACCAACCTGTGGTTGCAGGAAAGAAATTTGCTCCGTGTATGGCCAGCCTTACTCATACAAGCTAAATGAACATTGGCCTTGCAAAGTGAAAACATTCTACTTCTTTAGTAAATCAAGGTCTACAGGAGAAAAGTTGAGTAAGTAGTCTGCTGTCAGTGTACATCCCACACACCTGCTAAACCTCAATTAAACAGCATACACCTTAATTGAAGGTATAGTTTTTTTTGTTTTTGTTTTTTTTTTAATTGAGGCTTCAGTTTAGACAGCCAGAACAGTTATGGGTGCTCAACCTGTGGCCCTCCAGCTGTTACAGAATTAAAAGTCCCATCATGCCTCTGCCTTTAGGAACCACCATGCTTGTAACTGTCAGCCTTGCAATGCCTCATGGGACTTGTAGTTCTGAAAACAGCTGGAGGGCTTACAGGTTGTTTTCATTGCAACAACCCATCTACCTGTGTGATGGGTTGAACAAAGATTCACCTTCATTACCACACCCCATATACATCTTCCCAAACCCAAGGCACATTCAGCCCAGCAATAAAACTCATTGACTAGAAGAAATAAAATATTTTAGGTATTTTATTGTTTTCTCAAGGATATGTTGTACACCAAATATCCCATTGGCAGTAAAGCGCATTCAATGTGTTTTAAGCCAAACAGTCACTTTGTTTAAAACAAACACAAATATAAGTAAAAATAAAAAACACAAAATAATGAACTGCATGTTTATAACATACAAAAAAATCCATGCCTACTCAGTAGGTAACTACAACATTCCATCTCTTGAATATATATATTTATATATATATATATAAATTTACATTTCAATTACAAAAATAGACTTTTTGAGTTTTTGCTTACATTCTACATAAATGAAGCTGTGCTTCAGTTCCCTCTCTGTACCTTTGACAGGTCTTTGATACATTCTTTATAGAATTCCCTTACACCTTAAGGCTAGATGCAATGCATCAATACACGCAAATGCACGTGCCAAGACATCAGCAAGGCTTCACAAAAAAGGCACCAAGTTACTAGATAACAAAACGTCTTTTTTTTTTGACATATGTGAGTACCATCTGATGATATTTACAAAACAAAGTAACGTAAAAAAAGGAGGAACAAAACATTACTCTTCCACATGCTCGAATACGTAAGTGCTGATCCTCAAATAAGTTGAAAAAGTCATGGTAGCATTTTCACAAGATAGATACCATTTACAAACAGCATCCCTATCGATTTCAAATAATACCACATGAATATGCAAAGGGGGGAAAAAAATTCACAACAAGAGTACCAAAAAAAAAAAAAAAAAAAAAAAGCATAAAAAAAGTAAACAAAAACCTTGCACGTGTACAATATACATTATGTATATAGTAAAAATCCCTTTATGCAAATAAAAGTTGATCTTTAAAAGGATCATGTTGAAATTATTTTAATTATTCATGCAAATTAAGTCTTTTGAAAAGAATGGGAAATTAAAATGGCAGTTTCTTAGGCATTTGAAGCTTATTAGTTTATAATGGCCTTTCTGTTTTTTTTTTGTTTGTTTTCAAGACAGTCAAGTCATCATTAACCTCCCACTCAGTGACCATGCTTTGGAAGTCTTCAGTTTGTGCCTATTCAGGTTTTGCACTTGTCACTGCAAACTCTCAACAGATCTCAATTGTCCTTGGAGAATATGTGATGGACATATCGGAAAGTGCAGAGGACACTGGTGAACTGTAGGAGTTGGTGACCACTGAAGATGAGAAGCTGGTGATACCAGGGGCCTGGAAGGTGGAGGTAACAGAGGGGTATGTAACGGCCGCGGAAGGAGATGGGTAAGAGCTGTGGACTGGTGAGGGGTAGGAAGAAGATACGGGAGAAGAATAGGATGTTGGCACTGGAGATGGGTAAGATGTTGAGGCTGATGGGGAGTAGGAAGAGATGGGAGATGCAACAGAGACAGGAGTTGCCTTATCGTTCTTTTTGTCCTTTTGCCTCAAGTGAATTTTAGTGTGCCTTTTTCTCTCATCACTTCTGGCAAACTTTCTACCACAAATGTCACAAGCAAATGGCTTTTCCCCTGTGTGTGTGCGAATATGAGTTGTCAAGTGGTCGCTCCTGCTGAAATTCCTCATGCAGATGCGGCACTGAAAGGGCTTCTGCCCAGTGTGGATTCGGATGTGCCTTGTCAGTTCATCAGACCTGGAGAACCTCCTATCACAAGACTCAACAGGGCAAGCATAAGGTCTCTCGTGCGGTGGGGTCTTACTTGGGCGGTTGGGGTATTTCCTCATTCTGCTTGGCTTCATGAGCTGAGATTGATAACTGTTGTTATTGATAGTCTTGAGATCTTGGGAAACAGTCTGTGTAGCAAAGGCCTTGATGGTGGACAAGGGGGTGAGGGAAGGCTGGTGGGCTCTGGTTTCTATAGCCTGGAAGGGTTTCTGATCAGGAGACACCAGACTGACATCTCCCTGTTGCTGTGGAAACAGGTAGTCTGGAATCATTGGCACCTGGAAACTGGTCTTGGTCACAGGATAGGCAGGGGGTGGGTATTGGATTGAAGCAGTTGAAACATTGGGAAAGGACTGCACTGATTGATCAGAGAAGAGCTCTTGGTTGGAGTTAGGAAAGGTAGGTGCTGCAGAGTAGATGGGGCTGCTGTCACTTGACTGTACAGAGCAGCTCAATGGAGGGCTCTGGGAAGAAGAAGAAGATGAAGAAGGAGATGATGAAGGAGTTGAAGTGGTGGTCATATTGGCCATCCCGACCAGTCCGCTGACCAAGCTGAAGAGGGGCTCTGGCCACAGGGTGTTGCTGCTGTTGTGTGCAGGCTCCAAGGAGAAGCGACCGGTGTAGGTCAGGGATGGCAATCGGTTGGTCTGGTTGGCATAGCTGGTCTCGATCCCCGTCTTGTCGTTGTGCAGTGACATTTCAGAGAAGGCATCTGAAACAAATAAAGCACCGGTTACAAGCTGGACACAAGAGGCACCCATCACACAGCAAACTGTCACAGCCTAGGTGTGGAGAACATCCTCATCAACATCCTCCCCATCCTTCCCATCACCCTGCTGCTGTCACACAACCCTCCCCCCCACCCAGTGCTAGGATTCTGCATGATCTGACGCAAACAGAATTCCCTGCCACCCCAGTGTTTAGTATTCAGGACACAAACAGTGTGCACAGCCTAGAATAAAACCTTGCACCGAGATGGATGACTAGCCCTCTGCACACCAACACAACACAACACAGCACGTTCACATGCACAACAAGCAGCACACACTGAGCGATCCATGGCACACAATGACATGTATGGGTAGGAGAGGGGGAGGGGGTGCGATGCTTACCTGCAGCCAGGTGATCGAAGTGGTCAGCTCCCTCCCCCGAGGAGTTAAATCCGCTGCCCTCGGGGACTGTGGCGCCCAGGAACTGGGATCCCCCTGAGTTGAGGAGCATCATCTCTTCCAGTTTAGGGTAGTTATCCATGGTGGGGGAATGTGGGAAAGAACCGAACGGGTCGGAGATCTGCAGAGGGGAGATGAGCATCTCTGCCTTGGCAACTGCCATCAGGTCCTCCTGGAACCTTAGAGGAGAAGAGGCTGCTTGTGCATGCACACTGGGCTATGGACGGGGAGACTGTGTGTTGTGATAATAGACCAAGTGTTGCTTGGGATAGGTGGCTATGGTAAGGTAGGTGGCGGCTGCTGCTGGGGTTGTCGCCGGTTCTGCAATCGCTGCCCCCGCACGGCTCCCCCAGTCCTGCCTGCTGGAATCTCTCGCGGCTCCCTGGGATCCGCTCCTATATAAAGGGTTCGTAGCCGCCTGAGCCCGCCCACTCCGTGACGTACATGGCCATATATGGAGTGCAGGAAGCCCTTATTTGGCGGCTGCTGGAGGATCCGTGACGTCGGACTCGGAAGGGGGAAGACTAAGGATGGAACTCCGTCTATTCCTATGGAACGGCAGGCGGACACGGGCAACCCCCGGCCAGGGAGAGCCCTGCACATGGTCACCGGCTGGGCCTACAGGGGTACCGGCCCGGGGTTCCCGGTCACCCGGTACAGGACCCCCCCCCCCCCCCTAACGCTGGGGACCCGGGCACCACCTTCTCCCCGCCTCCCCCACCACCTTCCGGAAACCCCGGCCGGTCAGTCCATGTAAGGTGATGACCATGTAAGGCGCTCTTCCGGCGGGGTTCCTTCCTGATCCTTATAAGGACTTTCCGGCCCGACACTCTCTCCCTCTCCGCTTCACATGGAAAATAAAAGTGCTGATCAGGAGCTGGAGGGAGCGGAGAGGATGGAGGAGAACACCGGGCAGACACTACAACGGCCGGGGACATCCCGGGCACTGCCACACAGCCCGATCACACACACAGCACTGATCTCCAATAAATGCATCCTTCTATATATATATATATATATATATATACTGATCTTCAATAAATGCATCCATCTATAAATATACTGATCTCCAATAAATGCATGATGCATCTATAAATATACTGATCTCCAATAAATGCATTCATCTATATATATACTGATCTCCAATAAATACACCCATCTATATATATACTGATCTCCAATAAATACACCTATATATATATATATATATATATATATATATATATATATATATATATACACTGATCAATGCATACATCAATATATATATATATATATATATATATATATATATATATATATATATATATATATTGATCTCCAATAAATCAATAAATACATCCATCTATATATATATTGATCTCCAAAAAAATACACCCATCTATATATACCAATTTCCAATAAATACATCCATATATATAAATACTGATCTCCAATAAATACATTCATCTGTATATATACTGATCTCTAATAAATACACCCATCTATATATACTGATCTCCAATGAAAAAAACATCGGTATATATCAGGGGTCTCAAACTGGTGGCCCTCCAGCTGTTGCGAAACTATAAGTCCTATCATGCCTCTGCCTGTGGGAGCCATGCTTGTAACTGTCAGCCTTGCAATGCCTAAAGGGACTTGTAGTTTTGCAACAACTGGAGGGCCGACAGTTTGAGACCCCTGGTATATATACTGATCTTCAAAAAAATACATCCATCTATATATATAAATATATATACTGATCTCCCATAAATACATCCATATATAGATATATATAGATGCGTGACACACAGAGTGATATATTTCAAGCATTTCTTTCTTTTAGTTTTGATAATTACAGCCTACATCTTCCTCTTGACAATACCCTACCGATCTTCTATGGGGTTTAGGTCAGGTGAGTTTACTGGCCCTGTTCAAATTATTGTGCAGCGGGAACCCAATTTTGACATGCGATTTTCACGCTATGCTGCGTGTTGCATAGGGCAACGTTTTTGGGTGATAGGCTTCAAGCAGTGTGCGAAGGCATGGTTTGCCGCGTGACAATCCCAGCACATCTGGGGTGTCATTGAGGGGTAATGACAGCCAAGCACATGCAGCATGTCATGCTGCAATTGCATGCGATTTGGGATCATGGGCAGAATGGTAGCAACATAACTAAAGGTAAAACTTTTTTTTGGAGGGTTTAGAATGCCTGTCAATTTTTATTGCTGCCTGTTCACCCTCTCCATTTATCCTGTTTACCATTATCATTGGAAGTGAAAGTAAAAGAAAATTCCACATTTGGGGTTATCCCCAGAAAAAGTAATAGGAGGGGAAATCTTTCAATAGGGGTACTAGTTCTGGTCACCTGGAGGTCCCCAAGGAATTCTCTTAATTTGCAGGGATTTCCTTTCAATTCCTGTTCGGCTATAGGAAAGGAAGTAAAGGGACATCTCCCTAATGGGACACAAATGACGAAAAAGCAGTTTTTTGGACTGCCATGGGTCCTTTCCTTTTCTGGTTCAGTGGAGACGGTGGCTAGTGGTTCTTAATTCTACACACACCAGAGCTCTTGCAATGACATGTAAGTGCCATTCTGTGCAGAAGTACTAGGAGCCCAGACCAGCGTGATGATACACCTCCAGGGGGTGTGTCCATGACAGTCTTAGCTCACAGGAAGTGATGTCCAGCATCACTCAACCTAATACACAACAAACGATGGACCTAGTGGTAGGTGGGGTTACTGAGCATTGCAGAAAAGCTGCGTTTTTAGTTTATCACAAACTGGGCAATATATTTTCTATTTTTCAACAAAAGATGCAGTTCGCCTTTAAGGCTCCTTTTACACAGGTGTCCAGTGCACATGGTGCTGCTTGGGTAAGTACACATTGCCGCATCCTTGCTGCCTGCATGTACAGTACGTGAATGGGGTGTGTTCCTGCCATGTAAAATTGCAGTTTGGCAATAAAAAAAAAAAATGCATCAGGTGGCGGCAGTATCACCTCCCAAATGACTGCAAACTTACATTTACCGCCATCTTAAAAGTGATCCACTGCAGATCGCATTTTAGAGGGACGGTAAACACTAGTGTGAAAGGGGCCTAAAAGAACACTATTGAGAGAAAAAGGAAGATGCTGGTGTCAATGCTGAGCTCCTTCTGAAAATACTAGATGCCTGGCTGTCTCTAATCTCAGTACTCCGTTAATAACAGTCAGAACTCCATATATGTTCTTGGTTGGTGACGGCCAATTAACGTAAACCGCAGTAGTGACAGCCTATTTATTTCAGTACAGGTTTCCTTTAATGTAAAAACCCCCAGTTTGAATGGAACTTACACAGCTGTCTCTGCGGAGAGCGCTGCAGGGTGTGGATTGCTTCCCAGCCAATCCCACTCTGGCTGTGTATCCTCTGGCAGCGTGCAAACGTTAGTAGGTCCAAGAGCAGCTTAAATCTGATCCGGGCTTCGCAGATTTCGTTTGACACTACGTGGTCTCGCAGCTACACAGTGAATTCATACAGAACACTATACACTTTTGCAAACATTATATTAAGAACAAAAATTTCACAGGTAACGTTGATTTTATATACCAGTCCTGGAAAAAAGGGACATTAGCAGCCATATTAAGGTAGATGAAAGGGAGCTCAACACTAACTAACAGTACATGGATTCATAGTAGCTTCCTCTCGTAGCTTCCTCTATGTTATTGCTAATTCTTGCTAACCACTGTGCTTTGGAAACAACAGGTTAAACTGGAGCCAAGACTGTTTTTTTTTTTTTGGATAAAGTGCAGAGGGATTAGAACACCTGTCAAGGTTTTTATTGCTGTCTGTGTCACCTTTAAGGAAATTCACCCTCTCTATTATTCTTAGTACCTACTATCACCAAAAGTGAAGGAAAATCCCAAATTTTGGGTTCTCACTAGAACAGGAATAGAGGAAACTAGTTTGAGTGACAACCAGGAATATTCATCACTTTGAAGGGATCTCCTCCCGCTTCCTGTTTTGGCTATAGGACAAGACATAAAGGGAAATCTTCCCAATGGGACACAGATGGCAAAAAAAAAAAACTTGAAGGGTGTTAAACCCTCTACTTGATCCAACATGGGAAGAAAACATTTTTGTCTTTAATTCTACTTTAAAAACTAAGTCCATCAGGTGCCATTGCAGGTGCAGTGGCACCCAATCTTATTTTTTCTTATTTGTTTTTTCTCCACATGTGTTTCAACTGCACTTATGTATGTGTCTTTGTATTATAATTTTTATTGTGTTTTAATCAGAAAAAGAAAGAAAACATTATACACAATTTCTCGCAAATTTGCCAAAAGACAGAATGCAAATCACACATATCAGTATCATAAATGATTTCAATAGCAGTTAATACCTTTGCCACCCTAAATCAACTACTTATGTGTTTTTACTTCTATTAACTGAAATGTATGTGCCTTTTTTTTTCACTTGGATTATAAGGTATGGGTCTTTGGGCCTGGGCGGGGGAAGATGTGTGGCCCTTAGGTTTCTTCCTCCGCTGCCTTGGGGGTTCTCTCTTTGGAAAAAAACCCACATCTAATACTCCCTGTTGGTCGACTTTGGCTAACCATGAGGAGCGGAGTTTGCAAGGTTCTTTGGCTAGGTGGGCTTAAGTGTGCCTCGCCCCATCAGGAGTCTTGTACCTCAGGAGGTCAGGGAAGGGTCCTTCCTTTTCGGGAGGGGACCATATGACACAAAATTAGGTCGGTTCACACTAGGACAACTTGGGATCCGACTTGTAAGCCCTCAAGTCGCCCCAAGAAAAGATTTGCATTACAGTGAATGAGAGCGTCTTAATTTACACTACTGAAGTCGCTCCGACTTCAGAAAAGGTTCCTGTACTACTTCGATCCGACTTATAGGCGACCTGTACCCATAGAATTCAATAGAAGTCGCCTCCAAGTCGGATCTCTATCTATATTGAAGCGACTTTACAGGAAAAGAAATTAGTTTACCCAGGCAAACCCCTCCCTCCCAGAGAGCTGATTATTCTGTGATTGGCCACAGCCAAAGTCGCCTGTGCTGAAGGCGACTTGAAGTCGCGTTGTAAGTTGCTTAAAGTCGCGTTGAAGTCGCCTTGCAAAGTCGCGCTGAAGTCGTGTTGCCCCTGTGTGAAGTGCTAAGTGCACTTTTGTGTGTGTTCACACTTTTTTGGTTTAAATTTAGTGTTTTGTTTTTAAGCACACACCAAAGACTCAAAAAAAAGTAAAAGCTAAGTCTATCTTTTTGACCATATTTCATGTTCCACCCATATTCAAGTGGTTAGCGTTGGATTACTGACCCGCTGCTTTACGCATCCTAATTAGGACTTCCTCTGACACTTCATCACTTAAACCTTTGGGAGGACAAGCATCATGGTCCTGGCAGAGCCACTGAATGACTGTTCACCATGTCAAGGCAAGGGTCTTCTGACTTGAAGCTTAAGGGAGTCTTGATTTAGGTGTCAAGATACTAATTTACATTTTAATAAAGCTTGCTTAGAATGTATTAAAAAATCATTTAACAGTACAGGTATGGGCCAAAAACACACTGAATTGCAAAAGGACCACATGGGTCCTCCTCTTGGCAGGCTCGTGCTGCCAAGAATAACTTCTTGGTCATTTTTCTACATCACAGTCTTCAAAGGGGAAGTTGTGCCCCAAAGGAGTAGGCAGAGGCAAAAGGTCTCTGTGGCAGTCTTGGTAGAGGCAAGGTTTTGCTTCTTCATGTCAGAGAAGAAAAAAAATGAGTAGCCCCACAATGACATCACAAAGTCTCACTCCAAATCTCTTAGACCAGGGGTCTCCAAACTTTCTAATGAAAGGTCCAGTTTACTGTCCTTCAGGCTTTAGGGGGGCCTGTACTAAGGAAGTATCGAGGCTACCATGTCCGACCTTTTCTTCTAAAAATGCTAGTTTCCCTGGCTTTCATACTGCCTTTAATACTTCCCAAATCATTGGCCCGGAACAAGTTTGTGCCTAAGGAAGTCTGACTTTGCTCTGACATTCCTGACCTGTTTATTTGTTTCATGTCAGTGAAAGCTTTTCAATCAGAAACAGCAACTAGCATTTTCAGAAGGAGGTCATCAGCATCACCCTCTATATTTCTTTCAGCATAGGTGTTGTTTATGTTTAAGCTGTTTTAGAATCACACAAAATATATGTGAATATTTAATGTGATAATCAGTCACAGGTCAATATTGCAGAACATTTTAATTTCATGCATATGTATCCAGATAACCGTTTTGTTTACAGTATTAAAGCAAAGGCAGCAACCAATTTAAATTTTCATTTTATTTGTTAAGAAGCGTACTGTAAGTGCATAATCATGTTCCACTTTTGTGATTAGAACATTTCAACTTGCAAAAAGACATTAGGAAGCAAGGTACCCAAAGAATCAAGCATCTAGTGTTGATCTGGCTGCCTCTCATTTACTGTTATTAATCACTTCCGCTCCGGAAAATTTTACCCCCTTCATGACCAGGCCATTTTTTGCTATTCGGCACACTGCTACTTTAACTGGCGATTGTGCATTCATGCAATTCTGTACGCAAACAAAATTTTTATCATTCTTTTCCCACAAATAGAGCTTTTTTTGTGGTATTCGATCACCAATTTTTTTTATATACATATATTTTTGTGTTATAAATGAAAAAAGAGCATACATTTTGAAAAAAAAAAAACAATATACTGAAAAAATAAAAATTCTAATTTCTTCATACATTTCTTCATACATAGAAAAAAATCCCAATAAGTGTATATTAATTGGTTTGAGTGAACTATGGGATATAGACTGGCATTTTTATTTTCTTTATTTTTTTTATACCAGTAATGGAGGTGATCAGCGTCTTAAAGCAGGACGGCGGACAATCTGATACTTTGTGGAAACTGGCTGACTGCCACTGATATTTCCAATACAGTTCTAATACAGTGATCAGTGCTAATAATATACACTAACATTGTAATAATGACACTGGCTGGGAAAGGGTTAACGTCTGGGGCAAGCAAAGGGTTAAATGTGTTCCTAACAATGTTTACTATTTGTAATGTGTGTTGATTTTACTTAGTAATCTGCTGGTTTTTATTCTCTGCTTTGCAGGGAAACAAAAAAACAGCCCATCGCTACTGTCAGAAGAGAGCTTTGTGTTGTTTACATACACAAAGCTCTCCCCTGTCACTCACTCAGATGATCGGCGGGTTCTAGTCATAAATCATAGGCTGGGGACCACTGATTGGCATGTGCTGGAGCTAGTAACAGCGCAGGTGGATGATCGCGTTTGCACCCCCTACCCTGAAATGCAGAATCTTGTATATACAGTCAGGTACATAAATATTGGGACATCGACACAATTCAAATCTTTTTGACTCTATACACCACCACAATGGATTTGAAATGAAACGAACAAGATGTGCTTTAACTGCAGACTTTCAGCTTTAATTTGAGGGTATTTATATCCAAATCAGGTGTAGGAATTACAACAGTTTGTATATGTGCCTCCCACTTTTTAAGGGACCAAAAGTAATGGGACAGATTACCAATCATCCATCAAACTTTCACTTTTTAATACTTGGTTGCAAATCCTTTGCAGTCAATTACAGCCTGAAGTCTGGAACGAATAGACATCATCAGACACTGGGTTTCATCCCTGGTGATGCTCTGCCAGGCCTCTACTGCAACTGTCTTCAGTTCCTGCTTGTTCTTGGGGCATTTCCCCTTCAGTTTTGTCCTCAGCAAGTGAAATGCATGCTCAATCGGATTCAGGTCAGGTGATTGACTTGGCCATTGCATAACATTCCACTTCTTTCCCTTAAAAAACTCTTTGGTGACTTTCGCAGTATGCTTCGGGTCATCGTCCATCTGCACTGTGAAGCGCCGTCCAATGAGTTCTGAAGCATTTTGCTGAATATGAGCAGATAATATTGCCCGAAACACTTCAGAATTCATCCTGCTGCTTTTGTCAGCAGTCACATCATCAATAAGTACAAGAGAACCAGTTCCATTGGCAGCCATACATGCCCACGCCATGACACTACCACCACCATGCTTCACTGACGAGGTGGTATACTTTGGATCATGAGCAGTTCCTTTCCTTCTCCATACTCTTCTCTTCCCATCACTCTGGTACAAGTTGATCTGGGTCTCATCTGTCCATAGGATGTTGTTCCAGAACTGTGAAAGCTTTTTTTAGATGTTGTTTGGCAAACTCTAATCTGGCCTTCCTGTTTTTGAGGCTCACCAATGGTTTACATCTTGTGGTGAACCCTCTGTATTCACTCTGGTGAAGTCTTCTCTTCATTGTTGACTTTGACACACATACACCTACCTCCTGGAGAGTGTTCTTGATCTGGCCAAGTGTTGTGAAGGGTGTTTTCTTCACCAGGGAAAGAATTCTTCGGTCATCCACCACAGTTGTTTTCTGTAGTCTTCCAGATCTTTTGGTGTTGCTGAGCTCACTGGTGCATTCCTTCTTTTTAAGGATGTTCCAAACAGTTGATTTGGCCACAACTAATGTTTTTGCTATCTCTCTGATGGGTTTGTTTTGTTTTTTCAGCCTAATGATGGCTTGCTTCACTGATAGTGACAGCTCTTTGGATCTCATATTGAGAGTTGACAGCAACAGATTCCAAATGCAAATAGCACACTTGAAATGAACTCTGGACCTTATATCTGCTCCTTGTAAATGGGATAATGAGGGAATAACACAAATACCTGCCCATGGAACAGCTGAGCAGCCAATTGTCCCATTACTTTTGGTCACTTAAAAAGTGGGAGGCACATATACAAACTGTTGTAATTCCTACACCGTTCACCTGATTTGGATGTAAATACCCTCAAATTAAAGCTGAAAGTTTGCAGTTAAAGCACATCTTGTTTGTTTCATTTCAAATCCATTGTGGTGGTATATAGAGCCAAAAATATTAGAATTGTGTCGATGTCACAATATTTATGGACTTGACTGTATATGTGATTCTGTGTAGCTGTAGCAGTAAAACTACAGTGCGCAGTTGGCGAGTGGTTAAATGCTTGGCTATAGTTTTGTACATACAGTATGTGTATGCTGTAATTTTAGACAGCTGACCATAGACTATACAATGTTATTACAATCCTACTATACAATCTTCCTTAGATCAACCATCAACTATGTGATGTAAGGGCCTGCACATTGAATTCAAATGAAATGTATTGTTTATCTTTGCCCGCATAATACATAGTTAATGGTAAAATAAATTGAAACTGCTCAGAGATTGTATAATCAGATTGTAAAGTGTATGGTCACCCTGTGATAGATCTGTGTTATCTTTATTATTATACTTGCAGTTTTTTAAATTCAGAATGGATGCACCTGTAAGAAATGGTCAGGTAATGATGCAGTGCTACTTCTGGGCAGCAGAGGGGGGAAATTATGAATATGCCTAAAATTATTTAAGAGAACCCCTCACATTAGGCACATGCTACAATCTAAATATTTCATCTAAAATTACAATACATATACAGACTTACCTAATAGGCCGCATTCACACTTGTGAATGTGGCTTTTTGCAATTATCTGTGGTATAGACAGCAGGGGTTGCCTGGGATTAGCTCCCACAGCTATTTGTGGCTCATTGCATGCAGCGATTACCTGTGACTGTTTTATTCCTTTTGGGATAAAGGTTTTACATAAATAAAAGCTGATCATTGTAGGCACCCCAGTCAGTATTAAATGGTTCATTCCAAACAGTGGATCGCATTTACATGGATTATTTCATTGCAGTGCCCTTCATTTTGAATGACACCCCAACACATCAAGGCAGCACAGCTCCGATGGACATGCTTTATTGTGCACTACTGTGGGTTGTGGTACACTGCGTTACCATAAATGTGGTATAATTCTCTTGCATGCTATACTGGAATCCTTTACTCCTGATCACATGCCTAACAAAGGGTCCATGCATGGTCCCGAAATGTTGCTCTTCTTTGTGATCATGCAAAAAAAAAAACAAACACATATCCTTGTTGCAAAAAATGGTTCATTTAAATGGACTGACATTTAAAGCAAACATTTATTATATTGCAGCTTACCAATTCTTAGATGTGATTCCTGCATTCATTTTATTTTTTAGCCTTTTAGTCTTTTATTTGCACCCGGTGATCTGGCCAGCCCAGTAAGTCTCAATGTTTTTCAACAGAACAAGCTGTCCTGCAGATGTAGCAGTTAGAGAGTTGAGACAAACCATTTACCACTGACAGGGGTGTTTAGGCTCCATGCACAGTGGATGTTAAAATAACGTTATAAAAACGCCAGTAGCTTTGCAGTGAGTCTTTCAACGTTTTTGCATTACTGTTTATTAGGGTTTTTTTAGCGTTTTTTCCGCGTTTTTTTTTTTTTTTAAATGTTTTTTTATTTTTTTTCAATGGATAAAAAATGCTGGTGAGCCACAATTTTGATCGTTTATCGACGTTTATCAGCGTTTATCAGCGTTTGGCGTTTTTTGTGGTCAGAAAATCAACTCCTGAATGCGATTTTATGGCGTTCAGAAAACAGCCCTTAAACTCCACTGCTGATAAACATCCAAAAACGTCCATGTGTGCATGGACACATAGGATAACATAGAGGGGAGTTTATAAGCTGTTTAAAAAAAAACGCCCAAACTCCCAAAAATGGACGTTTATGAGCTTCAGTGTGCATGGAGCCATGATCAGCTTTTATTTACTTAAAGCAGAGTTCTGCCTAATTTTTTATTTTTTTTTTGAAAAATTGACAATTTTTATTGAATTTTCCAAGAGAAAACAAAATTGACAACATAAAATACAAGGTAATACAATTTAAAGCGTAGTAGGTACTTCTGGAGTAAAGTCCAAACAAACACCACTCAGTGAAAGAAGCAGGACAATATGTGCCAGTTGATCTAGCAGCCATTAATAGGCTACATTGAGATGACCTTACATTATTCAAATATTACTGCATGTATACCTTGTATAACTAAACAAAAATTAAATAGGTTAAGGGAAATGAAGAAAGGTAAGGGAGAGAAGAGAATAGAGAAAAGGGGGGAGGAGGAGTAAGATGAGGTGAGTGGAGATGGAAGAGAAATAGTGGAGAAAGATGAAGGTGAAGGAACCGCACCCCGCCCCTGAAGCCCACGACCTCCCGGAAGTGGGAGGGACCAGTAAACCAGGACCTGCAATAGGGAAAATTAAGTTATGGGATTTTCAAAGAGGACCCATAGCTCCCATATTCGATTATGCTTCTCAAGATTATCATTCAAGGAGGCTGTCAGGTACTCCATTCTCTTGACATCTCTGATCCTGGAGTGCAATTCCGATAACGAGGGTGATTCTCTCTGCTTCCATTTTAGTGCCACCAAACATCGTGCGGCAGTTAATATATGTGACAGAAGTTTCTTGGACATTTTAGGGAGAGAGATTGGTGGGAGACCCAACACAAAAATCTTCGGATCAAAAGGCACTTCAGCATCGAAGATGGACCGGAGCAGGGAATGTACCATTTGCCAGTACGGGGCAATCAGGGGGCAGGTCCAATAAATTTGAAATAGTGTCCCTCTATCTTTGCAGCATAGCCAACAACGGGAATCGGCCAATGGATACATGGAGTGGAGCAAGTCGGGGGTCTGGTACCAATGGAACAAAATCTTATATTGGTTCTCTTTATATAGCGTGCATACAGAGCTCTTAGAGGCCTGGGACCATATGAGCTGCCATGTATGTAGAGGGAGATCTGCTCCCAATGCTCGCTCACACTTTCCCATATATGCATGACGTGGTCCGGTTGGTGAAAAATCATGCGTCAAAAGTCGGTAGGTTAGTGAAATCATACCTTTAGGAGACGAGCTCTCTAAGCAAAGTTTTTCAAAGTCAGTTAGCGGGGAGAATTGAAGATTGGGGACTAGAGATTGTGCATAATGCCGTATTTGTAGATAGCTAAATAAAGCCTGTTTGGGAATGTCAAAGTCTTTTTGCAGGTCCTGAAAAGATCTCAGCGTTCGAGACCTGGGGTCTATCAACTGGCCGTAGCGAAATAGGTTCTTTTCCAACCAGAAGTGTGACATCTGTGAAGTCAGGCTATCCGGAATGTTGGGGGTGAATAGAAAGGACGTAACCGGTGAGGAGGGGGTGGTAAGCTGGTACGTCGGTTTTGCACGCCGCCACAACTGGCGTAGGAGGGACATTGGTCCCAATAGCTGTAAGCTTTCCGTAGGTAAATCAGAGCCCCATAACATGGAGTTTGGATGTATAGGGGCCAACCATAGCTTCTCAATTTGTGTCCATCGATTGAAAGCGTAGAGAGTACACCAAGAGGCTACAGGGCGTAATTGAGCTGCTAAATAATATTTGGCTATGTTAGGAAAAGCTAGGCCACCCTGATTATGGGAGGCGTAGAGAACCGATTTAGCAATCCGGTGTCTCTTATAGTTCCAAAAGAAATTTATCAGGTCGCCCTTCAGTCTCTTGAGGTGTGGGGTTGGCATGGGTATCGGAAGTGTCTCAAATAGGTATAGGAGCTGGGGTAAAATCGTCATCTTCAGGGTCGCTAGACGCCCAAAGAGGGATAGTTTCAGGGATTTCCATTTAGTCAATGAAGCTCTGATAGCGGTATATAAGTGGGGAAAGTTAGCTTTATAGAGGGAATCATATGTGGTTGTGAGATGGACCCCGAGATACTTTAAGGAGGAAGTCTTCCAGGAGTAATTAAATGATTGCGAGAGAGCCGATAATGTCTGAGGAGGCATATTGAGGGGAAGAGCCTCTGTTTTAGAATTATTAATTTTATACCCAGATAAGGCACTATATCGATCCAACTCTGCATGTAAGTTCGGCAGGGAGATATGGGGTTGCGTCAGGGTGAGGAGAACGTCGTCGGCGTATAGGGAAATCTTAAAGTCTCTAATACGAACTGGAATGCCATGAATATTTGGGTTCTCCCTGATATGGGCCGCTAAGGGCTCGATACACAGGGCGTAAAGCAGCGGTGAGAGCGGACAACCTTGCCGTGTTCTATTAGATATCGGGAAGGTGGTAGATGTAGCGTGTTGGGTGCGTACCATGGCCGATGAGGACGAGTATAGGTGAAAGATGGCTCGTAAAAAGGGACCTGTAATTCCGGCACAACGTAGAGTCGCAAACAGGAAGGGCCAGCTTAGCCTATCGAAAGCTTTTTCGGCGTCAAGACTGAGCAAAAGAGTGCTTCTAATTTGGTCCTGTTTGCAACCTCCATGAGGTCAATGACCCTACGAGTATTGTCCCCTGCTTGCCGCATGGGTATGAAGCCTACCTGATCTTTGTGAATCAGTGATGGCATAAAATTGTTCAATCTATTAGCTAATAATTTCGTAAAAATGTTTAGGTCTGCGTTGAGTAGCGCAATGGGTCTGAAATTTGATGGTAAGCTGTGGTCCTTTCCAGGCTTGGGGATCAGCATGAGGAAGGAATTTTGCATATCTCGCGGGACGGGTGTTTCAGACAGAAATGAATTAAACAAGGTTGTCCTATAGGGGAGTAAACACGGTAGGAAGGTTTTGTAGTACTGGTATGGAAGTCCATCAGGGCCTGGGGCTTTGTTATTCGGGAGGGTTTTAATTGTGTCCGCGACCTCTTCCTCTGTGATGGGGGAGTTTAAGATAGTCAGGGCAGAGGGAGAGAGTCGCGGTAGTTCACAATCTTCTAGATAGGAGTGGATCATTTGGGACAGTTCTTGTGAGGGGGGATTATGTGGGACAGTCGAGTTGTTATACAATGACGAGTAGTAATCGTGAAAGATCTGAGCAATTTTAGTGGGATGGGATTGGGGAGTGCCACTCTCATCTTTAAGATAGGTAGTTGAAGAGGTCGCAACTCGTTCCCGTAACTGTCTGGCTAGCAGTGTGTGCGGTTTATTAGCTTTATCGTAGTAGGTTTGCCTTAAGCGTAGTAACGCCTTTTCGATTTTACCTAAGTCTATGTCTCTTAATCCTGCCCGGACACTTATAAGCTCTCTAAGAGTGTACAAGGACGGAGAGGAAAGCAGGCGTATTTCCAACTGTTTAAGCTTATCTAGTAAAGCTCTGCGAGCAGTATTAGCGTTTCTTTTGAGTGCCGTGGAGAGTGAAATACATTGGCCTCTAAGGACCGCTTTATGACCCTCCCAGAGAGAAGAAGTGGAAACCTCAGAGGAGTTGTTTTCTGCAAAATATAACTTCAAGGTTTTTTCCAGTTCTTCCCTGGAGGGGTCATGTTTAAGCAGGAAGTCATTCAGACGCCAGTGACATGTGCAGAAGGTTCCCAGGGAAAATGCAAGAGATAGTGTGATCAGGGCATGGTCTGACCATGAAATTGCTTGGATATCAGAGCCCGTGCAAGCTCTCAGGGTCGGGGCATTCACAAAAAAGTAATCTAGGCGTGAGTGAGATTTATGAGGATGAGAGTAGAAAGTAAATTGTTTGGCTGACGGGTAGATAGTCCGCCAAGAGTCAAATAGAGCATATTTCCTAGTTAGCTGACGGAAGAGAGTTGATCTTCTATCAAGGGCCTTGGGGATCTGTCCCTGTCCTAGGGAGTGTCTGTCTAGGCAGGAGGAAAAAGTCAGGTTGAAATCCCCTCCAATAACCAAGTACTGGTGGGGAGATGCAAATAGTCGTTTATACACTTTAGATAGGAAAGAGGTTTGGTTAGTGCTCGGGGCGTAAATGTTGCAGAGGGTGAGATTGGCATCTTTCCATGTACCTCTCAAAATGATATAGTGCCCTAAGGGGTCTGAGATTATTGATTGTAACTGGAAGGGGGAATCTTTTTTAAAAAATATTGCTACTCCAGCTCGCTTACGTGGGTTAGAGGCTAGGTATATTTGGGAATAATGCTTGGCAGCAAATGCCATATTGTCGGTTTTAGTAAGGTGTGTTTCCTGAGTGAAAATAATGTCAGCTTTAGATCTTTTGAATTCCCGTAGAGCTAAGCTTCGTTTAGTGTTGGAATTAAGGCCTTTCACATTTAGTGACAGTATGTCAATCATAGTGGGTGGATAAAAAAAGGGAACATTAGCTTACCAAGACGGCTGCAGTGGTTCTGGATGTGTAGGAAGATGAACAACTGATTCCTCAGGAGAGTTACGTACCGGTTAAGGAGCACGGTTCTGGGGGCGTGTCCAAGATGGCGCTGGGAGCGGACGTCTAGTACCAGAGCTCCCGCTCCGGATTTTTATCCTACTGCTATCCTGGTGTGGAACCTGTTAGAAACCTCCAGCTTTACCTCCCGACTGTCTCCCTGTGACCAGGGGAATGCGCAGGAATAAAAAAGGGACACAAAAGACCCGGAATCCAGCGCCTGTCCCCACACCACCAAAGCGTAGGCCTTCTCCTCCTGAGACCTGCCACATGGAGACGCAGACTCTCCCGCCGGATGGCGTAATTCAGGCTGGCTCGCCTGCGTTCGATGCACTGATGCAGGCGATCTCTACCTGTCAGTCCACCCTTACCATGAAGATCGATCATGTCCAAGAGGAGACTGCCCTCATACGCCGAGACATGGACGGCTTCAGAGAGCGGGTGGCTGACGCGGAGCGGCGGATTTCCAGCACCGAAGACATACAGAGGGAACACCATGAGGACATACAGGTCCTCAAATCCAAGGTGAGGGCTCTGGAGTTTAGGGCTGAGGACGCCGAGAACAGAAACAGAAGGAACAACCTCCGTGTTCTCGGCCTCCCAGAAGGTGCGGGGGGCACTGATCCGGTTTCATTCATGGAGCAACTGCTGCCAACTCTCCTACCGAAAGCGCGGTTCTCCCCCCATTTCTCCATTGAGCGCGCCCACCGCATGCCTGCTAACAGAGGCCCGCAGGGAGCCCCGCCGCGCACTTTTATTTTTAAGCTCCTTCATTACCGAGATAGGGATACGGTCCTCCGTTCTGCCCGACTGCAAGAGGAGCTAAAATATGAGAATGCGAAGCTGCTCATCTTCCCGGACTACTCTGTAGAGACACAGAGACAACGCAAGTCCTTCGATCACGTCCGTGCAATGCTGAGAGAAAAAGGAGTTAAATATAGCATGCTATTCCCTGCTCGACTGCGGGTGCAGGACGGAGAGAAAGTGCACTTCTTCACGTCTCCTAGGGATGCAGCTGCATGGGCCGACACAATCCGCAAGTAACCATTGCCTGAGACCCTGTGAGTATGCCTCTGGAAGCAATATAAGGGACTTTAGTGCGGAGGAGAAGCGTGGTCCCTGGACTAAGTTAATGCCCCTTTCTTGTATTAATGCCCAATGGAACTGTTTTGTCAACCCACTACTGCCATTTTAATTATTACTTTTTTTTTATTTTAAAAACGGGGTCAATCCCGCCAACCCCACTTTCACCTCTTGTAATCCTGACCCCTCTGCTGTGCTCGGAAGGACTGGGAGTCTTAAGTGGCTCAGCTCCCTGCCACACATTACTACTAAAACCCCCTATCCAATAACATTACTACTGTGGATGGGAAGCTGACTATTGCAGTGGCCTTTATACTCCCATGGATGTGGACTTTGGGACTTATACTTACCGATGGGGATCAACTTGGTTCCATTGTCTTTCCACCTCCCCCCCCCTCCCCTTCCCCCCTCCCCCCCCTCTTCCACCCCCCTCCCCCCTCCCCTTCCCCTTCCCTCCTGTCCCCCCCCTTCCCCTCCCCCCCCTTCCCCTTCCCCCCTCCGATTGGTGCCTTCTATACCTCCTAATGTTTTATATTTTAGGTTTTTTCTCTATTACCTAGCATCCCTTCCATTCTCGAGACTGCACCTGGTAAGGATATTTGCTAATCAGCAACTACAAGTATTGCGCCCCCGGGACTCCGGGAGATCCACACTCTTACTACTGTTCCGGATCTTAAAGACACTTTTTGCTTATCTGCTCTGTTGAGGTTAGCAGCCTCTTGTTCACTACCCTCATGATCAGTCTCCGGACTGACGGAAGTTTTGGGAGACAAGCCTGCCCTCGTGTTGGGGGGTCGGGTGGGGTGGGGGGGAGTTTGGGGGTTACGAGCCGTGTTTTTGGCTCCCGGGTTTATTTTAATATATGTTTTTTGACAGTACTCTCTTTGTTACATGTATTTGCACTGATGTCAGACCCTGATTCACTCCTGATATGTCGGCTGACTGTCTTTAGTGAAACAGGAATCTTATATAGGGCCTATCCTAACCTGTTATTATTAAGCTGTGAACATGGCTAGCCTTAAAATCCTCTCCTGGAACACACGAGGTTTGAACTCACCACTTAAACGTTCTCTAGTTTTTCAATTTATAAAACGCCACAACCCTCAGGTTTGTGTGTTACAGGAGACGCATCTGATTGGTAGTAAAACCCTTAGTCTTAAGAAACCATGGGTGGGACACCACTACCACTCTACCTACTCTAACTTTGCCAGAGGGGTCAGTATTTTAGTCCTGAAGACCCTCCCCTTTAAACTCCTTGATTTAATTCTTGATCCTGATGGTAGATTTGTGCTCATACACGCCTTGATCTATGACTTGCCCTGGGTCCTGGTGGGTCTGTATCTGCCCCCCCCCCTGCCTCTTTCAAACTCCTCAACCTAATAGCGACCAAGCTGGCTCAATTTCCCCCAGATAATGTTATACTGATGGGAGACTTCAACCTAGTCCCGGACTCTGACCTGGACAGGTGTACGATGAGGGGCACTACCCGTCAGGGACTGGCGGGCTGGGCAGACACGTACGGCCTGGTGGATGTGTGGAGATGGAGGAATCCCCAGGCAAAGGCTTTTACCTGTCACTCAGCCACATATAGGACCTTCTCCCGCATTGATTTGGCCTATGTTGCGGCCCCTGTCCTCCCCAGAGTCCGAGACATTAGTATCTTATCTAGGGGGATATCAGACCACGCCCCATCGCTGTTGTCCCTGGACTTGGCGATGCTCCCATCGGATAAGCTCTGGAGGTTATCCAGATTTTGGATATCCGATGGGGATGTCGAATCGCAGTTCCATGCCACTTTGCAACAATTTTGGGAGGTTAACCCGGGAACTGCCTCCGATAACAATGTGTGGGAAGCTTTTAAAGCATCGTCAAGGGGCCAATATCAAGCAGTCATTGCCAGAGTGAGAAAGCAACGCAGAGCAGAACTTTCGGGGCTGGAGGCTGAGGCGGTTAGACAGGAGGCCCTGTATGTTAGAACCCGTGACCCACAGGACTATAGGGCTCTCCAAGCCCTTACCCGACAGGTTCTTTTACTACGCACATCCCTGACACAAAAGAAACTGTTACACCAATCCCAACGCATATTCGAGCAGGGGGAAAAGACAGGTCGTCTTCTGGCCTGGCTCTCTAGGGAGCAATCGGGAGTGACGTCAATAGCACAGATTCGAGACCAGGAGGGTGTCCTCCATTCTTCCCCTCAGGACATTAATAAGTGTTTTGCCACCTATTACCAACAACTTTACAGTTCTCGAGTCACATACGACCAACAAGACCTTACTCAATATCTTGACGAGATTGACATCCCTGTCCTCACGTCAACCTCCGCCAACCAATTAGATGCCCCAATTCAGCTAGAAGAGATACAAAAGGCCCTTAAGATGATGCAGACAGGTAAAACTCCGGGACCAGACGGATTCCCGGTGGAATTCTACAAAGCCTATGTTGATGAGCTTGCTCCTAGACTCCTGACTGTATTGACCTCAGCTTCAAAAGCGGGGGTACTTCCGCCCTCGATGTGCGAGGCGGTTATAGTACTTGTTCCCAAGCCGGGAAAAGACCAGACCTTATGCTCGTCCTACCGCCCCATTTCCCTCCTCAATGTGGACGCAAAAGTCCTGGCAAAAATCCTCGCCAACCGCCTTAATAAAGTCATTACTGCCCTGGTCCACCCGGACCAAACGGGATTTATGCCTGGGCGCGGTACAGACATAAATATCCGCAGGCTGCACACACACATAGCGCTGGCCGCTTCCGGGAGCCCGGGAGTGGTAGCCTCACTCGACGCAGAGAAGGCTTTCGACTTGGTCGAGTGGGGCTACCTGTGGAGGGTCCTTTCCAGATTTGGGTTTGGCCCTAACTTTCTTTCCTGGCTACAGATGTTGTACGCGCACCCTAAAGCCCGTATACGCACTGGGGGGTCCCTGTCGGAGCCCTTCTCCCTGGAGAGGGGGACCCGACAGGGTTGTCCTCTCTCCCCGGCACTGTTTGCCCTGGCCCTAGAACCCCTGGCTGCTCACATCAGGAAAGATGTCACCATCAAGGGCATTAAAGTTGGTCCCCTGGAAGAGAAATTGTCCCTTTACGCCGATGACGCCCTACTTTATTTGGGGGACGCCTCCGGCTCCCTTAGGGCCGCCTTGGCCCAGTTTGACACATTCAGCCGCTATTCAGGAGTTCGTGTCAACTGGGACAAGTCGGTCTTGTTTACACTTCATCCCTCGTCTCCTCACATCGATACCTCTACTCCTCTTCGTTGGGTTGAGGAATTCACATATTTGGGCATAAAGGTGGGCCCCACTATAGCGGGATATCTGGACCGGAATGTTCTTCCGGTGTTAGATAAACTGACGAAGCAGTGTACCATCTGGCGTAGGCTCCCCCTCACGCCAGTGGGTAGAGGTAATCTAATAAAGATGGTATACCTGCCTAAGCTACTATACTTTTTTCGTCACACCCCCACACATATTCCACGAGCCTTCTTCCAGAAACTGGATAGTATAGTGACAGCGTTTGTTTGGGCGGGTCGACCCCCCCCGGGTGGCTAGACGTATCCTTTATCTCCCCCTGTCCGGGGGTGGCCTGGCCCTACCAAACTTTCTTATATATTACTGGGCTGCGGTTTTGGTTACCGTTCGCTGGTGGTTTTCCCAGCCCAGGCAGAATCCTGCGGTCACCCTTGAGGCAGCAATCCTAGGTTCGTATGCGGCTCTGTCCAACTTAGTCTTCAGAGGGGCCAGAGCACACCCGCATGTTACGGGACCCATGAAAACTACTATAAAAGTGTGGCAGGATGCTCGAGCAGTGTACAATAACCCCTCAGAGATGTCCCCTCACATGCCCCTTTGGGGCAATCCTCTTCTCCCCCACTTGAATACTGTTCCTGCGGCATGGGCAAAAAAGGGAATTGTTACCCTCAAACATGTAATGCCAAAAGGTAAAATCCTGACGTTTAAAGAGCTGAGACAGGCATATAACCTCCCTAACTCCTTTCACTTCCGCTATTGGCAACTCCGACATGCCCTTATTTCTCAATTTCCTAGCCCAATGACCCTAAGCTCAGACTCTGTCGAGAGACTCCTTATGTCAGAGATAATGTTGAAACCGCTCTCTACTCTCTATATGTACCTCACAGTGGCATATGACACAAAGACCGCACACACGATGACCAAATGGAGGGAAGACATCCCCACTTTAGACGAAGAAACATGGGAGGAATGTGTTACTACATTCATCCCTTCAATGATAGCCTCTAGAGATCGTTTTATACAACTGAAATTTTTACATAGAGCATATTACACTCCACAGAGGTTGGCCAACATATACCCCTCCTCTAGCCCATCATGCACAAGATGTGCCACTGAGCGGGGCTCTTTCCTCCATATGGTCTGGTCTTGTGACAAACTCAAAACATACTGGCGAGGAGTGGCGGAAATACTATCCAAAGTATGCGGAACCACACTGGCACTAGACCCCCTGATCTTTTTGCTTAGTCATCTTGGTGAGGTGGAGGGGGACAGATATACTAAAGCATGCCTCACTTATGCCCTCTTCTATGCCAGGAGGGAAATCCTTCTGAGGTGGAGGAGCACGGAACTCCCCACGGTGGCCTCATGGCAAAGTACAGTTAATAAAGTCCTCCCATTGTACAAGATGACATACGAAAGTAGAAACTGCCCGGCAAAATATGGGAAAATATGGTCACAGTGGTCTGACGTTTAAAATGAGATGTCTTATGCTATGCAACAGGAAATATAATATGTATGGTGCTTGATGGAGACCTGGGGGTGTGGGTCGGGCATCTCCCTGGCCTCCCTCCCTTCCCCCCCCCCCCTCCTTCCCTTCCTCCCCCCTCTGGCCTCCCCCCTTCCCCTTCTTCCCCTCCCCCTCCCTCCCCTTGGGGTTTCTCTTACTCCCATAAGCCAGGAATCAGAGATGTGAGATAGGATTAGTTTAGACTCTTGGTGGTGATGCCTACACCCCCCCCCCTTCTCCCTTCACCTTCAATACCTAATTTCGGATTTCACATGAAGAGATGGGCCTCATACAGCAGTCTTATCGATATAAACTTTATTCTATTGTCTCATGATGTTAGTCTCATAACATTGTCATACGATTTAATGTGCAAGTAATGTACTGATTGTTCTGTCATCGATCTATTGTATATCCGAATTTTCTAAATAAATAAAACTTCTACTGTTAAAAAAAAAAAAGGAGCACGGTTCTACAGATGGAGTCTGGGCTCCAGAGGCGGGGGGCGTCCACAATATGGTAGGTAAGAAGGAAAAAGAGAGAGGAATAGAGAGAAGCGTGGATGAAAAAGAAAACAAAAATTAGTACAAAATCAAGTAATAACCAATCACAGTTTAACCCATCTATAAAAGGTGGTGGGTCGGAAACATTCCAAGGGCCCCCCCTACATAGGAGATAAAGACAGTACCTTCCAAGGGGGTTGAATGGGGAGCCATTCGAAGATCTCCCGGGGGAGGATAGGACAGATCCAGGATGGGTACCACCCTCTCCCAGGACCGCCTGCAGTTAAGTAATTATGCAGCACACCGTAATAAAGCAAACAGATAAAGAAAACTTGTATTTAACAACTAGTGACTAGGATGCCATTTAGTCTAAGCTGTAACCTCAAGTAAGGCAAATTGGTGCAGTCATTCGCTTATTAATGAACAAGAAGAAGTAGTATAGGGGTCACTGATCAGCGTAGGAGCCTAGCATCCGTCCTGGTGTCCCATAAAGGAACCCAGGAGGGGTGAGAATGAGTATTTAGGCGTGATGGTATACCCTATTATAGTATGGGGTGGGGGGGTTGGAGAGGGTGGGGGGTAGGGAATGGTGAAAGTGAAGGGCGGAGGAAGGTAAGGGGGGGAAGGATAGGGAGAGGAAGGGGGGAGGGAGGGGGAGGGAAAATGGGTAGACAAGGGAAGGGGGGACCCCTTCTGTGGTTTGGGAGAGCCAAAACATGACATTGAAGTGTCATCAATAATATACAAACTGAACGTGCATGAGAACAAAACCATAATACCATAATCCTAGATATTGGCAGTTAGAGTCTAACCCTCAGTTAAGTAGGGGAGAAAAACAGGGTAATTCCATAAGCTCTTAGCAGGATAGGCAGGGATAGAGAATCCTATACTTGAGTCTCAGTGTGATTAGATGCCTCAAAGCAATCTCTGATAGGCGGATGATGGAGGGCCATTGGGATGCGGCCTCTGGCGCTTTCTCCCGTTCACTTGGATCCAGGGCTCCGGGCGAGGTGGAGGGGTTGGGAGGGGGTCCCACCCAGGTGTGCGCGGAACCGGGATGTCCAGTTCCCTGCAGAATGAGTGGAGGTCCTCTGGGTACCATAGGGTGGTGGACCTCCCATCCTTCTTTGCCGTGAGGCTGAAAGGGAAGCCCCAGTGATATCGAAAGTCATGTTCCTTCAATGATGTGAGGAGTGGTTTCAAGGAGCGTCTTTGCTGGAGGCTGATTCAGGGCAAATCAGGAAATAGCTGTATAGGGGCGCCATCGAAGTCGATGGTGTGCATGTTGCGTGCTTTTCTCATTATGTCCTCTTTCAGGGCATAGTTGTGAACCCTGCAGATTACATCTCGTGGTCTGGGACCCGGTCCACGGGGGCGGAGTGCGCGGTGAGCCCGATCCAATTTAACTCTTTGGTTTTCCGGACGACCCAGTACATTATTGAAAATAGCTTGCAATGTCACATGTAGATCTTCATCCTGAGTCGCTTCTGGGAGGCCTCGGACTCTGATGTTGTTGCGCCTGCCTCTGTTATCGAGGTCTTCAAGGTGGCGTTGAAACTCTCTGAGGGCCGAGGCTTGCGTGGACAAGCGATCGTGTATGTGGGAGATTTCCATCTTTGTATCATATGCTTCCTCCTCTATGGAAGTAACTTTGGCAGAAAGGTGGTGTAGATCAGTACGAAGCATGTTGATTTCAGATCTGCATGTATCACGTACCTCTTGAATAAGCATGCGAAAGTCCTGTTTCGTAGGCATGCATCGAACATAGTCTCTCCATGAAGTGCACACCTCAGGTTCAGGGTCAGGGTCCATTATGGACCGGGGGTATGAATCCTGCATTGTAGTGGAGGGAGCAGTCGATGGGGGTATGCTCTCTGAGGTGTATGTGGAGGGGCATTGGAATTAGGCTGCACTGCTGGATCAGTAGCATGCAGGTACTCGGCATGTGAATAAGCCCCCTGCAGCTCAACAGACTGTGATGATGAGGAAGGCACTGGGGCCTTGCTGGACTCCCTGCGCTGTGGGGATGAGGAGGGTATCTTGTCTCTGGGGACCTGGGGTCTTTGTGGTAAGGAGCGTGGGTCCCATTCCTGAGCTGAGGTTTCCCACAAGGAAGAGGCCTGGCCGGTGCACACTGACGGTGGGGGCTCCACGAGGCAGGGGGGGAACGGCTGGGACAGGCTGCCCAATGTGTTTCCCATAGGGGAGACCGCGGGACCGGCCTGGGTGTTGGTTGGTGGGATCGGTGGGCGACCAGGTAGCAGGTCCCCTTCAGAGGCATACCTGTCTGTTCGCTGTCCCAGGGAGAGCCGCGGAGGAGAGGAGGAGAGGGCCGCTGCATATGTTGGAGGAGCCGGCGCCATCTTGGCCTCGTGTTGTCCCGCCAGAGCTCCGAGGCCAAAGTACTCCGTGATGAGAGGTGGGGGAGCTGAGGAAGATCTTGTGGCGTGTCCTTTAGGTTCTGTATCCTTAGTCTTTCGAGGTTTGCCCATTATATTGGTGCTTTTTTGCTGCTTTTAGCTGTATGCAGGCGGGCCTGGTCAGGAGCTTTAGGGGAACACGTCCGATCCGGAAGCCATCCAAGCCACGCCCCCATTTTTTTTTTTTTAAAGTCAGCAGATACAAATACTGCTGACTTTTAAATTAAGGACACTTGCCTGTCCAGGGCGCCCGCGATGTCGACACCCAAAGCCGTCCTCGGTAGGGCAAGCCATTCTCGGTAAGGGAATCAGGAAGTGAAGCCTTGCGGCTTCACTTCCTGGTTCCCTACTGCGCTACGCTATCCCACTGGTCCCTGCTGTTTTCTGGGACCCGTGTGTCTCCCAGAATACAGCGAGGGGGGGACGGGAAGTGGCGTAGATACCCGTGGGTGGCTCGGGTATCTATGGCCGGAAGTGGGAGAAAATACCTGTATTAGACAGGTATCTGCTTCCCCTCCCCCCTGAAAGGTGCCAAATGTGACACCGGAGGGGGGGGGGGGGGGGGCGGAAAAGCGGAAGTTCCTTTTTTGGGTGGAACTCTGCTTTAAGTAAAACCTTTAGCCCAAAAGGAACTAAACTGTTGCTGAAATTGCTTATAAAGTGTTAGCTGGAGTTTGGCCTCAGTTTGCTAGTTTATTTACATCTGCTGGTGCATCTATCCCCCCCTGTCCCCCCCCCAGTGCTTCTTCATCCATAGTGTGGGTACTATAATACAGGAGGTGTGTTACTGATCACATCACCAGGTGAAAACAGAGGCAAAAAAGCTTAAAAAAAAGAAAACTAATGCAGACACCACTTCTGTTGTTTGGTGCACATTTACTCATTTGTGTTAACACATGCAAAACACAACCTATCAGGACACCAAGACCTGAATGGGCCCTTTAGGCCCCTTTCACACTGGGGCGGTTTGCAGGCGTTATTGCGCTAAAAATACCGCCTGCAAACCGCCCCTAAACAGCCTCCGCTGTTTGTTCAGTGTGAAAGCCCGAGGGCTTTCACACTGAAGCGGTGCGCTGGCAGGAGAAGAAAAAATCTCCTGCAAGCCGCATCTTTGGAGCGGTGAAGGAGCGGTGTATTCACCGCTCCTAAACCGCTCCTGCCCATTGAAATCAATGGGACAGCACGGCAATACCGCAGCATTACCGCGGCTATAGCCCCACTGTACGAGTGGTTTTAACCCTTTTTCGGCCACCAGCGGGGGGTTAAAACCGCACCGCTAGCGGCCGAATACCGCGGTAAAACAGCGCTAAAAATAGCGCTGTGACGCCCCCTACCGCCCCAGTGTGAAAGGGGCCTTAAGCAAAGCTTTTTTCATTGAAAGCTTGTTAGTAGAATACATGAACAGGGTGCTCATAAATTGAAATTGTAACTGCTATCAAACCCCAGTGTAACATTATTGCATATACAGACCATGTGATATAGTGGCAACACAGAATATTACAATGTGTACATTATGGATATCCACACTGCTAGAGGAATTATTATGTGTACCTTAGTTTTGAAATAGAGACGCAGGGCCGTGTTTAAGGCAGGGCAAAAGGGGCAGCTGCCCGGGGCCTTGTCATTGTTGTGGGGCCCAAAGAGGCTGCCTTGAAGTTTTAGTCCTGTGCAGTGTCCCGATATCTCAGTGTACAGATGACTCACCTGCAGACCCTATGTTTACATGTAAATAACCATCATTCATATGTAAATAGCAGTGGCATTCTTATGTAAATAGCTGAGGCCGGCCGCAATGATACATAAATAAAGGCAGCATTCATATGTATATCATGCCCCTTGCAGTGAGAAGATGTGCTGTAACCTATAGCAACCAATCAATGAGCAGTATTACTGTACAGTAATGTCTAGCAACCAATCAACAAGCAGAAATCCGATGCTGTAACCTCTAGCAACTAATCAATGAGCTCTAATGTGTGCTGTAACCTCTAGCAACCAGTCAGTAAGCCGCAATGATATGCTGTAACCTCTGGCAACCAATCGCAATTGCTGCCTGATCTGATACAGTAAACTGATTTTAAGTCTAGCTGCTATTTATTGTATGTCTCAGAGCAGGTGGAGAGCGAAATTGCATGGGGGGGGCCCAAGAAAGTTTTTGCCCAGGGTCCAATCAATATTAAAGACGGCCCTGTAGGGACGGGTTAGACCCCAGGCTCCTCTATGGAGATTTCACACTAATTCCCATGCCAGTGATAGTGTTGTCTGCAGGATAGGAAATAGTGGGAAATCCACAACACAGACACCAATAAATCCACTCTTTTTCGAAAAGAGACTTTTTTTTTTATTATTACTTGTCTATTATGTCTCTGCTAGAGGATCACAAAATCATCATGTAGAAAGGATGTGGAGGGTCTGGAGTTCTCAATAAAGCTTAGACAGCAATTTAAAAAAATGACAGAGTCTAACCCTTCCACAGTATATACAAAATACAAAAATTTTAGGTGGAGTTATACTTTAAGTTTTTTTACTGGTGCAGGTTTAGGAGAACAACTCCACACAACCCAGTAAGGTCGATTGAATAAACTGCTAATTGTTAAACAGCTAAATGGTAACTATGCTGAAACAAAGTCCTCTAAATTCACCAATAAAGTGAGTATTGTGAAAGCAATAAAAATTTAGCAAGTTTTTCACAGTGCTTCTCAGTCAGCCTTGTCATGATTCTGTTCTTGGAGGAAACTGTAATAAAGATCGCCGCTAGTAACCAGGCAACACACAGGCTAACATTTTTTTGCTGGCTCAGTTTTTGTGTAGGTGAAAAATATGATACAGATTGCCATACCGATGTATTGAGCTGCACAAAATAAAAAGTGGAGCCACTCAAATAGCAGACTGTGCCTAAGGAGGAGGCAGTGTAAATGTCAAGTTTTCACGTTTCATTGGAGCCTACCTTTAATTCTGCAGATTTTTCTAAGACGCAAAGGCTTTGATTGTCTATAAACGTATGGATATGGTTAAAAAAAAAGTGTAAAAAAAAGGGGTCAACAATGACAGCCTATTGCTTTGTATTATATATAATCTGAAAGATGTTTGCTTCCCATGCTCTGCATTGTCCCTGAATTTTAATAATCGATTCAAACCTATTTATCTGGGTGTTGGTGATGGTATGTAATGAAATCATCTGTTTTACATGGACAGTGCAACACAACATCTCAAGGATGCAGCTTAAATGAGTATATATCACAAACATTTAGCACTGTAGAAAGTAGACATGTGCAATTTGTTTTTTTCCGAATTAGTTTTTTAACAAATTTCGACAAATTCGTTCATTCGGAAATATCCGAATTAACAAAAATCTGTTTAACTTATTTTTCCGGAAAAATCAAAAATTCAAAATCCGAAAATTTTAAAATCCGAAAATAAGAACGAAAATTCAAAAGAATCTGAAATAATACCTAACTAATAATAACTTAAGGGCTTGTTTACACTTGCTCCAAAACAAGGCTTCGGACAGGCTTTGTTAAAGCTCTCTTAACGCCAGTCAAAGCTCTTATCACTAAACAAAATGGTTAGCTTACAGTCCTGTTTACACCTTGCGTTTGCTTTGCTTTAGCTTCGCTTCAAAAATTATACTCCTTGTCGCTTTAGTGGTGCTTCAAAGCGTCTTCAAAGCCTCCATAGAAGTCTATGGCAAAGCTCGCTTGAAGCACCTGCAGCTTTTGAGAAGCTTTAATTCAGCTTTAGCTTTAGCTTTGCTTTGTTTCGGAGAAATTGCAGGTGTGAGATATCAACACACACACAGCATCTGCCACGCTTCAACAAAGCATCAAAAGAGCATCACTGAAGCACCACATAAGCTTAGTCGAAGCACCACCGAAGCTTCAACTAAGCAGCACCGAAGCCTCATCGAAGCACCACCGAAGACTCATCGAAGAAGCCCCACCGAAGCATCAAAAACACATCAAAAAAGCTTGTTGAAGCAGTAGGAGCTTTAATGAGGGCTCATTTACACTTGCTTCGGCTTCAACACACATTAACGGCTAGTTTACACTTGCTTCAAAACAAGGCTTCAGACAGGCTTTGTTAAAGCTCTCTGAATGCTAGTCAAAGCTCTTGTCACTAAGTAAAATGGTTAGCTTACAGTCCTGTTTACACCGTGCTTTTGCTTTGCTTCGGCTTCGCTTCAAAAATGATACCCATGTAGCTTCAATGGTGCTTCAAAGTGTCTTCAAAGCCTCCATAGAAGTCTATGGCAAAGCTCGCTTGAAGCCCCACCGAAGTCCCACGAAGCCCCATCAAAGCCCCATCAAAGCCCCACCAAAGCCCCACCAAAGCCTCATTGAAGCACCAAGCAAAAGCAAGGTGTAAACAGGACTGTAAGCTAACCATTTTATTTAGTGACAGAGGCTTTGACTGACGTTAACCTCCCTGGCGGTTTTCCCGTGTGTGGCTCGGGGTTAAAATTCAGGACCATTAGCGGTAACCCCGAGCCACACTCGGGATTACATCGCAGGATCCTGGTGTGGCTTTACTTACCTTGTCCCCGGGATCCTGCGATGTCCCCCGCAGTGTCTGCGGGCTCCGTCCTCCTCAGAAGCCTCTCTGTGCCAGGCTCCGTTCCCTGCGAGCGTCGCAACGCACGGGGGCGGAGCCTGGCGGCAAATTCAAAAAAAGTAAAAATCATAACACATACAGTACTGTAATCTTACAGATTACAGTACTGTATGAAATTATTTCACATCCCTTTTGTCCCCAGTGCTCTGGCCCATGCCCTGCATGCAGTTTTATGTGATATATACTGTTCTTTCTGCCTGGAAACTGGAGATTGTCCATAGCAACCAAAAAGTGTCCCTTTACGTCAAAAGTGGCTTTAGACCAGCTAGAAAACAGCGATAGTAAATTAGAACACTTGCAGAATTGAGCAATAGTGAATCGTGGGGAAATTTGTTTTATTACTATTTATTTTTTTTAATTATTTATTTTTATTTACTATATTATAATTTATGTTTTTGTGTTTCAAACTTTATCATACCCGGGATATCTACTAGACTCTTGTTTGGACAGATTTAAGTGTGTTATTGTTAAGAATTACAGACCTACAATATAAAACGCCAAATTTCCATGCAAAATAATTGTACCGCTTTCAGCACCTAAAATCCGAAATAATCATACCGCCAGGGAGGTTAAGAGAGCTTTAACAAAGCGTGTCCAATGCTATGTTTTGAAGCAAGTGTAAACTAGCCCTAACTATTACTAACTATTAAATTATAGGTATTGGAATTTCCTTTCAAATTTGGCTGTTAGTGAACGTAATGAACGCGAATTTATCCGAAGTTATGAATTATCCAAAATAACGAATGCCGTATCTAAACGAATGGAGCGTAACAAATTAATAATAATAAATAAAAATAATAATAATAATAAAAAACTTTTTATTATTATTATTATTTATTATTAATTTGTTCCATTCCATTTGTTTAGATGCGGCATTCGTTATTTCGGATAATTCATAACTTCGGATAAATTCGTATTCGTAACGTTGACTAACAGCCAAATTTCGAAAGGAAATTTCAATACCTATAATTTAATAGTCAGTTATTATTACAGTAGTTACTTACTTAGCTATTATTTAGAATTTTCGTTCTTTCGAATCTTCTTTCTTATTTTCGGATTTTCACATTTCCGAATTTTCGAATTTACGTATTTACGAATTTCGATTATAACGAATGACCCGAAAAAAAACAAAAAACGAAATAAAGAAAACGAACAACAAACACATTTTTCGGCAGTGCACATGTCTAGCAGAAAGGATCATTTTAAACCAAATTATAGTCAATTTCATATTTCATTGGAATCAACTGAGAATAACTTTTACTTTTTAAAACTATGGATCCTTATCCTAGTGTGTTAGCTTTGTGAATTAAGCCTTGCGTGTCTTGTTTACAATGTAGAGGGATTTAAAAGCCTGTAGATGGGGTGCAGTGTGGTTCGGCGGCAATAGCACACAGAGTCCAAGTGCGATGTAAAGAACTTGAAGTAAAACAAATACAGTTTACAATAAACCTGGTGGCAAGACAGTTCAAACAGGAACACTCACGAATCCCAATGGAGTGTAGAGAGCAGGTTTTAGCTGAACTGACAGCACCTGCTAGGAGGGGCAGAATGCGGCCTAACCATTTTGTGCCCAAACGGGAAGATATCTAGAGAAGTAGCGATCCCTATGTTTTCCCTCCTTGTCAGGAACCTTACACTGCCGCTAGTTCTGTCCCTAACAGACAGGGTACTTGTCCCTACTCTACCCACTTGCAAATTTGTGCAAAGCCTGGAGCCAAGGCCTTAAATAGGCTCTGCCTGACCCAAGATGGCTGCAAGAGTCACATGGGGTGGCAGCATTCAATCGGACAGCTTCCCTAGTGACCCAGAAGCTATAGAGGAACCATGTTTCTCTTGACTTCCTTTCCAACTGGAATGGTGCTGCCATAGTGGAGAAAGCAGACTGCGCCTGCCTACAAGCCTTCTAAGGCCTCTTTCACACGGACGATCCGTATGTCCGTTTTTCATCCTTCCGTTTTCGGATGAAAAACGGACATACATTCATCCCTATGGAGCGTCGGATGTCAGCGGTGACATGTCCGCTGACATCCGACCCGCTCCGATCCGAAAAGTGTAACGGAGGAAAAACCTACTTTTCCATCCGTTTTCGGATCGGATCGGGTGACGACGGACACTACGGTCCGTCATCATCCGATCCCCCCATAGGGGAGAGCGGCGCTCTGACAGGTCCGTCGCTGCACAGTGTGCAGCGATGCACCTGTCATCTTCCTGCTCAGCGGGGATCGGCAGAGCGATCCCCGCTGAGCAAGTGGATGTTCACGGGGCGGATCATGACTGATCCGCCCAGTGTGAAAGAGCCCTAACACGTATTTAAATTCTTTTACAATACTTTTTGTTCAGCTATTCTTTCCATCAAAAACCCCTGCAGCACCACACTGGCAAAAGGGTGACAACACTCTTGACAAGTGAAGTCACCTTCACCTGATCTCAGAGCTTTGAATAAGCAACATTCCTTTTTCCTTGTGTATATCCCACTACGCTAAACTGTCTAAACACATCATCCTCCATCTCCTAGTGCAAGAGTTTCATAAGTATGGCCCGCAAGCCACATTCAGCCCCCTACAGGATTTTATCTACCCTGTGGTTAGGGTCAGTGCGGTATCCTTAATGTGCCATGAGGGGAAACTCTGATGTAAGGGTGACTCTGATATGGATTTTTTTGGGGGGTTTGTGAATATTTATTTAATATATGATGTGGCCTTGTACTGAAAAGTTTGGAGACCCTTGTCCTAATGCAACATGAGCCAAAGTCCTAGTCTGCTGAATATGAACATTTTTTTTCAGTACATATACCTCCCATGCTCGTCTCCAGGATTTCTCCAGAGCCTCTCCCATCCTCTGGAACTCACTACCTCAACCTGTCCGGCTATCCCCTACTCTTGCTACCTTCAGGTGATCCCTGAAAACTCATCTCTTCAGGAAAGCCTATCACGTCTCCAACTAATCTCCTACCACTTCCAACAGCTCATTCCCCACAGTTACAACCTTTTGTACCACCTGCCCCACCCTATTAGATTGTAAGCTCTTCTGAGCAGGGCCTTCTTAATCCTCTTGTATTCTATTGTATTATAACTGTATTGTCTCCCTTTTATATTCTAAAGGGCTGCGTAAACTGTTGGCGCTATACAAATCCTGTATAATAATAATAATACACTTGTCAACAAACATTTAATCGAAAAAAGTCATCATGGTTTTTTTTTGGTTTTTTTTTCGAGCTCACAATGCAGTGAGCAAAAACAAAAACCACACACAAAAAAGTGTACTACAGTGCATCATGGTCCCCTCCCAAATAAGAAGGACCTCTCCCTGGCCCCCCTGGGGCACAAGACTCCTGACAGTGGCACTGCACACTCAGGTCCTCCTAGCTAAAGAGCCTGGCACAGCCCAACCCTCATGATTAGCCAAAGCCAGTCGACAAATACTGGATGAGGGGCTCTCCCAAAAAGAGACTCCCAAAGGCAGGGAGTTAGGAACCTGATGACCACACATCCTCTCCCTAGACTTCAGGGTAGGCCCAAAGACCCACACCCCACAATCCTGAGTGAGAGGTGACACAAAATGAGGTGCAGTGACATACAAATTGAGAAAAAAAAGTGCCAATGTGCAAGAGAGCAGCTAAGCCTTGGGGCCTGGCCAAATGTGCACAAACCACATTTTTTTAAAATGAACATATGTACTGTTGCAATGTGAACCTGGTGTTCAATTTACTAATGAAGTAGAGAATGTTCACCCAGTTTAGTGAAACTATGTTTACACAACGATCCAACTGTGTGTAAGGAAAAATCCAGCTTTTATTTTAAATTGCCCAGCACAAGACTAGGGAAAAAGCTTTTAAAATTGATCATTCTCTACTCCTATAGTAAATCAGTCCCATTTGCAATCTCTCTGTTCTCTTCACTTTAGCGCAAATGAAGAATCAAAAGTTCTGCCAGATGTATTTTATATTAAATATCACACAAAATATATCAACAATAAGATTTATATGGATTTTGCTTTGAGAATTATAGGAATTCAATCCAGTATGAATATATGATATTTGTTATATTTATCTTAATTATTTTCTGGAACAAGTTTTAAGTGTTTCCATTATTCTCTAATTATTTTGAAATCTGTAATTACACAGTACGTTCAGTTCCTACAAATTAAAAATCTCTGTACCATAAATGCATTTCTAATTATTTTTTATAGAATGAAGCATTCTAGGCAGCCAGCACAATTAACCATCCTATAACCACTTTAAAACCTATTAGGTACATTAACTGAAACAAACCTATAACAATGAAGCCATACAGATGGCTGAAAAATCAGATAGAGCAAAAAAAACATTATAGAGTTCTATACTGGATTACATGTACAGAAGTGGCAGTTATTGCTCTCCAAGGAATTGTGGCTTTTCTTGGAATTTTAGACAGGCCACAGTCACAAGACCCTTAGGATGGGCTGGTAACTGGTAATGCCTCTGAGAGCCGTTTTGTGTGGCTTGCTAATGGCACTGACATTTATTCTGAGTAGCAAACATATGAAAGCATTTGCCGTGTCAGTAACCCGTTTTGCTTTTTCACAGGATTGATTTGATCATTTCAACTTCAAATTCAATGAGATGGAACAAACTACTCCAAACTGTTCTGCTGAACTTTACAAAGTGAAACTCCAGTCTAATTTAGAGGCAGGATATTGTTTAAAAAAACAACAACTGGGAGTTGTTGAAATCCCCTATACTCAACAGATATATCTCTTTACTTTCGCAATTGGGGAGGAAATAATATGCCCCCAGAAAACCCTCCACATTTCATCATATTGACTGACAGAAAAGTTTACAATAATGGACATATCTATAGCATCATGTGACCATTGTTCAGACCCACTAAGCTATGATGTAATGAAGACGAACACTGGGCACAATTAAGTAATTTTAAAAAATACTCAAATTCTTGACTGTTAGGGGAAAGGGAACCTCTTAAACAGTTTTATTTTAAATATTTCCAAGAATTAGATGCCTAAAAAAGGCATTCGAGGTATACAGTATCTCACAAAAGTGAGTACACCCCTCACATTTTTGTAAATATTTTATTATATGTTTTCATGTGACAATACTGAAGAAATTACACTTTGCTACATGTAAAGTAGTGAGTGTACAGCTTGTATAACAGTGTCAATTTGCTGTCCCTTGAAAATAACTCCACGCACAGTCATTAATGTCTAAACCGCTGGCAACAAAAGTGAGTACACCCTTAAGTGAAAATGTCCAAATTGGGCCCAAAGTCTCAATATTTTGTGTGGCCACCATTATTTTCCAGCACTGCCTTAACCCTCTTGGGCATGGAGTTCACCAGAGCTTCACAGATTGCCACTGGAGTCCTTTTCTACTCCTCCATGACGACATCACGGAGCTGGTGAATATTAGAGACCTTGCGGTCCTCCACCTTCCGTTTGAGGATGCCCCACAGATGCTCAATAGGGTTTAGGTCTGGAGACATACTTGGCCAGTCCATCACCTTTATCCTCAGCTTCTTTAGCAAGGCAGTGGTTGTCTTGGAGGTGTGTTTGTGGTCGTTATCATGTTGGAATACTGCCCTGTGGCCCAGTCTCCGATGGGAGGGGATCATGCTCTGCTTCAGTATGTCACAGTACATGTTGGCATTCATGGTTCCTTCAATGAACTGTAGCTCCCCAGTGCAGGCAGCACTCATGTAGCCCCAGACCATGACACTCCCACCACCATGCTTGACTGTAGGTAAGACACACTTGTCTTTGTACTCCTCACCTGGTTGCCGCCACACACGCTTGACACCATCTGAACCAAATAAGTTTATCTTGGTCTCATCAGACCACAGGACATTTCCAGTAATCCATGTCTTTAGTCTGCTTGACTTCAGCAAACTGTTTGCAGGCTCTCTTGTACATCATCTTTAGAAGAGGCCTCCTTCTGGGATGACAGCCATGCAGACCAATTTGATGTAGTGTGCAGCGTATGGTCTGAGCATTGACAAGCTGACCCCCCACCCCTTTAACCTCTGCAGCAATGCTGGCAGCACTCATACGTCTATTTCCCTAAGACAACCTTTGGATATGACGCTGAGCATGTGCACTCAACTTCTGGCCTGTTCTGAGTGGAACCTGTCCTGTTAAACCACTGTATGGTCTTGGCCACCGTGCTGCAGCTCAGTTTCAGGGTCTTGGCAATCTTCTTATAGCCTAGGCCAGTTTTGGCGAACCTTGACACTCCAGATGTTTTGGAACTACATTTCCCATGATGCTCATGCACTCTGCAGTGTAGTTGAGCATCATGTGAAATGTAGTTCCAAAACATCTGGGGTGCCAAGGTTCACCATCACTGGCCTAGGCCATCTTTATGTAGAGCAACAATTCTTTTTTTCAAATACTCAGAGAGTTCTTTGCCATGAGGTGCCATGTTGAACTTACAGTATGTATGAGAGAGTGAGAGTGATAACACAAAATTTAACACACCTGCTCCCCATTCACACCGGAGACCTTGTAACACTAATGAGTCGCATGACATCGGGGAGGGAAAATGGTTAATTGGGCCCAATTTGGACATTTTCACTTAGGGGTGTACTCACTTTTGTTGCCAGCGGTTTAGACATTAATGGTTGTGTGTTGCATTATTTTGAGGGGACAGCAAATGTACACTGTTATACAAGCTGTACACTCACTACTTTACATTGTAGCAAATTGTCATTTATTCAGTGTTGTCACATGAAAAGATATAATAAAATATTTCCAAAAATGTTGGGGGTGTACTCACTTTTGTGAGATACTGTATTTCAGTGTATCTAGTTGGGAGCCTTGCTCCAAATAATGAAAACCTGTGACATGTTTATTGTTAGTAATGACGCATGCAACAAATGCTAGTAGTTCTTTTTTTGCAACATTTTTATTGTATTGCGCTATTGTGTCAAATTCAGAAATAACAGCACATCGGTTATAAGGAAAGTGAAAGTAAATGAGACCTTTTCCATGTTAGAGTAAATTGTTATTGTGTTGCATGTGTGTCGCATATTTAAGAAAATTCTATAACAAAATGTGTCATTAAGTTCTGCTGGAACTGATGTTTCGTAAAGTTTTCATTATTCTGCCAACTTTTCTAAATAGCTTTTCTGCCTGTAAAATGCCACCACTTTGCAGCAAAGATGCTTGAGACAGTTTTGTAAGAGTTGGTAAATGTTCATAAACACCCTAACGACACGTACATGAATCTATGACAAGTTCCGTAATATGTCGCACTGATGCGAGACAGATTTCTAAAGAATATCTACAACATTCTTTATGAATGCCGAAGAGTAAAATTTACTGATGCGCTGGAAAATTTTAGAAGCCAGTTACCACTTGTTCCCTTTTCTCCATAAAAAAGAACCAATTCTTTTAACATCTTGGAAACAAACATCCCGGTAGCTTCAAGAATAGACACAGCCATCTTTTATCGCCCATCATTCTTAGTGGGAGATCTACATGTTCAGGCGGTTATACGCAAACATCCTAGGGATCTTTATGTCTTTGAATTTGTATGATAGTTGTACCTGATGAATACTGAAGAAAATGAAATGAAGACAAGTCAATTTACAACATTTTATTTATCCTATTTTCAAAATTTTTGGAGACATTAAAGTATAACTAAAGGCAAAAGTTTTTTTTAGTTTTGGATAGCGGGAAGTTGGATTAGAACACCTGTCAGTTTTTTTTCTGTCTGTGTACTTGTTAGGGAGATTCAGAGTCTGTGTCCTGTTTACCATTATCATTGAAAGTAATAGAAAATTCAAAATTTTGTTCCCAGAAAAGTAATAGAGAGGAAATCTAGTTCTGGTGACCGGGGGGGGGGGGCCCAAGAGATTTCCTTAATTTTCAGGGATTTCCTCTCACTTCCTGTTTGGCTATAGGACAGGAAGTAAAGATAATTCTCCCTTATGGGACAAAGATGGCAAAAATAAACCTTACAGGGGTTATAATCCTTCCTTACGCTATCCAAAGTGAGAAAAAAAAAAGTTTTGCCTATAGTTATATTTTAATGTTGTCATGTAACAAAAGCAGAACTTTATTCACAATTATACTGGTTTGTAACATGAATTCAAACAAACGAAGGAATAACAAACATGAAATATAGATTACTCTAAGCTAATACAAAAGGCCCCACATCAGTTTAATAAATCAAATTAGGAAGACAATAGTGAATATTAATTCGCTATTGTCACACAACTGGGTGGGCTTGGGGTACAGTGCTCTGCACCCCGAGCCCACCATTTTTTGAAAATCTATTAAAACCTCTGGCTCTAATCACGTGCTTCCAAAGAAAAAAAATATACCCCTTTTGGAATCCATGCGTCTCACACCCCGCATGTAGATGACGGGGCCGGACACATGGATTAGGGGGGCGGCGCCCCTGTGCCCTGCATTACGGTCTGCCACTGGTTTCAAGGCTGTCACTTGGCAACTCGAACTTTCAGCTCCCTTCATACATTTTCTATGGAATTAAGGTCTGGAGACTGGCTAGGCCACTCCATGACCTTAATGCGCTTCTCCTTGAGCCACTCCTTTGTTGCCCTGGCGGTATGCTTTGGATCATTGTCATGCTGGAAGACCCATCCACGACCCATCTTCACTGTTCTGGGTGAGTGAAGAAGGTTATCATACAAGATTTTACAACACACGGCCTGTCTATTGGCCCCTCAATCCGGCCAAGTCAGCCTGTACCTTTATCAGAGAAACAGCCCCAAAGCATTATGTTTCCACCTCGGTGCTTGACTGTAGGGATGGTGTTTTTAGGGCCATAGTCAGCATTTTTCTTCCTCCACACACGGTGAGTCGAGTTAATGTCAAAGAGCCCAATTTTGGTCTCATCTGAACACAGCACTTTCTCACAATTCTTCTGTGAATCATTTAGATGTTCATTGGCAAACTTCAGATTGGCCTGTACATGTGCCTTCTTGAGGAGTGGGACCTTGTGGGTACTGCAGGATTTCAATCCAAAGCAGCGTATTGTGTTGTGTTACCAATGGTTACCAATCGTTTGTTTAGTGACTGTGGTCCCAATTGCCTTGAGATCATATACAAGCTCCTCCCGTGTAGTTTTGGAATGCTCCCTTACTTTTCTCATGATCATCCTTACCCCATGAGGCGAAACCTTGCATGGAGCTCCAGACCGAGGGCGATTGATGGTTATTTTTTATCTCTTCCATTTGCGAACAATCGCTCCAACAGTCTCCTTCTCACTAAGCTTCTTACTTATGGTCTTGTAGCTCATTCCAGCCTTGTGCAGGTCTACAATCTTGTCCCTGACGTCCTGTGACAGCTCATTGGTCTTGCCCATGATATTGAGGTTTAACCTCCCTGGCGGTATTCCTGAGTCTGGCTCGGGGTGGAATTTCAGAACCAAAATCGGTAACCCCGAACCACACTCGGGATCACATCGCAGGATCCAGGAAGAGCTTACTTACCGTGTCCCCTGGATCCTGCGATGTCTCCCCGCAGTGTAAGCGGCTCGTCCTCAGCTCGATTCATCACAGAGCCGAGCTCCGTTTCCTGCGAGTGTTGCGACGCACGGGGATGGAGAACTGCGCCAAATTCAAAAAGTGAAACACACACAATACATACAGTATACTGTAATCTTACAGATTACATTACTGTATGAAATTATTTCACCTCCCTTTTGTCCCTAATGGTTTCTCCAGTGGCCTGCATGCATTTTTATATTATAAAAACTGTTCTTTCTGCCTGGAAACTGGAGATTGTCCATAGCAACCAAAACTGTCCCTTTACATCAAAAGTGATTTTACACCAACTAGAGCGATAGTGATTTGTGGGGAGATCCGTCATCAAACACTGAAAAGTAATGACAGCGACAATTCTGCAACTGAGCAAATTTCAGTGTTTTTGATTTGATTACATTATTGAATAATTTTTATTATTATTATATTATTATTTGGTATAATTATTTATACTTATTTATTATATTATAATTTATGAGTTCGTGTTTCAAATGTTATCATACCCAAGATGTCTACTAGACTCTGGTTTGGACCGCTTTCAGCATCAAAAATATGAAATAATCATACCGCCAGGGAGGTTAAATGGAAGTAAGAGAGTCTGTGGACAGGTGTCTTTATATACATTACGAGTTGTCAATTGAAGCACCCTCTTAAATTGTCAGGACTAATCTTTGTACCACATGAGCACATACTGTAGTCAGTCTGTGGGAGCCAGAATTATTGTTGGTTGGTAGGGGATTAAATACTTATTTTACTAACTGAACTGCAACTCAATTTATAACATTTGTATCATGTGTTTTTTCTGGTTTCTTGGTTGGTATTCTGTCTCTACCATTTACAATTCACCTATGATAACAATTATAGACCCTTAATTTTTTGTAAGTGGGCAAACTTACAAAATCTGCAGGGGATCAAATAAATATTTTCCCCACTGTATGTGGACAGCTATATTTTCTTGGCTAGACTGGAGTTGGGCTTTTTATGTGATATGATTTCATGTAAAGACACCCAGCATGCAGACAGTCAGCTTGGGTAACCTGTCTTCTCTACAGGAAATGCTTTTGCTTCAACAGTTAGCAGGCAGCACTTCCTGATTATTTATAACTGAAAGAAGCCAGTGGCAGCATAGACAGGTGCACCAGCAATAAGGCTGTCGTCCTTGCTTAAATGTATCCTTTTTTTTTTGGTCTGGACAACAGCTAAAAAGTTTGTAGTTATAACCATATTATAATTGTATCTGGACCGTGGTATATAGGGACTCTGAGAAAACCGAAGATTGACTGTACTAGAAACCGGTGGGATATAGTGGTGCTTCAGCGCAAAGCTGCTGTGCAATAGGCTCCCTGTATTTCTGCGACCTGGCTTAAAAACCCGGACCTGGACCTACTACACGTGTAAAGGGCTATTTTAAATGATTAATTATTACATTACTTATTTATTAATAAAATACCATCAGTTCCCTTGAAACTGCCTAGAATGGCATGCAACTTCCATTCCCTTGTACTTCCCTGGTTTGTTTGTGACTAGCACTAAGGTTAGCGCTTATAACCTGTAATTATGAGCAATATATATCTGGAGTGGGGTCATGGGGGAGATTTACTATAACTGGTGCACATAGTAACCAAACAGCTTATAACTTCAGCTTGTTCAATTTAGCCTTGAGAATAAAGCCCGGAATTGGTTACTAAGCACAGCTGCACCAGATTGGTTCTGTGTGCACCAGTTTTAGTAAATCCCCCCCTATTCTCAAACTGTTGAACATGATTGTCAGTCAAACATGGGGCATTTTTTAAGGGTTACATATTGGGTAAATGAATAGCCAAGTGTGTGATTAGAAAAGCTGTCACAAACCTGCACAATGTATTTTAAAAATGCATAAACAGAGATTACCTTTAATCTAACCTCTAACCACACCCCATTTGAACCACGCCCATATAAGCCACACCTGCTATTTCACATAAACCACGCCCATTGGTTGTTTTTCTATGTCATGCTTACAACCGCATACCCCGCCCCTAATTATAATAAGACTCCGCCTACAACCAAAAAATGTCTCTATACATTTTTTTACAATGTTGGCAACTATGCTGAGGGAGTAACAGTCTGCAGCAAGTGAAGTGCTGAAAGTGAATGTGCTGGAGAGGAGATTGAGGTGTATATACTAGAGTGTAATCCCATCAAATAAAAAACAAAACAAAGCTGTGGACTAGTTTATGTCTCCGAGTGACTGAGAGATGGATGTCTGGCTGGGCAGGGTGACAGGTGAACTTACTCTTTAAAGTGATACTAAACAAACACTGTTTAATTTACATTGTCTGTTCTATTTCTGTATAAGGATGATGGCAAATTGTCAATGTAAATATTTTATTACAAAAAACATTTTTACCTTTACCTTTTTACTAATCGATATACAGCTGTCAAATGACCAGAATCTTTCCCAGCCTGTCTGCAGAGAAATATAAGCAGGAGGAGCGTCTAGTCATCTGCTGCTGGTCACATGTTCAAAAGAAAAAAAAAAAAAACAGCCTTTGGAATACAGAGGAAAAAATAAATTATTAATATCAATAAACTGTTTTAAATTGTCATACACATATATATTTGAAATCAAATCTTTTTTATTTTTTGGCAATAACATGGTGTGGGCAGATTTCTACCAGTCACAGGCTGTGTCACGCCCCTCCAGCCTGTGTCTTAGAATAGGAGGGAGGTGATGCCTCCGTCAATCTACAGGTACAGTGAGGAAAAAAAGTATTTGATTCCCTGTTGATTTTGTATGTTTGCCCACTGACAAAGAAATGATCAGTCTATCATTTTAATGGTAAGTTTATTTTAACAGTGAGATACAGAATAACAAAAAAATCAATCAACAAGATTTCTGGCTTCCAGGTGTCTTCTATACAGGTAACAAGCTGAGATTAGGAGCACGCTCTATGCAAGATCTCACCTTGTGGAGTTTCAATGATCACGAGAACGGTGAGGAATCAGCCCAGAACTACATGGGAGAATCTTGTCAATGATCTTAAGGCAACTGGGACCATAGTCACCAAGAAAACAATTGGTAACACACCATGCTGCAAAGGGCTGAAATTCTGCAGCACCCAGATGGTCCGCCTGCTCAAGAAAGCACATGTACAGGCCCATCTGAAGTTTTCTAATGAACATCTGAATAATTCAGAGGATAACTGGGTGAAAGTGTTGAGGTCAGATGAGACCAAAATCAAGCTCTTTGGCATCAACTCAACTTGCCGGAGGAAACAATATACTTTAGGGGTGTTTTTCTAAGGGGACAGAACAACTTTACAGCATCAAAGGACGATGGACGAGGCCCATGTACCCTCAAATCTTGTTTGGGAACCTCCTTCTTTCAGCCAGGGCATTGAAAATGAGTTGTGGATGGGTCTTCCAGCATGACAATGACCTAAAACACACGGCCAAGGCAACAAAGGAGTGGCTCAAGAAGAGCACATTAGGGTCCCGGAGTGACCTAGTCAGTCTCCAGACTTTAATCCCATAGAAAATATGTGGAGGGAGCTGAAGGTTCGAGCTACCAAATGTCAGCCTCAAAACCTTAATGACTTTGAGAGGACCTGCAAAGAGGAGTGGGACAAAATCCCTCCTGAGATGTGTGCAAACCTGGTGGCCAACTACAAGAAGCATCTTACCTCTGTGATTGCCAACAAGGTTTTTGCCACCAAGTACGAAGTCATGTTTTGCGAAGGGATCAAATACTTATTTCAGGCATTAAAATGCAAATCAATTTATAACTTTTTTAAAATGCATTTTTCTGGATATCTTTGTTATTCTGTCTCTCACTGTTAAAATAAACCTACCATTAAATTATCGACTGATCATTTCTTTGTCAGTGGGCAAACATACAAAATCAGCAGGGGATCAAATACTTTTTTCCCCACTGTAAAATCCCATCCCCATTGTGTTTAGCTGGTTAGTGGGCATGGAGGAGAAGGGAGGGAGTGGGCTGTCATTTATCACTGTGTATACCCCCACACGTGTGATTCTATAGTCACATGGGCTGCTCAGATGTGATAGGGAGGAAATGCTCAGTATAGAAACTCACTGAAAACTGAGCATGTGCAGAGTTGCCACCACAGCTGGAAAATCCCTAGCTGAATTGGGGACATGAACAGAAGGTGGAGATTGAGAAGAGCGGGATCAACCAGTTTTTTTGCAGAATACAGAAAACTATTTTCACAGTGACTGAGTGCGTATGAACAGCGTGTAATACACCATTTATTGATAGTTTTTTTTTTATGACGTGGGTTTAGTGATACTTTAAGGTTTTAGTATCTTGACAAAGGTTTTACTGACATTTTTTCTTGAATAATGCACCCCACTACCTGTGGCCTTAATACAAAGAAAATGGTAAGCATTTATTTAATTGCCATGTTTGTTCAAGGTCTCTCTCTGAAAAAGTATATATTAAAAAAAAAAAGATTTCCTGAGAGAAATGGCAATGCTGTAATGCTGTCATTGATGTCCTTGTGTTCTGCAAATCCCATATTTATGCTACAATTTGTAGTTAATCGCAATGAGCTAAAAACATTGCAGGGATTACTTGCATTGTGACTAATTTAGACCACGGGCTTCTATCCTGTGATCGATCCCTTGATTGTGCAAGTAAAATTACACATGAGCCTGTTTCCTTGCCTCCCATGTGTACCAACAGAGGAGACTGAAAGCTTACAATTTTAGATGCGTTTTTACCGGTTTTGCTGTAGCTGCAGGGGCAGCAGGTGGGGGTGCGCACATGCCCACTGAGCGTATCCCATTCAATTAAATGGGGCTGCTCTGCAAGCTAGTATGGCACGCTAGTTCAGCGATCAAGGATTTAAAGCAGGCAGTAAGGAGGTGATACAACGCCTTCCCACTGCCTGTAGAATGCTCTCAGAAGAGCAATGCAAATGCAATATAAAAAAGCTTGTGTGAACTAGTCCTATAAAGCTCAACTCTCAAAGCTAGCACACTGGGATACAAACCGTTAAAAAAAAAAGAAAAAAAAGAAACTACAGTTATTTTCAACTGTCTCGAATGAGATTTGAAAATGCCAGTCACTTCCTTCCCATACTATGCATACTTACCTACAAAACTGGCAGAAGGGTCTCAGTGTCCACAAGATTCTGCAAGAATGAAGACAGCAAATGCTCTATCAATGTAAAAATTGTTAAGGGAGCAAATAAGAACTCAATGGGAGTGTATCTAACCCCAGCTAGAATAGCTCACTACGGGGGGGGGGGGGGGGGGGGGGTTAATAAGCTTCTAACTTCAGCTTGTTCAATTACAGCAAAATTTTACCCATAACAACTTGATAAAAAATAATGTCCTTTAGCAGGGAACATACATTCTACATTAATAATTATGTTGCCAAAATGAGTGTGTGCTGTAAATTGCCTCCTTTTTCTTCTTGCTGGAGGCTGCCATTTTACTGAAGCCCAGAGCCCCTGAGCAGCAGTAAACCTTTAGGCTGTCAGCAGACTGGCCTCTAGTGGCTCTGATTTTAGGCACAGTGCTTAAAAATAGAGAGCAACTGAGCATGTGCAGAGCAGGGTGAGACAGTGTATTACTGGATTTCAAACAGCATAGACACTTATTTTTAATGTTTTACATAGCTATACGTGCAAAAGGAGCCAGCCTGAAGCGATCTAGCAGGACTTAATTTTCGGACTAAAGTTCCACTTTAAAGCTGAGCTCTAGGCTCCAAACTATTTATTCACATTTATTCCTCAATAGCCATAAAGTATACAAATCCATGCTGAAGGCGCCAAATGCCTTTGCAAACCTAGATGTAACCTAATAAAAGTAGTAGTGATCCAGCAAACCCACCCACTACACCACTACTGTATAAATATCCGCTTCAATGGTGCCCATTCATACCCGAGCGTCGTGTTTCTTGAAGCACAGAAAAGCACATGAGTTTCTTTTGGGTGTGGTCACATGTTTTTGGTTCCTATAGACTTCATTGGGAGCTATTGAAAAACATCTGAAAATGCATGTAATGTGCATTTTCATGCAATTGTATTGCTACTCCTCTTACTAACTTACTTTCCATTGGCTAAAACAATAAGGCTCATACCTGAAAATACCTGAAAACTGCACATAAAAATATGCATAAAGAACACTCAAATGCAAACCAATTCTAACCCATTCACAGCTGAGCGGCAGGAAGTGCTGATTCAAAACTTTACTGGAAGTGCTTCATCACTCGATACGAGGGGCGGCCCAGCCATTAAGGGCACACGGGTACCGCCTCCCCTTTCCATCGCCGCCCCCACCCCCTATTCATGCATCCAGCCTGTTTAAGGATGCCGGGCACATGAATTACAGCGGCAGAGGTTTTTTTTTTTTTTAAGCACCTGATAGAGCCAGAGGCTCTAACAAGCTTCAAGATAGGGTGGGCTCCAGACACAGAGCATTGCACTCGGAGCCCACCCAGGTCTGTTAGAATAGCGAATGAATATTCTCTATTCTAACACTGAATCGCCTCTCTACCAATCAGGAAGAGCGGGTGTGAGACGCGTTTCCCAATTGTCCAAAACACTTCTGCGTTCTGATTGGCCAATGAAGAGGAGGGAGGAGACGGAAGCTGCCGAGCAGGGGATGGAGACTGCAGCTTGTAATGCCCGCGGAGGAGAGCCCGGGGAAGCTGCCCATGGTTGAGGTAAGCGCACTGACCGACTGACCGACCCGGGAGGGGGGGGGGGGGGGTTGGGTGCACTGTTTGCCACCCCCCCCCAAGAAAATTACCACCAGCTGCCACTGCTCGTTACTAGGATTTCCATTATAGCCGACAGTGCCTGTTCACACCTCGTGTTGCTTGAAGCTTCAGCTCATGTACTTTTTTAACCAGTTCCGGACCAGCTGCCGCAGTTATACTGTGGCAGTTTGGCCCAGCTGGGCGAAGCAGCGGCCGCGCCAATCGCATTCGCTTCAGAACCGATCAATCTCCAGGCCCAGGCCAATGGTTTCTGGCCTTCACCTAGTGATCGGTCCTGGCGAATGAAATCCTTCTCCTGCATGTGTAAGTGTAAACACAGCAGGGGAAGTGATGTCATTTCTCCTCATGGAACTCTTTTACGTTCCAGAGAGAGGAGAGAAGACATCTCAGAGTAAGTGCACCAACACTACACTGACACCAGTTCACGTAGGTACACTTGTCACCCCCGTTCACCCCCCGATCGCCCCCCCCCCAGTTAACCCCTTCACCCCCTGGCACTGTCACCCAATGCATTTTTTTATCACCGTACTGGTGTATTAGTGACAAAAATCAGTGTTAGGGTACTTAGTGTAGGCCCAGATAGGTCTAGGGACCCCCCCTAATAAAGGTTTAACCCACTTGATCACCCCCTATCACCAGTGATAATTGTATCAGTGTCACGGGTGAAGCTGGTTAGCAAGGTTTTTTTTTTTTATAGCGTCAGGGCACCCACCTTATATAACCTAAATAAAGGTTTAACCCCTGATCACTCCGTGGGTGATATCAGTTAGGTTTTAGTGTCAGATAGGGTCTGTGTCGTCCCAGGCAGCGTCAGATTAGTGCCAGTAGTGCTAACACCCAAGCACGCACCAATACACCTCCCTTAGTAGTATAGTGTCCGATCTATACTAGCGTCCCCAGCAGTTTAGGGTTATCAAAAACGCAGTGTTATCACACACTATTACCGGGATCAGCCCAGATACCTGCTAGCACCTGCGTTTAGCCCCTCCGCCTAGCCCAGCCCAGCCCACCCAAGTGCAGCATCAATCTATTATTGTCACAAAACACATAACTGCAGTGTTTGCAGGGACAGGCCTGATCCCTGCGAATGCTAACAGGATTTTTTTTTGTAGCGTTTGAAGCAATCGCTGATAGTTAGGAGCTTTTGTTCCTGTGAGTCTCACTAGTGTACCAGTAAATTTAGAGACCAAAATGTCAAATCGAAGGTACACTAGTAAAGAGCCCTACACATTTCTGAGCATGACAGATAGTGAAGAGGAAGTCCCCCATCTGTCAGATTTAAGCTCAGAATACGAACCGGTAGACAGCAGCGGCACCCAGACAGATAGCTCTGACGATGGAGTACTGGTCCCTGCCAAGGTCAGGCGTACCCGACCCCGTTCTTCTGCTGTTGTTGAGGTGCAAGAACCGCAGGGCTCTCGTATGGAGCAGAGAGCCAGTACTAGTGCCACTCATCCTTTTGGTGAACTGGCAAGCACCAAAGGCCTAGTACATCCTGCTCGTACATCCAGTTCTGCAGTAACACGTGGTGACGTGGCGAGTCCCATAAGTGCAGTTCAAGCTGGTGAGGTGGCAAGCACGAGTAGTGTCCTGCAGCCACCAAGAAGAAGACAAACACAGGCCCGTCGAGCTTATAGTGCCCTTCCTGCTGCATTTGCCAATTCTAATTGGGAGCCCACCACTTCTGCAGCACCCGTACTTTCCCCATTCACTGGCCAACCCGGCATTCAGGTGGAAACAGTTGATTTTATGTCACTTGATTTTTATTCACTGTTTTTCACCGAAGATCTCTATAGATCTATTGTGGACCAAAGCAATTTGTATGCTGGTCAATTAATTGCAGCTAATCTCCAGTTAACCCTTGCCAGAGATTGGGAACCTATCTCCGAATTTAAGACCTTCCTGGGTCTATCCTGCCTCATGGGCATAACTAAAAAGAGTGAGTTGCAGTGATATTGGTCCACTGACCCAATTCACCATATGCCCCTGTTCTCTGCCTCCATGACCAGGGCACGATACGAGCAGATCTTGCGGTTCATGCACTTCAGTGATAATGAACTCTGTCATCCTCGGGGTGACCCTGGATTTGATCGGCTCTACAAAATTCGGCCCCCTCGTAAACCACTTCAACCAACAGTTTGCAGCCTTGTTTACTCCCGATCAAGTTGTCTGCGTTGATGACTCCCTGATTAAGTTTTCTGGCCCCTTGTCTATCAAACAGTACCTTCCCAGCAAGCGTACCAGATACAGGGTCAGGATGTATAAGCTCTGTGAGAGGGCAACAGGCTATACATATAGTGCAACTTTGTGCAAAAAAAAAAAAGTTTGTCATTTTCCCGTAACTTGTGGCAAAATATAAAATATTCCATGGACTCAACATGCCTCTCAGCAAATAGCTTGGGGTATCTACTTTCCAAAATGGGGTCATTTGGGGGGGGGTTTGTGCTATCTGGGCATTCTGTGATAGGTAGTGAGGAATGAAATCAAAAATTTACGCCCTTAGAAATCCTAAAGGAGGTGCTTGGTTTCGGGGCCCCGTACGCGGCTAGGCTCCCAAAAAGTCTCACACATGTGGTATCCCCCTGCTCAGGAGCAGCAGAATGTATTTTGGGGTGTAATTCCACATATAACTATGGCACGTGTGAGCAATATATCATTTAGTGACAACTTTGTGTAATTTTTATTTATTTTTTGTAATTTTTCAATCACTTCTGACAAAAAAATCAAATAATATTCAATGTGCTCAACATGCCTCTCAGCAATTTCCTTGGGGTGTTTACTTTCCAAAATGGGGTCATGGGGTTGGGGGTTGTACTGCCCTGCCATTTTAGCACTTCAAGAAATTAGATAGGCAGTCATAAACTAAAAGCTGTGTATATTCCAGAAAATGTACCATAGTTTGCAGACGCTATAACTTTTGCGCAAACCAATAAATATATGCTTATTGACATTTTTTTTTACCAAAGATATGTGGCTGAATAGATTTTGGCCTAAATGTATGACTAAAATTGAGTTTATTGGATTTTTCTTATAACAAAAAGTTGAAAATTTCATTTTTTTTCAAAATTTTCAGTCTTTTTCCATTTATATCGCAAAAAAAAATCGCAGAGGCAATCAAATACAGTCAAAAGAAAGCTCTATTTGTGGGAAAAAAAAGGACGCAAATTTTGTTTGGGTACAACATTGCATGACCGCGCAATTACCAGTTAGAGCAGCACAGTGCCAAATTGTAAAAAGTGCTCTGGTCATTGAGCAGCCTAATGTTCTGGAGCTAAAGTGGTTAAACTGGGAGTGACAGGCCCTTATGGGCACCATAGAATATAACGGGAATCCTCAAGTAGAGCAATGAGGCAATTCTAGAAAAGCACTTCAGATTGCTCAGGTGTGAATGGGAACCACAGAAAACAATTGGAATCCCCATTTTGAGCATTAAGGCAACTCTAGAAAATCACGTCAGATTGCTCAGGTGTGAATGGGCACCACAGAAAACAACGGGAATCCCCATGTTGAGTGTTGAGGCTTTTTTTAAGGAAAGAACTTCAAATTGCTCAGGTGTGAATGGGCATCACAGAAAACAATAGGAATCCCCATGTTGAGCACTGAGGTGTCATGAATGTCACATCTACCTCAATGCATGTGGTCATACACTATAGCTAGCTACTGTGTGCTTCACCTATATCAGCCCCCTTTTCCTTAAGACAAGCAGGCCTACCGGTACTTGGTTGCCCCCAGGACTTATGCACAAGGCTATAGTGCCTGGCTACCACACTAGGGCAGACACAAGCAGAGCAAACAACAGACTACTTGCAGTTTAGCAGACAGATAGCGTGGTTCTAAGACGGTCCAGGTAATAAGGCAGGCTGGGTTCAGGGAATAGTCCAATATCCGATCCAATGACAGTCTAGGTCAGGGATGGTGAACCTTGGCACCCCAGATGTTTTGGAACTACATTTCCCATGATGCTCATGCATTCTGCAGTGTAGGTGAGCATCATGGGAAATGTAGTTCCAAAACATCTGGGGTGCCAAGGTTCGCCGTCACTGGTCTAGATAAAAGGCAGGCTGAGTTCAGGGAATAGTCCAATATCCGATCCAGGTCATATGCAGGGAAATCCAACAGCAAAGCAAGGCAGACAAACTGGAGGCTTGATCAGGAACAATGCAGGTAACTGTCTCTTTCACAAACAATGAGAAATAAACAGATACAAAGTATTTCTCCCTTTAGCACTCATCCAAAAAAAGAAAAAAGACAAATACAAATATATATAGCTGCTACTATAAAAATGTAAACTGTATCAAAAATATGTTAAAAAACCAAAGTCTTTTAAACAGCGCTTAAGAAGTTCATATGTGAAATAAAATACAAATAAAGATGAAAAGTTCCACTTGTGTCTTAATTGTGTACAGCAGGGTGTGGGGTGGTAGCTGATCCATTTATAAAGAATGATGAACACCAACTCTCTGCTGATCAAAATCCCAGATAAATCCTTCACCACATCACCGCTTTTATGGGAATCCCCTATAGGTAATTCACTTACCAGAAGGTGATGAGTTAACAGCGTGCCATTCACTGGTTTAATATCGACCGACTTAGTTCACTCAAATAGGACTGGATGAATGGATATTTGGATAGCTGTCAGCGCACTCTGCATACTTCCATCTAAATTAAGCTCATAACGAGCGAAGAAATAGAAGGGCCCATAGCGTAATCCAGTAAATGAAAATACTTTTATTTTAAAAAACAAAGTGATCCCATATAGATGTACACCTACAATGTATTAAAATAATATAAGCATGTATCATAGATCTTTGAGTCCCGATATACCTTAGTACCACTGAGAGCGGTATTCCCGGCGGGTATACCTTATGCTAAGTGATCATGACATGAGGCAACCCTAGGAAAGCACTTCAGATTGCTCAGGAGTGAATGGGCACCACCGACAACAATAGGAGTGTTAAGGTACTTCTAGGAAAGCACTTCAGATTGCTTAGGTGTGAATGGGCATCACAGAAAACAATGGGAATCCCCATGTTGAGCACTGAGACAACTCTAGAAGAGCTTCAGATTGCTCAGGTGTGAATGGGCACCACAGACAACAATAGGTGTGTTAAGGTACTTCTAGGAAAGCACTTCAGATTGCTCAGGAGTGAATGGGCACCACAGAAAACAATGGGAATCCCCATGTTGAGCACTGAGACAACCCTAGAGAAGCACTTCAGATTGCTCAGGTGTCAATGGGCACCACAGACAACAATAGGAGTGTTAAGGTACTTCTAGGAAAGCACTTCAGATTGCTCAGGAGTGAATGGGCATCACAGAAAACAATGGGAATCCCCATGTTGAGCACTGAGACAACTCTAGAAGAGCTTCAGATTGCTCAGGTGGAAACCAGGGCTAAAAAAACCCCAAAAAAACCTTTAAAAACATCCAAAGACCCTCAGCTCAAGTGTGAATTGAGCCTAACGACGCACTTACACTTGTGGTTGGGGTAGGGGGCTCAGCTGAGCTGAGTTTTTACTGCCCTCAACCACTAGCTTTTAAGCGGTAAAAGCAGCAGATGGAGTTGTACATGTGCCTTGGTAAGAATTAAACCCCATCCCATTCAGTGGACAGTACTGCCAGCTGGATGCACCCCATTCAATTGGGGTGGTGTTGTTGTTTTTAGGGGTTAAAACAAGCGGTGAGGAGGCGACATAACACCTCCTCAGCGCCTGTCAATTTACCACGAATCTAACGCCAGTGTAAACAAGCCCTTACGTATGTAAAAATAAACAATCACTGAAGACGTCCACACCGTACAATAACCGTATGATCATTATAGGTTAGAGCGGTGGGGATCCGATCAATATAATCTTTGCCGTTCCACCATTCTAAATGGTGTTTTACAATGCAAAAAGCATCAATAAAAAGCATGTTAAAGTGGGAAAGCTCCCAGAAGACAATAAATATGGTGTCGGGTCTTGTCTGTGTGGTGTGACCTGTGTTTGCTTTCATCTCATTCACTGTAGGAGTCTAAATGACTGCATTGTGCTTTGAAAGGGAAATTCCTGATGATACAAGATGCTAGGAATCTGTGTGTGTCTCCGCGCTCATTGCTGCGCCCCCCTCCCTCTCTGAACCACATCCAGGGACCGCTCGTCCTACTACAGCGCTCACACTGTTACGAGCCGTACCATCTCAGGAAAAGAGGGGTGCCTTTCATCTGCAACTGAGGGGGTGGAAAGTTTTGATGCCCCCCCATTAGAAATGAATGGCTTATTTTCTGACGGGTTTTTACAGTACATACAGACAACAGGTGGATACAAAGCACCTGGAGCACCAGCCTGCTCACTACCTGCATGTACTAAGTGCAATGTATAGACGAATGGAAAGACACAGGTGTGATATATGATCTGTATACATTTATATATCCTGGCACTTCATGGGTGCTGGAGAACTGCGAACAACCAGGACCAATTCACTTGGCATCTGGCCAGACTCAGCATAAAGACGCATTGAGATGGCAGTGCGCACGCGCGGAGCTCGGCTTCCCCCTCCTCTCTGCTGCTCCTGTCTCCCTCAGTATGTGTGATTCCCCCGCAGTCTGGGGAGGATTGCTGCTCTCCTTACATAATTTAGTCAGCGTGGCCAGCCCGAAATTCCTTCTTTCCGTCATCCTCCATCTAGCTCCAGTGCTGCCAGGACTCCCCAAGCCGGCTGCTAGTAGAGCTCCTGTGCTGGAGCATGCAGACAAACACATGGCAGCTGTACAGGGGCTGCCCCTGCTATTCAGCCTAGTCATTGCTGTGTGGAGACACAAGTACTAGCCCTCAGCTCCATTCCTTCTATTATCCTTCTGTAATCAGCTGCTGAGGGAGTCAGTGACATGGCTGCCCTCTGCTCTACATTATTATATCCTCCAATTCAGCTTTACCAGCTATGAGCGCCGTGGACATTGCATTGATGGATATAGAACATATGGAGTTTAAGTAATAACCTGGTACACATGCATACAGATAATAAAAAACAATGTATCCACGCTCGTGGAAAAAGAAAACAAGCTGCTAGCACAATATTGGACACACAATACTACAAGTGATATACAAGAGTGCAGCACTAAAAGTCAATATAGTCTTATTACCCATAAGTGCAATGAAAGGTATGAACACAAATAAAAGCATCTAAAAAAAGTCCACAATTTTAATGAATGCACCCTAAAAAGTATACCAGCCTGTGGTTGGTGCACAAATGTAGAGAATCAAGAATCTGTGCTGCTATAGCATAGCTCCCAACTGTCCCTGATTTCAAGGGACTGTCCCTGATTTGGAGGCACTGTCCCTGATTTGGAGGGACTGTCCCTGATTTGGAGGGACTGTCCCTGATTTGGAGCAATGTCCCTCTGTCCCTCTTCTCCCCTCATTTGTCCTTCATTTTGATCTGATCTATTTTGTTGTATATTAAATGCACCTTTTATCTTTCAAAAAGTGTTTTCCACTGATAAACCTTTCATCCAAATTCTAAATTGCTGCATTTGTAAATTTTAAAAGCCAATATAAAGGAAGAGTAGTGGTAAAAAAAAGACTTGTAGATTTAATTAATCCTTTTTTTGGTTAATTCTCCTTTAAGGGGGTGTGACAAGGGGTAAGTCCCATGCCTACATACAGGGGCGTTGCTAGGTCTGCAAAAGATCTGGGGCTAGAGCCCATAGCAGCGGTCACCAACCTTTTTGCAGGCCCACGGGGGGGGGGGGGGGGGGGGGGGGCACACCGGTGGTAAGCAAGTGGTTCAACTCACCATAATGCAGAACCAGTGGGAGCCCTGGGTGTGTCACTTGCCACATCTCCTGCCACCAGATGCAGCGTGTCACTTGCCACTGTTGCCTGTCATGCCTGTCACCAGATGCAGTGTGTCACTTGCCACCTTCATCTGTCACCAGATGCAGCTTGTTACTTGCCACCGTCACCTGCCACTAGATGTGGATTGTCACTTGCCACTGTTAACTGGCACCAGATGTGGATTGTCACTTGCCACGTCACCTTCCACCATTTGCAGATTGTCACTTGCCACGTCACCTGCTACCATTTGCAGATTGTCACTTGCCACGTCACCTGCCACCATTTGCAGATTGCCACTTCACCTGCCACCATTTGCAGATTGTCACTTGCCATGTCCCCTGCCACTAGATGTGGGTTGCCACTTGCCACGTCACCTGGCACCAGATGTGGATTGTCACTTTCCATGCCAGCCAGTGCCACCAAATGTGCACTGTCGCTGCATTGGTGGCAGGCTGGCAGCACTAATCCATTTAGTGAGGGCAGGAGAGCGTTGTTGGGGGTGGGCAGTCAGAGATGATGTCATCTCGCTGCTCCCCACTGCACCTCCGACATTGAAGCAGGGGGGTCTGGCTGCAGAGTGGAGCTCCACCGATGACAGGAAGCACGTGACCTCCACTCCACCGCCCTGTGAGGGCGGAAGAGCACTGATGTGTGGCGGGCAGTGAGAGATGATGGCATCTCTCTGCACCTCGCTCCCACATTAAAGAGGCCTGGCTGTGAAGAGCGCTGATGTGAGCGCTAAATACGGCGCTCCCAACCCGCCCCAAAGATGCTGTTTGCAGGACTTTTCGTAAGGTCCCACAAGCGCACTGCCCTAGGGTGAAAAGACACACTGCAAAGAATGGGAGGCACTTTTCAGGCACTTGTAAGAGGCTATTTCTAGGGCTAAAGCGCCTGAAAACCGCCTCAGTGTGAAAGTAGCTATAGCCTTAACTCTCAACAAGACAAATCTCAATAATTTCAATGGCCCCTATTCACATCTGAACGTTCTGTCACCTAAAACAAAATGCCCGTCGCTCAAAAAAGTACATGAGCTTCTTTTTTGGCAGATTACAGGCGTTTTACTGCTTTTACATTGGTGACCTTTTGAACTTACAAAACGCCTGTACAAAAACGCTGCAAAAACTCTGCACAAACGCCTAAAAAAACGCCCAAAAAATGCCTGTAAAATAGCAACACCTAGATGTGAAGAGACAGGTGTACTCCTTTAGGAGAGGCAATCTACTCAGGAGACAGTACTCATTGTTGGAGAGATTCCTTACCCATAGGACTGGGAGAGCCCGGACAGCTGATCGAGTCTGGAGGACTGGAAGAGCTGAGGCAACTAGGCGAGTCCGGGGGGCTGAAGGAATCTGTAAGTTTCGGAGGAGTGTGAAAGCCCAGGGTGCCAGGTAATACCCTATTGAAAGCTGGGAGCAAGCCCATGCAGCAGGGGGCTGAAACTGTAGGCAGAGTGAGCCAAGAGAGCTGCTAAAGAGGGAGCCAGGGGGCTCAGCATTTTTGTGTTATCTGTTTTGTTAATGAAAATCCCCTGCGTTGGCAGCTATTTCTGTGGACTTTACTTTGGTTCTGGTTAATAAAAGTGTGCCAACAAGCCCTTAACTACAGTTTGGGCTGGCGTGGACTCACTGAAACACATCTACCATTGAGTTAAACTGTTTTCTGACTCAAGTGTGCCTGTGGAAATTCAGTGTGCCTGGCTGTGCAGGGTGGGGGGTCCCTTTCCACTTGTGGCTCTTACGTGTGGTGCGCTACATAAGGTATGTATGGATTGCATGTGTTGAAAATTTCACGTCAATAGAAATATATTTATCTAGAAAAATGGTGATGTGTTCAATGCTTATTTTACACACTGTATGTGGTCTCCTGGTGTTAAAGCCCACCTGCTGAGAGGCCGCATATATGCGTACGGCTGGCGGGAAAAGATTAAAAATACTCCCTTCTCCCCTTCTAACATTTATTGTGAAAAACCTGTGTAAGAACGATTTGTATACTTACCTATTTTCGGGCCATTCCAGTCCAGTCACGTGACCTCCACTGTGTCAGTCAACTCCAGCTAGGGGAGAGGAGAGAAGGCTCAACAACAGTTTGTAACGATAGGGGAGCGGTGATGTCATCCATAGTCTTACTATAATCAGTTGTCAGCTCTCCCATCTCTCCCCTAGAGCCGCCGCTGGCTAACACAGTGGAGATCAGGTGGCCGGACCAAAGTCGTCTGAAAAGAAGTAAGTATACATATCTTTCTTATACAGGTTAGTCAGAATAGGTGTTAAGAGGGGGAAAAGAGCATTTTTATGCTTAATTGTGTTTAGCATGGAATTTCACTTTAAGTATCAATGGGGTTGATTTTCTCAAGGCAAATAGACTGTTCACTTTGCAAGTGCAGTTGCACTAATTTTTCCCAGAGCTTAGTGAATGTGGTGAAGTTCTGCTGATTTCCCTTAGGGCCCTTTCACACTGGGGCGGTTTTCAGGCGATATTGCGCTAATAACAGCGCCTGCAAACTGACCCAAAAGTGCCGCTGTTTTGTCTCCAGTGTGAAAGCCCCGGGGGCTTTCACACTGGAGCGGTGCGCTGGCAGGACGGGAAAAAAAGTCCTGCTAGCAGCATCTTTGGAGCGGGGAAGGAGCGGTGTATACACCGCTCCTTCCCCGCTCCTGCCCATTGAAATCAATGGGACAGCGCGGCTATACCGCCGGCAAAGCGCCTCTGCAGAGGCGCTTTGCGGTGGTTTTTAACCCTTTCTCGGCCGCTAGCGGCGCTTTACAGCCGACGCCGCCCCAGTGTGAAAGGGGCCTTATTCAATCATCTGCAAGCAAAAATGCATTTTTTTTTTTTCCTTGCACCTGAATAGGTTTCCTTTACAAAGCGAAACTTCACCACATTAAATAAGCTCTGGGTTAAATGAGTACAACTACAGTTGCAAAGTGCACAGTCTATTTGCCTTTAGTGAATCAACCCCAATGTGTATTTTTTCAAGTAATGGGGAAGCAAAGTAAAGTACAGCCCGGAACTGAGTGCAGCATAGGTGTAGGGCTAGCATGACTAGGGTGGGGCTGTGAGGCGGAGATAGAGGGGTTAACTAGTCAGGCAGTGGGGGGAGTTTGGGATACTTTAAGGGGGTGGAGCTTAGGCGCAGTGGTCAGTTGGGAAGAAGTAGGTAGCGAGGAAGGTGAATTTCGGCGGTGCAGGTTAGATAGTTAGCATGGGGGATGTGGAGCGTTTGTTGCAGCAGCTGCGGGAGGAGACGGCGGCTAGGGGGACTGAGTGGCTGCAATCCACCTTGGCATCCTTGCTTCAGGGTCCGAGCCAGGCATCCACTAGCACGCCCGCACAGATCGCGGAACGGCCACGTGCTAGGAGGTCGCGACCTCCCGAGCGTTTTAGTCCCGCGGCCGATGGGGACAGGGGGAGGACTGGGGCCGGTGAGATGGAAGGGGAGCCGCCTGTGAAAAAGTCGTCGGCGGTGAGTACACGGACACGGCGGGCACGGGGGGGGGAGCGCATCAGTGGGCCCTGCTCCCGCTCCTACAGCAGGGGAAGAGAGAAGGAGAACGGCGGCCTTGGCAGGCTCCCCGCCTGGCCGGAAGGCGTCTCGGCGGGGGAGAGAGGTCGCGACGGGTGACGGCTTGGTGGACAAGGCGGCCGGGGCCTGTATTCCAGAGAGGAGAGGCCGCGGTAGGCCGGCGGACGTTACAGGGGGATTCCGGGGGGACCATGTCGCTTCACGGTCCAGGAACACGGCGAGGCGGGTTTCGCCAGCCCGGCCTGTAGCCCGGCAAGGCAGTGCCAGACCTCGTGTGGAGTTAGAGCGAACGGCGCAGGGTGATGACGTCACGCCTGGGCGCTCGGCGGCAACGGGGAATCCTGACCAGCGGCCTGGTGAGAAGGATCAAGAGATGGCCGGGAGTTCCCAGGACAGCCTGTCCGAGGGTGAAGTTGATGAGCGGGACACAGCAGAAGGACGGGAGACGACGCATAGAACTGGTGGCACGGCTGGATGTCCGGTGCAACGGAGGCAGCCAGGTGAGCAGGTTGTGGTACCTATTTTTTCTGTTGTTAGAAATGCTAGGCCCTCAAGGGGGGGGGCAGTGGGGACAAATGATAGGGAGGCTGGGGAGGGTCCCAGTGCGGGTGTCCAGTCCATAGGAGCAGCTGGGGAACAGGCTGGGGGGATGGTGCAGGTGTTATTAGCAGGTCTCAGGGAGGTGCTTGCACGCTGTGAGGCTGGCGCACGGCCGGTGAGTGGCATTTCCCCTGTGGCTGCGTGGGCAGTGCCCGGCATCGTTACGGGTCAGGGAGCTGCGCTGGCAGCCCCAGGCCCGGTGGTGGCTCCAGGAGGTACAGTGTCGGTGGGGGGCACGAGTGTTGGGGGGATGGGGGCGGCCAGTACAGGGCCCCCACCGGCAGCGCCGGTGGTGGCGGCTGCAGCGACCACAGTGGCTGGGGATGCGGCAGCGGCCGGTAAAGGGTCGGCTGGTTTGGATGGGTTGCGTTTGGCGGATGCTGCCAAATGTGAAGTATACGTTTGTTTTGAAGGGCCGTTGGGAGCGCATTTAAAGGCAGAGTTTAAGGAGCGCATTTGGAAGGGGGAATACGTTGAAATTTTCTCCTTGTTGCCTTTGGAGAAGTTTAACCTGGACAAGGTTAAGCCAGATGAGAGCAAGAAGGAGGAAGAGGAGAAGAGGCGCTATCGTTTGATTCCACGTACGTTTGCAAATTGGTTGCAAGCGTTCGCGATTCTGGCGAGTGTGATTGGGGAAAAGGCGCCGGAGAATTGCTCGCCGCTCTTCTGTTACCTCGATTCCATCGGGGAAGCACAAAGAGTGTATGGTGGGACTGCATGGCTGCGCTACGATGAGCAGTTCAGGCAGAGAAAAGCGGTTCGTCCTTCAATAAGATGGGATCACAAAGACATTAGTCTTTGGATGAAGCTGATGTCTTCTCCAAGGGGTTCTTTGCCGCCCTTTCAGGGTGGGGCCGGGGGTTCGGGGTTGTCTGGACAACCGGCCGGAGGGCGAGCGGGTTTCTGCTGGCAATTTAATGCGGGGAGTTGCAAATTCGGAGCCAAGTGTCGGTTCCGACACGAGTGCTCTACATGCGGGGGCTCCCATTCGCAGTCCAGATGCTTTAAACACGGACGTGGAAAGGGAGGGGATGTTGGAAAAAGGGAAGACGCCGGTGATGGTAGAAAGGATGGTTCCCTTTCTAAAGCGGTACCCTGATAGGGATGCGGCCCGGCTGTTGGAATTGGGTTTCAGGGAGGGGTTTCAATTGAATAGTCAGCTCAGGGCGGTTCCGCCTGCAGCTAAAAATTTGAAATCGGCAAAGGAACACGCTGAGGTAGTTACGAAAAAATTGTTAAAGGAGGTGGCGTTGGGCCGGATGGCCGGCCCGTTTCAGGCACCGCCGGTACAGGATTTGGTAATATCCCCGTTGGGAGTGGTGCCTAAGAAGGAGCCGAATCAGTTTCGGCTCATTCACCATTTGTCCCATCCTAGGGGGGGGTCGGTTAATGATTCCATCGATCCGGATCTCTGCACGGTGTCGTATACGTCCTTTGATGAGGCAGTGGCATGGGTGCAGCGGTTAGGCCAGGGGGCCTTGCTGGCTAAGACGGATATTGAGGCGGCTTTTCGCCTCTTACCTGTTCATCCGAAGTGTTGCCGATTGTTGGGCTGCCGCTGGCGGGGAGAGTATTTTGTAGATAGGTGCTTACCCATGGGGTGTGCTATTTCATGTTCGTTGTTTGAGCAGTTTAGTTCGTTTTTGGAATGGGCAGTGCGGGATACCTCCGGCCTGCACTCTGTTATACATTATTTAGATGATTTTTTGTGTATGGGGCCTGCAGGGAGCAAGGTTTGTGCATCTTTGCTGGGCACAATTCAACATGTGTTCGCCAACTTTGGGGTGCCGTTGGCTGCGGACAAAACGGAAGGCCTGGTCACCGAGTTGTGTTTTTTAGGGATTGTAATTGATACTGTGGCCATGGAGTGCCGGTTGCCTCTAGATAAATTGGAGGGCTTGCGGCGGGAGGTGGCGGAGGCCATCAAGGGGAAGAAGATTCAACTTCGCGGGTTGCAATCGCTGCTTGGGAAGCTGAATTTTGCCTGCAGGATTATGCCCATGGGGCGTGTGTTTTGCCGGCGGCTGGCGGCTGCCACGGCGGGGGTTCGGGCCCCACATCACTTTATCAGGTTGGGGTCGGAACTCAAGGAAGATTTGAGAGTTTGGGATTCTTTTCTGGCGTCCTATAATGGCTGTTCACTGTGGTTGGAAAAGGCTGTTTCCAATTTTGAGATGGAATTATTTACGGACGCGGCTGGGTCTGGTGGTTTTGGGGCCTTTTTTCAGGGTAGGTGGAGCGCCGGGGAGTGGCCGGAGCATTGGAAGGCGGAGGGTTTGGTGCGTAATTTAGCGGCTTTAGAGCTTTTTCCCATCGTGTTAGCGATGGAGCTATGGGGCGAGGAGTTTCGGAATAGGAGGGTAAGGTTTCATTGTGATAATATGGGGGTAGTGCAGGCCATTAATAACAACACCGCGTCGTCGCCACCGGTGGTGCGCTTGCTGAGGCATTTGGTGTTGCTTTGTTTAAATAAGAACTGTTTTGTTACTGCTGTGCATGTTCCTGGGATTGAGAATACCGTAGCTGATGCTTTATCTCGTTTCCAGTGGGACAGGTTTCGTCAACTGGTGCCGGACGCGGAAGTGCAGGGGAGTCCTTGCCCAGAGAGCTTGTGGAGCATCGTGTTACCACGGCGCAATTGTTGATTCGTAGGTCTGTCTCGGCAACTACTTGGCAAGCATACAGTAAGGTGTGGTTGGAATGGGAGGTGTTAATGCGGGAAGTAGGTGATGATGTTGGTGGGGCGAGCAAGGTACAGCTACTCCTGTACTTTATAGGTCGGAATTTTGAGCAGGGGGTATCGGCGGCATATATGGCTCGCAAGTTGGCTGGTTTGGCGTTTATGTTCCAAATGGCGGGTAAGCGGGATGTTACAAAAGATTTTAGGGTACGGCGTGCTATGCGCGGATATCGCGCTGGTCGAGCGACTGCCGACACAAGACGCCCGGTTTCATTTGCCTTGTTAAGTGAAGTAGTTACGCAGTTGGAAAATGTTTGTCGGTCTAGGTTTGAGTATGTGCTGTTCAGGGCGGCATTTATATTGGCCTTTTTCGGGGCGTTTCGGGTTGGGGAATTAGTGAGTAAGAATAAAAGGGGGGAAGGCGGTTTGGATGTACAAGATGTACGGGTGCGGGGGGATGCTTTAGGTGTCTTCCTCAAGAGGTCAAAGACAGACCAATTGGGAAAGGGGGCATGGGTGGAGTTGAGGTCGGTCCCAGGTTCCCCCTTGTGTCCGGTGACGGCTGTGGGGGAATTCTGTAGGGTTAGACCTGACGGGGGAGAGACATTCTTTCGTCATGAGGATGGTTCGGCCCTGTCCCGTTTTCAGTTTCAGGCTGTCTTTAGGCAATGTTTGCGGGCGACTGGGCGGACAGCGGAGGAGTATTCTTCCCATTCGTTCCGCATTGGGGCGGCTACAGAAGCGGTTCGTTGGGGTTTGGATGAGCAGGTAGTACAGCGTATTGGGCGTTGGGAATCAGCACGCTTTAAGCTTTATGTTCGCCCTACCTTGTTGTAGAATGGGGGGGGGGAGGTTGTTGTTTGTTGGGAACGGTATTACAGTAAGAGCGTTATAATTGATTTGCTATATTTTCTCTGTGTTTTTGTTTCTTGTTTTTCAGGTGCAGCAACCTGCCTAGTATGGATCTTTGGACACTCTTATGTCTATTGGGGTGCCAGAAGGGCAGATGTCAGGAAGAACGGCAGGTTGTTGGGTTTGGGGGGGGAGGAAGGGACGGTGCGGTGGATCGGTTTTCCGGGGATGTTGTGGTCTAGGGTGGTTCCGGAAATGCACAAGTTTGCTGGTCTTGATCGCCCTCCGGATGTAGTGGTATTACATGTGGGGGGCAATGATTTGGGAGTGAGGTGTGCTCGGGAACTGATTAGGGATATAAAATTTGATCTTCTGCGCCTGCAATCCAGCTTTCCTGATACTATATTTGTGTGGTCGGATATGGTGGCCAGGACAGCTTGGCGTTTGGCGCGCTCTGTGGCAGGATTGAATAGAGCGCGTGTGAAAGTTAATAAAGCGGTGGCAAAATTTTTTGTGAGGAATGGAGGTCTGGCTGTTCGACACAGGGAGTTGGAGGAGGAGACATGGCGCTTTCTGCGCTCGGATGGGGTACATCTGAACGCGATTGGCATTGATTTGTGGCAGTTGGGATTACAAGATGGTGTGCAGCGAGCAGTTAGAGTTTGGAGGGCGACGCACACGTAAGGTTGTCACGTGTTCGTCCCGTGGCAGTAGGTATTGGGGGTCTTTGAAGGCGGTGATGAGAATAATTGAGGTTTAAAATGGGGGTTGGGCTCATACGGATGTATGGGCGTCCTTTCCCAAAAAGAAAATGGCAACATTGGTGGTAGAAAAATTGCATCTGGAAGGATTAATGTGCTTATTCCTGAGCTCGCGTAATGCACGGCGTGGGGCCTTACATGGGGATACCGATGCAATGAGTTGGAGAAAGTTAGAGTTGGCCTTCAAAGACCTCCTAGGAAAATAAAAGTTGTTATGCTGTATAGTTGGTTTAATGTCATTTAAAAGATGTATTTATAAGCATTTAAGTTATATGTTGAAGAATGTTGATATTTCTGGTATTTTTTGTTATAATAAAAGGCTGCTATGGCCATTCGACTCCAAAAAAGAGAAGTTTGTGTCGTCTGGTCATTGGGTAAGAAATAGATAGTGAATAAGTTTGGGTTAATTAAGGGAGCCTCACTATATGCCACATCCCATAGTCAAGTACAGCCCGGAACTGAGTGCAGCATAGGTGTAGGGCTAGCATGACTAGGGTGGGGCTGTGAGGCGGAGATAGAGGGGTTAACTAGTCAGGCAGTGGGGGGAGTTTGGGATACTTTAAGGGGGTGGAGCTTAGGCGCAGTGGTCAGTTGGGAAGAAGTAGGTAGTGAGGAAGGTGAATTTCCCGCCCGCCCTCCCTATAGGTATGTAGTAGTGTGTTCCGGGAGCATGGAAGGATAATTTTGTTTCTTTTAAGGGGTGTTAAATTTTCAGAGTAGGGGTAATTATTTAAAACGTCGTAGCGGCAGTAGGTATTGGGGGTCTTTGAAGGCGGTGATGAGAATAATTGAGGTTTAAAATGGGGGTTGGGCTCATACGGATGTATGGGCGTCCTTTCCCAAAAAGAAAATGGCAACATTGGTGGTAGAAAAATTGCATCTGGAAGGATTAATGTGCTTGTCCCTGAGCTCGCGTAATGCACGGCGTGGGGCCTTACATGGGGATACCGATGCAACGAGTTGGAGAAAGTTAGAGTTGGCCTTCAAAGACCTCCTAGGAAAATAAAAGTTGTTATGCTGTATAGTTGGTTTAATGTTATTTAAAAGATGTATTTATAAGCATTTAAGTTATATGTTGAAGAATGTTGATATTTCTGGTATTTTTTGTTATAATAAAAGGCTGCTATGGCCATTCGACTCCAAAAAAGAGAAGTTTGTGTCGTCTGGTCATTGGGTAAGAAATAGATAGTGAATAAGTTTGGGTTAATTAAGGGAGCCTCACTATATGCCACATCCCATAGTCATGTATTGACTGTTAGAGGACTTTTAATTTCATCTCATACCTGTGTGCCTGTTCGTGAATGGAGTATTTAATAAGTTTGACCTTTGTTTGATCCATAATGTTTTAGCAGGACAGGTCTGACATTTTATTTGAATTAAAAATGAGGAAGGCTAAGGGGTGCATGTATAAAGCAGAGGTATGGATGCACGTGTGGATGGAACACAATACAAAATAATGCGTCAAGTGGAAAGAAAAAGGTGGGAAGGGTTTCAGTCACGTGACTTGTCAATGTCACACTGACTGGGTTTCCTCCATCACGGAGCCCCACACTGCATTTATGTTTGTACCTTTAAAAGGCAAATAGATAATGATATGGTGGTACTCATAGACACAAGCAGACAAGAAACAGATGCATTAGGCATCCTTATGGGGTACACCTGAGCTTTGCAGCTCACTGCTCTGTAGGGTACAGCTGATTGGACAGATTAGAACCTGACTGATAATGCTTTGCCTTCACTTATTATGCTTCCAGATAAAGACTCTATTTTCCTCTGTAGACCTAAACTTCTGATCTCTACATCAGTCATTGGACCCTGTGCTCTAAAAGCATTTGGATCTCGGATGTGCATTTGCCTCTCAGGTATGCCTTCGGCAGGCTTGAATTACTTGAAGTAGAACTATAGACACATTTGGGGTTATTTACTAAAGGCAAATTGCACTGAAAGTGCACTTGGCAGTGCAGTCGCTGTAGATCCGAGGGGGACATGCAAGGAAAATAAAAAGAAAGCATTTTAGCTTGCACATTATTGGATAATAAAATCAGCAGAGCTTCCCCTCGTTTCAGATCTACCCCTTAGATTTACAGCGACTGCACTTCCAAGTGTACTTTCAGTGCAATTTCAAGTGGACTTTGCACTTGTAGTGCAAAGTGGATTTGCTTTTCGTAAATAACCCCCATCGTTTTTTTTCATTTTGGATAGAGTAAGGAGCGTAGAATCCCCTGTCAATTTTTTTTTTCACCATCTGTGTCCCATTGCGGAGATTTCCCTTCACTTCCTGTCCCATAGCCAAACAGGAAGTGAGAGGAAATTCCTGCAAATTAAGGGAATCACCAGAACCAGTGTCAGCATTGGAACATTTCCCCTCTATTACTTTTCTGGGGACAACCCAAAGTGTTGGGATTTTCTTTTACGTTCGCCTTTAATGAAAATGGTAAAAGGGACAAATAGAGAGGGTGAATCTCCCTAACGGGGTCACAGACAGAAATAAAACTGACAGGTGTTCTAATCCCTATCTACTCTATCCAAAACTAAAAAAAAAAAGAAAGTTATACCTTTAAGTGCCGGTTCACACTAGACGCGGCACGACTTGCAGGTCGCCTCACCGAGGCGACCTGCACACGACTGCCGGGGCGACTTGCAAGACGACTTCTGTATAGAAGTCTATGCAAGTCGCCCCCAAAGTAGTACAGGAACCTTTTTCTAAGTCGGAGCGACTTGCGTCGCTCCCCTTAGAACGGTTCCATAGCACAGAACGGGAGGCGACTTGTCAGGCGACTAGGTCGCCTGACAAGTCGTCCCAGTGTGAACCGAGCCTTACTCACCTGGACTGTTATTTTCAGGTTAAGGTCCCTACAGACTTTAGAAAACCTGTACATTTATCCCAAGTCCAAGACTCTATGTTCTATAACTCCTTATAATCATAGTGAAATCATAAGGATTGCAAGATTTACCACCCACATGACCTTATCTAAGCACACCTATTAACAAAGTTAAGTGGTTTGAGGAAATTCTAGACCTGAAAGATGATGAAATAATCTCGCACGCTAGTGTCAGCCCCTAATAAATGTTCCTAGCTATATATAATACTGTAAACCTGTATAACACCACAGTGACTTCCATTCTGCTATGAATCAATGTTTTCATTAAATTACCTTGGACGTTTGTTGAGGGCTCTCGTTGGATTGTATGTGTGTGGATTCTCAAATCTGGGTCCTTTCCCTTGTTCCTGAGGGTGGTTTGCATTTTGTGTAGTGCTGCCGAAAGAGAGCCAGTGTGCCCGGTGACACTTTCAGTGACCCTTAGAAAATCCAAATCCAGCTCCCAGATGCTTCCAAGAGGTTCTAAAGAGTTAACTGTTTATCTCTTGCTGTATTCATATCTTTAAGTGAATTAGGTCAGCCAGGTGCAAATTGATGCAATGGGGGTTATTTACGAAAGGCAAATCCACTTTGCACTACAATTGCAAACTACAGGTGCAAAGTGCACTTGAAATTGCACTGAAAGTGCACTTGGAAGTGCAGTCGCTGTAGATCCGATGGGGACATGCAAGGAAAATAAAAACAGCATTTTAGCTTGCACATGATTGGATGATAAAACCAGCAGAGCTTCCCCTCATTTCAGATCTACCCCTCATATTTAAAGCAACTGCACTTCCAAGTGCACTTTCAGTGCAATTTCAGTGCACTTTGCACTTGTAGTTTGCACTTGTAGTGCAAAGTGGATTTGCCTTTCGTAAATAACCCCCAATGTCTTAATGTTGCACTGTGTCTTCAGGTTGATCTGCTGAGCTGGTGGTCTCTGAGAAAGAAGGGTTAACACTTTTCCCTTTTTTCCGAAGGTCACCACCCCCTACAGGTCATATTATATAAATAGGGTTCACTAAGTGCACTAAGATACCTTAGGGGAAGACTGCCAACATGTAGCTGTTACTCTGTCAGAGTCGATCACCCCCTGGGTGGAATGGGAAGCCCAGGGGGTAATCTTGGAGTAGCATTTAAGTAGCTTTTAGAAGCTTCTAGGATCATTAACGTTTTATTAGCGTTTTTCAATACATGAAGAAAAGAGCTGTTAGGAGCGTTTTCGCATTTTTTTTCTGCCAGAAAAACGCTCTCTACACTCTACTAAAACAATTTATTTTCTTCTCCTAAATGCTGAAGCTGGAAAATGCTTCTAGCATAAAATAGTGTGCATAGACACATGGGATAACTCTATTAGCTTCTAGGAGCAGAAAAAACGCTAGTGTGCATGGAACCTTAAGAGCCCTTTCACACTGAGGCGTTTTTTCAGGCGCTACAGCGCTAAAAATAGCACCTGTAAAGCGCCTGAAAAAGCCTCAGCTGCGCTGGCAGGGCGTCCCAAAAAGTCCTCCACCGCTCCTCCCCATTGAAAACAATGGGGCAGCGCTGCTATACTGCCGGCAAAGCGCCGCTGCAGCGGCGTTTTGCAGGCGGATTTAACCCCTTTTCGCCTGCTAGCGGGGGGGTTAAAACACCCCCCCCACTAGTGGCCGAATAGCGCCGCTAAAACGCCGCTAAAAATAGCACCGCTTTACCTCTGACGCCCGGAGCGGCTCAGTGTGAAAGGGGTCTAAATGTTTTTAGGAGAAATAATTAATCAAGGCATTAACTTATATTTTTGAATTGTGTGTTGTTTTTTAATCTATCATTAATGTAGTGTTGTTTTTTTTACGTTTATAGGTTTTTAAACTGTGATCATTTCAGCTCCTGGGCTTAATGACAGTCAGCGGTTCTAACCTGCACCCTGGCTGGGACCCGAGAGAACTGCTGTTTCCTGGTGCCATTTTAGAACTGCACTATGACCAACAGCTGCTGTCTTTGTAGTGTTTTACAATGGCACCTGGACTCAAGTGGTTAAAACTGTACAAAAAATAAAAAAAATAAAAAAAAAAGGTTGGTAGGTAGATTTTTTTGTTAGATGAGATTTTGCATGACTCTTCTGCTAAAAAAAATATTTCTGGTATGTCTGGCACATGTCCAGTCCAGTGCAGCTTCTGCCTAATTTTCTGCATCATTCTACTGCTGGATATCAGTTAACCTGAAATCTGTGAACATTTTCTGGCCAAATAGAGGTGCAGCAGGGGGCAGCTTCAGATTGAGGTGAGTAGTGCAGCCTCAGCTGCACTAACATAGCCTGAAGCCCCGTACACACGGGCTGAAAGTCGAGTGGCTTCTGTCGAAGAGGCTTGACCAGAAAAGGTCTGCCGACCAGCTCAGGCAAATGGCTAAGACCCCTTTCACACTGGGGCGGTGCGGGCGTCAGCGGTAAAGCTTTAACGCTGTTATAGCGGTGCTTTTCGGCCAATAGCGGGGCGCTTTTAACCCCCGCTAGTGGCCAAAGAAAGGGTTAATAGCGCCCCTGTGTCGGCGCGCTGCTAAAGTGCTTTACAGGCGGTTCGGCAGAGCTGCCCATTTATTTCAATGGGCAGGGTGTTTTGGGAGCAGTGTATACATGGTTCCCGCACCGCCCCAAAGATGTCGCTTGCATCGCTCCAGTGTGAAAGCACTCGAGCTTGAGAGGCGCTTGAGAGGCACTTTACAGGCGCTATTTTTAGCGCTAAAACGCCTGAAAAGCGCCCTAGTGTGAAAGGGGTCCAAGAACACTGACTGGAGTGTTCTGATGGGGGAGGCATAACCCTGTCAGAACACAATAGAACAGCAGGGGAGATCACTGTACTAACATTGGATTGTTAGTACAGCGGCTCCGACCTGAGCTGTCAGTTTTTTCTTCATTCAGCCCGCTGGGTTGAATGAAAAAAAAACTAACAGTGTGTACTAGGCTTAAGCCTTGGTGCACACTATCAGTTGTTTTCTATTCAGCACGCTGGGGAGGAGCTCGCTGTTCTAAGAGCCCTTTCGCACGGGGCGGTTTGCAGGCGCTATTGCGCTAATAATAGCGCCTGCAAACCGACCCGAAAGTGCCGCTGCTGTGTATCCAGTGTGAAAGCCCAGAGGGCTTTCACACTGGAGCGATGTGCTGGCAGGACGGTAAAAAAAGTCCTGCCAGCAGCATCTTCGGAGCGGTGAAGGAGCGGTGTGTATACCGCTCCTTTACCGCTCCTGCCCATTGAAATCAATGGGACGGCGCGGCTATACCGCCGGCAAAGCGCCTCTGCAGAGTCGCTTTGCGGTAGTATTTAACCTCTTAACCCCTTTCTAATAGCGGCGTTTTCCGCCGACGCCGCCCCCCGCCCCAGTGTGAAAGGGCTCTAACTATGCAATGTTGGTATAGTGATCTCCCTGCTGAGCTATTGTGTTCTGACAGCAGGACTGCCCTCCCTGCCAGAACACACCGGTCTGCGCTCGCAGCCATTGGCTGCCAGCGCTTATCTGATGCCGATCAGATGCTGGTGTACACAGGGGCCGAATGTCGGCCAGTTTCTGTTGAACCGACACCAGCCGATATTTGGCCCATATGTACCAGGCTTTAGTTAGTACAGCGACCGCCTCAGTTTTTTTTTTTTTTTGTTCAGCCCTCTGAATATGTGTACCAGGCATTACTGGAGCAGGTTGGCTAATTCATGCTGCTGGGGGTGAGAAAACTTGATATCCAACAAGACTTTTATCCTTCTAATTACTCAGAGTCAACTTAAAATAGTGTCTTTACTTACATGATTTATCTAACTCACATACAGGATTGGAGTGAACAATGGAAGGCAGTTTAAAGTCCTGAATCTGACCTGGTATCAGCTTCGTGGCGGTTTTGGAGTCCCTGTACAGCAAGGAGCCAATCAGTTCAAATGTTGACAATGAACACACTGATAGGAGGAGAATGCAGAGTGGCAGAGAAATGAGCTTATCACTATGGTGGGCCCAATATGAACTGGACTCAGAGGAAGTGGGTTGAATGATGCTAGCAATCAGACTGTGGACATCTAGTAGCAGAAAAAAGTACTGCAAGGGGTGGAGGATTTGTACTAGAAGGGGTGATTTTTTTTGGGGGGGTGTGCTGGGGGGATTTGAGGGATGGAGGGGGCAGAGATTTGTGCTGGGAGGGGGGATTTCAGCAGAGGGAAGATTTATACTGGGAGGAAGGGGAATTTATTCTTCGGGGGTAATCATGCAGATTAATGCACAATTTATGTGGGGGGGGGGGGGGGATTTTTTCTGACACATAATGCATATACATCTTGGAGGGGGGGTGGTCGCAGTTTGGCATTATTGCCCTGGGCTCTAGGTGACCTTGTTCCGCCACTTACTGCAAGGGGAATTTCTAGGGTAAAGGTTTATTTTATCTTTATATGGGCTATTAATTTTTATCTTGTTTTTTTTTGGCTGGAGTTTTGCTTTCAAAAAGGCCCCATTACTACAACAGATTGTTTAGCAGGATCCTAAAAATCATAATAGAACTGAGACAATTGCCAGTTGTATCCAATCTTAGTATAGCCCTTTGACCTCCATATGGCATATACTGTAATCCCTGCAGTTTACAGTATAATATTCTTATTCTGGATAAATAGTGACCACAATCCTAATAAGTGAGTAAATGACTCGAGCAGGTCAAGTTCCCTATAATTGCAGCACTTTAATAAAGTCTATAGCTCTTTTGTCATGTCCGTGTTCCTGTTTTGCTGCAGGGTACTTTCCTTTGCTTTAATGATTTAAGAGAACACGAGGAAGCTTTATGTATCATTTATGAAGCAGAATATCCATAAACACTGGGTAAATTATTTAATACAGACTTATACTTATTATTTAGGGTTAAATATACATAAAACTGACACAGTATACGACTACACTGCTCTTCAAAAAAATGTCATTTTATTTTTTTTTACATACTTTAATCATATTGTAATTACTGTGCAATTCTAAAAAATCCTTTTGTCATTGGTGGTTAAAATGTTCAGGATATGACATCCCCAATTTTGACAACGATGACTGGGATGACATATGGGATTTCCCATTTAGCTCCCTGGTCTCTCTGAGAGATCGCCTGATCCAATTCAAGATAGTCCATCGGGCATATTTTATCCCTCACAGACTACACAAAATGAACCCCGACTCCCCTCTCGGATGTTGGAGATGTGGTGGGACTCCTGGGGACTTCACCCACATCTTCTGGACCTGTCTGGCAATTGTCAGATACTGGAGGGAGATATTGGACTTTTATCACACAAATCACCTCTGTGCCACTACAACCATCAATGTCAATCTGCATACTAGGCCTGGTAGAACAACTAATTCCTACGGTGGCGGGACGCACACTGGTGGGATTGCTCCTGTTCTATGCCCGTAAAGCTATAGCCCTTAGTTGGCGCAAACCAACCCCCCCTCCTCTCTCCCTGTGGAAACAATTAATTAACAATAGCTTACCTCTGTATAAAGACACATATGACAACAGAGGCTGCCCCAACAAATATAGCAAAGTCTGGTCTAAGTGGCTGGCAGATCCCTCCACCGCTTCAGAGGCCTCTCAGTAGACCCCAATCACAAAGTAGCTCCCAAGCGGGTGCCAGGTGTACACAATAATCTACAATATGCTATTTTACCATGTACAACTGCACATAGCACCACCTCATGACCCAGTAAACTGTACCGCTATGACTGATTTCATAATATATTTTTCATGAATAAGGTGACAGCGTGATTCCTGCAAGGATTACATAGACATCATATTAGACCAATGTATGTTTAACTGTTTGTTCTCTTAATCTGTTTTTGTTTCTCTTTTTAAAAACCAATAAAAAGATTTTGAAAAAAAAAATGTTCAGGATATATAGTGTGACAGTAGCTAGTTTACAATATAGTATATTGGCTAGCAATAAAGTGTTAGCTGAAGTTGTCACCTAACTGGTTTGTTTACTTTGGCATCAGTGTATTGTGATGTAGGAAGGTCCCAGGCCTCCTTCGGTCTAATGAGAACCTCCAGGGCCAGAGATAGCTGACATCCTTCTGTATATGGTGGGTTGTGAGGCATAGTGGGTGCAAGGTGGTTAAAGTTATTGGGCGCCAGACACTTCTTGAATGCAAAAGAGATTTTTATTTCTCTTAAAGTGGTTGTAAACCCTTTACAACCACTTCTTACTACAGGTAAGCCTATAATAAGGTTTACCTGTAGCTACCCTGTATATCTCCTAAACCTGCACGGTTTAGGAACTATCCCCTGCATCTGCATGTGCCGACGTCATCGGCACATGTGCACTAAAGCAGCGGCACGTACGTGCCGTTGCTTCAGTTAGTGTGCCGTTACCGGTGGCTCCCGTGCGCATGCCAATCACAGTGCCAGAGCCCGCGATACCCGGAAGTAACTCTGGGAGTCATGTCGCCAGCCTGAGCGGTGTGCGAGGACCGCTGCGGGGGCTTTGATCTAAGGTAAGTAGTTCATAACAAGCTAGTATGCTATGCATAGTTGCATACTAGCTCATTATGCCTTTGTTTTGCCGGGTTTTTTTTTGTTTGTTTGTTTTTTGTGGTTAATGGGTTTACAACCACTTTAACAAACTTTTGGGGGAGAGAGGGTTAGGGCCAGGACAGCCTTAGGTAGTTGCAAGTTCGATTGGCAGACTCAGAGACTTCAATAGGAGGACAGCCATGCAGGGAAAAGCATCCAGCAAGACGCCACATCTGCAGGTGTAGGAATGCTGTCTCCTATGGAAACCATCTTTAACAGTTCCTAACACAAAGCGTAAAACAGTTCCTTTCACTTCCACTACAATCATTCCTTGTAGTTCATCAGCCCACTGAGCTCCCCGTCTCTCACTAGACCCACTGATTTACTGCCACTGAATCCCTTGAGCTCCTCATATCTTCACGGTGGTATGTTCCTCAAGCGTCACCCCCGCCTCTCTGCTGAGTCCCTATCTTGGAACTCAAGATACCTCTCAAGCTTCACCCAACTGGCCTGCTCGGTCCCTGGCTTGACACACAAGGCTGCTCTGCAAGTGTCACCTCCGCTGGCTGGGTCCCTGGCTTGATACCCACTGAAGTTTCCTGATTCTTCACCATCACCGGTTGGTGAGAATACTGCTCTGGTACTTGCTTTAGTTACTCACTGTGGTCCCTGGCAATAAAGTGGTTGGTCCCTTAGTGGCGACAGCTTCCCCTCTAGCTCCGACCACGACAGGTTCTCCGGCCGGCAGAATCGTCACTTATGGTTGGACTGCAAGCCGCAGTCCCAACCCTGCGCTGCTCTCTTGCTTCTGGATAGGCCCTCAGACAGACTAGCAGCCAGATGTGCCCGGGATAGGCTCAATCTCTGGCCTAGCAGCCCGGGCAGTACGACACATGTCCACCCAGACAGCTGTCCAGGTGGCACAGAACATAGATCACCTGACTCCACCCAAATATATAGACTCTCCCAGCAGGCCAAGGGATTCAAGAAAAAGCCTGCCCATTGGTTGAGATACCCCATATACCCATAACCTGACCTTGCGTTGCCCCTCTCGTATCTAATACCACCAAGTACCTGGCAACCTAGTGATAGAAGAGAAAAGTGCAACAAGGTCAAACTTAGGGAGAAATCAATAGATCTCTAACAATTAACCAGGAAAATTATTCCTGGCAAGTAAATTTACAAGAAGCAACCCTGCCTAAACTCCTGGCTGCTACAGTGATATCACACTGGTGATGCTACATCTGAATGCCACTTTCCACCATTACTGTTGCGATTGCATGTAAATTTGTTTACAAAAGTTTTATTTGGAAGTTCAAATTACAAAAATATAAAGGTTGTTCATGTTACAGGATATATGTATAAAACATTAATATACATTGACATGTGAGAAGAAGGTATGATGGAGAGTCAGGTACAAATGAAAAGTGATAGTCATACAGTAGAACATTTTCACATGTAATATTGCAATAAAGACTGTCAAGTTACATTCCAGTAAGACCATTTCTTTTTATGAATATTTGTTGAATCATTGAGAGTGTGGTAAATCCATTCCGAAATCTTAATTGATTCCATTCTTGTGGTGACTTGTTGCCATTGTAGATTGTTTGTCTTCCAATTGTATGCAATCCTCCAATGGATGGAGCTGCACAATGAGTGGAATAATCTCATGCATGGTATGGGCATATTTGGTACTTTTGCATATAAGAGACAAACTTGGGGGGTGAGAGTAATTTTTTGTTGGGAAGAGGATTCAATAAAGTTTGTGGCTTTGAGCCAGATATGTTTGATATGTTTGCTTTCCCAGAAAGTGTGTAAAAGGGTACCTGGTTCTGGGCATCCCCTAAAACAATTTGGGGAGACAGAAGGGTAATATGTATGAAGTTTGGAGGGGGTTAGATACCATCTAGAGAATAATTTAAGTGGGGTTTCTCTGAAAGAGATGGCTTTATTAGATTTTCGGAGATTTTCAGACATGGAGGCCCATTCCTCAGTACTGAATGGAGTCGCCATGTCTGATTCCCATTTTAGCATCTGTGTTGATTTGTCTGGTGCTTCAAAGTTATTGAGGTAATGATAGAGTCTTGAAATAAGACCTCTATCATTCGATAAGGAGATACAGATATGTTCAAATGTGGTGTTGATACTGGATGTTGTGAGAGCAAAAAATTTATTATAAAAGGATTTAATAAGATGGTAGTTATGAAGTTCAGATGCTGGTAGACCATGGGTGGATTGTAAGGATAAAAAAGGGGGAAACTCCCATTTTGATTGAAGGGATTTGAGAGTGGTTAAATTTTTGTCGATCCATAGGGAAAAGGAGGATCTATTGTTATATGCAATAGGGAATCTGGGATCTCCCAGAAAGGAGGCTAAGGGTGGAGTTTTAGAGGAGAGTTTGAAAGTATCTTTGTATTTATTCCATAGTTGGAAAGATTGAGCAACTATGATGTTGTATTTAAGGAGTCTTTTGTAAGATGTGATGTTAGACCATAGTATTCCTTGTAGGTGAAGTGGAAGGATAGAGGTGGATTCAAATTTTTTCCAAGGGGTTACCTGGGAAGGAGTGAACCATTGTGTAAGTTGGGTTAGTCTGGCTGCTAAAAAGTAAAGCCAGATATTAGGGAGGCCAAATCCTCCTGATGTTTGAGGTCTGTGCATAAGGGCGTAACTGCATCTAGGTTTTTTTCTGGACCAGATAAATTTGTTTATAATTCTTTGAATATATAATAATTTAGATTTTGGGACATTAATGGGAAGTGCTCGAAAGTAATATAGAAGTTTAGGGAGGATAGTCATTTTAACGGCACATATCCTTCCAAGAAGAGATATGTGGAAAGAGGACCAGGACGTTAGGAGGGAGGTGATTTGAGAGAATAATGGGATGTAGTTAGATTTATATAGTAAGTTATGTATAGGGGTTATATAAACACCAAAGTATCTAAATGACTTGGTACTCCATATGAATGGGAAGTTGTTAGACAATAGATTTTGAGTATTTTGGCTGTAGTTGATTGGCATGGCTGAGCATTTAGTTGTATTGATTTTAAGACCCGAGAGGGAATGAAAGGAGTTGAGTTCTTTAAGGAGAGAAGGGATTGATGTGTGGGGTTCTGTAAGGAATATAAGAGCGTCATCAGCATATAAGCTAATTTTGAATTCATTAATATCCTTAGTGTATCCCTTTATATCAATATTGTTTCTGATTTTTTTGGGCTAACGGTTCAATAGCAAGGGCAAACAATAGAGGTGAAAGGGGGCAGCCTTGTCTAGTACCTCTGCTAAGTGGGACCAGGAATTTTGATTCTAGTGTGGGGGGCGTGGTATAATGCATTGAAGCCCTGTAGAAATTTATCTGAGATCCCATATTTAGGTAATAAGCAGTTAAGATAGGACCAGCTGACACTGTCAAAAGCCTTGTGGATATCTAAGCTGAGAAGGCATAATTGTTTGGAGTATAGATTTGCATCTTGTATTATGTTCGTTACTAGTCTGATATTATCCACAATCTGGCGATTCGGGATGAAGCCAGTTTGGTCAATGTGGATTAAATTTGGGATCACTATAGCTAGTCTATCCGATAGAAGTCTACCGAAAATCTTTAAATCATTATCGAGAACCGAAATAGGGCGGTAGTTTTGGGGAAATGCATGTAAATTTGGATGCATGTTTCCCTTCACTGCAAGGGCTTTGAATATCTAAACATTTTCTTATTGCTTTCTGTTCCTTGAAAATTCAAATAGATTACACCTAAAACTTTATGTCTATCTAAAACTTCCCCTGTCCACAGTGTGACAATGCAGCTGTGCAATTTCTCTGCAGAATAACAGGGTTGTCAGTGTTATAAGAATTGGAAAATCAACAGCTCCCCTTGCAGAATCAACAGGTAACAGAACTGTTAAAGGTCAACTGCTGTATTAAAGGAGAAGTATTTCTAAAGTTCTTTTGGCCCTAATTTCTTGTGGGTCACTGGATTGTACTTCTGTACTCCAGTGACCCATATTCAACTGACAGCAGGCTAAAGTCTGCAGTCGGCTCACATCACTCACCTGGTCCAGATTCTGATGGGGTCTCTTAGCCAGTGGCTCCCGCCCCCTCCACAGCCCAGTGTTCCAGTGAGCGCTGGAGGAGCAAAACAGAGAGCTAGAGTCTGACAGTCAGCGGTCAGTGGTCTTTGATCGCTTAGTTATCAATGTTAGAGGTGGTGGGGGACAAAAAAAATAAATCATACTCACCGGATGCTGCATCCACCTTGGTGAGTATGATTGTTTTTTTAATCTCACACTTCTCTTTTAATGCTAGATGGACTGCATTATATATGTTTAACAGAATGGGTATCAGCTAGTCAGTTTGGTAATAAACTTGTAATTATCCTTGTAGACAGTGTCTCTCACAGTGAAGTCCAGGGTAGCTCAGGTGAACAGCTGGAGGGATCCAGGCATGTCCAAGAACCCAAGGAGTTGTGAGAAATAGAGTAAAAGCAGCCTGCACGTGTATGTAAGCATGGTATGAAAATTGGCACTCCACTACATAAGTTATTTTTGCTTTTGACCATAAGTGAACTTTAAAGCTTTGTGGACTGAACCTCAGGTGCGTCTCCTTGAGTCTGCTGGAAATGCTATCTTTGCATCCTAGCCACTGTATACAAATATAATGAAGGCCCCTAAACCTCCTCTAGGGAAAGGGAGCCTTGACTGCTGGAAGCATGGCATCACTGTGGTCATGAGCAGGGGCGGATTAATGCACAGGCTGGTCTAGGCTGCAGCCTAGGGCCTCATGTGTGCAAGGGCCCCCGATTGGCCATGATATTTTTATTAATTGATATATATTTATGTATATGTAGAATAAAAACCATGCCTGCGTGTTATACGAATACGCCGATAAATGTTTTTTTACCAACAGGGGGCGGGGATTGGGCGGTCCACCCCGGGTGCCACCCATTGGGGAAGTGTCAGGCCAGCTGTACCGCCTCTCCTGGCCCTGGGGCAGCGCTGTCAGCATACTTTAAAGTTGAGAAAACATTGCTGCCAGCCCTTTCTCATGCACAGCTCCTCGTGTGTCACTCTCAATGTAAATAGAAGTCTCTTAATACCTCAATTAAAGCCACTCTGTCTGGCCGCTGTCCTCCTCCCGCTCCACCTCCTTCCCAAGTGTAGCCCTTGATCGCAGGAGGAGAGCGGTCATGTGACCGTCAATGAAACAGCAGAGGAGAGCAGTCACATGACCGGGTCAAGAAGAACGGCGTTAATTGAGGTATTTAGAAGCTTTGATTTACAATGAGTGACACAGGAGAAGCGGTGTATGAGAAAGGGCTGGCAGTGATGTTTTCTCAACTTTAGAGTATTCTTTCCCAGGAGACTGGGGGTCTCCTGGGAGTGCAGGGGGGCTTTATAATGAAAGAGGCCTGTGTGATATGCAGGCAAAGGGGTCTGTGTACTATGCAGATGTCTGTGTACTGTGCAGGGAAAGGGGTCTGTGTACTGTGCAGGGAAAGGGGGCTGTGTTATGTGCAGGAGGTCTGTGTACTGTGCAGGGAAAGGGGGCTGTGTTATGTGCAGGGGGTCTGTGTACTGTGCAGAGGGTTGTGTACTGTGCAGGGGGCTGTGTACTGTGCAGGGGGTCTGTGTACTGTGCAGGGGGGCTGTGTACTGCGCAGGGGGCTGTGGGAAAATTTTTTTCCTGAAACTTCCCTCTTATGCCCCGTACACACGGTCGGATTTTCCGACGGATAATGTGTGATAGGACCTTGTTGTCGGAAATTCCGACCGTGTGTGGGCTCCATCACACATTTTCCATCGGATTTTCCGACACACAAAGTTTGAGAGCAGGATATAAAATTTTCCGACAACAAAATCCGTTGTCGGAAATTCCGATCGTGTGTACACAAATCCGACGGACAAAGTGCCACGCATGCTAAGAATAAATAAAGAGATGAAAGCTATTGGCCACTGCCCCGTTTATAGTCCCGACGTACATGTTTTACGTCACCGCGTTCAGAATGATCGGATTTTCCGACAACTTTGTGTGACCGTATGTATGCAAGACAAGTTTGAGCCAACATCCGTCGGAAAAAATGATAGGATTTTGTTGTCGGAATGTCCGAACAAAATCCGACCGTGTGTATGCGGCATTAATGTTAGGGTGCGTGTTATATGCACTCTGAAAATGAAACAAAGGTGCCACTCTAAGTGCAGTAAAAAATATGGAGTTTAATAAAACTGTAAAAAGGTACTCACAAAGGTACATAGTGAACAAGCATGTTGGCAAAAGCTGCCAGATATCCTGGGAGTGAGTCTGATCCATTTCCTGGACTGCAGTGGTGTCCGATGGACAGGCTGCACCGATGGATGCTGGCACTTCCTGCCATTGGAACGTATGATTGTTCTGCTGTTGATTATTGCTTGCTTTTATGTACTGCTGCTGCTGTTTATGGTATATTTATGGTTTTTATTGCATTGGAATATTACACAACGTTTCGATTGGTCTCTGTCAGGATGTTGTGATTTTGCCTCAGTTAAACAGGAGCTGCTGCAGACGTTTTTGGCCTAACTGTTGGTTTAGAAAGGTAAAATCTGTTACCAGCTTGCAGGTGTATTTTGAATGTTTTTTTTCGGTGGCATTGCTGTTTATAGTAGGCTCATGTCTGAATGTGTTTGGCCTGTAGACCTGAGAGTTGCCCTTGAGGCGTGTAATATAGGTCTACCCTTTTACACATGGCACTAAATAATTTATTTTCTGGTAAAGCATGCTTAGGAGGGGGCCACACAAAAAGTAGCCTAATGAGCCTAAAATGGAAGTTAGGTAGCTCCCTTAGGATTGGCTTCAAAGACCTGAGGTGACCTGAGGTGACTGTGTATAGCTTGAACTCTAAATAAAGGCTACGCTGGGGCACGTCTACTGCTCTGAGGTGATTCAGCTGTCACAAGAGTTGGCCACCCTCCCGCCCATTGTGATGTTTTGTCACAGCTTTAACATTGCCAGCAATTGATGTTGCTTTATGGGCTATGCCCTCAAGTTAAATACTGGGGTCAGTCTAATGCCTGCCTGGCACTTATCGTAAGGGCAGGCCTCTTAGACAATGTGAGTTTATGTTTTATGAGTACTTACAGTATGTGGCTGGCATTGTTGTTTGGTACATTTGGAAAGTTGTTACATTTGCAAAGCTCAATGAAACTGTGGCCTTCCCTATTTCCAACGTATTCAGCTTCTGTGTCTTTTTGGGCGGCAATATATTGGTTTATTAGTTGGTCATAAGTAAGCCTATGCTTCTTAGCAGTCATGCAAAGACGATAGATTTAAATGCAGAGTATTTATTATTTCATGACCTTTTTCACATTCTAGAGTATTGGGAGATAAAGTCAAAAGGACTTGCTTTTCCTACATGATATACACAGTCATCCAGCAGCACAAATAGAGGAACTGGTTGCAAATGCTGGTTACTTCAGTTCTCTAGAAGCCTTGTTGTCATGACTAATCAGGAAGCCCAGCACAGAATCACACTTTCCATTATAGAGACGTCTGAGCTGGTGAAATAGATGAAATCTGGATAGACTGTGCTGTTATGTGACAAACTTTTCTCTATAACAGAGCCTGTCATGTTTACAATTAAAAATCTATTTGCAGGCCAAGTGGGAGGCAGAATATTGTTTAAAAATTGAGAGGGTGGAATTTGACCAGTTAAGACGTAGACTTTCCTCGCGTTTAAACCATTTAATCTAAAAATCCATTAATACCAACTCAAACCACACATCTGTGCCCACTCACTTCACTACATCCTGCTAACTGACCTCACAGAATGCAATGGAAACTTATGTTACCTCAAACACTTTTCTTATATCTTTTATTCCTCTGATTCAGTATGACTTACTTAGCTGTAACCAGGGCCATATTTAGATACCATGCTGACCTAGGCCTAACCTGAATAATAAAGTCCATTGGTATAGGCCCAACCTCTTGTATCATGTCATTATTTTACAAAAAGTGTGCTATTGAAGGAAGCAGGGATCTGCTTTATATTCACATCTATTTTTAACTTACACTAGAGTCATGAGTTAGGCCCCTTTCACACATGCGGACCGTTTGTCCGTTTTTCATCCATCCATTGACGGATGAAAAATGGACACCAATGAATCTCAATGAAAAAACGGATGTTCATCCATTTACATCGGTTTACATCCGCGTCCGTCAACATCCTTTTTTTTTAAATGGACCAAAGCCTTATTATTGTTTCCTTAAAAAAAGGAACAGACGAAAAACTGATGTAATAGGACAGATGGTCCGTTTTTGCGTCTGTTTTTGAATCCGTTTTTGCATATGTAATGGATGTAAAAAAAAATGATGTAAAAACGGATGAGCAACTGATGAGCAGCTGATGACAAACTGATGAAAAACAGATGTAAACTGATAAAAAAACTTTTGAAAACTTCATCCGTTTCTTCTTTGAAAAAACGTGACTGAACTGATGAAATGAAAGGTACGCACGTGTGAAAGGGACCGCTCATTTCACACATGTCTGACTTTACAGTTTTTCAGGCACCTAATCAGAAGCTCCATGCACATTTATGTCTGTTTACATCTGTCTAGCGCCAAGTTCATCCAAGTCTGGAATAAGTAAAAAAAGGAACTACAACCTTTTTTATTTCTAGGACCTATATGTGGTGGACCAGAGGTGGCCTGATGTAAACAGATATGTGTTTATTATAATTATAATTATTCAGTATTTATATAGCACCAACAGTTTACGCAGCGGTTTACAATATAAAAGGGAGACAATACAGTTGTAATACTGTAAAATACAAGAGGATTAAGAAGGCCCTGCTCAGAAGAGCTTACAATCTAATAGGGTGGGGCAGGTGGTACAAAAGGTTGTAACTGTGGGGAATGAGCTGATGGAAGTGGTAAAAAATTAGTTGGAGACGCGATAGGCTTTTCTGAAGAGATGAGTTTTCAGGGATCGCCTGAAGGTAGCAAGAGTAGGGGATAGCTGGACAGGTGGAGGTAGCGAGTTCCAGAGGAAGGGAGAGGCTCTGGAGAAATCCTGGAGATGAGCATGGGAGGAGGAAACGAGAGAGCTTGAGAGTAGGAGGTCTTGAGAAGAGCGGACAGGACGGTTTGGGTGATATTTGGAGACAAGGTTGGTGATGTAGCTCGGGGCAGAGGTATGAATGGCTTTGTAAGTTGTGGTTAGTATTTTGAATTTAATTTACTGGGTGATTGGGAGCCAGTGTAGGGATTGGAAGAGAGGGTTGGCAGACACTGAGCGGTTGGTAAGGGGGATAAGTCTGGCAGCAGCATTCATGATAGACTGAAGAGGGGATAGCCTATGGAAAGGCAGGCCAATAAGAAGGGAGTTGCAATAGTTAAGGTGAGAGATAATGAGGAGCTTGGTGGTTTCATTTGGTAAAAAGGGGCGAATTTTAGAGATGTTACGGAGGTGAATTCTACAAACTTTTGACAACGACTGGACTAGAGGCTGAAATGACAAGTCAGAGTCTAGGATTACACCTAGTACCCTGGCGTGAGGGGAGGGACTGATAGTTGCATTGTTGATTTTGATGGAAAAGTCATGGAGGGGGGCCCGGGCGGGGGGGGGGGGGGAAATATTAAAAGCTCAGTTTTAGAGAAAATTAGTTGAAGGAAGTGGTGCGACATCCATGCTGATATGTCAGTTAGTAAGTTAGTAATGCGAGAGGAGACTGAAGGAGTGAGGTGAGGAGTAGACAGATAGATTTGGGTGTCATCGGGTGTCATGTTTACATCTATCCACCTATAGAGCCATCATGGGTCTCCCACAGTCCACTGTCAAAATGCGGACAAAAACTGAATGCGCATTGATGTCACAAAACTGACCTCAGTTCAGTCCGATTCAGCAGACAATCTTTTTGTGTGTTCCCTGCTAAATGGTGCAAGACTGCACCATGGGAATGCTTCTTGTTTGCTGAACTAAAATGAGCCCTGCTAACATCCCCTATACCTCGTTCTACTTAAAGTTCTTTTGCTGAATTTAGCCCAGTGGTTACAGAGCTGACTCAATCAAGGGAACTAAGGAAAGAATTTTCATTTTGTTTTATGTATTAGACTGGCCCATACACCTTGTTATCCTAGGCACTGGTAAGTACAGCCTCGGCTGTATTGGATCAGCAACTATATAGAATAAAATTAATATTTCTGCACATGGGTACAGAAGTTATAGGCAGGAGCACACCATGCAATATTCCCACCTACACTTCAAATATTATGTACAGGGAAATCGGGGGGGGGGGGACGGGGGACAAGCCTCCTGATGCTTGAAACGAACGCAGGAGCATTTCATGTCATATCTTAAATAGGCCCATATTGTGCAAAGGTGCACTTGAAAGTTGTTTTTTTAAATTATGATAAGTGATATCAGTGGTACAGGTATTTTTTGCAAGAACTATTTATTGTATAAATAATTTTTTTTTATTGCATATAAAAAAAATCTTTTTTATGTTGCCCATTTATTTTCCTTGCAAAGTCAGAAATAGTTTCTATAAACTGCTGTGTGTGTTGGAGTGTATCATACAGTAAGTAACCTTAGTGCTTGTGCAATTAGCATGAAGCTGTTCCTTTTGTCAGTGAAGCTGGAAAGATCTGTGCTTATTACAGTCTGTCACACTCTAAAGCGCGTCACGCTGTTTTCTAACCTCACACTAAGTGCTGCCAATCTAGCCGGCTGTTCTATGCTGCACCCAGCTTCTTCTTTTACACACAGTTTCCTCTTCAGGAAGTTCTTGCTAAAAATGGTAAAGACCTGGCCTGCGCCCAAGATACATGCCATCGACATTTCCTTGTGAGTAGATCATGCAGTATCATCCAGTGTCTTTTTGTAACCCCTGTACAACAGAGTACTCTTCTTGGAGTAGAAAGTTAGTGTACTGATGGTTACTGGAGGTGATAAGTTATGAATATGTATTGTGCATACTTAATTTTTTGTAAACAATCCTTTATATACCTTTAAATAATTTAACAGTAAACTAAAAAAAAAAAATCTGAATATTATTTAAAATCGTTGACATGAAATTGAAATTGACAATTTAGGACTTGAAATTGACAATTAGAGCCAATTAGGACCTTTAACCTCCTTTGGAGAGCAACTAGTATGGAAATAAATAAAAATAAAAGTAAAAAACCCAGGAAAAAAGAAAACTATATGGACTATACTGTTTTACCTGCTAAATATTGTTTTAATTCTTTTCAGGCAATTATGGGATTCACACTTCAATTGAGATAATTTGGCATTATTTTATAGCATGTCACCTGCCTACTCACTAGGTAATAAATCAACAGTGTTTTGGTGAATTCATTGTCCATTAAGCATGCTGGAGGCAGGGAGGTGTCATCAGAAGCTGCAAAGCTGAAAAACGGAAATAATGGTGTCACTGGTCTGGCTATATAGTGTGGCAGAAGTGTGTAAGGCTTCATACCCATGAGGCGGATCCGCTGCCACGGAGTCCGCCTCTGTCCGCCAGCTCAGCAGGAGCTCTCTCCGTTGATCTCTGTTGAGCTGGTGGATGACAGGTCCCTCTCTGCTCACTCAGCGGGGAGGGGCTTGTTGAGCGCCACTGGTTGCTATGGAGAGATCGGAGGAATACGGACAGCATGTCCATTTTCATCAGATCTCACCTGATCCAATCCGCCAGGGACAGATGCGAACATAGGGCCATCCCTCTGATTTTAGCGGATCGGACCGGGTCGGATGTCAGCGGACATGTCACCACTGACATCCGTCGCTCCATAGGCTAACATGGAGCGCCCGTTCAGGTCCGCCGACAAAACTGACAGGCGGACCTGAACAGTCCGACAGTGTGAAAGGGGCCTCAATAACAACTATTGGCATATAAAACAGTAAATGCACCTTAGATGCATAGCTGCCAGGGTTTTTCTTTCATCCACAAATATTATATACAGTTATGACATAATGAAGAAGAAGAATGTCTGCACTCCAGAACAAGAAATTATATTTTCTACTTGCATACCTGTACGTTAGAGGCAAGATGACCAAGTACAAAAGTATTTTTTCCTTTAATACAAAAGGCTGAGAAAACTGCATACAATTTGGATATATGCTCGTACCAGTACTATAGAAAAGCGGTCCCAAATGCACAGCTGGGCCACTGGGGTAGTAACGATTTTCCTGGTTAGACCTTCCAGGACCTATAAGAGGACTCTGTGTGTAAGCTGAAATTCACACTTGATGTTCTAAAGGTTATGACATAGAGTACTGGTCTGCTTCTAATGCCACGTACAGACGATCGGAATTTCTGACAACAAATATTTGATGTGAGCTTGTTGTCGGAAAGTCAGACCGTGTGTATACTCCATCGGACATTTGCTGTCGGAATTTCCGACAACAACTGTTTGAGAGCTGGTTCCCCAATTTTCATGTCAAGAAAACTTGTTGTCGGAAATTCCAATCGTGTGTACACAATTCCGACGCACAAAAGTCCACGCATGCTCGGAATCAAGCAGAAGAGCCGCACTGGCTATTGAACTTCATTTTTCACAGCTCGTCGTACGTGTTGTACGTCACCGCGTTCTTGGCGATCAGAATTTCCGACAACATTTGTGCGACCGTGTGTATGCAAGACAAGTTTGAGCCAACATCCATCGGAAAAAAATCCACGGTTTGGTTTTCGGAATGTCCGATCGTCTGTATGCGGCATAAGGGTGACTGTTCATTGTTCGTTAAATGAAATAGTATCAGAACTTCAACGCGGATAATTGGACAATTTATGTGGTACATAAACAGTCACAACAGGTAACCCTGAGACCAACCATCTTCTTAAAAACTAGGATAGTTGGGGGTTTGTAGGTGATTGTTTATTGTTCTATTGTCAACACAGAGACAGACTAGTGCTACCGTTCATAGACCAGGTGGAGATTGTCTACTATGAACTGAACATTGTGGGCTTTACATATCAAAGGGAATGAAAGACTACATCTAATTGCTGCAAGGCATGCTAGTCAGTTCTAATTAATAACTCTAATAAATGAGGCTCTGTATTTTTATTTGGGTAAAATCTTTTATCAAAGGTCCAAAATGAAGCCTTTCTGTGTGAGTAATGTAGAGTACACAAGCTTTAGCAGTTAGCAGCTTTCAATTAATAATCAGTAAATAAAAAAGCTACTTTTTATTTTTATGGCTACTTGAGGCAATAGTTATTTTTTTTTTCTTTTGTTAGTTAATAACATGCAATTAGAAATAAGAAACAAGAGTCTTCAGGTTTAGACATGTTAGTGTTTTAACATACTAGAACTGATCTTGGCCCAGCCCTGTTTACAAACAGAGCCATGCATTGTCAATTACCCCTTGCATCATTTTATCAAGATGATTTAATGAGTCTCACAATTAACCACAATTCAGTATGACTTGGGATTGCTGCAGGCCCTTTGATGGGATAATCAGCACCATTATAGTGTTGGTGATATTAATGCCAGAATAAATACAAGAGTAGTATGTGTATGCCACCATTTGGTAATAATGAGTAATGGGAAGTTGGATGATAAGGTAAACATGTTATCTTTGAAGCGGAGGTACTGATTTTTATTTGGTGAGTTACACTGTTTGTGAATTTGGTTACTGTTAATTGAATTAACTTGCGTTATAAACAGCACATTTCTTCTATAAGCCATTAGCAGGCTTTTTTTTTTTTTTTAAGTCAGTACAAAGATTGAATGATGATGTGCAAAGGACAGTGAGCTATGACCAATCTATAAGCACTAGCTGGATATGGACCTTTGACCATACTACAGCTGTCACAGCAACGAAAAAGGAGACTGCTGAATGACTGTTACTAGTAACTTCTTTTTGTGTGTTAAATAAGTCCTTATATGTACAGAACCAATAAGAAATCCTATTGGATTTCATTGTGTGCAGAGTGCCTAAATGCTAAAGCTCATGACCAGCAAGAACGCTACACATTCTTCTGGGACAGTGTTCAGGGGCTCTCAAGAATTTTCAGAACTTCTCTTCATATGAAGCATGCACAAAGCCAGGATGGCTTTGGCCAATTGTGGCTCAGGGGGTTTAGTACACGCCCCACGCTATATAAGGCCGCCTGCGTGGCGGCCTTGTGTAGTGTGTTGCGGCGGCAGAGAGAGATAGGCAGAGAGACAGTGTTATTTAATTGAAGTTAAATAGAGTAGGCAGGCGAGTCAGTTAGTTGCACTTACAGTGTATTGTGTGTGTATATATATGCATCCTAGGTGTTGTATGTGTGTGTGTGTATATATATATATATATATATATATATATATATATATATCCGTTCCTGTTATTCTCTTCCCACTGACAGACAGACAGGTGTTTTTACAGTATTTACAGTTAGTGTACTGCGTCCTTTGAACAGTGTGCACCTAAAGCTACCTGAAGAAAATTGCTGGTGTTCTTCTGATCCTATTAGTACCACAGGCAGGCAGCTGCAGTATTTACAGTTAGTGTACTGTGTCCTCTGCACAGTGTGCACCTAAAGCTACCTGAAGAAAATTGCTGGTGTTCTTTTGATCCTATTAGTACCACAGGCAGGCAGCTACAGTATTTACAGTTAGTGTACTGTGTCCTCTGCACAGTGTGCACCTAAAGCTACCTGAAGACAATTGCTGGTGTTCTGATCCTATTAATACCACAGGCAGGCAGCTGCAGTATTTACAGTTAGTGTACTGTGTCCACTGCACAGTGTGCACCTAAAGCTACCTGAAGACAATTGCTGGTGTTCTCATACTAATAATACTACAGGTAGGCGGTTGATTCTGCTAGCTGCAGTATAATCAGTATATATACAGTGGCTTGCGAAAGTATTCGGCCCCCTTGAACTTTTCAACCTTTTGCCACATTTCAGGCTTCAAACCTAAAGATATAAAATTTTTATTTTTTGTGAAGAATCACCAACAAGTGGGACACAATTGTGAAGTGGAACGAAATCTTTTGGATTTTTGAAACTTTTTTAACTAATAAAAAAATGAAAAGTGGGGCGTGCAAAATTATTCGGCCCCCTTGCGTTAATACTTTTTAGAGCCACCTTTTGCTGCGATTACAGCTGCAAGTCGCTTGGGGTATGTCTCTATCAGTTTTGCACATCGAGAGACTGAAATACTTGCCCATTCTTCCTTGCAAAACAGCTCGAGCTCAGTGAGGTTGGATGGAGAGCGTTTGTGAACAGCAGTTTTCAGCTCTTTCCACAGATTCTCGATTGGATTCAGGTCTGGACTTTGACTTGGCCATTCTAACACCTGGATACGTTTATTTGTGAACCATTCCTTTGTAGATTTTGCTGTATGTTTGGGATCATTGTCTTGTTGGAAGATAAATCTCCGTCCCAGTTTCAGGTCTTTTGCAGACTCCAACAGGTTTTCATCTAGAATGGTCCTGTATTTGGCTGCATCCATCTTCCCCTCAATTTTAACCATCTTCCCTGTCCCTGCTGAAGAAAAGCAGGCCCAAACCATGATGCTGCCACCACCATGTTTGACAGTGGGGATGGTGTGTTGAGTGTGGTGAGCTGTGTTGCTTTTACGCCAAACATATCGTTTTGCATTGTGGCCAAAAAGTTTGATTTTGGTTTCATCGGACCAGAGCACCTTCTTCCACATGTTTGGTGTGTCTCCCAGGTGGCTTGTGGCAAACTTTAGACGAGACTTTTTATGGATATCTTTGAGAAATGGCTTTCTTCTTGCCACTCTTCCATAAAGGCCAGATTTGTGCAGTGTACGACTGATTGTTGTCCTATGGACAGACTCTCCCACCTCAGCTGTAGTTCTCTGCAGTTCATCCAGAGTGATCATGGGCCTCTTGGCTGCATCTCTGATCAGTCTTCTCCTTGTTTGAGCTGAAAGTTTAGAGGGACAGCCAGGTCTTGGTAGATTTGCAGTGGTCTGATACTCCTTCCATTTCAAAATGATGCACAGTGCTCCTTGGGATGTTTAAAGCTTGGGAAATCTTTTTGTATCCAAATCCGGCTTTAAACTTCTCCACAACAGTATTACGGACCTGCCTGGTGTGTTCCTTGGTCTTCATGATGCTCTCTGCGCTTTCAACAGAACCCTGAGACTATCACAGAGCAGGTGCATTTATACAGAGACTTGATTACACACAGGTGGATTCTATTTATCACCATCAGTCATTTAGGACAACATTGGATCATTCAGAGATCCTCGCTGAACTTCTGGAGTGAGTTTGCTACACTGAAAGTAAAGGGGCCGAATAATTTTGCACGCACCACTTTACAGTTTTTTAATTGCTAAAAAAGTTTAAAATATCCAATAGATTTCGTTCCACTTCACAATTGTGTCCCACTTGTTGGTGATTCTTCACAAAAAATTAAAATTTTATATCTTTATGTTTGAAGCCTGAAATGTGGCAAAAGGTTGAAAAGTTCAAGGGGGCCGAATACTTTCGCAATATAAACATAAAAACCAGCGCTCGCAAATGATAAGTGGTATGTGTTGATTAAACTATCCTGTTGCAGCAGCAGAAACAAAAAGTGCTACACTTTTAGTGATATATATGACCAAAAAGGACTGCGCTAGCAACAAAATAAATTGAAAATAAAAGAGTGTCAGAACCAGCTGCACTTTGGAAAGAATTGTGGTGAATAAGACAAAATGTTATCTGACAGAAAAGGTTGGATAGGATAAATATCTAACACAACACCCTATGTGCCAGATATGCGCGAATGCACTAACAAAATAAATCACTCATATTATCATAAAAAGTGTACATAATAACCATGTGTAACTGTGGAGTGATATGGGTGAACCTATCACTGCACTTGAACAAAAAATATATAAATGTATTTACTCCTAATTTTACAAACACCAATATAAATAACACTGATGCAGACTACTAGGAAAATGCTAGATGAAACAATAAACGAAAAAAGTCACCAATAACAAGATTGCAAACTAAAAGTATTAAGTTGGATGAAAATCTTCCATATTGGAGACGATAAGCAGACTACCAGTTAACCAGTCCGTGTAGTAAGCAGGACAAAGTGCAGCTGGTTCTGACACTCTTTTATTTTCAATTTATTTTGTTGCTAGCGCAGTCCTTTTTGGTCATATAGAATACTTTCGCAAGCCACTGTATATACACATCCCAGCTTTGTGCAGCTACATCTCACTGCAGGCCATTAGTATGTCTGGAAGGTCAACAAGGAGAGGCAGACAGTCACAAGCCAATAAAAGAGGGCAAGCAGGCTCTGTGTCTAGAGGCAACAGTACTGGTCGTAGACACGGTGCATCCTCATCAGCACGTGGCCGTGGGACACGCTTGTCCTCTTTTTCGGCAGCTGGCCGTGTTGAGCCGCAACATGCCAAAGACTTGGTAGAGTGGATGACCAAGTCGTCCTCATCCTCCTCATCCTCTCTCACCCAGGTCTTCCCTAGCCCCACCATGTCCTCCTGAGGAGTCCCCCGAACTGTTTGACCACAGTGTTGGGTACATGCTCCAGGAGCATGCGCAGCGTTTTGAAGGCTCCGATGATGGTACCCAGCTAGAGGAAGGCAGTAACGTGAGCCCAGAGAGAGGGGGTGCCCATGAAGGATAGCAATCTGGCAGTCATGTTCCCCCAGCTGCAGCATACTGCCAGGTTTGCTCCAGTGATGATGAGGAAGACACTGACTCCACGGGGGTGCCTGATAGGAGAGAGGAGGAGGAGGCACATCTCCAATGAGGCAGGATGCCCTCCAGGGGCCAGCTTAAGGGCAGCCCACCAACTGCATCACACTGCAGAGCTCCACATGTGCAGGGCGCTGCTGTCTCTGCGTGTTATTCCAAAAGTTCTGTGATGTGGGCCTTTTTTGAGACGAGTGAATCAGATTGCACCGCTGCTATTTGCAACATATGTCTCAAGCTTATCTCGTGTGGCCAAAACATCACCCGCTTGGGCACCACATGCTTGACCAGACATATGTCGACCTGCCATGCAGTTCATTGGCAAGCGTACCTAAAAGACCCACACCAAAGAACAAAGCGGACCTCTCCTTGCTCCTCATCAGCTGGGATCTCCAACCCCACTATACCTTCAGTCCTCTCTGAAACCTGCACTGAGAGGAATGAAGGTGTATAATTAGGTGTGTCACAGCCAAGTACTTGCAGGTAATCTGCTATCGGTACACCGACGCCAGATTGTACCAGGCAAATTTCCCTGCCCCAGCTGCTGCACCGCCAAAAGAAGTTCGCTCCCAGCCATCCACATGCCCAGCGGTTGAATGCTAGCTTGGCTAAATTGCTAGCACTTCAACTGCTGTCTTTTCAATTGGTAGACTCTTCCCCCTTCCGTGAGTTTGTGGAATGTGCGGTTCCTCAGTGGCAGGTTCTCAAATAACACTTTTTCTCACGGAAGGCGATTTCGGCTCTCTACCGGCATGTGGAAGGCAATGTCTTGGTCTCGCTGGACAGGGCGGTCAGCGGTAAGATGCATCTTACCGCTGACTCATGGTCCAGCAGGCATGGACAGGGACATTACCCATCTTTCACCGCACACTGGGTGACTCTTCTGGCAGCTGGGAAGGATGCAGGACAGGTTGCAGTAGTGTTGGAGGTTGTTCCGCCACCACGCCTCCAAAATTCTACTAGTGGTGATTCTGCCATACCTCTCTCCCCCACCCCCTCCTCTTCTTCTTCCTCCATGGCCTCTTCCTGTGCTGATTTGTCCTCGGAAGCAGCGGTGCTCCGTAGGCGTTCAAGGGGCTACGCAAGCACGCAGGCAAAAAGATGCCATGCGGTGCTTGAGCTGGTGTGCTTGGGGGACAGGAGCCACACTGTTGCAGAGATTCTGTCAGCTCTGCAGGGGCAGGTTCAGAGGTGGTTGACGCCATGCCAGCTTAAGCCAGGTATGGTGGCTTGCGACAATGGCACCAACCTCCTCTCTGCCCTGCGACAGGGACAACTGACCCATGTGCCCTGTTTGGCTCACGTCCTTAACTTGGTGATGCAGCGGTTCTTGGGCAGGTACTTGGGCTTACAGGATGTTCTGAGGCAGGCCAGGAAATTCTGTGTGCATTTCCACAGGTCATATAATGCCAGTGCTCGGCTGGCTGACCTCCAAAAGGAATTTAACCTGCCCAAGAACCGCCTAATCTGTGACATGCCCACCAGGTGGAACTCAACGTTGGCCATGCTGCAGCGGCTGCACATGCAGCAGAGGGCCATCAATGAGTACCTATGCGACTATGGCACCAGGACAGGGTTAGGGGAGCTTGTTTTTTTTTCCCCACACCAGTGGGCTATGATCAGGGATGCATGCACTGTCCTGTCACCATTTGAGGAGACCACGAGGATGGTGAGCAGTGACAGTGCATGCATCAGTGACACTGTCCCTCTTGTCCACCTGTTGGAGCACACGCTGCATGGAATAATGGACAGGGCACTTGAGGCAGAACAGAGGGAGGAAGAGGAGGACTTCCTTACCTCTCAAGGCCCCTTTTATCCAGGCAGTGTTCCTGCGTGCCTGCCGATCACAGAGGAGGAGGAGGATTGTGTCAGCATGGGGGTGGAGCCTGGCACTCAGCATCAGCAGCAGTCTTCGAGGGATCATTTACAGTCCGAAGAAACCCATGGACTTGTACGTGGCTGGGAGGAGGTGGCTGCGGATCATGTCGTCCTTAGTGACCCAGAGGACTCTAGACCGAATGCCTCAGCAAAACTACGCTGCATGGCCTCCCTGATCCTGCAAAGTCTGAGGAAGGATCCTCGTATTTGTGGTATCAAGGGGAGGGATCATTACTGGCTGGCAACCCTCCTTGATCCATGTTACAAGGGTAAGGATGCGGACCTTATCTTCCCATCGCAGAGGGAGCAGAGGATAAAACATCTTCGGGAGGCCTTGCAGAAAGGTTTGTGCAACATGTTTCCAGAGCCTGGGAAGTTACAATTTCCTGGTCCTCCTGGACAACGTGTTGCTGAGGCTTCGGTCAGTCAGTATCCTGTTATGCCGAGTAACAATTCTCTTCCTCCTCAATTTTCATGCTGATAGCTTGTAAGAACATTTTTGGTTCTGGGCACCAGCACCAGTGCCCAAGGCCCAATTTTTCAGCCCCTGTTTAACAGGGGCGTATAATTACAATTTTTGATGCAATACTTTGCAGCAGGGCTCATTCCTGCGCTCCAACTATAGCATCTGTGAGGGGTAGCAGTGTTGTGGCACCAGTGCCTAAGGCCCAATTTTTCTGCCCCTGTACATCAGGTACATGTAATTACAATTCTTGATCTAATATTTCACAGCAGGGCCCATTCCTGCACCCACCAAGAGTAACTGTGAGGGCGCACAGTGTTGTGGCAACACCACCACCACCAAAGGCCCAATTTTTCTGCCCCTGTTCAACAGGTGCATGTAATTACAATTCTTGATATAATATTTTACAGTAGGGCCTGTTCCAGCGCCCACCAAGAGTAACTGTGAGGACTTACAGCGTTGTGGCACCAGCACCACCACCACCACCAAAGGCCCAATTTTTCTGCCCCTGTTCAACAATGGCATGTAATTACAATTCTTGATCTAATATTTCACAGCAGGGCCCGTTCCTGCGCCCACCAAGAGTAACTGTGAGGGCATACAGTGTTATGGCAACACCAACACCTATGGCCCCAATTTCTGCAGAGTATATAGGGCAGGCCCCTACTTTCAAAGATCCAACTTACAAACAACTCCTACTTGCAAGCGGAAGAAGACAACAGGAAGTGAGATGAAATCTACCCCTAGGAAGGGAAATTCTCTCCTGTAAGAGTTAATATGGGAAAAACGTGTCTCCTCTCCACTGATGCTTTATCACCAATCCTTGTTTCACTAAAAAATGCAAATTTTCAAAAACATTTGTCATTGGGACAGAACGTGAGGTGAAATCTTCTGAAGAGGTGCACAGACAGCAAAGCAAATGTCACACGGGTGATAACCCTTCCCTATGTTTTCCAAAAAGCTTAAAAATAGATTTTTTGGCTGGAGCTACACTTTAAAAATGTACCAGTTCAAAATTACAAACAGATTCACTTAACAACAAACCTACAGTCCCTGTCTTGTTTGCACCGCCTGTATACTGCTGTTCAGAGTATATAGGGCCTGGGGGCCCCACACCTTTCCTTTTTTTAATTTGGGTGCGGGGTTCTCCTTAATATCCATACAAGACCCAAAGGGCCTGGTAATGGACTGGGGGGGGGTACCCATGCCGTTTGTCTCACCGATTTTGATCCATATTGCCGGGACCTGACATTACATTAAAGCCGCAAGCAGTTTTAAATTACTTTTATTCCTTTACAAATGTCATTTTGTGCAGGGACTGTTTTAAGCACAGGCAATACGTGTCACTTTACAGGCATACTATAGACATCCCCCAGGTACGATATTTAAAGGAATATTTCACTTTTTTTTCACTTTAAGCATCATTAAAATCACTGCTCCTGAAAAACGTCCGTTTTTAAAACTTTTTTTGCATTGATACATGTCCCCTGGGGCAGGACCCGGGTCCCCAAACCCTTTTTAGGACAATAACTTGTATATTAGCCTTTAAAATTAGCACTTTTGATTTCGAACGTTCAAGTCCCATAGACTTTAACAGGGTTCTAAAGTTCGAGCAAACTTTCGGTCCGTTCGCAGGTTCTGGTGCGAACCGAACCGGGGGGTGTTCGGCTCATCCCTAGTCAGGATGGCTGGATGACATAGCACAAACAAAAAGACAAACACTGCATACAACTCCGATGGGATCTTCTCGTCATCCAAACTGCTTTCCAAATTCCAGGGTGATTTCTATACAAAGGTATAGTGAGAAGTTGGTTTCCGGGAGTGTCTTTTAAAAGAAGTGTTGTGGTTATGGCCTCCAGATATCTTCTGCTGTACAGGCATTTGGGAAACAGCACAGTGATACAGTATGTGCACCTGGAATTGTGTGGCTGGCTTGAGCAAAAGCTTTTAGTTTTCATAAACCTGATTGTCTTTACTCCCAGAAAAAATACATCACTCTTGTAATATATCACTATACTAATATAGAGTGCTACACATGATGGACAATCAGTATAATTTATTAAACATACCTTGTAAACACACACTTCAGAAAATGAATCTAAAAATCTTTTGTTGTAAATAATTGTAAATATTAACATTATAATTTACTTTTTAAAGTATAATAGCGAAACATGCCACTGAATACTGGAATATTTAGCATGTCTTGTATTGACCTGCTCTATTTTTCATGTCACTTTACTGTTTATTTATGTGTCATCTATTAATATCACAAAAGACTTATGCGGTTTTAATTTTTTTTGATTGTTTTACAATCAACTGGAAAGTTCGAACTTCACCATTTCCGACTCCTATAAATACATCTCTCTATTTTTAGTGTCTAAAAAATATACATTTTCCACGACAGATCTATTTCCACAAAGCTGTGTCACTTGAGAAAAACAAGTGTGGTCTAAGCAGAACTGTGGTTAGCAGTCACAGAGGAAATGCTTAGTTTCTCTTATATCACAGTTTCCACGAACATCTGCAATCAAACCAGATAACAGCAAAGCAAAGAACAACATTGTGCGAAAATGAAGAGGAAATCGGAACTAAACTAATGAAGCATCAATGCAGTTAATACACTTATTTGGATCATCAAGGACCTTGTTCAGTTGGAAGCATTTCAGCTCATATGTGTGTTAATTGAGAGGGATTGCATTTACGTTGGTAGGTGCATTGTGAGCTACATGCTGTGCTAAAGTATTGCTTTTCTCAGGCTTATTGGATAAGGCACCACAAAGAGCAAAGAGATCTGCAAAGTGCCATATCCTTTGGCAGTCACTATGATTTAAATGTACTGGTATGATATCAATGAAAGAAAAAACTAAATTGATTATCTTGGGTTATTGATCTTTGCATTATGCTCTTTGCCATGTTAAATAAGCCCACATATCATACTGTCAAATTGTATTTCTTTTATAGGTAATATAGTTTCAGGTGTGGTTTTCATATATTTTAATGGTATGCTTTATTTTTATTTTCTTTATTTTGTAATGAGCAGAATATCCTGCATACGGAAATATACGTTTTCTAACTTATACTTTTAGCCAATACATTATGTATATTTTTTCTATTATTTAGGTAATGTATTTACGAATATAGGAATGTTTGACTATTTAGTTAAGGTGGGTAGATTAAAGTCTCTTCAACACTTTCAAAGTAAAATCTTGAGAAAAAAAAAAGCTTTGCCTAACATTTCAATAGGTTTGTAACAAATGTTACACATTGTAGACCTCATACTTAGTGCACAAGATTCATCACAGATATATCTCTTATTCTGGTTGTAATGCTTATTTATTTAATATATTGTTCTCTAACCCTATTCACCGTTAAGGTGCTTTGTAAGAATATGTAATTATATAAGTAAAATGTTAATATAAAACTGTACAATGTGAGATGCAATATGTATTATATTCATGGCGTGTGTTAAGAGACAAATAGTGTATCCCTATTGTGGCTCTAACATGTGCATGAACCAGTTGCTGTGCTTTGAAATATACTTGAGTGTTAAAATACTCAGCTTAACTCCATTCCATGTCCATCTGGGATTTTTTGGTGTTCACTCCCACCTTTGCATTTTCCAGCCCCTCTTGTTGAATTCTCCATAATATAAAATAAATAAATGTAATATCTAGTAAGGGGGGGGGGGGGGGGTTGACCCACCCAATGGCCTCAGCAGTTGTGCAGACCCAGGAACCGTAATGATTTCCCCAAGAGATATAAGAAACTATCAGTAGGTTTAACACCACAGGATTTACCAAATTATGAAATATCAGTTTATTAAAGGTGACCATTTATTAAAAAAAACAAAAAACAATACAAATATTGTTAAAATTTATGTTTTTGATTCATTTTATTAAGTGGAACTCTTTTCAGATGCTTCGGAAGGCAATGGGTGCATGATCAGTTCTAATTATGTCACTACTCTCAGCCAAAATAGATTTGTATGCATTTGCTACTATTATACTTATATACATTTATAGCAGTGGGATTTTCAGATGCATGATTTGCACAAATTTTATTATTGGTCTTAGTCTTAATGCTCTTCTTTGTCTTGGACTAGTATATGACTTTTTTTCCAGCTTTGGTTCTATCAAGAACACACAATCTCATGGTCTTGTCTGTGACTTGGCAATGTACTAGGAGATATTAAACCCAGCCCTGGCTTGAGCCACATATACTTCAAATAGGCAAAACCACTGACATCAGTTATATAAATAAACCTGTGGGGTACCAAAAGGTGTTGGCATGGTTTCAATATATCTTGGCCAAGAATCTGCATGTGTATCAAAGGATTCATTACTCATCATAGCTGTGAAACATTTATCTACTCCAGAATTTCCCATACATTTTTCACCATACCAGAAAAAGACCATAGTGAAGGTTTTTCATTTGAGAGTATTTGTTTTGATGTCATGTGGCATTAAAACACCAAATCCATAAAATACCATATGGTTATATATAAAATACCTCTGGTATATGTTAAACTTTTATATTTTTACTTTATGTCTTTTGACAGTCATGGTGATTAGTAGCCACATGCAGTGGTAAAAATCAGTTTGTGTTATTGTAACATATTATCCGCACAACATATACATGTACCGACGTACGGGATTCAGAAACATTTCCAGTGTCTTGGTTCCAGTGGGAATATTTTCAGACCTCTGAAGCATTATCTAATTACCCATAATTTGAAATTATATTTATAATATATTTCCAAGCCTTCTTGAGAGTTATATTAGCCTGCTGGGGACAACATTACTTTTATATAATATCCCTCCTCTTTTCTTTTCTTTTCTTCAATTCCTTTCTTTTCTCTCCTAACACTATAATTTTTCTCTTTCTCTACATATTACCATATACACTATATTGTCAAAAGTATTGGGACACCTGCCTTTACACGCACATGAACTTTAATGGCATCCCAGTCTTAGTCCATTAGGTTCAATATTGAGTTGGCCCACCCTTTGTAGCTATAACAGCTTCAACTGGGAAGGCTGTCCACAAGGTTTGGGAGTGTGTCTATGGCAGTGGTTCTCAACTCCAGTCCTCGGGACCCACCAACAGGCCAGATTTTAAGTATTACCTTGGGGAGTTGCAGACTAGAATACTGCGATCACTGAGCAGCAAGTGATATCACCTGTGATGTATTTCAGCTATCTTGCAAACCTGGCCTGTTGGTGGGTCCTGAGGACTGGAGTTGAGAACCACTGGTCTATGGGAATGTTTGACCATTCTTCCAGAAGCGCATTTGTGAGATCAGGCACTGATGTTGGATGAGAAGACCTGGCTCGCAGTCTCCACGCTAATACATCCCAAAGGTGTACTATTGGGTTGAGGTCAGGACTCTGTGCAAGCCAGTCAAGTTCCTCCACCCCAAACTCACTCATCCATGTCTTTATGGACTTTATGGGTCAAACATTCCCATAGACACACTCCTAAACCTTGTGGACAGCCTTCCCAGAAGAGTTGAAGCTGTTATAGCTGCAAAAGGTGAGCCAACTCAATATTGAACTCTACAGACTTATGCCGCGTACACACGAGCGGACTTTACAGCAGACTTTGCCCGGCGGACGGGATTTCGTCGGACAATTCGATCGTGTGTGGGCTCCAGCGGACTTTGTTTTCTCAAAAGTTGGACGGACTTAGATTTGAAACATGTTTTAAATCAATCCGTCGAAATCGAGTCCGGTCGAAAAGTCCGCTCGTCTGTATGCTAGTTCGACGGACAAAAAGCCACGCTAGGGCAGCTATTGGCTACTGGCTATGAACTTCCTTGTTTTAGTCCAGTCATACGTCATCACGTACGAATTTGACTGACTTTGGTGGATTGTGTGTAGGCAAGTCCGTTCATTCAGAAAGTCCGTCATAAAGTCCGTCGAAAAGTCCGCGGGGCAAAGTCTGCCGTAAAGTCCGACCGTGTGTACGCGGCATAAGACTGGGATGCCATTGAAGTTCATGTACATGTAAGGGCAGGCGTCCCATTACTTTTGACAATATAGTGTATATGATTTTGCCATATATTGGGACTATAGCGTTCTATCTAATAATTCATTACCAAACAGCAGAAGACTGCCCTCATTGAGTCTTATACCGATATTAAGAGCATGTGTCATTCAAGCAACATTTTACACTTTACTTGATGTTTTCATCAGTACAAACACACACACACACAGTAATTATGGTGTATGGCACATGGTGTATCGTGACTAAACCACTAAGATGTTTCATGATGATAGTAAATAATGCATGTATGTCTCATTATACCTTTTAACGTATACAATGTTTCACACACTTTACTATTAGCTCTTTACTTTTTTATAATGCTGAAAAACTCTATGTCTTATATATCTAATAAACATAGATTAGACATACTTACAATGAAATATTGCAATCTTCTCTAATTTAAAGAGTTGTGATGTGTTATATATATATATATATATATATATATATCTCCACCAACTGTAAGCTAAGTGTAGGAATAAAGGAAAGTTTACACTAATCTGAAATGATAATGGGACTGAAGTTTTCTTTTCTTTCCTCTACATTAAAAAAGACATCTGGTATCTGATTGGTTGTTGCAGGAAAAATCTCTGAATCCCCTTGTCTCAAGTTCCCATATACTGTGCCAAAAAGTGATCTAAGTACTTGGAATGCCTTAAATCACCGGGGTTGATTTACTAAAACTGGAAAGTACAAAATCTGGTGCAGCTGTTAATGAGCGCCAATCAGTTTCTAACTTCAGCTTGTCCAATTAGGCTTTGACAAAAAAAAAACCCTGGAAGCTGATTGGTTTCTAGGCAGAGCTGCACCAGATTTTGCACTCTGCAGTTTTAGTAAATTAACCCCACTGTGGTCTTCTTCTGTGGCTCGACTAGCCAAAATATTTCTCAGTTTTGCCTACCCCAAGGAACCTACCAAACATAGTTATAGGCATATAGGCTGAAAAATATGTTCAACTAAAAAAATAGTGTGATACTAGGTCTACTGGAATATATTAAATACATATTGTTACAACAAAAAGCTTATTTATTTATAGTTTCAGTATCAAGTTCAGATTCTCATACTTGTCAGTTAACACATTTGCATTGCCGACTTTTTTTCTGGTATTACATCATCATGGTTTGGCCCAGTATGTTCCACTACGCTTAGTGAGGAAGTGAAACGGACTATTCTCAGCATTTGAGTTCATGCTAATATGAGTTACTTTCTATCAGCGTGTAATGGAAACATGTACATTTTGCTATGTATAGCAACAATTTCCTTCCCTTTACTTTAAAATACATTTACTGAGAATTTAAAAAAAAAATATTAAATAGTTATTGATTCCTGCTATATAGTTCATCACACACCTATTTGTGCTAGAATACTTTTATTTCGGGGACCAATGAGCATATTCGTGATAATAATTTAATATTAAACTCTAAGCATTTGTAACAGACACAAATTAGTGCAGCTTTTTATTCATGAACAAATCATTAATTAACTGAAAATGAAATACATGAAGTATAAGTTTCTGATTTTGTCTTGGTATCAGGCTCTTGTACTCCCTGTGCATCAGAGCTCAGATTGGGAGAGGGAGAAGCAGCACTAGCATCAGTTGTACTGTGGTGCTTAAATGCTAACAAGTAATATGCTTATAGGAGGAGAAAGCAGAGTGACAGAGATGTGAGCTCATACATTCTTCTCACACCATCTGGGGGGTCAGTGGTCTCGGTGGCCAGCACTACTATTGACACCATGTCTTTTAATAATAGCCTTTTTTGTTCATATAAATGTGCATACTTTTGAGCACACACTCTTTGGGGTATGTGTCAATGTGCTCACGGGCAGTTGAATTTAAACAGGTATAAATAGCCAACTTTTTTGTTGTCATAAAAGTTGCTCAGATGTTTTTTTTTTTTTTTTTATTACTGTACTTTAAATGTATTGAGCCTCTTTTAATGAGTGCATTTTCCCATAATAACCAGAATGTAGTATTTTGTTACAAAGGTAAACTGATAACGATAGCCTTCTAACATAAATTATCTGTTAATGCTACTACATTTCACCATACTACAAAACAATGTAAATGTAAAAAAACAAAACAAAAAAAAAACAGAAAGTGGGGGAGGACAGACCAACCATAGACTTTGTGAAGTGTCTGTACCAGAAAATATGACAGCCTAACCTAGCCATTGGGTTGCTGAATCCCTCATAAAATTGAACTTGGGTTTGTTTAGTGTAGGAGTAGGCAAATTCGCAGTAGGGCTCATAAAGCACCAAAAGGTACAGAAAGGTGGAGGAAACTGGTTACAAACAAGTGATGAAGACAGCAGAGCATTGTGGAACCAGATCAGACCTTAATTAAAACCTACTTTTGCTAGTAGGCTTTAAAATGAATATGGTCTCTAAACCCTACCTAGATGAACATGTTAGTCAATTTTTGGTATAGAAGATGGCTTTCTTTTTGTAGGTTTCTTTTAGGTATCATAAATAGGGTTTTGGCAGTACAAACAGCTTGACACATCACAGATGAACATATGAACATGATTCATAGGGACAGCCCCACAGATTGTTTGTGAAAATGAAAACCTGACCTTGACTTAGACAGTGGCTAATGAGAGCATATCTACTATGCTCAGGGGCGCTGCCCCTAAATATACTAAAACTTGCAGTCCAAATCTTCCTATAGATTGATAGATTCTGTACCTGAATGCTGTATGTAATTTTTAGTATATGCTCTTATTCTGTAAATATACACACTGCACAGCAGTACTTCTCTGGCTATATACAACAAATTCTAGATGTAGTTGTTGGTGTCATTTTTATTTGTTATGTATCAAGGCAGGGCCATCTTAATAGCATCATGGGCCCCTGGGCAAAGTAATGCTCTGGGGCCCCTACAATGGAGACATGCCTGACGAAGGGGTCCTGCGTGACTCCGAAACGTTGCACTCTCCTTGTGTTGTGATCATGCAATAAATGACCCGTTTGGACGCCATTTATGCCATTCCATGGTGTGCTGGTAAATATCTTCACAGTGCAGGTAAACAGACATCAAGTAGGTAGGAGGCAGACAAGCGGAGCTTCCCCTTTTGGGTGGAGCTCCGTATAAACTATATGAACAATCATTCTGTACAGCAAAGAAACAGTGGGAAAATACTACATACATAAAGTAACAAATCTGTCCTGTGCATATAATATATCTACTAGATTGATGCCTCCCCAGCACTCTGACCCCTCTACACCCCAGATATCCCCCCAGCACTCTGACCCCTCTACATCCCAGATATCCCCCCAGCACTCTGACCCCTCTACACCCCAGATATCCCTCCAGCACTCTGAGCCCTCTACATCCCAGATATCCCCCCAGCACTCTGACTCCTCTACACCCCAGATACTGCCCCAGCACTCTGACTCCTCTACACCCCAGATATCCCCCCAGCACTCTGACTCCTCTACACCCCAGATATCCCCCCAGCACTCTGACCCCTCTATGCCCCAGATATCCCCCAGCACTCTGACCGCTCTACACCCCAGATATGCCCCAGCACTCTGACCCCTCTACATCCCAGATATGCCCCCAGCACTCTGACCCCTCTACATCCCAGATATCCCCCCAGCACTCTGACCCTCTACACCCCAGATATCCCCCCAGCACTCTGACCCCTCTACATCCCAGATATCCCCCCAGCACTCTGACTCCTCTACACCCCAGATACTGCCCCAGCACTCTGACTCCTCTACACCCCAGATATCCCCCCAGCACTCTGACTCCTCTACACCCCAGATATCCCCCCAGCACTCTGACCCCTCTATGCCCCAGATATCCCCCAGCACTCTGACCGCTCTACACCCCAGATATGCCCCAGCACTCTGACCCCTCTACATCCCAGATATGCCCCCAGCACTCTGACCCCTCTACATCCCAGATATCCCCCCAGCACTCTGACCCTCTACATCCCAGATATCCCCCCAGCACTCTGACCCTCTACACCCCAGATATCCCCCCAGCACTCTGACCCCTCTACATCCCAGATATCCCCCCATCACTCTGACCCCTCTATACCCCAGATATCCCCCCAGCACTCTGACCCCTCTACATCCCAGATATCCCCCCAGCACTCTGAGCCCTCTACACCCCAGATATCCCCCCAGCACTCTGACCCCTCTACACCCCAGATATCCCCCCAGCACTCTGACCCCTCTACATCCCAGATATCCCCCCATCACTCTGACCCCTCTACACCTCAGATATCCCCCCAGCACTCTGACCCCTCTACATCCCAGATATCCCCCCAGCACTCTGACCCCTCTACACCCCAGATATCCCCCCAGCACTCTGAGCCCTCTACATCCCAGATATCCCCCCAGCACTCTAACCCCTCTACACCCCAGATACCGCCCCAGCACTCTGACTCCTCTACACCCCAGACATAGGCGTGCGCAGCCTATTGCATTAGGGTGTGCACCCCAAAGCTCAAACACACACGTGTGTATGTGTATATATATTTTTAAATATATATATATATATATATATACACACACACACACACACACACACATACATACATATACATATATACACATACATACATACATATATACATACATATATACATATACATATATACACATACATACATATACATATATACACATACATACATATACATATATACACATACATACATATACACATACATACATATACACACACGCACTGTTATAAATAAATGTGAACAAACATTTTAAAATGTATTAAAACATTTTTTAACACTTATCAATGTTAAAAAAATAAAATAAAACACTTTATTTTTTAACTGATTAAAACATTTAATTAATTACACTAGTGGTTGAGGGGCAGGAAAACTCTGCAGTTGAGCCATTCTTTTACCGCCTTTTAACCGCTACACAAGAGTCAACTGTTACATTTTATATCACAGTTCCCCCCTTACATCAGATTCCCCAGAGTTCCCCTTTACACTGGGAAACCTGATGTAAAGAATGCCGTTGACTCTGGTGTAAGGGGAACTTTCATATAAGGGGGTCTTTGGTCACTAGAGTCCCCAGTATTTACTCTTATATCAGGGTTCCCAGAGTCCACTCCCCACTTTCATCAAAGTCCCCCTTTATATACACTGTAAGGGGGCTCTAATACAAAGGGTATCTCTTCAGACTATGATGTAAGGGGGGGCCTCTGATGTGAGGGGGTCTCTGGTTACCATAGAGTCCACTGAGATCCCACTTACATCAGCGTTCCCCTTTACCCCAGAGTCTGCAGAGTTCCCCTTTAAACCAGACAATAGTGTATTTCTAGAAGGGGGTCAGGTCAGCCATAGCAGCCCCCCTCACAACACTGATTATTTTACCTTTATATGACCAGCCCCCTTTCCCAGCATGTGTGAATATTGCCCCCCCTCCATGGGACTACAAATCCCAGCATAGCAGGTTGGACTCCCATTTCTCAGCTTCTCCCTGGTACTAACTCCACATACAGTGTGACTTGCACTGCAAGGGAGGACACCCTCTCTCCCTGCCTGCTGTACTGACGCCCTCATACTGCCAGAGTCTGTGCCCCCCACTCTCTCCTTACCAGTCAGTGACACGTCCTGAGTTCCAAGTCCCGGCGGGTCTCCTTCACCTCAGTTTCTTCCATTGTCGGCACTCACTGCAGGGCGGAAGCCGGGAGGCGGGGCACTCGGAGGCGGAGCAGGGAGGAGAAAGTTACATCCTCCTCCTCAGCCTGGGACAGTCCTGGCAACCAATGGTTTTCTCGGCGGCGGACAAAGGGCAGTGGTGGGCTGCGGAAACCCCGGGGTGGCAGCGGGCAGGACTTAATAACAAAATCAGTGGGGTTAATCCAGCCCTGATGTTACTTCCTTATTTCCGGCTACAGCATCACTGAAAGCAGGCAGCGGAGTGATATTCAGCTGTCAGGGATGCTGTAGCCGGAACTATAGAAGTAGCATCGGAAAATGCGGCCGCTTGCCTGCTCACTCCGCGATCAGTGGCTGTACTCACAAGAGTTACACAGCCAACTAAATAATAGTCCCACCACTCGCAGAGTACAGCGCTGCACATTCTGCTGCCAAAAAAGTCCTGGGGTGTGTTGGATGTGCCTGGGCATTAGGGTGTGCCCAGGCACACCCGGCACACCCCGTGCGCACGCCTATGACCCCAGATATCCCCCCAGCACTCTGACCCCTCTACGCCCCAGATATCCCCCCAGCACTCAGACCCCTCTACGCCCCAGATATCCCCCCAGCACCCTGACCCCTCTACACCCCAGATATCCCCCCAGCACTCTGACCCCTCTACACCCCAGATATCCCCCCAGCACTCTGACCCCTCTACACCCCTGATATCCCCCCAGCACTCTGACCCCTCTACACCCCAGATACCGCCCCAGCACTCTGACTCCTCTACATCCCAGATATCCCCCCAGCACTCTGACCCCTCTACATCCCAGATATCCCTCCAGCACTCTGACCTCTCTATACCCTAGATATCCCCCCAGCACTCTGAGCCCTCTACATCCCAGATATCCCCCCAGCACTCTGACCCCTCTACACCCTAGATATCCCCCCAGCACTCTGACCCCTCTACACCCCAGATATCCCCCCAGCACTCTGACCCCTCTACACCCCAGATATCCCCCTAGCACTCTGATCCCTCTACACCCCAGATATCCCCCCAGCACTCTGACCCCTCTACATCCCAGATATCTCCCCAGCACTCTGACCCCTCTACACCCCAGTTATCCCCTCAGCACGCTGACCCCTTTACACCCCAGATACCCCCCTAGCACTCTGATCCCTCTACACCCCAGATACCCCCCTAGCACTCTGATCCCTCTACATCCCAGATATCCCCCAGCACTCTGATCCCTCTACACCCCAGATATTCCCCCAGCACTCTACCCCTCTACACCCCAGATATCCCCCCAGCAGATAGTGTGTTGCTTTTACATAGGGCAGTTGTTTCTTGACTCGGTAAACCAGATTTTAACCCAAAATGAAAATAATATTTCTTAGGTCAAGGAACAGAGAAGAAAATAGATTCTTTTTCTGGTGGGTTTAGGGACCTTGGCATTATGTACCAAGCTGTCCCAAGTTCTGTTTGGCATATTCCAATTTTTGGGTTCTGAGTTAAGCATGCCAAGCCCCATTTTCCAAGTTCTGTGTTCCGAGTTCCATACTCCATGTTTCTTATTCAGAGTTCTGCATTCTGAGTTCTTTATTCCATGTTCGGTATTACTGTTTTTATCCTCCCAAGTTTCATGTTGTATTAATTATTCTATGTTTTATATTCTGTGTTCCATATACCATGTTCCAAGTTCCATGTTCTGAGTAAGGGTGAGCTGTTAGTTCAGTCTGAACCCTGTTTCAGGCTGAATTTAGGCTATTTGGGAGGTCCAGCGAATGGCTGAACTAAATGGGTGTTCAGGTCCTGCTGAGCCTCTGGCTGCAGCAAGAAGACTGACACTAAATGTTACAGCTTCCTGCCCTGCACTCCTGGTTGTAGGGAGCTGCCAGGCCCCAGTATCATAACCATAGGCATGCGCAGGGGGTGTGCCAGGTGTGCCTGGACACACCCTAATAAGTATGTGCAGCTGGCAATTCCCCCTCCTAGCCAGGTTTCCCCCTGTATTACGCCTCCCCCCAGCCGCTGCAAGGGGGATGTTTCAGGATGGGGAGTGAGGGAAGAGGCTAGTAAATATGTATTTTACCAGCCCTTTCCTATTCTAAATGAACACAGTGAACACACTCACTCACTGTGTTCATTTACAGCTGAAGCATAGTAAAGTGTGCTTACTATGCTTCGGTTTCTGAATGAACAGGAAGCTGCTCAGCACAGAGTACTTCCCATTCATTCACTGTCCAGTGCAACTGAGGCTGCAGAGAAAAGCATTAGAGTTTTGGGGTGCACACCCTAATGCAATAGGCTGCGCACGCCTATGATCCTAACAACCAAGCTTAAAGGGCTTACACTTTTGCACTCTAGGTGGTGTTGAACTTTTAATGTTGCCCTCTACATCACTCATGAATGCAAATGAGGCCCTTTTATTTGGGACACCTCTGAGTTAGGATATTTATTAAAACTAATCAATATTTGGGTAAGCATTTTTCATGATCTATGCAACTGGGAGAGTTCTATGGGTTTGCTGTTGCCTAAATGCTACCTGCTAAAAGGCCTCTCTCTCCCATCTGAGAAAGTCAGTAGCTATTTTAGAAGTGACTTGTATTCTCTTTAGTGCTGTGCTGCACTTTAGAGTCTTGGTTTATTTTTTGATAATCTGGGAGATACAGAACAGGATTTTTGAATAATCAGAGAAAAAACTTTATTTAAAATTTTTTTATTACAGGCGGTTCCCTGGGTTATGAACAAGATAGGGACTGTAGGTTTGTCCTTAAGTTGAATTTGTTTGTAAGTTGGAACAGTACATTTTTAAGTGTAACTTCAGCCTGTGCAATGATGTGGGATGTTCTGGGCATTTCTGGGCATGCAGTTGTGTTATTTGGGGCTCTTGTGGCCATGCAGTACTGCAGCGTGGAATGTGTCCGGCGCTGCAAGATGGCTGCTCGGTGGTATCCGGGACCAGTGTGGAGCACAAGAGGCCGGCACTAATGTCATGCCACCTCCGTTTGTAAGTACTGCCTGTAGTTATGTTTATTGTTTAATGTATAATAAATGGTTTATATCTCTCAACCGCTATCATTTTTCATTTATTTTTACACTTAAATATTCCTCAAATCCATTCACATCTGCCCATTCTGACAAACGAATTCCCTTGCGAACCCATGGTATGTATGTGAGCCGCTCAGGCTGCATGGAAGTGTAGTTCTGTGCCTGCTGCTGTGAGTGCTGGCCGGGTAGGAGCCCGCCCACAGTCCAGACGATGTTAGACAAGAGCTAAAAGTCTCAGGAGCTGCACATCAGAACAAGACCCGCTGTGTGTGAACAAGTGGCAGTATCTGCCTGGACTCCCACCAGGCTACATCCCCAATGTGTTTCACTCCGCCCACCGGGTTTTGTTCTGATGTGCCGCTTCCAGGACTTTTAGCTCTAAACTAATGCCCTTGCAATTGTTTTCTAAGTTCCAAGTTCTATTATACATATTCAATGTTCCAAATGTTGAGTTCTATTTTCCATATTCCAAGTTTCCTTTTTCCACATTCCAATTCACATTTTCAATATTCCAAGTTCCATTTTGCATATTCTGAATTCCATGTTTTATAATTTGAGTTCCATATTCTCAGATCCATGTTACATATTCTTAGTTCTATAAACCAAATTTAATGCTGCATATTCTGAGTTCCACGTTCCAGGTTATACATTCTAAATTTTGTGGACTAAGAGGAAAATGTGGGACTTTAAATGAGACATGTGGGTCACATATCTCCATCCCTGAATATGTATGGAAGGGGAGCGGGGAGGATATGTACAAAAAAATAAAGGGAAAGAGTTGCTCATCCCTAAAGTACTTACATCATAATAGGTCTGGAACATGGGAGATGAGGAGTTAGAGGCTGCTCAGATTGTTTGTGTTGGGAGCTGTGCAAGGGACCCGCAGAAAGAAGACTGGGCGCACAAACATGATCCCCAAAAGACAAAATACACAAGTCCAGATGGTGATGTGAGTGAGCTTTGTATCTAAAAATTAAATTGGGTATACTATGAATACTCTGTATTATGGGAAGTTGTTGGAGCCCGACACCAAAGTACAAGTGGACGAGTGAGTGGAAATTAAAGTGTTGTGGAGGGAGGAAAGAGCAGGTCAAAAAAAAAATTATCAAAAAGATGTAAATGGCAGAAAATGAAAGAAAAGAAGCAATAGGAGTAAGCCTCTGTGAGCATGAACAGGAAAAAACTGACCATGTAATCACCTGCTAGTGATGTGGAAAAGTGTATTCCATGTGGTGTGCAGTGTGCACTAAAAGGTGCTGCCATGTGGACTGGCTAGCACATGTTGAGTATTCTCGGCACACTCTGCGGGCTCCTCCCAATGTCACACAGGTGCACCAGAAGAGGAAGAGAGACGTCCATGCCCGAACGGCTGCTACCGCCCATGGAGGCTAAAGATGCCCTCCTCTATGAGGTGACCATTCACATCTTTTTAATGTTTTTTTTGACCTGCTCTTTCCTCCTTCCACACTATTTTCAATTCCACTCACTTGTCCATTTGCACAGAGTATTCACAGTATACCCAAATAAATTTTTAGATATGAAACCCACTCACATCACCATCTGGACTTGTGTATTTTGTCTTTTGGGGATCACGTTTGTGCACCCTGTCCTCTTTCTGCGGGTCCCTTCCACAGCTCCCAACACAGACAATCTGGGCAGCCTCTAACTCCTCGTCTCCCATGTTCCAGACCTATTATGATGTAAGTACTTTAGGGATGAGCAACTCTCTCCCCTTCTTTTTTTGTATATATCCTCCCCGTTGAGTGGTATAACATTTGATCATATTGGCCTACTCATGTTTTGTTTTATGGATTTGTGTGCATCCGCCCCTGAAGAGTGGCATTACCCACGAAACGTGTCGGGCTCATTTGGATGCCCTTACTCTCCTGCAGATGCTTTTACTCATCACATTATCTTGAGTTCACCACCCACCATGTATTCTAAATGTTTTTATTACATCCAGGATTTGCTCCATATCACACATTGGTTGGTTGGTTGATTGCTATCAATGTTTGTTTCCATATAAGGTCTGTAACATGTGATTGACAACTTTATCCATTGCTGCGTGTATCATGCTATTTTGCCATGTTCCTTGTTGTTTTACCAATAAAAACCTGTTTTGTGATATTGACTCATCCTATAGCCATATGCACTGACCTCATTCAAAGTCCCAAAATCATACATTCTAAATTTTGTGTTCCACTTTCCAAGTTCTGAGTTTAGTGTTCAGTATTCTAAATACCAAGATCCATATTCGATGTTCTGAGTTCCATGTTTAATGGAATTCCATGTTGCATGTTGTAAGTTCTGTGCGCAATGTTTTCATGTTCTGCGTTCAATGTGCTGAGTTCCATGTTCTGGCCTCAATGCGCTCCATAAGGCAGTGGTATTGCCTCATGACCAAGCTGTACAGAACAATTAGCACAGTATGACACTGTGAAAAATTAAGTTCCGAAATAACAGGATGTCATAATGTGGGTTCAGATGTACAATAGCAGAGCTGCACCACACCTTTGTATGACATAGATTAGTGTGTCCCTCATCTTCACTTAAAACGTTTGGGCGCCTTAGTGAAATTAAAATCGCAGCATGTCAGCTGAGATCTCAGAACAGTCTGCCTATACTTGGTTCCTTGCTAAAATGAGTACCTCTGGTAAAACCAGTTGTATATTCATGTGATAGGTCTAATATTTAAATTAACCTTCTGCTTTAATACGACTTCACTCATTAAGAAATGTGATGTGGCAGGGGCCTTCTCACAGATCTTCACAAGCCAGTTCTTTTAAACATAATTTTGAACCATCTAAACAATTTCTTGCCTCAGAAACGCAATGCTAGTGGCCATTTTTTTCCACCACTGTAGTATTTTTCCTAAACGTGAGAAATCCCTTTAAACAGAGTTCAAACTGAACTGAGAGTAATATTCTGCTGTGCTTCTAATCTTAATGTTGCATTTTCATGGCATTTGAGTGGAGGTGATTAAGGCTACATCTCACCATTTTTTTTGCTAGTGTAGGTATTGGTTTATGACATGTTTATAATAGACGAGGGGGAGAAAAATGCCTGCAGTGTTCTACAATAGTTTCAACAACTTTCGCCCATCAATCAAATTTAATACAGATGTCTCCCAGGAAAAAGTTACTTCTATGATAATCTACTGACAATAGACAGTTTAGAGGCTCTTTTTCAATAATTATACAGTTTTCCTGAACTACACCTTAATGTGCTACCATTTCTTGCAGTTCTGTAGCATGGAGAAAATTTGGACAGGGCTTTGTGTTGGGATGTTTATGGACATTATTGGAGTCTTGTATTGCAAGATTAAAGAAAAAGCCTATGGGGGCAGGGGGGTTACTAAAACTGGTGCACACAGAATCTGGTGTAGCTGTGCATAGTAACCTTTCAGCTTTTAGCTTCAGCTTGTTCCATTAAGCTTTAACAATAAGTCCTTGTTCATACCAGTGTGACTTGTCATGCATTTTGACAAGTCGCACCCTATTGTCGGCAATGGAACTGTTCAAATCGGTGCAACGCGACTTCGCGGTACCGCACCGATTTGAAAAAGTCGTTCCTGCACTACCTTTGGCAATTTCAGGTGTGACTTGCATAGACATCTGTGCATAAAGTCACACAGATGTCAGCCAAGTCGCAACTGAAGTCGCAATGAAATTAGAAGGCGCAATGAAATTAGAAGTCGCACTGATTTCAGGTGAAGTTGCATGATTTCAAAGCTGCATTCAGTGTAAAACAAGGCTTAAACCTAGAAGCTGATTGGTTAATAAGCACAGCTTTACCAGATTCTGTGTGCACTAGTTTTAATTAATTTCCCCCTATGTGTGCTTATATATGCCCATTTTCTGCCCATTTTGTGGTTGTAGAGGGCCAGATGCATTGGCAGATACAAAGTTGCATTGTGCCAGCATCTCCTTCCAGGATTACAAATGGTGTCACATTGGAGTTTTACATGTACTTCATCAAACCTGGATACAGAGATGACATCATCTCTTTGCATCCTCCAAGAATGTTCTTCTGTGGAGCCTGTGGCGGAAGCTTTACGCACTTCCCCCAATATTAAGGGATTGCGGATTGGTTGGTTGGAGGAGAGGGTAGCCTTGTATGCAGATGACCTTTTACTATTTTTAAATGATGCTGGAACCTCTCTCTCCAAGGGGCTTTGAAGCTATTGGACTCTTTTTCAATAGTCACAGGGTTGAAGGTAAATTGGAGCAAGCCTTTGTTATTTCCAATGGATATGGAGGCCCGTAGTACGGCTTCGAATGATATTCCATTGCAGTGCGTGGAGAATTTCAATTACTTTGGAGTTGTAATATCCCACCAAGCTTCTGATATTATTTCCTTAAATTTGACTCTGATTTTCGGAGATATTGGGTCGAAATTGAAAGTATGGAAGTCTCTACCATTGTCTTTATTGAGACTTATTACATTTATGTACTATTTAAACACTTTCCCTAGTGGCTTCCTATGTCCTTTTTTACAAAATTAAACCAACTTTATTCACCTTTTTTATGGGGTTTGAAGAACCCCATGTATAAATTAACCACGCTAATGCGCCCTTGTTAGGTAGTTGTTCCCTGAACAGGTGTCCCAATATTGAATTGAATAATAGGTTTAGTAAATATTTTGGTAAATTTCTATTTAAGTCACTTTATATGTTACAAAAATTTCCTTTCATGTTTATATTCAAAGTACCGTATTAGGTTAACAATAGACTAGGACTTTCCAGGTGCTACATAGATGTGTTACATGTAGACAATATATTTGTTAAAAATCTTTCACTTTATTAATTATTTAAAAGCTTTAATTAAAAGTAAAAACAATTTCCTTAGTATGTACCTTACTATTTGATATCTCACAATTACCCCTCTCCACATAGTAGCCTGGTGCTACCCATCAAAACTTTTCATATATCAGAGAAGTGTCATGTTGATGCATTTATGACTGATTCAACTCACTTCATCAGGAATCATGAAAACTGCATCATGATAAAAAAGAGTAAATGCCGCATTTATATCAATTTATATACGTTAATACGTTCCATAACATTACATAATCATTGCTAGCATTTCACTTGCAGCTGAGCTGAACCATCTGTATTTGTAATCCCAGTTCTACCTTAAGTTATAACCTCTTTAAGAAAACCTATGTAAGTCTGAAAAATGATGGTACTCTGCACAGAAAAGGTTTATGGGTAACAATGTTCTGAAGAAAAAGAATGGTCAAGCGTATTTTCCATTTGGATAAGTATTTCTCACAATGGCTATTGATGCAAGTCTATAGTGGGTATATACTGTACTTGCACATTAATACATGTCACTCTGCTTTAGCTGACTGCTGACTTCTATGGCTCAATATACGAATGTATGTGAACAGTGGCTGGGGGAAATGACAAAATGCTGCATAGAAATGTCTACAAAGGCAGTGCCATGATGTATGGATTCCATGCAGCTCTGTCTATGAATTAAATTTAATGCAGTTGCTATGGTTTTTCATACTTCAGCTTCATCGGAACTGATCATTTAGTACCACTTAGTTCTATCACTCAGTATTTCTTGACAGCAAACCTGTATAAATCAAACAAAAAATAGAAGAAGAAAATGGATTCAGTGTAGTGTTGAAGTATTAGCACTGTGGCAAGTTTTTATAAAAGTTCGGCCAAATCCAGCCAAGCATTTTGTTTTTTTAGTTTTGGATTTTATTTATGCATGTGTTCCTATTGAAGGAGATTTTCCCTACCTTCCTGTCCTGGTGACACTCTGGCACACCAGGAGTCATAGGAATAGGAAGTAATGGAATACTTCCATTACTTCAATCTGTGTGTATGGGTGTAAGGCCTGGATCACACCTATGCAGGTTGCAGTTTGCATATTCCAAGTGCATTTTGAGTTTTTCAATACACGTTTTTCATCCATTGAAGTCTATGGAACCGGAGACCAGAAAAAAGTCCCTGGCCCTTTCCATTAAAGAGGAGTTCCCATTATAAAAAAAAAATTAAAAGTCAGCAGCTACAAATACTGCAGCTGCTGACTTTTAATAATTGGACACTTACCTGTCCCAGGGTTCAGCGATGCGGGGGATCGAAGCCCCGCTCGTCTCCCCCTCTGCTCGGCGACGCCGGCATTGTAACTGTGGGCGCCTGGCTGTGGCTTCACAGCCGGGCACCCATTGAGCATGCGCGAGGGGCGCCGCGCGCCGTGATTGGCTGCTCAATCATCTGGGACCTGCAATGTGTCCCAGATGATTGACAAGAGGGAGGGGCAGGGCTGATCTCCTTTCCTACGCCGAGGGAAGTGACATCAGGAGCCCAGGCGCAGAAGGAGGCAGACTACGAGGGACCCCCTAGCAACAGGCATTTAGAGGTGAGTAAAAAAATTTTTTCTGCAAATGTTTTTTTATTTTTATTTTTTTTAAGCACAATAATTAATTTTTTTTTTTTTGGGGTGGAACTCCACTTTAAATGCACAGATGTGAACGTGACCTATAGGAAACCATGTTAAATGGACTGTAGTGTGTTTCTGCAAAACTGAAAACGCACTAAAAAATGCATAGGTGTGAACCAGGCCTTAACCACCTCAATACAGGGCACTTACACCCCATTCCTGCCCAGGCCATTTTTCAGCTTTCAGCGCTGTCACACTTTGAATGACAATTGGGCGGTCATGCTACACTGTAACCATGTGAAATTTTTATCATTTCTTCATACAAATGGAGCTTTCTTTTGGTGGTATTCAATCTCTCCTGGGTTTTTTATTTTTTCCTAAAAAAAAAAAAAAAAAAAGACCAGAAATGTTGAAAAAAAATTTTTTTTTCTAATGCCGCGTACACACGAGCGGACTTTACGGCGGACTTTGCCCGGCGGATTTTTCGACGTACTTTCCGACGGACTTTCTGAATGAACGGACTTGCCTACACACAATCCACCAAAGTCTGTCGAATTCATACGTGATGACGTACGACCGGACTAAAACAAGGAAGTTCATAGCCAGTAGCCAATAGCTGCCCTAGCGTGGCTTTTTAGTCCGTCGAACTAGCATACAGACGGCGGACTTTTCGACCGGACTCGATTTCAACGGATAAATTTTAAACAAGTTTCAAATCTAATTCCGTCCAACTTTTGAGAAAACAAAGTCCGCTGGAGCCCACACACATCGAATTGTCCGACGAAATCCAGTCCGCCGGGCAAAGTCCGCCGTAAAGTCCGCTCGTGTGTACGCGGCATTAGTTTCTGTCACTAAATTTTGTAAATAAGTAATTTTTCTACTTCACTGATGGGCGCTGATGAGACAACACTGATGAGGTGGCACTTATGGGCACTGATAAGGCAGCACTTATGGGCACTGATAGGTGGTACTGATATGTGGCACTTATGAGCACTGATAGGCGGCACTGATGGATGGCACTGGTGGGCACTGGGCACAGATAGGCGGCACTGGTGGGCAAAGATAGGCGGCACTGATGGGCGGCACTGATGGGCATTGATGGGTGGCATTGATGAGCAGCAGTGATGAGCATTGATGGGCAGCAGTGGGGGTCATTGATGGGTGGCATTGATGAGCAGCAGTGATGAGCATTGATGGGCAGCAGTGGGGGGCATTGATGGGCAGCACTGATAGCCAGCACTGACTGGCATCACTAATGGCCACTGATTGCTGGCACTTGAGGTCACAGATTGGTGGCAATTGTGGGCACAGATTGGCACTGATTGCTGGCAGTGGTGAGCACACAGTTCTGGCACTTAATTGTAATCAGGGCACTGATGATCAGTGCCCTGATTACATCCCTAGATGTCCTCTGTGAGGAGATTCCACTGATCTGCTCTCCTCTCCTCACACACTTATTGGACACAGCCGATCACATGGTTAAAAACTGCAAAAACGGCTGGCTCTCTACACAGATTTTGGTCGCAGCGTGTCCCAGCAACACAGCGCGGCCACGATCGCCATGCTGCACGCCCCCAGGGGCATGCGAGAGTGGTCGTTCTGGGTGGCTGTCATATGAGGTCCACCCAGAACGAGAGCCGTGCCGCCCAACCGTCATTTGACGGCCGGCGGGCGGGAAGAGGTTAAAGAGTGTCTCTAAGACTGAGACAGCGGTTCAAACTCTACTAAAATTAGTTTTTTGTATTGCTATTGTTGTCTCCACTGCAGTACATTTTCTTCACTTCATGTTCCCTTGTCTCAAGTCTGGTTCAGTTTTGCAGAAACACACTACAGTCCATTTAACATGGTTTTCTATCAGTCACGTTCACATCTGTGCATTTTATGGAAAGGACTAGGGACTCTTTTGGTTCCATAGACTTCATTGGATCAAAAACGTGTATTGAAAAATGCAAAATGTGGAATATGCAAACTGCAACCTGCATAGGTGTGAACCAGGCCTAAGTCTTTCTCTACCCTAAGTGCCCGTGCACACTATTGCTGCATATCAAGGTGCGTTGTATTGCACCAATGCATGTACAACCCCTGGCAAAAATGATGGAATCACCAGTCCCTGAGGATGTTCCTTCAGTTGTTTATTGTTGTAGAAAAAAAGCAGATCACAGACATGGCAAAAAACTAAAGGCATTTCAAATGGCAACTTTCTGGCTTTAAGAAACACTAAAAGAAATCAAGAAAAATAATTGTGGTGGCCAGTAACAGTTAGATTTATAGAACAAGCACAGGGAATAAATTATGGAATCACTCAATTCTGAGGAAAAAATTATGGAATCATGAAAAACAAACAAACAAAATAACACTCCAACACATCACTAGTACTTTGTTGCACCACCTCTGGCTTTTATAACTGTTTGCAGTCTCTGAGGCATTGACTTAATGAGTGATAAACAGTACTTTTCATCAATCTGGCTCCAGCCTTCTCTGATTGCTGTTGCCAAATCATCTTTAGAGGTTGGAGCCTTGTCATGGACCATTTTCTTTAACTTCCACCACAGATTTTCAATTGGATTGAGATCCGGACTGTTTGCAGGCCATGACATTGACCTTATGTGTCTTTCTTCAAGGAATTTTTTCACAGTTTTTGCTCTATGGCAAGATGCATTATCATCTTGATAAATGATTCCATCATCCCCAAACATCCTTTCAATAGATGGGATAAGAAAAGTGTCCAAAATGTCAATGTAAACCTGTGCATTTATTGAAGATTTAATGACAGCCATCTCCCCAGTGCCTTTACCTGACATGCAGCCCCATATCATAATTGACTGTGGAAATTTGCATGTTTTCTTCAGACAGTCGTCTGCATAAATCTCATTGGAACGGCACCAAACAAAAGTTCCAGCATCATCACCTTGCCCAATGCAGATTCGAGATTCATCACTGAATATGACTTTCATCCAATCATCCACAGTCCACGATTGCCTTTCCTTAGCCCATTGTAACCTTGTTTTTTTGTGTTTAAGTGTTAGAGATGGCTTTCTTTTAGCTTTTCTGTATGTAAATCCCATTTCCTTTAGGCGGTTTCTTACAGTTCGGTCACAGATGTTGACTCCAGTTTCCTCCCATTTGTTCCTCATTTGTTTTGTTGTACATTTTCTGTTTTCAAGGCATATTGCTTTAAGTTTTCTGTCTTGATGCTTTGATGTCTTCCTTGGTCTACCAGTATGCTTGCCTTTAACCACCTTCCCATGTTGTTTGTATTTGGTCAATGTTTTAGACACAGCTGACTGTGAACAACCAACATCTTGTGCAACACTGCGTGATGATTTACCCTCTTTACCTACATACTAACAAGCAGATTTAATCTGATGCAGGTGTTAGTGTTTGTAATGAAAATTTACAGGGTGATTCCATATTTTTTTCCTCAGAATTGAGTGATTCCATAATTTATTCCCTGTGCTTGTTCTATAAATCTAACTGTTACTGGCCACCACAATTATGTTTCTTGATTTCTTTTAGTGTTTCTTAAAGCTAGAAAGTTGCCATTTGAAATGCCTTTAGTTTTTAGCCATGTCTGTGATCTGCTTTTTTTCTACAACAATAAACAACTGAAGGAACATCCTCAGGGACTGGTGATTCCATCATTTTTGCCAGGGGTTGTAATATGTTACTCTATAACAGTAGTGTGAAGAGGCCACTTTTTTTTGGTTCAAGATTTGAGTATGTAGCCCACCCTGCTCTCATCCATATAATCACAAGTGGCGCTGCAGATTTCCCAGGCATGCCAGGTCGCTAAGTATTGGTTCTGTTGGTGGAGTCCTACCATTTTTTATAAACTTGTGCATGTCCTAGGCCCAGGTATAGGAAATAATAGTGAACCAGGCAAATGGTTGACACCTATGACTATTATTCTACATGGCCATGGACAGCATATGCACAAAAAAGCCAAAACTCTGCAGACACAAACACTGCCCTGCCTCAGGGAAGGCCAAGGCAGTATGGTGCAGTGCTAGGCAGCATCCAAGGTGTATAAATATATGGACTGCGATGATGAGCAAGATGGATGGGATAAGTGCTTATTTTTTTTAAATAAAAGTACACTTACACTTTAAAGAGTGCAAATGGCATGCTGTGTCAGACTTTGTTTACCTTAAGGCTGGGTTCACACTATTGTGAATTGGATGCGGTATCTCCGCATCCAACTCGCAATAGCAGGAGATTGTGACCAGCTCTCTATAGAGCCAGTTCACATATCTCTAGTGCGAATTTGCACAGGAGCCCTGTGCCTCTTTTGGTCCATTTCAGGTCCGAATTCAGTCCAAAATTCGAAATTGGACCTGAAACGGTGAACCAGGACGCACAGGACCCCTGCTGTGAGCCACATCGGCATGCAGTGTGAACCCAGCCTACAGCATATGTCAAGGCGACATAAAAAAAAAACCCATAGGCAGTACATCTTTGCAGTGTTTTCACGTTTACTCATGCTTTATCCCTTTAAAGGCCCTACAAGTACAGAACAATACCTCTAGATCTAACTGAAATGCACTCAACTCAGCCTAAATCTAGGTTGCTATTCAATTCATCTATGCAGTGGGGTACCCTCCCTCCAAGCACTGCATGGGTTAAATGCTCATTTGGCTAGGAAAGGAAGGGATAAGCACAGATACTTACCTTATTCCTACCTTCCCCGGCAGCCAATGCTCTCTTCCATGTCCTATACTTTAGACTGTGGGAGGGCCATTAGTGTTCTCCCTGCATTGTAGGTGATAGCATAAAAGAGTTGCAAGCCACCAGAGAGTGAAGCAAAATGACTTTGGGGGAGAGGTTGTACAGAGAAGAGGGTGTCTGCAGGATGGAGGAATAAGTCAAGTATTTCATCTTATTCCTGCACCCTTAGCCAAATGAGCACCTAACCCATGCATGGGTTAACTCCATCGGTATTGTGAGCTGATAATACACAGTTGTGAATTGAGTATTGTCAGCCCTCCCAGTTGTCTTTTGCTAAACTACTCAACCACTCCGACTCTCAGAACTCTACAATATAAAGGCTAATTTTTATGTAGTTCAAGATGAGAAAAGGGAGATCTAAACCAACTTTTTGAGATAGCACAGGGAGTGTGCATAGGACACAGGACAGCTCTGAATTCTGACAAGATCTACAGCTTTTTGCTCTTACCAAATAGATATAACAGAATGCTTCTAATGGTATATTTACCAGACCTGAATGGAGCACATAATAGAGGTTTATTGTTAGGGATCACATACACTTTGCATGTACAGGTATTTACCTTTTGTGGCATATTCATTATGCTAAAAAAGTCACATACCTTTGTTTTATTATGCTACAATATCTGTACTATATTTGAATAGTACAAAAAAACACAAGCCACAAATTGCCTTGAGATATAACATGTTTTTATCAAAACATTTGTTGACTGCGTTAAAAGACCTTTGGATGTTTTATGTGCTGATTGCTGGTTCAGTTTGGCCATGGGGGGTTATTTACTAAAGGAAAATCCACTTTGCACTGCAAGTGCACTTGAAATTGCACTGAAAGTGCACTTGGAAGTAAAGTCGCTGTAGATCCGAGGGGGACATGCAAGGAAAATAAAAAACAGTGCTTGCACAAGATTGGATGATAAAATCAGCAGAGCTTCCATTCATTTCAGATCTACCCCTTAGATTTAGAACGACTGCACTACCAAGTGCACTTGCAGTGCAAAGTGGATTTGCCTTTCGTAAATAACCCCCACGGTGTGTTTAACCACTTCCCGACCAGTTCACGTACATACTGTATACTGTGGCAGGTTGGTAGCCCTGCGTGAACCGCCATATAGGTACGTTGGCACCTTTAAGAGCCTTAGCTGCAAGGCCAGGGACCCGATGACCGCCGGCCACCCGCGATCGCGGGCACGAGAGCCAGAAGGGGGATCTGCATGTGTAAACACACAAATCCCGGTTATGTTAGGGGAGGAGAGACAGATTAACTGTTCCTAAAAATTAGCAACAACGATCGGTCTCCTCCTTCAGTGAGTCCCATCCCCCCACAGTTAGAAACACCTAGCAGGGAACACATTTAACCCCTTGATCACCCCCTAGTGTTAATCCCTTCCCTGCCAGTGACATTTACACAGTAATCAGTGCATTTTTATAGCACTGATCGCTGTATAAATGTCAATGGTCCCAAAAAAGTGTCAAAAGTGTCCGATCTGTCCCCCGCAATGTTGCAGTCCCGATAAAAATCGCTGATCGCCGCCATTACTAGTAAAAAAAAAAAATAATAATAAAAATGCCATAAATCTATCCCCTATTTTGTAGACGCTTTAACTTTTGTGCAAACCAATCAATATACGCTTATTGTGATTTTTTTTTACCAAAAATATGTAGAAGAATACATATTAGCCTAAACTGAGAAAGAAATTTGTGTTTTGAAAATTTTTTGGGGATATTTATTATAGCAAAAAGTAAAAAATATTGTGTTTTTTTTTCAAAATCGACGCTCTTTGTTTGTTTAATAGCGCAAAAAATAAAAATCCACCAAAAGAAAGCTCTAGTTGTGGGAAAAAAAGGAAGACAATTTTGTTTGGGTACAACGTCGCACGAGAGCGCAATTGTCAGTTAAAGCGATGCAGTGCTTAATGCAAACAATATAGTTCAAAGTAATATTTTGTTGCTATGGGGACTGAAAATGCTGAAAAATAAAAAACTGAAAATGAATAACAAAGCAATTGTTCCAACAGTAAATATATAATGCAAGTTTGGGATTAAAAAAAACAAAAAACAATGCATTTTATGTTGCTAAGTCTTTTTTTTATATTACTACTCCTACCAGAGCTGGCCCCAAACATAAAATAAGCTACGGCTTAGGGCCTCAATGTCTTTGGGGTCCTAAAAACCAGCATTAAAAAAAAAAAAATATATATATATATATATATATATATATTGCCATATAAGTTATCTTGCTTAGTTAATATGTAAACTAAAAAATATATATATTTACAACCTGCACATAAGCATGCAAGCACCAGATAAAATAAGTTCCATGTGTAGTAATCAGATTTAAAGCATATGTATAGTCAAAACAGTTTTTACGTTTTGGATAGAGTAGTGATGAATTTGAATCCCTGTAACTTTTTTTTATTGCTGTCTTTGTCCTTACTGGAGTGACTGACCCTTTCTATTTGTCCTGGTGGCCACTGGAAGGCAGAAAGTGATGAAAAATCAAAACTTTTACAGTTTGAAAGTCAAGTGACATGTGACGCAACGCGTCGGGAGGAGGAGCCAGTGACGGCATCTAATGTGATTGTCAGCACAGCAGATGCTGTATGAAGAGCGGTGTCAAACTTCTGACCATTTTAACACAAGCACTATAGCTACTACACAAATGTGAGTGGATTTAAATTATTATAGACCCATATAACTTGTATCATTGCGCAATGATGTGTTTTTTCATCTATTTTATGTGAATCATCGCTGAAATGGTGGAGTGGAACAGCGAGCAAGTTTAAAAGCATAAGATTGGACAGTTTTTTTGCGGGACTGATCCCGCTTATGAATCAGCGGTGATTTATTGCCTCAATCTGCTCTCACTATTCATTTAAACTATTTATATTTATATATATTTTTTATCTTGGCACTAATATTTTTTTACCTTGGCATCTTTATAGTTAACCTTGTACATATTAGGGGCTATTTGGTCCCCTTATTTGGTCTGTTATGCATATATTGTGCAGCACCTGTTATATATTGGATTTCATAACATGGTTCACACCAAGTTTACATTCACTTATTATATATTTAGTAGGGTGGGAGGTTGATTTTAGCGCACTAATATATGTATATTTGAATTTAAAAAAATAAAGTGTCAGTTCTGAAAATTTTGGCTGTACAAAAGACACCTGGATTGGAACAGTCTTTCATTTTTTTTTTTTTTAAACTTCAAGGCTGAAGTTGAGTTGTGGTCACAAGAAAAATAAAATGGTGGTTGGACCAGGACACAAATGTAATTCTGGTAATATCTGTGAGGGCCTTTGGATAATAGAAAATAGCAGCAACTCTGTAGTCTGGACTGACAAAGTGATTCATTTATAGAGGTTACTGTGAACTATAAAGCAATCATAGTAAAAAACAAGTACCATTGAACCCATTGGGAACAATTCATACCCGAACAAGAAAAGAATGAACAGTGTAAAGTAGAGTGAGCCCACGGTGATGCACTCTGTCTAATGTACATCTTTAGCTCTCCTCTCGCTGGTTAATGACTCTGCTTAGCTTTGTATGGAGTGCCTGTCAAGATCACAGCTGAAATAAGAAACTGAGGGTACTCAAGCTTGTACTTGTCATGGCTTCTATCATCACTGCACAGCAGCTGGGCTCACTTCCATTCACAGATATTCTCTGGTTGGACTCCAATAAGCTATTCTTACAGGGAAGAAAACAAGGTACAGGTGCTTACAGCAACAATAACTACAGGTGACAGCAGCACACATAACTAAGCCTGATATGGTGAAAATAATTCCTGTGTTCTGCTACAAGAAAATTGCTGCTTTAAAGGTACCATGCCTGTCAAATCCATGGCCTTGCCATTAATCACTAACTTCTGTTCTGAACACAGTTATCGTTTTAAAAACAATAGAATTTTTCCAGAGGATGCTGGGTATTATATTATTATTAATATACAGGATTTATATAGCGCCAACAGTTTATGCAGCGCTTTACAACATAAGGGCGGACAGTACAATTACAATACGATTTAATACAGTAGGAATCAGAGGGCCCTGCTCGTTAGTGCTTACAGGGCTGGTGCAAGGATTTTTGACACCTAGGCGAAAACCTCATTTTGCCGCCCCCATTGGCTCCACCCCCTTTGCCCTGCCTTTTTGACAGAAGGCACCGCTATACAGGAAGCATCGGCTCTGCTTCCTCTAGCGCTGGCTCCAGTGCTGCGCTGCGCCTCTAATTACACTACCGGTCGGACTGAGTTAGTTACATGCTGCAGCCTGCAGAGCATGCAGACGTGGAGGGAAACCAGCGTCCGGGCGGCTGCCTAGTTTGCCTAGTGGTAGCACCGGCCCTGAGTGCTTACAATCTATACTTTTCCTTCAAATAATCTTCTATTTAATTAATGAGTATATTTTTGCTAGTGTAGAATTGACTGCAAAACATCTACAGTAAAACCTTGGATTGCAAGCATATTTTGTTCCTGAAACATGCTTGTTATCCAAAGCACTTGTATGTCAAAGCAAATTTCCCCATAAGAAATATGGGGAAGATGATTTGTTCCACAACTATTTATTCATAGGTCCTTCAGTTTATAGCCCATATAAAAATATTATAGCAATGGGATAGATTGTGTAACCATAAAATGTCCATCCACAAATGGAAGCCTCCACAAGGGGATTAGAAGAAAAATCCAGCAGGAGCTACAGAGTATAATAGAGAAGAGAAGTGCCTCTAGGTGTAGCAATATGCTGCTAAATGTTGTACCTTCATTAAGTGTAACCATATTGCTACACTTAGAGGCGCTTCTCTTCTCTTTTATACTCTGTTGTGACATGACGATACTTGTATATCAAGACATCGCTTGTATATCAAGTCAAAAAATTTAGCTTGTCATGCAAAACGCTCTCAAACCAAGTTACTCTCAAACCAAGGTTTTACTGTACAGTAATGAGATTATTGAACGAATGATCATCTGTTTTTTTTGCATGCTACTCTTATATTGAAAATAAAGAGTTTACAAAAGTTACAAAAATTCTCGTACGACAGATAAAAATTCGGAAGTGATGTAATGTGTTGTAGTGTATTTGTATTGTCTTTTCAAATGACAACTGTATTGATTAAACAGAAATCGTACGCTCTGGTATCGTATTAGAACATTTTTTGTACTTGTCCCTTCGGATAATATCGGATGAACTGTCATGATCGGTTCTCGAAAGCTGTGTACTAAAGATTGGAATATCGTACGATCACTTTGAAAGCGTATTTTCTTTGTATGATTTTCTGATCGTGTGGACGGGCCTTTAGACTGAAAAGATCGAAGGTGCTGGGTCGAAAATTGTTGGCCGAACAGTCACTGCATTGAATCAGATGCAGTCACTGTTTGGATATGCAGACAGCTGCAGGTTGCTACAGCTGTCAGATTACAACAGCCAGCATAGGAGATTCCTTCATCCATGCTGCTTAGCAAGGATGAGATAATTGAGTCAGGGCTGTGTTTTGGACTAGGCCGACAAGGCCTAGGCGTAGGGCGGCACTTTGTGGGGGCGGCAAAAAAAGCCGCCCCCCCGCATGATAGAAAGTCCCCCCACCCGATTCCCGGCTCCCGCGGCCGCCCCCGCACACATGCAGCCCACGGCGGCCGCCTAGCTGTAGCAGCACTGCTGTGTATGGGCGTGCTTGGCAGAGGGTGGAGGAACGTGTGTATGGGCGTGCTTAGCAGAGCTCACGCCCCTCTACCCTCTGCCAAGCACGCCCATACACAGCAGCGCCTCCCGCTACAGCAAGGCGGCTGCCGTGGGCTGCATGTGTGCGGGGGCGGGAGCCGGGAATCGGGAAGACGGGTGGGGGGACTTTCTCTCATGCGGGGGGCGGCGTGTGACTCACGCTCCCATAAGCTTCCGGCGACTGGCGGAGGTGGAGCCTTATGCTCCGCCTACCCTACTCCACACTGCTTTCCTTGACTCTTCTCCTCGGCACTGGGGCGGGGTCTGGCAGTGACGTCAGGAGGAGAGAGAGAGAAGCACAAGAGAATCCCCCAGGACAGCAGGTAAAGCTATTTAATAAATTATATCAGTGTTATGGGAACAGTGTTCGCATTTGATGGCACAGTGGCTACAATTGATGGGGCACAGTGGCTGCGTTTGATGGCACAGTGGCTGCAATTGATGGGCACAGTGGCTGCGTTTGGTGGGCACAGTGGCTGCGTTTGGTGGGCACAGTGGCTGCGTTTGATATGCACAGTGGCTGCGTTTGATGGCACAGTGGCTACGTTTGATGGGCACAGTGGCTGCGTTTGGTGGGGCACAGTGGCTGCGTTTGATGGGCACAGTGGCTGGGTTTGATGGGACAGTGGCTGCGTTTGATGGGCACAGTGGCTGCGTTTGGTGAGGCACAGTGAGGATGGGTTTGATGGCACAGTGGCTGCGTTTTATGGGCACAGTGGCTGCGTTTGGTGGGCACAGTGGCTGCATTTGATGAAACAGTGGCTGCATTTGATGGGGCACAGTGAGGCTGCAATTGATGTATTTTTTTCTGAATTTTTTAGTTTGTTTGCACCCCCCCCAAAAAATTTTGAGCACCAGCCGCCACTGGCATGTGCAAACTGCTCCATGCATGCTAAAATCAATGCAAACCCTTTAAACAGTCCACATTTAGTGAAAGTGCATTAATATGCAGATCATGATATTGCAATAAAGTGCTCCATCAATGCTGAAATCAATTCAAACTCATTAAAGAGGAGTCCCACCCCGTGAAAACATTAAAACTCAGCAGCTACAAATACTGTAGCTGCTGACTTTTAATATTAGGACACTCACCTGTCCAGGGATCCCGCGATGTCGACACCTCAGCCGATTTTCTGATTGGCTCTCGGGTTTTGCCACCATCATTCATGGTAAGGGAAACCGGACGGTTCACTACTGCACGTGCGCGAAGCGCGTTGCACTTTCTGAGTGCCCCAGTGGAGGAAGGAGGAGGGAGGCCGAACTTCAGAGGGGGCAGCGCAGTCTCCAGGGAGTGGGGAAGGGTACCTGTTTTTAACAGGTTCCCCCCTCCCCCTGAAAGATGCCAAATGAGCCTAAAGAGGAAGGGGTGTGGTTTACAGATGATAGGGTGGGTCTTAAACAGGAAGGGGTGTGGCCTCAGCAGCAAGGGGTGGGTTGTATTTAAATTAGGGGGGGGTGCATGAGTTTAGTCAGGCCTAGGGCAGCACAAAACCTAAATACACCACTGAATTGAGTGATTAGTTATGTTGTTTATTAGTGAGTAGTTATTTAATTTTTGTTAAAAAAACAACATGTAATTATGGACATTTTCTTTTATCTAGTAAAAACTATAATATGGATTTCATGTATGGGGCATTCTCAACATGGCTGGTGTCAGAATAGTCAGTTTTTACACATGTGGCTGGTTCACTTCTTTTCCCAATAGTTTTACTCTTAGCACAGTTATGGGGATGATCATTCAACTATATCAGGAAGACCCTCCTATCTCATTTAACACTCAGAAAGTTGAAAGTGGCTGCAGGAAGTAGGACGTGAGCTGAACACGCATGTGAGTTCTGCAGGATCTGCTGTTTGACAGCTATACCGCCCTGTTTATCAGGATCATTAGCAGCGGCTTCAGATGCACAGAACAATAGTAAAACAGTGCACCTAAATCACAGAAATGAACCTGGCTTTGTAATCTGCAGGGCTGGACTGTCCCTCTGATAGCTTGGTTCCACTTTCACAATCATTTGGCTGTGGCTCCTGTATGAATAAAGGCTGCAAACAGGCTGTCGTTTTTATCCATGAGTAATCACCCTTTACCATTTGATGGCAACCTAGTTATTGCTGTAGGCACAAATTTGGTAATTGTGCTTTCATAATTATTTTATACTGTGTTACTCAAGTAACTTACCTATTTAGCTGTAGCGGTACACACCAGTCAATAGTTTCATACATACAAAAATCACAGGTTATCCAATCAGTACTTCGGCTTTTCATCCAGGCATTGGTGTAGTGCACTAGCCCAGGGGTCTCCAAACTTTTCAAACAAAGGGCCACTTTATTGTCCTTCAGACTTTAGGAGGGCCGGATTGTGGTCGGCAGGGGCAGCATCAGTGGGAATAAATATGGTCTCAGGGTTGGTGGTCAATAGGAGGAGGAGTATTCCCCTATTAGTAGGAGGAATAGTATTCCATCATTGGTATTGGTGGAAGATATAGTGCCCCATTGTTGGTATCAGTGGGAGGAATAGTGCCTCATATCAGTGGGAGGAATTGTGCCCCAAGGGCCAGATAAAAGGCTAGCAAAGGGCCACATCTGGCCCTTGGGCCGCAGTTTGGAGACCCCTGCACTAGACCACCCCTGTCTCTTTTTTAAAAAAAGCATATTTTTTTTTATATATTCAAAGAAAAATGTTCTATATGTCAATGTCATATCACAATCTCAGAGATATAATGGAAGGTACAAATTAGGGTTAAGCAGTGGGTCTATAGACAATAACATCCTCTTGTAGTAACATGGCAGAAAGCTGGTTATGTTCAAGGTGTATTGGTCTTAGGCCTCTTTGTAGTGTTATGGAAGTGCATAGTTTAGATATTCCAGGAGAAAGCCAGACACAAAAAGTTTATAGTCTGCACATCCAGCTTTTGTCATATGAAAAATCGGAATCACCTGTCGAAAGCACCATACTAACGATCCGAAAATCGTCAGATCGTTCGTCAGACGAAATTTTACTTCTGATTTACGTATCATGTGTACTTTACAGATGTTTTATTTTACAGATATTTTCTGTTCTAGCTTAAAAATGTTCTTAGCCTGAAAAATTAAATCTAATGTAACCACCACATCACCACACCACAAGGGCTAGAAAAAACCTGCAATGTTTTACATTGTTGTACATGGGTTTAGATATTCTTTAGGGGTTAAAATATAATGCTGGGTGTACGCTAAGTGTTAAGGGTTAGGTTATGCATTAAGCATACAATAAGACACCATAAAATTTAGTTGTGTATTACTTTAAAAATTAGGTGTATGTTTGCATATAACTAGCATAAGAACCTGAATGCTTCTTCATATCAGCATTCTGTCATTCCCTGCACAGCAGAAGGAGGGCAGAGTTGGTGACTTATCAGTATGTTGCCGCTCCTTCTTTGTCCAATCAGCAGACAGCATGTCAGAAGTTAAGAACACTTTATCGGAGAAGTACAACCAAAGCTCATTTGGCTGGACTTCTCCTGTGGGTCACAGGAGTGCAGTTCGTTCTGCACACCTGTGACCCGTTTTCAGCAGACAGCAGGCTGAAGGCCACTGTCGGCTGACGTCACAGGGCCGGTCCAGGCTCAGGAAAGATCGTGACCATATGGTCGGGATCAGCCCACATGCCTGGACCAGCACTCGGCTCAGCCTCTCAACAAGCCGCTGAGAGCCTGAGCTGGGCACTCCTGCCCCCTCAACTCCAGTGAGTGCAAGGGGGGGGGGGGGGGCAGAGCAGGGAGCTGATGACTGACAGTCACCAGCTCTCTGCTCATGGAGCTTTGATAATTGAGTGTTCGGCGGCGTTTGATCGCTCAGTTCTCAGTTTTAGAGCCAGCGGGGGACAGATGCTGCATCCACCTAGGTAAGTATGATTCTTGGAAAAAAATGTTTCCCATACTTTTCTTTTAACTCTAATGCCGTGTACACACGCTGGGACTTTCCGACAACAAAGTGAAGTTGGCGTAAAATTTGAGAACCTGCTCTCAAACATTTGTGGGCGGAAATCCCGACAGCAAATGTTCGATGGAGCATACACACGGTCAGACTTTCCGACAACAAGCTCACTCTCAACATTTCCCGTCGGAAAGTCCGACCGTGTGTACGCGGCATTACAGAGAAAGTCACTATTCTGGCTATGCTGTCCTTTATATTCTCTGTATGATTCACAAAAGTGGCTGTACAGAATTAGAGCGGTGTTGAAGGGCTTAAAGTGTTTGTAAACCTCAGTCAGTAAATATGAACAAAGCACATTCTTCTATACTGTTTCTTGCCTTTATCCAAAGCAATTTGTGTGATTTATCTTTGCTGCTTCGTTCCTCTGTTATCAGCATGAATCACTTCGGACAGTTTTCTCTGACACCAAGAGATAAAAAGGTGATGGGAGGTGAGCTTCAGCACACAGCCTGTGACTGATGTCCACAGCTCTGCATATTCTCTAGTTAGGTTAGAGCTCCCTTCACTGTGATTTGCGCTGTGATACTTCAGATCCCCACCCATAATGCTGGAGCTGAGAAAATAATCATTTGATCTGGGTGTTTTCAGAACAATATACAGAAGGAATGATTCCAGATAAACAGGTACAACATATGTAGGAGAATTTATTTAATTTCTGTGTATGCCAGTCACTTCAGTGGGTATATGTAAGGGTTTACAACCACTTTAAGTTCATTTCCATATGGTTTTTATTCCTGTACAAGTCTATGAGAATGTGCATGCAGCTTGATGTCTAAAGCATGCTTCATTTGTCCATCGAAGCCCATTGACATTGGCCTTTATTCATTTGGCAGATAAAAAAGTTTCCATTTTTCAGCAGTGTTTTTGCTTAATTAGACTTCAACTTTAAAATGCAAAATCATTTCAAATCAATTTCTGCAATGTCTTAATCGTTTTTAGAACAGTAGGAATTTGCTTCACAGCTTACAGATTCACTTTGCACATTACATTATAACAAACTGAGAAAAATCTGTATGCTTTTTGCTGAGATCAGTGTATAGGGCAATATATGCCAATCTCAGTTTCATCCTGACCTTCACTGCTTACTGTCACATGTAAAGTGATAGCGGCAGGCCAAAAGTATGCATTGAGTTCGCTTTGTTCACAAAGCAGTCAGAGTGTATTTTAAATTGTATATTTCTAATTCAATGCTTAACCCCTGGAGTGGAGAGTGTTGATTAGGGGATTATCAGGACAAAGATTTCTTTATTCTTCGTACTTTGACTTACCAGTACTTTTGTTGCCCAATGGTTTGCATATTGCCATGAACATGCGTGCTCCTTTTTAAATGATGGTTTCTATTTTTGGCTGAGCTCAGAAGTGTTCTGCTACAATGTACATAATTATGTACTCACAAATTTATCAGTGTGCCAGTGTGCTGGTTCCTATGCTCACACTGCTTAACGATTTTGTCACTTTATAAAAATGGATTTAATGAATTTAACTTCTCAGCTTTAATCTGACATTTAATGTACTTATTGATATTAAGAATATTATGGCAGCTGGGTACAGTACCTGGAAGTAAGCTTGCCAACAATATTACACAGTGTAGGCTTGGACCAATAACAAATCATGTGCAAATTCAATAAAGGACTAGGCCAGTCTGCTGTGGAGTGGAGTCTAATGAATGCCTAATCTCTGTCAGGTCACAAGGACATTCCAGATTTGCTGTGTGGCTCTACCACGGCATAGCCTTTGGGTTTGCTTATTGGCACACATAGGCGTGCACAGTGGGTGTGTCGGGTGTGTCTGGGTACACCCTAATCACTGTGTGGGGTGCCGATTCTCCCTCCTAGCCAGGCTTCTTCCCATGTTGCGCCTTCCCATGCTGCTGGCTTCCCTTTTCCCCTCTCCCCCAGGATGGAGTGGGGGATATTTCAGAATAGAGAAGAAGGGAAGGGGCTAGGTAATATGTCTTTTACTGGCCCCTTCCTTTTCTAAATGAACACAGTGAACACACTCACTCACTGTGTTCATTCATAACTGAAGCATAGTAAACTGTGTTTGTGAATGAATAGGAAGCCATTCAGCATAGAGCACATCCCATTCATTCACTGTCCAGTGCAATTGAGGCTGCAGAGAAAGGCAAAAAAAAGGTCACTGCCCCCACCTATAACTGGTCTTCACAGCAAGGAGCACTGGAAGGGCAAACGCATGTAAAATGAAACCAAAGAATTTTCAAGCTCAACTTACCAACCAGCCTGCGACCAACCGAATTAACCTGCCTAACAGTATGCGTTAAAAACAGGGGTTTAGTTGCACACATTTGCAAATACATGCATAAGCTGCAGGCCACGGCAAGGCACCCTGTATGCTGCAGACCCTAACTGTAACTTTGAAGAGTCTCCACAGTGGGAGCACATGTATTCTAATGGATATATGAAGGGCAGATGACTGGTGGGAGCCCAACCCTCCTTAAAGGCGCAGGAGCACACTGAACACCCAGCACATTGCACAATGGCAGCAAAGGTGTCAGTTCGTTGCCTGACCAATATGTCAACAATACAAAAAAAGGTCACTTCCCCCACCTATAACTGGTCTTCACAGCAAGGAGCACTGGAAGATTTTTGGCTGCAGAGAAAGGCATTCGTATTTGAACTTTGGGGTGCACACCCTAATGCAATAAGCTGTGCATACCTATGTTGGCACAGTTTACAATCCGACAAAGAACAGACTCAAACTACTTAGAAATCAGGATCATAGTTATTTTACTGCCAGTGATGACAATATCAGGCAATTTTTGCTCATTTTGGCAGGAGGAGATCAGGCAGAGGCAAGTCAGGCAAAGGGTAATGGCAGGTAAGAGACAAACAATGGAAACCTTATAGGTTGGATTTAAAATCAGTGTGAGGTTGTCGGGGTATTGCTCAAGTGTAGTAGCATTTTCAGTGAATGCACACCAGTAAGGAAATCTATTTTAGGACTTGGCAGCCCACATTTATTAAAAAACGAAAGGGAAAGTCCAACAAAATAAACATTTGCCCTCACAGGGGTTTCCACCATCAGTACAAAATACAAACAAAATGTCCTCTAGCCTCCTGGCTTGGTTTGGCAGCACCACTGCTCAGGCCCTAAACTTAGACCTTTGGTAAGGTCCCCAGACTGCCTTACAGCACACTTGTGTTTACATGCATCCTCCATACACTGTGTACACTCTATAGGCTCACTGTGCAGACATGGACACATCGCTGGCTGTCTCTGGCAGCCTCACAGACTCCTCTGGAGGATGGAGCCCTGATCCATGCCCAAGTCTATGATTATAACGGCTGTACCTGCACACACAGCCTGCCAGTCTCTCCAGTACGACCTGGACACAGGAATATAGGCTTTTTCCCTCCCAATGAATTTGAAGCCTCTGGACTGCAGACCCTAATCTGGGAATTACAAAACCCGGACAAAGCTGCAAGAACAACTTTCTCCGCTCTGAACAGGACTTCTGGAGCCCCTTACTATGCATTTGTGAGAATTCTGTGTCACTTTTGCCTATTCTTACACAATGCCAGGGCATTGCACTGTCACACCAGATTATTCAGGATTTGCACCACACACCAAATAGATGGGACCTTCTGACTCTCATACTTGTGTAGCACCCTCATCCTAAAACAGAGCTACAGGTAAGTTTAGCTATGCTGGGTGGTAGCTAGCCTGGCTAATTTGTCGTTTTTGGATCAAATGGGGTTTCTCCTAATCCTGTTTCAGCTGTGGCTTCTTCCTTTTGTCAGTAGGTGGTGTCGTTGCCTTTGACATTAGTATGATGAGCTACAGTGAATTCAGGTTATGGATAAACATACTTTTTCTCAGCCAATCAGAGTAGCCGCTATGCATGCTAGCAGAAGGTATTTATTTGGAGAGAGTCAGGTGATCTAGGTCTGCTCCACCCAGGTGACTATCTGGCTGGGTGTGTGAGAAACAGCTCCTGGCTGCAGGGCCTGAAGCCTGAGGCCTATCCAGGAGTCCTCCTGGCTGCTAGGTCTGTTTGAGGCCTATCCAGGTGTTCATGATTCCGCAGAGGAGAGCCTGCTTAATACCTGGAAACAATTCTGAGAGGGATGGAGTTCTAGAGAAGTACCAGAGGTGACTCTTCATGGACCGGGGACCCATGAGGTGGCTGGGAGAGCTTCAAGAGAGAACTCATCCAAAGAATTCTGTATGACACTGTGAGTAAAGTTCAGTTACTATAGGAGACAGCCTATTCTACAAAGTACACATGTGCTGGTTCAGCTTAAAGGCTCTTTTTCATGTACTGCTATCTGCCTAATCTCACCTTTTTGTCTGAGGAGTCTGTCTGTTTGCTGATTGTTATTATTTTTGACTAAGGGTGTCCTGTGCCCCATCCCCTCTCTCCCACATTTCCCTGTTTGTGAGAAATAAACTCATCTTTGTTCAAGCATAAAAGTGACTGGTGTCCATCTTTCTATTTTGTATATCACCCACTATCCCTAGTAACCTGCACCCTGAGTAGGAATGTCGGCCCTCCCTGTCTCTGGGGGTCACCACCAGGCCCCCGGAAATGTGGGGTAAGTGCTACACTACTTTGCTAGATACTGATAGTTTTCTTGTTGCCTGGAAATGTGATTTTTACCCCTTCCCGCCTAAGAGTAAAACAAATCTAAACGCCTAAGCACAATTTTGCAATTTTGACATGTGTTAGTTAAACCGTACATATCATCACAAATATTTTGTGCATCCAGGTGGATTATATCTTACCTGATAGTAAATAGTTATGGATATCTCCATATTTTTTTTTTTTTTTATCAAAGGAAAACTGGCCCAAAATAGTAAAAAAATATATATTTTTTTAAATTTAGCTGTATATTTCTTGTTACTACCATAACCTACCACCAAAGAACAACCAAAAATAAAATCTTCTGCTCCTGACGATCGCAACAATACCACATATGTGTATGTTATTTGTTGATGGTACCTGTAGTACAGCCCAGAAGCCATAGTGAAAATCCTGAACATTGCGCCATTCCCTGCAGTGTTCTCCTGTAAGCTTGCAGGAAGAAGGATGATGGGTGTTATCCAGCCCAGAAGAAGAGCCATACTCAATTCCATAGTAGTGAATCCGCAGGGACCAGTGCCAGAGATAGGGTAAGTATCACAGTGAGAGCTGAAATTGTTTTTTATTTCCAAATGTTCAATGCTCCTGATTTTTGAAAAAAAAAAACATTAACATTAAAGAACGTCCTTATTCTCCAAAGGTTATCCATACACATCCACTACTTAAAGTATAACTGAAGGCATAACTTTTTTTTTAGTTTTGGATGGAGTGGAGAGGGATTAGAACACCTGTCCGTTTTTATAGTGTTATGTGTCCCCGTTAAGGAGATTTACTCTCTCTATTTGTTCTGTTTACCTTTATCATTGAAAGTGAAAGTAAAAAAAACCCCAAATTTTGGGTTGTCCCCAGAAAAGGAATAGTGGGGAAATCTTCTAATGGGGACACTAGTTCTGGTGAGCTGGGGGTCCCCAAGGAATTCCCTTAATTTTCAGGAATTTCCTCTCACTTTCTATTTGGCTATGGGACAGGAAGTGAAGGAAAATCTCTGCAATGGGACACAGATGGTGAAAGAATATCTGACAGGGGTTATAACACTCCCTTACTCTAGCTTAAAAAAAATGTAAATTTAAAAAAAAAATGGCGTGGGGTGCCCCCAAAATTCATACCAGACCCTTATCCGAGCATGCAACCTAGCAAGCCGCATGAATGGGGGGGTGAGAGAGCGCTCCTCCTCCTGAACCGTACCAGGCCACATGCCCTTAACATGGGGAGGGTGCTTTGGGTCCTTTATTAAAAAAAAAAAAAGATGTCCCGCAATGTAAATCCATCGTCAATCACGGCGTGCGACGGGGCATGTGGGCTGGTACTGTTTGGGGGGGGGCGCTCTCTTATCCCCCCTCTTTTCCTGCGGCCTGCCTGTTGCATTCTCGGATAAGGGTCTGGTATGGATTTTGGGGGGACCCCCCTGCCATTTTTTTAAAAATTTTATCTCTATCCAAAATTTAAAAAAAAAAAAGTTTTGTCTACTTTATTGGCCCGTAATCCATTTTTCATGAAGTTATTTCTTACTGTGCTTTGGTCATATACACTGCTCTGTGTGCACTGCTGACCCCATAATTCATAGTCAATAGTCCCTATTAGGGATGAGCCTGTGGTTCGAGTCAAACGTAAGTTCAACTCGAACATCAGGTGTTCGTTTGTTCTAAAACGAACCAAACATATGGGCCAAGCTCTGTGGAATGCCCTATAATGCACTGCGAGATCGCAGTGCATTGCTGTATGATGATTGGCCAAAGCATGCACCTGTCAATAGAAACCAAAACGTGTAGCGCTAAATGGAAGAGGCACCTTCAAACTAATGAGGTGAAGAGCCAATGCTCTACATACAGTTTAACTAAAAGGAAGAACACAGATAAATGTCTAACATTAGAAAAACTTAAATGGATATAAATTTGATTTAAATAAAGAAGTCCGTGAATTGGAGACTGAATGGGTCACCATTAGTGAGTGATGTATAAAGCACCTTCACCAACATAAGGCCATAAAGTCTTTAAAAGGATGATGTACAGCTGGTTCTTAAAAGTCCCACATGTCTATGTTGGATAGTGCATGGATGGACCAGCTCTTAAACATCACACCACAGTGTCTTTACAAACGTGCAATTCCCTCAGACAGTAAAGATGGAGGCTTACTGGAGGGTTTGAACCCAAGATAGTGTATACTGTGAGGGTCAAACCGGCTTTTATTGCTCACTGGCAATAGTGGGAAGACCTTGACAGCCTGAAGGGATCACAGGGGGTTCCTGAAGACGTATCTTCTCCAAATGTAACAGTGGATCTCCCCGCATATGGCTCATAAAGGGTATAAAAAGGGCCACATAGTGTGATACCGTAGAAACCGTATTTTATTAAAAAAGAAGAAATACACTTACATGTTTAAGATGATAAAAAGCGCTTGTACATAAAAGAAGGCGGCAGTGGAGTCCTCCCGAAAGAAGGCGGCAGTGGAGTCCTCCCTAAAAGAAGGCGGCAGTGGAGTCCTGACCTGCATGCTTTGGCCAATTACAGGGTGCCTTTGGCCAATCATGGCTCAGGGGGACTAAGTCCACGCCCCACACTATATAAGGCTGCTTACATAGCGGCCATGTATAGTGTGTAGACAGGGATAGATTAAGCTAGATTAGGCAGGCAGGTTAGTTAGTGGCAGTGTATTTGATTGATATATTTTATATATATATATATATATATATATATATATATACAGTCAGTCTAATATATATATATATATACAGTGGGGACGGAAAGTATTCAGACCCCCTTAAATTTTTCACTCTTTGTTATATTGCAGCCATTTGCTAAAATCATTTAAGTTCATTTTTTTTTCCTCATTAATGCTTAATGCACACACACCACCCCACAGAAAAACACAGAATTGTTGACCTTTTTGCAGATTTATTAAGAAAGAAAAACTGAAATATCACATTGTCCTAATTATTCAGACCCTTTGCTGTGGCACTCATATATTTAACTCAGGTGCTGTCCATTTCTTCTGATCATCCTTGAGATGGTTCTACACCTTCATTTGAGTCCAGCTGTGTTTGATTATACTGATTGGACTTGATTAGGAAAGCCACACACCTGTCTATATAAGACCTTACAGCTCACAGTGCATGTCAGAGCAAATGAGAATCATGAGGTCAAAGGAACTGCCTGAAGAGCTCAGAGACAGAATTGGGGCAAGGCACAGATCTGGCCAAGGTTACAAAAAAATTCTGCTGCACTTAAGGTTCCTAAGAGCACAGTGGCCTCCATAATCCTTAAATGGAAGACATTTGAGATGACCAGAACCCTTCCTAGAGCTGGCCGTCCGGCAAAACTGAGCTTGTCGGGGGAGAAGAGCCTTGGTGAGAGAGGTAAAGAAGAACCCAAAGATCACTGTGGCTGAGCTCCAGAGATGCAGTCGGGAGATGGGAGAAAGTTGTAGAAAGTCAACCATCACTGCAGCCCTCCACCAGTCGGGGCTCTATGGCAGAGTGGCCCGACGGAAGCCTCTCCTCAGTGCAAGACACATGAAAGCCCGCATGGAGTTTGCTAAAAAAACACCTGAAGGACTCCAAGATGGTGAGAAATAAGATTCTCTAGTCTGATGAGACCAAGATAGAACTTTTTGGCCTTAATTCTAAGCGGTATGTGTGGAGAAAACCAGGTACTGCTCATCACCTGTCCAATACAGTCCCAACACTGAAGCATGGTGGTGGCAGCATCATGCTGTGGGGGTGTTTTTCAGCTGCAGGGACAGGACGACTGGTTGCAATCGAGGGAAAGATGAATGCGGCCAAGTACAGGGATATCCTGGACGAAAACCTTCTCCAGAGTGCTCAGGACCTCAGACTGGGCCGAAGGTTTACCTTCCAACAAGACAATGACACTAAGCACACAGCTAAAATAACAAAGGAGTGGCTTCACAACAACTTTGTGACTGTTCTTGAATGGCCCAGCCAGAGCCCTGACTTAAACCCAATTGAGCATCTCTGGAGAGACCTAAAAATGGCTGTCCACCAACATTTACCATCCAACCTGACAGAACTGGAGAGGATCTGCAAGGAGGAATTCCCAAATCCAGGTGTGAAAAACTTGTTGCATCTTTCCCAAAAAGACTCATGGCTGTATTAGATCAAAAGGGTGCTTCTACTAAATACTGAGTAAAGGGTCTGAATACTTAGGACCATGTGATATTTCAGTTTTTCTTTTTTAATAAATCTGCAAAAATGTCAACAATTCGGTGTTTTTCTGTCAATATAGGATGCTGTGTGTACATTAATGAGGAAAAAAATGAACTTAAATGATTTTAGCAAATGGCTGCAATATAACAAAGAGTGAAAAATTTAAGGGGGTCTGAATACTTTCCGTCCCCACTGTATTCAGTGTATACTCTATATTCAGTCAGTGCAGGCAGTGTAGTATATTTAACACAGTGTATTGAAGTGGTTAAGGGGAACCCTGCGCCAAAATAAAAAAAATTGTGTGGGGGTCCCCCCAAAATCAATACCAGGCCCTTCGGGTCTGGTATAGATTTTAAGGGGATCACCACACCAAAATTAAAAAAAAATGGCATGGGGGTCCCCCCAAAATCCATACCAGACATTTATCCAAGCATGCAACCTGGGGTACAAGAGAGCGCCCCCCCTCCTGAACTGTACCAGGCCACATGCCCTCAACATGGGTAGGCTGCTTTGGGGTCCTTTATTAAAAAAAAAAAAAAAAGTTTACTGCAATGTAAATCGATGGTCAATCACGGCATCCGACGGTCCTCAAAAAAAATTAAACATGGAAAAACTCTGCCTCCGTGGGAGGCTTCCCCGCGACTGCAGTCTTTTCGCTTTGACAGCTGTTATATAGCTGTTATATAGGCAAGGGTGGGGCCACTAAGTGAAGTCAGAGGGGGGTGTGGTCACCCATTTACATCACCGGGTGGCCCCGCCCTTATCTATATAACAGCTGTCACAGCCAAGAGACAGCAGTCGGCGGTACGCCTCTCATCAAGGCAGAGCTTTTTTTTCTATTTTTCGGGTCCGATGGCGCTGTGATTAGAGATGGATGGACATCGGGGGACACTTTTTTTAAAAATAAAAGAATTGTCAAAAAACTGTCTCCTGCCGTTTTTACTTTTTTGACACTTTTTTGCTGAATGGGTAGGGGTACAATGTACCCCTACCCATTCAAATAGGGGGGGCGGGATCTGGGGGCCCCCTTGTTAAAGGGGGCTTCCAGATTCTGACAAGCCCCCTGCCCGCAGACCCCCACAACCACTGGGCAAGAGTTGTGGGGATGAGGCCCTTGTCCCTATCAACATGGGGACAACGTGCTTTGGGGGGACCCCTCCCCATGTTGAGGGCATGTGGCCTGATACGGTTCAGGAGGGGGGCACTCTCTCGCCCCCCCCCTTTTTCTGCGGCCTACCAGGTCGCATGCTCGGATAAGGGTCTGGTATGGATTTTGGGAGGACCCCCACGCCATTTTTTTTTTACATTTTGTTGTGGGTTCCCCTTAAAATTCATACCAGACCTGAAGGGCCTGGTATGAATTTTTGGGGGGACCCCACGCCAAATTTTTTTAAAATTTTTGGCGTGGAGTTCCCCTAATATCCATACCAGACCTAAAGGGGGGGGGGGGACCCACGCCGTTTTTTTCAGTGTTCAATTTCTTTTGTATATTGCAGGGATCCGACAATACATTACAGCTGCAAGCAATTTTAAATTACATTTTTTCCATTAGAAATGTCATTTTGCTGCAGTACTGTTATAAACGTAGGAAAGATGCGCTACTTTACAGGCAGACTAAGTGACCCCTCCCCAAGCATGATATTTAAAGGAATATTTCATTTTAATTGTTTCACTGAGCATTATTAAAATCACTGCTCCTGAAAAAATGTCCGTTTAAAAAATCTTTTGCATTGATACAAGTCCCCTGGGGCAGTACCCCAGTCCTCATACACTTTTTATGGCAATAACTTGCATATAAGCCTTTAAAATGAACACTTTTGATTTTTCACGTTCGTGTCTCATAGACTTTACCGGTGTTTGCATGTTCACACAAATTTTTTGTCTGTTTGCATGTTCTGGTGCGAACCGAACCAGGGGGGGATGTTCGGCTTATCCCTAGTCCCTAATCCATTTTAGGAGTGAGCAAGAGAGAATGGCTGCAATCCTACATAACATGGAACTATGAAGAAAGAATGTAGCCACCCTTTAATAGGAACTTGGGTCACAGCAGCAAAAAAATAAAAAGGAATTTTGAGATTTGGAGGGAGCTGAGAGCAAAAGAAGGTATCTTTGCGAGTTAAAGTTGTTCCAAAGCCTAAACATCTGCATTAAGGTAAAACAGGTTTAGGCATCAGCATCCAGTGTCCCATTGGGGCACTGGATAGAGATGGGGGAGCCAGGAGCACCAGCGGGGACCCGAGCAGAGGGGGATCACGGCCGCTCTGTACAATTCTATTGCACAGAGCAGGTAAGTATAGACATGTGTGTTATTTTATTTATTTATTTTTTTTTTTTTCATTTTACTCGCTTTAGGAATACATAGTTAAATAGAATGGACGTTTAAAAAAAAAAAGTTTAATATAACTTTAATATAACATACAGTAAATGCTTCCATTGACAAAGAGTTGTATTTAGATAGTAAACACAAATTAGTATATTGATAAAACAACACATGCTCATATACATTTAACTATGGACACACCAGTGCCTAGTAAGATTAGATCATATATTTTATAGAATATCCGCATAGTAATATCTCATTAGTGAAACCCCTGAGACATATCAGCCTTGCAAATATAATAATGCTTCCCAGCTACAGTGTAAAAATGAAATATAAGCTAAGGGTGGAGTTTAATTAATCTAGTATTCTTGGTAACCCAAATATAATTTTCACATCAAACACCATGAGGGTTTCTGTGTTTCTGGCCAGGTTGTATAAAAGCCTGCATTTTTTTGTAGTACTATTGCAAACTCTAACCTGGGGTATCAGCCTACTTGCATCCCTTTGGGGTTGCTGCACGAGCAATGGTACTATTGATGCTCCACTTTATTTCACACAATGTCAAAACTTCTCTTAGTGTTTTGTTCACATTAAATATGCTATCGAAAGATGCTAAATGATTTATTTTGTCCACCAAGAAATTTAGATAGGAATGGGAAATACTGTACATTTTCTAAAATGCCAAGTTACTCTATATTTTGGCATTTACCTTATTTGTAAGATACAAAATGTTTACAATTTTTGCAAGCATTTATATTAATAGCGGTAATATAAGCCTAAAGTCGGATCCCTGTGGTTTGAGACTATCATTTGTGTTGCTTGTGCAAACAATAACATACCCAAACATTGACATATCACCCCACTAGTAATTAGGATCATCAGTGGTAAACAGAACTCTCGAATATAAACCAAGGAATCATGGAGTAATAAAACTCTAGTTTATTTTTATTTAGTGTATGCCTGTTCTGTGTCTGTCCGCCCACAGAATCCCACTATTTTGTGGTTACTCCAGCACACACTGCCCTTAATGCCCTTCCTAATATTATGAGATCATGTATCAGAAATGAGTCATCTCAAATGCTTCCTCCGTGTTTACTATGTTTCTCAAACAGATTGTCTGTGTCCAGCTGCCTGGACCCAAGACTTGACTGCAGAGCCTCCTGGAGGATCATTACAGTTAAGTGTTTCTGTGGCATTGTACCCCATGCTTGAACCCTTCAAACACCTGTGGGTTTTATTAAAGCAGAACTGGCATGGTGTAGACACAACACAACATGCACTTTTCAGTCTACAGCGTGTGATTCAAATATATTTTCAGGGAGCTTGTAGGGATCATTTAAAGGACAAAAAAACAAAAAATAAACTCATAGAAAGTAAGAATGGATATAAAACCCAACTCAACCATAAAGACAGCTCATATTTTTTGCCTATAGTTAGAATGAACGTGTGAGTTGAATGCAGTCTTTTCTCAACCCTTAAAATAATGTTCAGATCTCGAAGGAACCCATACTAAAGCCAATTCATGGAGGAGGAAGGCCAAGGGGCAAAATGCCACTTGCATTGGTCGTCAGTAGTAGGAAAAATACACCTACAGTTGTAGTCAAAATGTCAGATTTACAGGAAGATAATTGGTGTCTTGCTGCTGGCATTGCTAAATTGTGTTGGTCTATCAAATGGGGGTTAATTAGACCATTAGCCCAAGGAACCCCTATCAACCTACTGAGGAACCTTAGGGTCCTACAGAACCCTGGCTGAGAATGGCTGGTCTGGTGATTTCAAGATAGACCACTCATTCAACTTGGGTTATGGTTTTGTATCTGCCCAAATATGCCACAATCTATTGCCCATGGGTCAGAGATTCACTACAAATGGGAAATTTAAGTGAGTAAAACAATAGTCCCAATAGTTATGTTTTTTATCCTGTCTATTGAAGAAACTGGTCCATGATACATTGTGAGATGGTCAGATTGAGCAGCATGTTTGACCTTTCTCTAATGTCTATTGCCAGCTTAAAAGTGTGAGTGAATGTAAACAGCTAAATTCACTACCGAAATGTGTGAGTATGAAGGGTCTTAACTGCCAAAAACGTGTGGTTTTGATAAGCTAGTTTTCTAACTCAGGCATTTGTGTTAGACAGTGTTGCCAGCCAATAGCATCTCTTGCATAAAGGTATTGAATATTATAACTGTATCTCTATTCCTCTTTCTAGGAAGTAACATAAATATGGCTATACATGTAATCTATCCATTGATAACACCATGATTTTTCCAGAAAATTTGAGCTAAATAGCTTGACCCCTTTTGATAAAATAATATAAAAAACAGAACAAGGATATATGAAATTTCCAAATTTATATGAAATGATAATTATACCTGTGATGTACTCGCTCTCAACTTCCCCTTGCACAGATATTTTTAAGCTCAAGGTTCAACAATCTAGGCATCAGCAGGGTGAGAGTGACCTCCAATTGAGTAGGCCCACTGAGTATTTAACGGATACATACATTTCAAAGCAAGTGCATATATCTTATTCCTATACACTGTTAACAAGCAGTTGACCCTGGAGGGCAGGCACTTCAAAAGTAATTGTTTTTCTCTTGCACCAAGAGTTGGGCTTTAACCGGTTCAATACAGGGCAATTTCACCCCCTTCCTTCCCGGCCAATTTTTAGTTTTCAGCGCTGTCACACTTTAAACGTCAATTGCGCGGTCGTGCGACGTTGTACCCAAAAAAAATTGACGTCCTTTTTTCACCACAAATAGAGCTTTCTTTTGGTGGTATTTGATCGCCTCTGCGGTTTTTATTTTTTGCGCTATAAACAAAAGAAGAGCGACAATTTTGAAAAAAACACAATATTTTTTACTTTTTGCTATAATAAATATCCCAATTTTTTTTTAAAAAACAAATTTTTTCCTCAGTTTTGGCCGATACGTATTCTTCTACATATTTTTGGTAAAAAGCTTATATTGATTGGTTTGCGCAAAAGTTATAGCGTCTACAAAATAGGGGATAGATTTATGGCATTTTTAAAAAAAAAAAATGTATTTATTTTTTTAGCGGCGATCGCAATTTTTTTTCATGACTGCGACATTATGGCGGACACATCGGACACTTTTGACACATTTTTGGGACCATTCACATTTATACAGCGATCAATGCTATACAATTGCATTGATTACTGTGTAAATGTGACAGGCAGTGAAGGGGTTAACCACTAGGGGGCGGGGAGGGGTTAATATGTTTCCTAGGGAGTGATTACTAACTGTAGGGGGAGGGGACGCACAAGGGGAGGAGACCGATCAGTGTTCCTCCGTTCTGGGAACACAGATCGCTCTCCTCAGAGCTGACAGGCTGTGGATCTGTGTGTTTACACACACAGATCCACATGCCGGCCCGGTTAACGGGCAATCGCGGGTGCCCGGCGGACATCGCGGCCGCCGGGCACACGCACCGGGTCCCGAGCAACGTGGCGCGCGCCCCCTAGGCGGCCGGGAATATGACGCCCACCCAGGATGGGAGATCCCATCTGTGGACGTCATATGACTATGGGCCGGTACTGAAGTGGTTAAGCATTTTTTCAGTTGTTAACCCTTTTTGTTTACTGTTCCATATGTCTGTTTTTTCAAAATATTTTCTGTAAATATTCATGCACCGTTTTCTTTTCTATTCAGTTAACTATAATATGTAAATAGCATTAAGCCGAATCTCTGAATGCTCTAACTAGAAATGAAAGAGCCCTGTCTAATGTAAAGTGTTACATTCCTGTCTGGGCATGGCAGTGAGTGACGCAGACATTTTTTAAAGGCCAGAATTGCAACAGTGGATACTGTGAATAGTGCATTTTTTAAAGCGGTAATAAACCAAAAAGCAAACATTTATTGCATTTCAGCTTACCAATTTTTAGATGTGATGGCTGATTTTGTTTTCATTTTTATGCTTTCTTTTATTTTTACCTGGGGATCCTACCAGTAAGTCTGTTGATTTTCATCAGAACAAGCTATCTTGCAGATGTAGCAGTTAAAGGGACGAGACAAAGGATTTAACACTGACATGAGTGCTTACTATGATCAGCTTTTACTTATTTATGTAAAACATTTTCCCAAAAATTAACAAAAATATAGCTTAAAAAGTGTGAGCTGAAGTTTGGCTTAAATTTGTTAGTCTAAATTTGCTACCCTCGCCTCCCTTCTGACTGACAATGCTGCTGTCCAAAGGTGTCACTGTTGCCCCTTCATCTAGAGTGTAGACACCCTAATTAGAGGTCGACCGATATATCGGCCGATATTTGGTGTTTTTTACTTAATCGGCATCGGCCGATTGTGCTGATAAAAAAGGCCGATATAACTCAGCACGACTTGCAAATGACTTCTGAAGTCAATACAAGTTGCCTGTATTCTTCTGTAAAGCGACTTCTCCCTCCTCTGGGCAGCCTGCCAAATCTGATAAAAAGAACCTGAATTGATACAATGTTTACACTGAGGCTCGGTTCACACTGGGGCGACTTGGGATCCGACTTGTACGCCCTCAAGTCGCCCCAAGTCGCCCCAGAAATAGTTTCGATGGGAGTGAACGCTAGCGTCTTAATAGACGCTACTGAAGTCGCTCCGACTTCAGAGCGTACTCCCTGTACTACTTTGATCCGACTTGGTAGGCGACCTGTACCATAGAAATCAATGGAAGTCGCCTCCAAGTCGGATCTCTCTGTAAAGTCAAGCGACTTTGCAGGGAAAACCCCTCCCTCCCCCCTCCCTCCCAGAGAGCTGATTGCCCTGTGATTGGCCACAGGCGAAGTCGCCTGTCATGGAGGCGACTTCAAGTCGCCTTGTAATTTGCTGAAGTCGCGCTGAAGTCGCGCTGAAGCCGCGCTGAAGCCGCGTTGAAGTCGCGGTACAAAGTCGCGCTAAAGTCGTGTTGCCCCAGTGTGAACCGACCCTTATGAATGAGCTGAGCTCTGTGTAGAAGCTCTCAGTGATGGTTAACCATTTAAAGACTAAATCTTTTCTGACATTTGTTGCTTACAAGTAAAAATCCTGTATTTTCTGCTAGAAAATCACTTAGAACCCCCAAACATTATTTATATTTTTTTTAGCAGAGACCCTAGGGAATAAAATAGCAGTTGTTGCAATATTTTATGTCACACGGTATAAACTAAGCAGTAAAGTTAGCCCATTTTTTTTTCGTCCAAAAGTTTTGATTACCTGTTTTTGTGTATTTATTTTTAAGATATAGGTTTTTTTTTTAATCTAAATTCTACATACAAGTGAACTGATTGGAGGTTTGTTTTGTTTAATAAATGTTTAAATGTAAAAAATTTTCTGTATCACTTAAGGTTGCTTTCACACTGCAGTGGGCATGTGTTGACGGTAAAACGCTGCTAGTTTTAGCGGGCTTTACCGTCATTTTAGCGGCGCTATTCGGCTGCTAGCGGGGAGCTTATAACCCAGCTAGCGGCCAAGGAAGGGGTTAAATGCGCCCCTGAAGCGCCGCTGCCGAAACGCTTTGCAGGCGCTTTGGCAGCGGTGCGCATTCATTTCAATGGGCAGGAGTGGTGGAGGAGCGGTATACACCGCTCCAAAGATGCCGCTTGCAGGACTTTTTTTTAACATCCTGCCAGCGCATCGCCTGAGACTGCAGGGGAGCCGTTTTACAGGCACTTTACAGGCGCTATTTTTAGCCCAAAAGCGCCTGAAAAACGCCCCAGTGTGAAAGGGGTCTAACTGTTAGATTTTATGAGATGAAGGAAAAAAAGAAAAAAGAAAAAAAAAAAAAAAATCGGCCTAATATATCGGCCCAAAAATATCGGCATCACATATCGGCCATCGGCCACCGCGATTTCTAAATATCGGCATCGGCATCGGCCAGAGAAAAACCCATATCGGTCGACCTCTAACCCTAATACAGGAGGTGTGTTACTGGGTAGATCTCCAGGCGAAAACAGAGGGGAAAAAAAAAAGTAAATAAATGCAGGCACTACATTCAATGATTGGTAAGCTGCAATATATTACATTTTTGGTTCTGGGTTTAATGCTGCTTTAAAAGATGTGATGGTGGTGACTACAGTGTGTATTTGAAAGTGTAAAATATAAGTGCACTTATTCTTTTTGCCCCTTTTCCCTGACCCTAACTAAACGCACCTTCCCCTTCCACAGATGCATACTTACCTCGATAGGTGTGACCTCTGGTGTTCGTCTTTATCCAGTGACACAAGTCTCACTCTCCTGGCTATGCTTGCAAATTACAGCCATGTAGACCTTTATGGAGCCAACTCTCATTCGTCTGTGGCCTTGGGAAACAGCCCCATAGAAATCTACGAGGCTGTAAAGCACAGATGCGATCAGTAGTGCAAGTTTGTGGAATTTCCTATGATCCTTAGCGGCTTCTAGTGGCCAAAAGCGGTATGTTCTATTTAAAATCGATAAAAACAATCAGTACGGGAAATAGCCCAATAATAATTGTTTATTTTTTTGTTTTTTGTTTTACCCCATTCACAGGGAACAAATGGACATGCACTTTTGCTTGCTGAATTGCTATGCAATTATTTTTATAAATACACACCTTAGTGAGTTTCATGAATGTGGATAGCTTGTGGACAATTGACCTTGCTTGTCCTCTGCCCCACCTCAACCACTCAAATACAAATATACTTCATACAAATGTTTGCAAGTGATTATTTTTTTTTTTTACAAGTGATTTGCAAGTGATTTTTTTCAGGTCACCCCCCACAGTTATTACCTTTTTGTTTCCACTTGACCCTCCCTTCTAGATTGTAAGCTCTAACGAGCAGGGCATTCTGATTCCTCCTGTATTGATTTGTATTGTAACTGTACTGTCTGCCCTCATGTTGTAAAGCGCTGCACAAACTGTTGGCGCTATATAAATCCTGTATAATAATAATAATTAAGGCTGTACGGAAATGCAGTCGGATTTTACTTAAGATATGTTGAGATAAAAGGACAAAAAAAGGCCCTTTCAGGAATGCAGAATAACATTTCCCCATATTATAAAAACGTCATCAGATATCACACATTCTAGACAGTACCTAACATTGATGTAGTGCTGAACATTACATGACGTTACTAAAATTATTACCATGTTCATGAAAACACGTTACTGTAAAATGTCTGTGTAAGAGTCCAGTCCGCCAGTAGCATAAAAATGTATCACCAAAATGCCTACATTACAGTTTTCTAATGCACTTTGATGGTCACTAAAGCTATTTTAATTACTGGTTAGCATTCCCTCAAATGTTAAAGAACAGATTGTACATGAGAATGCAAATTTTGCAAGAGATTCTCTACTGCTGTAAAGGGCATAATGTCAAGGCAGCCATCTAGAGGTGACAGAAGGTACTGCCTAAGTTTACTCTTGTGTTTGGGAAAGGTGTGCACTGTAAAAAAACAATTAAACTAAAAGGAATGCAGGTGTTTTTTATACCGTACTGTATGATGGGGTGAAATCATGGTTGGCATTCAGTTATACCCCCCTCTCCATAACAATGCATCCATAGATTTTGGCCTGGATAGAAAGTTGATCTACTGCTGTGGTTTAATTGTGATTGGGATAACTGCCAATAAATTATGTACATTCCAATTATCTCATAGAAAAAATGGTGTGTTTTTTTTAATAGGTTCAAACAAAGGCAGCTGCAATGTAACATTCAGAGGCTCCCAATCAGATGTAAGGTAGTGCCAAATTACTTGTAAGGATAATATGATTAGATGTTATGTATGATACAATTAGATGCTTGCCAAAAAAATATATTATTACAAAAAAAAAAAAAAAACACAAATGGAAATGGAAATGAAGCTGCTTTAGGTTCTATTATTTGATTCAATCATGCATTTCAATCACCTTAGAAAACAAAGCCATGTAAAATTATATTGTACCGCGTGGATTTATTTATCATTGCCGCATCCATTTAAAGTCATTTCCCCCTGATCTGCACAGAAAAATGCATTATTCCTTTTATTTGTTAATGATTATCAGCAATATCCTATCCAATATTACTTCATTTACTTGTTTTCCACGCTACATTGCTCAATACTTGTAACCATGGCAATGGACAATTCAGGATCCCATTTATATCCTTAGTGAAATGTAAAGAAATGAATAAAGGGTGACATATCTATAGTCAGCTTTTATAGCACATTTTCAATCTCTGACTACTAATGTATTACCTCCACAGATTTTACTTATGTATAATTAACATAATATACTGTATTTATGCCAACTACCTTTATTAACAAAAACTATAACACATTGTAGAGTTACAAAATACAATTGGACTACATACAGTGCCTTGCGAAAGTATTCGGCCCCCTTGAACTTTTCAACCTTTTGCCACATTTCAGGCTTCAAACATAAAGATATAAAATTTTTATTTTTTGTGAAGAATCACCAACAAGTGGGACACAATTGTGAAGTGGAACGAAATCTATTGGATTGTTGAAACTTTTTTAACTAATAAAAAAATGAAAAGTGGGGCGTGCAAAATTATTCGGCCCCCTTGCGTTAATACTTCGTAGAGCCACCTTTTGCTGCGATTACAGCTGCAAGTCTCTTGGGGTATGTCTCTATCAGTTTTGCACATCGAGAGACTGAAATTCTTGCCCATTCTTCCTTGCAAAACAGCTCGAGCTCAGTGAGGTTGGATGGAGAGCGTTTGTGAACAGCAGTTTTCAGCTCTTTCCACAGATTCTCGATTGGATTCAGGTCTGGACTTTGACTTGGCCATTCTAACACCTGGATACGTTTATTTGTGAACCATTCCTTTGTAGATTTTGCTGTATGTTTGGGATCATTGTCTTGTTGGAAGATAAATCTCCGTCCCAGTTTCAGGTCTTTTGCAGACTCCAACAGGTTTTCATCCAGAATGGTCCTGTATTTGGCTGCATCCATCTTCCCCTCAATTTTAACCATCTTCCCTGTCCCTGCTGAAGAAAAGCAGGCCCAAACCATGATGCTGCCACCACCATGTTTGACAGTGGGGATGGTGTGTTGAGTGTGATGAGCTGTGTTGCTTTTACGCCAAACATATCGTTTTGCATTGTGGCCAAAAAGTTTGATTTTGGTTTATTCGGACCAGAGCACCTTCTTCCACATGTTTGGTGTGTCTCCCAGGTGGCTTGTGGCAAACTTTAGACAAGACTTTTTATGGATATCTTTGAGAAATGGCTTTCTTCTTGCCACTCTTCCATAAAGGCCAGATTTGTACAGTGTATGACTGATTCTTGTCCTATGGACAGACTCTCCCACCTTAGCTGTAGTTCTCTGCAGTTCATCCAGAGTGATCATGGGCCTCTTGGCTGCATCTCTGATCAGTCTTCTCCTTGTTTGAGCTGAAAGTTTAGAGGGACAGCCAGGTCTTGGTAGATTTGCAGTGGTCTGATACTCCTTCCATTTCAAAATGATCGCTTGCACAATGCTCCTTGGGATGTTTAAAGCTTGGGAAATCTTTTTGTATCCAAATCCAGCTTTAAACTTCTCCACAACAGTATTACGGACCTGCCTGGTGTGTTCCTTGGTCTTGATGATGCTCTCTGCGCTTTCAACAGAACCATGAGACTATCACAGAGCAGGTGCATTTATACAGAGACTTGATTACACACAGGTGGATTCTATTTATCACCATCAGTCATTTAGGACAACATTGGATCATTCAGAGATCCTCGCTGAACTTCTGGAGTGAGTTTGCTACACTGAAAGTAAAGGGGCCGAATAATTTTGCACGCACCACTTTTCAGTTTTTTATTTGCTAAAAAAGTTTAAAATATCCAATAGATTTCGTTCCACTTCACAATTGTGTCCCACTTGTTGGTGATTCTTCACAAAAAATTAAAATTTTATATCTTTATGTTTGAAGCCTGAAATGTGGCAAAAGGTTGAAAAGTTCAAGGGGGCCGAATACTTTTGCAAGGCACTGTATGTTCTGATCCCTGCAAAAATCATTTTAGAATACACAGTACATGTTGTACATGTAATTGTTCACATCACCCCCTTTGCCTAAGTATTACATATTTCTAAGGGCTTTTTCATGAAGGTGGCCAAGGAGTGATAAAAGCAGGTGGTTAAGCTGCAGCTATACCCTCCCGACTGGCCACCTAAAGAAGGGCATGCTGCCACTGGGGTCTTCACACATGCCACAGCCACGATGTTTTGCTTCGCGGCCACGGCAAAAATGAAATAGTATATTGCATTTGGTGGGCAGTACTGCTGTAGAATCCCGAATGATTTAACTGTGTCTGTGCCGCAACTGCCTTGCAATCACAAGTAATGTAGGTGGTTGGATCGCGGTGGTGTGGCATTTACAGGTTTGTTGCATCTGTCTCCTTGTCCTCTGCTGCCTCTAGACTAAGAACTGAGATATCAAAGACCACTGATTTCTCAGTTCTCTGTCTTCAACGAGCAGAGAGCTGGGGACTGTCAATCTCCAGCTCTCTGCACTGCCCCTCCAGCGCTCACTATAGTGCCAAGCTGTGGAGGGGGTGGTCATGCTGTGGGGCTGAGCCAGCTGCTGGTCCACGCATCTGGGTGGCTTTTGACATCAAAGTCGGGATCTCACCAGAGCCTGGACTGGCTGAGTGAGTTCAGCCAACAGAGACCCACAGGAGAAGTTGGACCAAAAGAGCTTTGGCCCTATTTCTCCTTTAAAACAGGCTGTGAGCCTGTGATCGCTTTTCAGGGGGGCAGCAAGGGCTGCCTATTGGCCTAAGTTCCTTTTGCTCATCAATTTACAAAGAGAAGAGGAGATGTGTGAAAAATGCATATAACACATGGTATGGGGGGTCACCTAAGAGCCCACCTCCATGGGATTGTGTTGGCCATTGTTTCTCCCCCTTTTTTTCCCCCCTTTTCTCTGTTCATACAGGTGTCATGGCCCACCCCCTAATAGGAAATCTCCTCAGGAAACAGGGTGTGAAGCTCAGGCGCCAGGTTGGCTCGTGCCACTTCTGGAACATTCTGTTCTATCATGGTTTCCCTTTAAAATGAAGAGACCTGGGGCTCAGTGTCTATCAGCCGGATTCACAGCTCAGCGAGCTTTTAAGAGGGCACTGATTTTTTTCATGTGTTTAGTGGTATTGTTTGAACCCTAATGGCTGAGCATTTTGTTTAATTTAATATTTATGGATGATATGGAATTGGTAATTAATACACGTCTTAATTAAACCAATAAAACTGCGGAAGCCACATTTTAATTGCCAAAGAATTTGGTGTGTTGTGTTTTTTTTTAATTTATGTTTATTTTTTTTATTCTGAGTTCTATTGTGTTTATCTCTGTGTGAGTATCACCAACAATTAAATCTAGGTTTATACTATTTATATGATCTCAGCACTTTATTGTAGATTCTATCAGGAGAATTCAGTAAAGTTCTAGCAACACCTTTCTGGCGTTATGGCTCTTTACAATGGCCTGTGCCAGATTAAAAAATCTGTGCTGCCCATTTCAGTAGCTTTACCAGCAAATGCGGCAGATTCAGGTATTTCTTAATAGCACCACTTTTACAAAGTAGCCCTATTACTGCAAATGTAAACATTCATAGATCATCAAACTGGAGGTAATTAAGACCAACTTTAACGTGTTCCCACTTGCGCTATAGCCGAAAGACGGCTACAGCGTGGGCTTACCACAGCAGACTACAGCGCAGATGCCTACAGCGCAAACATCCATGGACGTCCTTCGGTGCCCATGCAGGCGGCGCATTCTGTGACAGCCGAGTTCGAAGGACAGATCGGGGTAAAGGGCCAATCACCCTTTACCACATGATCAGCTGTCAGCCAATGACACCTGATCACACAATGTAAACAGAAAGCGGTCTTCTGCTTTTTTTCCCCTCATGCTGACAGTGTGAGAAGAAAAGAATAAAGCCGATAACCGGCTTTTGTTAAAGGGACATCGGTCCCACCATTGCCACCTATCAGTGCCCATCAGTGCTTCATCATCAGTGTCACCTATCGATGCCATCTACCAGTGCCCATCAGTGCCGCCTATCAGTGTCACGTCTCAGTGCCCTTCAGTGCCACCTATCAGTGCAGTTTCATCAGTACCTCCTGATCAGTGCCCACCAATGCTGCCTCACCAGTGACCATCAGTGCCACCTATCAGTAACCATCAGTGCCACCTATCAGTGCCGCCCCATCAGTGCCTATCAGTGCAGCCTATCAGTACCCATCAGTGCAGCCTATCAGTGCCCATCAGTGCAGCCTCATCAGCACACATCAATGAAGGAGAAAAATTACCTGTTCGCAAAACTTTATAACAAACAATGAAAAATGGGTGATAAAAATTTCATATGGGTACAGTGTTGCATGACTGCACAATTGTCATTAAAAGTGTGACAGTGCTAAAAGCTGAAATTTGGTCTGGGCAGGAAGGGGGTCAAAGTGCGAGTAGGCAAGTGGTTACGTTGGCGTACAAAAACAGAAATAGTGCCTGTCTCTGTATGATGTGTAGCGGGTGACATATTTGCCACGGCTACCTCCTTTACCCCTTTACTTGTCATTGGTTGTTGAGAACACTGTCAGCCGTGTAACAACCAGTAACACGTTGTAGTCACGTGCAGTCCTGTACAGTGCAACTTCAGCTTATTCATTTTGTCCCCCACCAAACACTCTGAGGCTTACCAGAGAGTGGTTGACTCTCGCAAGAAAATTCAAACAGTGCTTTGAACAAGGCTTCATCCACCTAGGTGAGTATAATTCACTATGACCTATGAGTAGGCACTGCTGTGTTACACATTTCACAGAGTCTGCCTTCTGAACTACAGAGGTGCTCAGAGGAGGAGTTTCAGGAGGCGGAGTCAGTACAGGAATCACTGTTTGCAGTCAGCAAGGTACCATGGGATATGTAGTTCTTAGAGTTTGAAAGTAAGCAGTAGAGGAGAAGTTGCAAAGCATGCAGTGAATCAAGCAAATTGTGGAAAGAGATGGACAGCAGAAAGGCAGAGCTCACAATATGAAAGGAGATTTTTCAATTAAGTGTATATTGGATTGTAAGAACTATGTTTTTTATTGTTATTACAATGCTGGTCTTATGAAATGAAAAGTATGTTGGGACCATAAAATTCATTTAAAATGTGACATGTGATAGAATAAGTGTAAAGTGTAAGGGAATACCCCTTATAGAGAGTGGTGTGACATCCCAACTGATTTGTCAGTTAGTAAATTAATAAAGTGTAGCACCCCCAAGCTGTGTTACTAGAGTGCTAGAGTTTTGTGTAGTGTAGGTAAAGTTTTGCAGGCTTGGCTGGCAGCCAAGCCTGTCTGTGTGTTATCCTGGGTTGGGCAGAAATCCAGGGAGAGATAATGACTCACAGGCAGCATCGTTGAGACCTCCCCCCTACTTCTCAATTGTTCTGGAACTTTCAAGAAGAACGGGGTGTAAGGTGGAGTTGCCTGGAGTATTCTGAGGGCCCTGACCAATCCCCAATCTGGGTTGGCAGGGGGCAGGCCCCCTCAAATACTTACGGTCAGCCAGCTGGGGAGGAGTTTTGTTTGGATGGAAGCTGGAGATGGAGTGTTAGGCTGTCGTGGTCTTTGAGGGAGCTCCCCAGTCTTGGGGGGGTGAACTTGGGCCTGCGCTCAGGTGCGGGCAGGACCCTCTCAAGACACACAGAGGTGCCCTGGACAGGAGGATCGGGGCAAGGAGAGGACAGCGGGAGAACACTGCCAGGCAAGTCTCCAGGAGGAACAGCCAAGAGGGCTGGTGAGTAACTCACAGTCAGGAGGACTGGGAGGCACGCCTGGGAGGACTGGGATGGAGCAGTCTGGGATGGATGCAGAGTCAGTCAGGAGGACTGTGGTGGCACAGGCAGTGGAAGCCGGGAGGGCTGGCAGGGCCTGAAGAGGTGGTACTGGAAGCAGTAGCCACATGTAGGACAGCTAGCACTAAGGACTACCAATTTGTGCTACACCATAGGACCCACGGTCCCTGCCTGCAAAGGGCATTTGCTTTGGGTCTGACTGAGTCTGTGTCAGATCTTCACATCAGTGCTATTTGGTCCTGGGAGTGATAGTCTTCAAGCAAGTGTATGTGCTGGAGGTCAAGGAGAAGAGATTGTATATACTGGAGTTAGTTCAGTCCCTACACATTTCTTCAATCAAGTGGGCATCCCATATGCACCCTATTCCCCATCCAAGTTCTATCCCCTAAACAAAACAAAAAAAAGTGCAAGGACTGCTTCTTGACTCAGTGTGTCTGGAAATTCGTGTGCCTGGCTGTGCAGGGTGGGAGACGGACCACAATCACCAGTAGCCCCTACGTGGGTACTGCTACAAAAGTATAAGGAGAGCGAATACATAATAAAAGCCCTTTCACACTGGGGCGGTTTGCAGGCGCCTGCAAACCGACCCGAAAGTGCCGCTGCTTTCATTCCAGTGTGAAAGCCCCGAGGGCTTTCACACTGGAGCGATGCGCTGGCAGGACGGGAAAAAAAAGTCCTGCCAGCAGCATCTTCGGAGCGGTGAAGGAGCGGAGTGTATACCGCTCCTCCACCGCTCCTGCCTATTGAAATCAATGGGACGGCGCGGCTATACCGCCGGCAAATCGCCTCTGCAGAGGCGCTTTGCGGTGGTATTTAACCCTTTCTCGGCCGCTAGCGGGGGCTAAAACCGGCCCGCTAGCGGCCGCATACTGACGGTAAAACGCCGCTAATAAAAGCGGCGTTTTACCACCAACGCCGCCCCCGCCCCAGTGTGAAAGGGCTCTTACAGTTGGCACAAACCGTCAAGCAAAATGCATTTTCTGACTTGGGTTGTTTTTCATTCTGTCCATCCAAGCGCCTATCAATCATGTAGTGGCCATTTGTAGGGATACTGATCCTAAGCAGAGTGTTTATAAGCAGCAAGCCACACAGTGCAGGATAAGTCATCAATCCCAGGATAAAGGGGAATGGCCAGAGAAATGTCACACAGACCTTTCAGCATCCCAATGAGAAAATAATGAAGAGCTCCTGCTCACAAACTGCGAGGTATATTCCAGAAATAGGTGAAATGTGTCAAAGCAAAATCAGAAAGCACTTCTCGGTTTTCGTTTGCACAGAGCAGAAACACTTGTCTCTCTGCCCGGCCAGGAAAAGAGCTGTCACAAACTGGAGATGAGCGAGCAGAGCTGTTCTCATATGATGCATCCCGGGGCTATGGTAATGCTCACATTCAGTATTTAGAATTCAGTATTCAGAATCACAAAGCCGCACAAAGTTCACATGTGAAAAATGACATGCCGGAGTTGTTTGCACTACATGCATTTACTATGAGCAAACTTTGTCACCAACCCAACGTAGACAAAAAGAGGTGGCAAGGCGACGTGGAAATCTACAGTCTGATCTTATTAGTTGGACCACAAAATAAGGCAGAGCTAAGTGACTGGTTTTAACATTTTAAAACCAGTACCATCATCACTATTACTGGCTTGCAATGCATTTGTATGCCCTCTGTAGACTGTCTGTATATATTGCTTGTGTGCATTTTATTAAAGCTCTAAACACCACGGAATTAAGGGTAAAGTCTACATTCACCTTTTAAAATAGTTCATACAGTCAAAGAACCCCAGTAAATATTAAAAAAACTGTGCAGCTTTGTAAAATGTTTAATATTAATATAGGGGGTAGTGTCCAGATACATTTACAAAACTGTGGAGCAACTGGGTGGACATACCAGGATTATTTCTGATACAATCAGTTAAGGACAGGTTGTTAGGGCGGAGCACATAAAGGTTTTTTTTTTATGTGTGCGTTAGATAATATTGTAGGTAGTACACTAGTAATTGAGGGATTAAAGATAGTGCAAATTAATGGATGGAAAGTATGTTGGAGTTGGAACAGATATAAATAAGGGTAAAAGGACATATTGCACTTGGAAAGTTGAATAATCTATTAAAAAATCTATTAACAAGTACATGGAATTTTGGTAAGCAGTGGAGACTGCGAGCAAGGTCTTCTCATCCAACATCAGTGCCTGACCTCCCAAATGCGCTTCTGGAAGAATGGTCAAACATTCCCATAGACACACTCCTAAACCTTGTGGGCAGCCTTACCAGAAGAGTTGAAGTTGTTATAGCTGCAAAGGGTGGGCAACTCAATATTGAAACCTACAGACTTATGCCCCGTACACACGGTCGGATTTTCCAACGGAAAATGTGCGATCGGAGCATGTTGTCGGAAATTCCGACCGTGTGTGGGCTCCATCTGACTTTTTCCATCGGATTTTCCGACACACAAAGTTTGAGAGCAGGCTATAAAATTTTCCAACAACAAAACCTGTTGTCGGAAACTCTGATCGTGTGTACACAAACCCGACGCACAAAGTGCCACGCATGCTCAGAATAAATAAAGAGATGAAAGCTATTGGCTACTGCCCCGTTTATAGACCCGACGTACGTGTTTTACATCACCGCGTTCAGAATGATCGGATTTTCCGACAACTTTGTGTGACTGTGTGTATGCAAGACAAGTTTGAGCCAACATCCGTCGGAAAAAATCCATGGATTTTGTTGTCGGAATGTCCGATCAATGTCCGATCGTGTGTACGGGGCATAAGTCTGGGATGCCATTAAAGTTCATGCAGGAGTCACAATACTTTTGGTAATATAGTGTATGTATATGAGATCCTCCTTATGACCAGCCTGCGATACAGTTATCACTAATGGCACGGTATGTTACTGCAATTGTTTTGAAACAATACTTGGGTGTTTAGCATTTACATTTTAATCTTTTTTGAATGTTTTGTATAAGAGCCCTTGCACACTGGGGCGGGGGGCGGCGTCGGCGGTAAAACGCCGCTATTATTAGCGGCGTTTTACCGTCGGTATTCGGCCGCTAGCGGGGCGGTTTTACCCCCCGCTAGCGGCCGAGAAGGGGTTAAATACCACCGCAAAGCGCCTCTGCAGAGGCGCATTGCCGGCGGTATAGCCGCGCCGTCCCATTGATTTTAATGGGCAGGAGCGGTAAAGGAGCGGTATACACACCGCTCCTTCACCGCTCTGAAGATGCGGCTGGCAGGACTTTTTTTACCGTCCTGCCAGCGCATCGCTCCAGTGTGCAAGCCCTCGGGGCTTTCACACTGGAATGCAAGGAGCGGCACTTTCTGGGCCGTTTGCAGGCGCTATTATTAGCGCAATAGCGCCTGCAAACCGCCCCAGTGTGCAAGGGCTCTAAGAAAAATGCAAGTTTTTATTCTTAATAAGTTTTTCTTGGCGTGGCACCTTTAAAGTCCTGGTAGTTTTTACATGTTATGCCGCGTATAGACGATCGAACATTCCGACAAAAAAATCCTGGATTTATTTCCGACGGATGTTGGCTCAAACTTATCTTGCATACACACGGTCGCACAAATGTTGGCGGAAATGCCAAACGTCAAGAACGCGGTGACGTACAACACGTACGACGAGCCTTGAATAATGAAGTTCAATAGCCAGTGAGGCTCTTTTTTTTTTTTTTTTTTTAACAACAAGGTTGGTCTTTATTGGAAAAGTAAATGGTTCACATTACCTTTACAAGGCATGAAATATTGCAGTGGATACAATCATGAGAGGACAGTAATACAGCGGCAGTACACAGTATATAACATTCATAGTAGAAGATTACAGATCTAATCCCAACTAAATCGTAGGCAGTGTTCTTTTTTCACGCATTTAATAGTGCAAAAAAAAAGGGGGGGGGGAGGGGAGGGGCAGCCAGCAACCCCCCAGGACAAGGCTAGTCATCTGCAACATATATGGAACAGAAACGTAGTTGTATCTGCATGATAGTGTGATTACATAGGATCAGACCATGGCCTCCACACCCTCTCAAATTTTTGGGGACATCCTCTATTCATATATGTCAACTTATATAATGGTAATACGGTATTAACCGAGGCCATCCAAGACCCCATAGTGGGTGGGAGGGGGGAGGTCCACTTCAGCAATATCTCTTTTTTGGCATAAAAGAGTAATAAGGAGAGTAGAAGCTTAGTATACCTAGGTCTTTGGTCATCATCCTGTATGCCCAGTAGGGCCAACTCTGCCGTTCTAGGTAACTGCAGCTGAAGACGTATGTCTAGAAAATCAAAGATATCAGACCAATAACGAGAGAGTCTGGGGCATGTCCAAAACATATGTATATAGGTGCTGTCTGTGGATTGGCATCTTGAGCAATTTGGGGATCTCTGCGGGTAAATTCTGTGCAGTCTCTGAGGCGTAAAGTAAATTCTATGTATGAACTTGGTCTGAGTCAATTTATCTCTGGAAGATATCACTAGTTGGTAGTTATCCTCAAAACATTCCTCCCAAGTTTCCCTGTCCAGAGATGGGATATCGACCTTCCATTTTTCCCATAATGCGTCTATTTTTTTTGAGTCCGCTCGCAGCAGCGTTAAGTATAGTGCTGAGAGAGGTTTCTGGAGGGTTTCCTGAGCTAGGAGTCCTTCCACCGCGTCCACCACAAGGATAGGCGGTGTCTGGAATTGAGCCCGGAAAGCGTGTCTCAGTTGATAAAAGCGGAACAGCATCCCCACAGGAAGGCCATGCCTCTCCCTTAGGTCCCGGAAAGAAATCAGGGCCCCGGAGGAGACAATATCCCCCAACACCCTAATCCCATAACGGGCCCATAATTGTGGGTCTGGAATTGTCCTAAAATGTGGGAGGCACGGATTTCCTTAGTGGGAAAGGGCAGGGCTAGATGAGGCTCCCCGATACACCAAATTCCCAAGCTCCTTAAGAGAACCGACAACTGCCGCCTCCAGACAGACTGCAGCATTGGCCTTAGACTGTTCAAACCACCACCTGATTGTTACCAGCATGGCCGCCCAATAGTACACTAACCAATTAGGTAGGGCCAAACCTCCACAACTGACAGGGAGTTGAATAGTCGATCTAGCTATCCGAGGGGAGCATCCTCTCCACAGGAAGGATCCAATGCAGGCATCTATCTCCTTGAAAAAAGATTGGGGTAACCATACAGGGCAGTTTCGAAAGAAATAGTTGAGCTTAGGTAAGTAAATCATCTTTAAAACGTTTATATGTCCTAGCAAGTTAAGAGGGAGATCAGTCCATTTGGTGCAATGGTCTCTTAATCGTGAGACTATAGGTTGAAGATTAAGCCTACGATAGGAGTTCAGGTCACGCGATATTTTAATGCCTAAGTATGTAAATTCCTCCACCCACCTCAAAACAGGCTGTTCCTTCAAGTCCCTGGCCTGTACGTCCAGGGCGAAAAGCACAGACTTCGACCAATTGATACGGATCCCCGAAAAATGTCCAAACTCATCAAAAAATTTTAGGGCCGCCTGCAGTGAGGAGTCCGCATCTTGTAAATATAGGAGGGCGTCGTCCGCGTAAAGGGATATCTTCTCCTCCAGAGGGCCAACACGAAATCCCCCAATACGACTAGATTCAAGGACCAGTGTTGCCAGTGGCTCGAGAGCCAGGGCAAACAGGCTGGGGGACAATGGGCAACCCTGCCTGGTTCCCCTCTGGAGGAGAAAAGCATCCGAGAGGGAATCATTCACCCTGATTCTAGCTCTAGGAGCTTTATACAACAAGCCCAACCAGTGAAGAAGCCTGGGGCCCACCCCAAACCTGCGCAGCACCTCCCATAGATACTCCCACTCCACGGAGTCAAAGGCCTTCTCCGCATCGAGAGAGGCTATGACTCTTGTGCCTGCATTATCATGAGTGGCAGCCAGGTTTAGGAAAAGACGGCGTATGTTAATGTCAGTGCCCTTCCCCGGCATAAACCCAGTTTGATCTATATGAACAAGGTCCTCTATCACTGTGCCAATCCTCCTGGCCAGAATTTTTGCCAGCAGTTTGGCATCTGCGTTAATAAGAGAAATAGGCCGGTAAGAGGCACATTCTTCAGGGTCCTTGCCGGGTTTGGGCACCAACACCACAACCGCCTCAGAAAAAGAGTCCGGTAGTGTATTCAAGGTGACAGACTTCTGCATCAGTGACCTAAACCTAGGCGCCAGGTACTCCTGATAGACAGAATAGAATTCAATAGGAATTCCATCAAGCCCAGGGGCCTTCCCTTGCTGCATGGATCCCAGGGCTTCTTGTACCTCCTCCAAGGAAATATCCTGGTCTAACTCAGCACTTTTTTCTGGTGTCAGAGAAGGAAGGGGGACCTGGTCCAGATATTGGGACAATTGTGAGCAATCATAGGCTGCTCTAGAGGAATACAGAGTTTGGTAGAATTCCAGAAACCTCGCACTGATATCCGCCGGGGCTGTTAGAAGTCTGCCACCTAAATCTTTCAGTCTACCAATGCGAGTAATGGCATGCTGTCCCCAAGCAAGCCAGGCCAACAGCCTACCATTTTTGTCTCCGTATTCAAATACACGCTGTGCACTATCTAACATAGATTTCTTGGTAAGTTCAACCCTACAGAGAGATAATTCTCTCAAAACATCCTGCCAGTGAACATAATGGGTCTGATTGGGATAACGCACAAATTCCGCCTCCTTCTTCCTAGACCGTTCCTCCAGCAACCTCAGAGACTGCACAGACTGTCTTTTTTTAGCAGATATACGGGTCATGTATTCACCCCTCAACCAAGCCTTAAAGGCATCCCATTGTACCATGGGCCCAGCAGAACCAGCGTTGTTTATCCAAAAGCCACATAACGCCTCCTGGAGTTCTTCCTGGATCTCCGGGTCCGCAATCCAGAACTTAGATAGTCTCCATATCCGCTCGCCCACCACTGAAGCAAGTCGGATAGTTACTGAAACAGGGGCATGATCTGAGATACCTCGTGAGAGGATCTCTGTAGAGACCACCCTCCGCAAAAGTTCGGGGGAGGCAAAAGCCAGGTCTATGCGAGACATAGTTCGGTGCGTAGTGGAGAGGCAGGTGAACACCCTATCAGAGGGATGAAAATGTCTCCAGAGGTCTGTCATGTGGAAGGTAGATGCCCAACGGGCAAGGTCTTGTTGCTGAGAGCCAACAGGCTGCATCCTATCCATACCTCCATCCATAGTCATATTAAAGTCACCTATAAATAGGACATTGTTAACGTTAAACAGTGTGACTTGTTGCATTAGATTGTGAAGTAGGCCCACTTCTGCTGGGGGGGGGGGAGATAAACTCCTACGATGACAATGGGATGCTCCTCAATCAGAGAGTGTAGGATAATATATTTACCTCCGGGGTCGAGGCGAACGTTTAGCAATTGGAATTGTAGGGTCCTGTGAACTAGCACACTAATACCCCTGGCATAGTTTGAATATGATGCATGATAGTGGGATCCAACCCATGCCCTCTTTAAACCAAGAGTGCGGGAACCAACAAGGTGCGTCTCCTGCAGGATCACCACCTATGGGTGGAGTTTGCGTAGGTAATTAAGTACTAGGGATCTTTTCACTGCTGAGTTTAATCCCCGCACATTCCAAGATACCACTAAGCAATCCGGCATGATACAGGTACAAGTAAAATAAAAGGAACAAAAATAATACAAAACCACATTTCCTCTAGTAAGGAAGCACGGCCCCAGACCCCCGGAGGGGACAGAAAAACCCCTCCGAGGCCTCCGGAGACGCGCTCCACAGCATCATACAATCCATCCCTGCATGAGACATGCGCGTAAGGTGGACACTTATCACAGCACATTAGACCAACCATAACCTGAAAATAAAAAAGGGTTAAAGCCTCTAAACAGCTCTTGTTTCCCAAAAACAACCCATCCCCCCACCCCCCACCCCGCACCCCCCAGAACATTGAGGAGCACATGAGTACCATAACCCCAAAACAGTTAACTGGTAACTTAAGTCGAGGTCGTGTAACCAGGGCAAATCATCACAACACCCCTAGAAAACAGTGGAGCAGGTGTGTGAAGTCTTGTCTCAGAGCCAGTGGAGTGATTTTAAACGGAGAACAATAGTAAAATCATTGCGTTCTTCTCCTGTCTTAACAGGGGCACCTTCTTCATAGACCGTTACATTAACATAAAATAAAAGAGTGTGGAGTACAGAAAAATTTTTGAAAACCGGTGAAAATAAGTGAAAAAGAAAAATAAGGAAGCAGTCCAGAGTAGGCCACGGAGAGTGGCTGCAGCCTTAGGCAGGGCTCCCGCAGCACAGCATCAAGGCAGATAGTGCCAAAGCTGGTCTTACTAGGCCGCAAATTGAATGTTAGCATGCATTCCTCCCGGCGACACTTTTCAGTTAGATACATATATGTAAGTAAGCCAGGAAAGACTACACAAGGAGGGTCAGATCAACCAGTTCCAGGATAGCAAAAGTTAGTAGGACAGTACAGGATTGTAAAGTAATTAACTGAAAGTTATCCCAGAGAGACCTATGGTGGAAGGGTCTCCAGCCAACCGGATGCATCCTTAGGGGAGGTGAAGAAGCGGACCGTCTCACCGTCAACTACCCGCAGCTTAGCAGGGAATAGTATACTGTATTTCATCCCTCTCCTTCTCATCTCCGCCTTGACAACGTCGAAAGAACGGCGCTGTCTCTGAGTTTCGATGGTGTAGTCCGGGAACAGCAGTAGTCGCACATTTTTATAGGGGAGCTCACCTGCGGCTCTGGAGGCCCTGAGTAGTTCATCCCTGTCCCGAAAATTTAGCAGGCGGAGAATGAAAGTACGTGGGGGTGAGCCCTCAGGTCCCGGACGGGGGGGCACCCGGTGGGCTCTTTCCACCACAAAATATGGGGAGAGCTGAGCTGCTGGCAACAAGGATCGCAGAAGTTCCTCCGCAAACAGGGCCGGGGAGCGCCCCTCCACCCCTTCTGGGAGCCCCACAATCCTAAGATTGTTTCTTCTGCTGCGGTTTTCCGCATCTTCCGCACGATACTCCAGGGCTCTAACCTTCGTCTGAAGAGTGCGGATGGAGGCACCATGATCCGTGATCGTGTCTTCCGCTTCCCCAATCCGCCTCTCAGTCTCCGAAACCCGCGACCTGATCTTGTCCAAGTCCTGTCTTATGATGCCCACATTTAGCTGAACCTCCTCTATCTTAGAGGCTAAGGTAGTCTGACAGGAGGCGACGGCCGATTGGCAGGAGTTTATAGCCTCCATAAGATCTATCAGTCCCGGCGGAGTATCAGCAGGGCCTGCCTCGTGTTCAGTCTGCGACGCCATGTTGCTATGGCGCGCAGGGGATCTTATGGAGCGGGCTGTCGGGCTCTCTTCCTCCTGGATATCCGGGGGGAACTTCAATTTCTTACCCCTCCTTTGGTAGCCCGGAGTCCTGGAAGGCATCCAGACAACGCAGGGATCTTCTAGGACACGTAATAAAGCAGTGCGGATTAGATTAGCGGATCACACTCCGGAGAGCTCGTAAGAGACGTCCGCTCAGTCCGCCATCTTGGCCACGCCCCCAGTGAGGCTCTTGATTACGAGCATGCGTGGAATTTTGTGCGTCGGAATTGTGTACACACGATCGGAATTTACGACAACGGATTTTGTTGTCGGAAAATTTGAGATCCAGATCTCAAATTTTGTTTGTCGGAAAATCCGACAAAAAATGTCCGATGGAGCCTACACACGGTCGGAATTTCCGACAACAAGCTCACATCGAATATTTGTATTTGTTGTCGGAAATTCCGACCGTGTGTAGGCGTGAGATTAAACTATCTTTCAGTGGAATTCAATGGAAATTAATGTGATAATCAAGACCTAATGAATTTGTCTCAAATTTAGGGGCTAAGTTTTTAAACAAGGAGCTAGGGAAATGACCCTGGTACACTAAATATGATCTTCTGAATATTTTTGGCTATGGTCTAAGAAGTGGGTATGGATAATGCCTACTTGCTAACTTATAATACTATGCGTCTTAATCCCTTCGTCTAGCGATGATTATGGTGGTTCTCAGTCTGTACTTGCAATAGTGGTAATGTAATGGTCATTTCTTAGCTGTAGCAACAATTATTTCTTAGCCTTAAACATTCCCTAAGATGATAATATGGTGGCCATTCTTTAAATATAGTGGTATAAAGGTAGTGGTCATTTCCTGGTTGTAGAGGGTCACTCCCCAACCACAGTGGTAACCACTTCTTGTCTGTAGTGGTGATAGTCATTTCGTTGTTGTAGTTTTAGTTGTTCTCTTGCTGTTTTTTACACACTCGCTGGTTGCAGTAGTGTAGATTATTTGGCTGTAGTAAAGGTCAGTCCCTGGAAATAATAGGGGTCACTCCCTGGCCATAGTGGCAGTTAGTCCTTGGGCACCTGAGTTCAGAGGCAGTTTCTCCCTGTGTCCAAAACGGTCAGTTGCTGTGGTTAGTGGTTCAGTATTTCTCTTGCCAAGGTGACCTAGTGCTGGAAATAATGCAGTGATCCCATTTATTGTCTCATGATAGCCAAACTGTCTAGAGTCCATGGTGAATAGAAGGACGATTATATGGTGTTCAGAGCATCAGGACACATGATCAAGTGACCCATGGCACAAAAGAGCTAAAAAAACCAAAAGAACACAAGTGTTTTGGTTGCTCACTTCGGTAATATCTGTACTCATGTAGCTTAACTATGTTTTGCAGTAATGAAATCCACTACATATGGCTGCCATATACAGATATATTATTTTGTTATCGCTTTTATCTATTAATATTCACACTGATGAGAGGTGTGAATTATCAGCCATATGTTCCATGCATGTTCACAATATAATTACCTAACAAGAAAAAGCAAAACAAATGAATTTAACATGTGTTACTTATTGGATCATACATCTTTTTGTATACAGTATATGTAAGTATTGTCACCTTACCACAGGAAGTTACAGAAAAGGCTAATGCTGGAAGGATCATCAGGACCAGAAGAAAAGCAAGCCTGCAGTGCAAAATGATGAGCCTCACATGATCTAAGACCAGGTTTACACTTGAGCTCCTTCAAGTAATTTTAAAACATTTTTTTTATAAGTGTTGTACATGCATTTTTCCAGGTGTTTTTTAGGCTTGCGAATATTTGTTTTAGAAAGCTATCTTGGAATCATACAATGCACAGCACTGCCCCAAAGAAGCTCATGTATTTTTTGGGCTTCGAGTGACAAGCTGAATGGGCACATTAGGATACAATGGGAAACCTCATGTGCATCTAAAAAATGCATTTAATGTTGGGGAGGTATGAACTGGACCCAGGGCCAGGTAGAATAAAATCCAGCGTGGAAATAATTTCATACCAGCCCCATATTATTATTATACCAGCCCAACAGCATAACATCATTATTTTCTTGTTCATGAAAGGGAAAACGTTGCATTTTAAAGAACATTTAAAGTGGTTGTAAACCCACGAACAAAACAAACAAAAACCTTAGATCGAAGCCCCCGCAGCAGTCCTCGTTCACCGCTCCGGCGACATCGCTCCCGGAGTCACTTCCGGGTATCGAAGGTTCCGGCGCTGTGATTGGCCGGAGCCGCGATGACGTCACTCCCACGCATGCGCACGGGAGCTGCCGGTAACGGCATAGTCTAACTGAAGCAACGGCACGAACATGCCATTGCTTCAGTGTACATGTGTCAATGATGTCAGCACCTGCAGATACAGGGGGTGCATCCGTGCAGGTTTAGGAGATATCCAGGGTAGCTACAGGTAAGCCTTATTATAGGCCTACCTGTAGCAAAAAGTGGTTGTAAAGGGTTTACAACCACTTTAAAGAGTGTATTATACCCACCAGTGCCCATCAGCGCAGCCTCATCAATGCCCATCAATGCAGCCTCACCAGTGCCCATCAATGCAGAGTCACCAGTGCCCATCAGCGCAGCCTCACCAGTGTCCATCAATGCAGCCTCACCAGTGCCTATAAATGCAGTCTCACCAGTGCCATCAGTGCAGTCTCATCAGTGCCCATCAATGCAGCCTCGCCAGTGCCCATCAATGCAGCCTGGTCAGTGCCTATCAATGCAGCCTCACCAGTGCTCAACAATGCAGCTTGATCAGTGCCCATCTACTGCAGCCTCACCAGTGCCCATCAAATGCAGCCTCACCAGTGCCCATCAATGCAGCCCTACCAGTGCACATCGATGCAGCCTTATCAGTGCCCATCGGTACAGTCTCATCAGTGCCCATCAATGCAGCCTTACCAGTGCCCTTCAATGCAGCCTGATCAGTGCCCATCAATGCAGCCTCACCAGTGCCCACCCAATACAGCCTCACCAGTGCCCATTAAATGCAGCCTGATCAGTGCTTATCAATGCAGCATCACCAGTGGCCATTAGTGCAGCCTCACCAGTGCCTATCAGTACAGCCTCACCAGTGCCCATCAATGCAGCTTGATCAGTGCCCATCTACTGCAGCCTCACCAGTGCCCATCAAATTCAGCCTCACCAGTGCCCATCAATGCAACCCTACCAGTGCCCATCAATGCAGCCTCATCAGTGCCCATCAGTACAGGCTCATCAGTGCCCATCAATGCAGCCTTACCAGTGCCCTTCAATGCAGCCTGATCAGTGCCCATCAAATGCAGCCTCACCAGTGCCCATCAATGCAGCCCTACCAGTGCACATCAATGCAGCCTTATCAGTGCCCATCGGTACAGTCTCATCAGTGCCCATCAATGCAGCCTTACCAGTGCCCTTCAATGCAGCCTGATCAGTGCCCATCAATGCAGCCTCACCAGTGCCCACCCAATACAGCCTCACCAGTGCCCATTAAATGCAGCCTGATCAGTGCTTATCAATGCAGCATCACCAGTGGCCATTAGTGCAGCCTCACCAGTGCCTATCAGTACAGCCTCACCAGTGCCCATCAATGCAGCTTGATCAGTGCCCATCTACTGCAGCCTCACCAGTGCCCATCAAATTCAGCCTCACCAGTGCCCATCAATGCAACCCTACCAGTGCCCATCAATGCAGCCTCATCAGTGCCCATCAGTACAGGCTCATCAGTGCCCATCAATGCAGCCTTACCAGTGCCCTTCAATGCAGCCTGATCAGTGCCCATCAACGCAGCCTCACCAGTGCCCACCCAATACAGCCTCACCAGTGCCCATTAAATGCAGCCTGATCAGTGCTCATCAATGCAACATCCCCAGTGGCCATCAGTGCAGCCTCACCAGTGCCTATCAATGCAGCCTCACCAGTGCCTATAAATGCAGCATCACCAGTGCCCATCAATGCAGCCTCACTAGTGCCCATCAGTGCAACCTCACCAGCGCCCATCAATGCAGCCTCACCAGTGCCCATCCAATGCAGCCTCACCAGTGTCTATTCAATGCAGCCTCACCAGTGCCCATCCAATGCAGCCTGATCAGTGCTCATGATGGCAGCGTCACCAGTGCCCATCAATGCAGCATCACCAGTCCCCATCACTGCAGCCTTACCAGTGCCCATCAATGCAGCCTCATCAGTGCCCATCAATGCAGCTTCACCAGTGCCCATCAATGCAGCCTCACCAGTGCCCATCAATGCAGCCTGATCAGTGTCCATTAGCGCAGCCTTACCAGTGCCCATCAATGCACCCTGATTAGTGCCCATCAAATGCAGCATCACCAGTGCCCATTAGAGCAGCCTCACCAGTGCCCATCAGTGCAGCCTCACCAGTGCCCTTCAATGCAGCCTCACCGGTGCTTATCAATGCAGCCTCAGCAGTGCCCATCCAATGCAGCTTGATCAGTGCCCATCGGTGCAGCCTCACCAGTGCCCATCAATGCAGCCTGATCAGTGCCCATGAATGCAGCATCACCATTGCCCATCAGTGCAGCCTGCTCAGTGCCCATCAATGCAGCCTCACCAGTGCCTATCCAAGGCAGCTTCACCAGTGCCCATCCCATACAGCCTCACCAGTGCCCATCAGTGCAGCCTCATCAGTGTCCATTAATGCAGCATCACCAGTGCCCATCAGTGCAGCCTGTTCAGTGCCCATTAATGCAGCATCACCAGTGCCCATCAGGGCAGCCTCACCAGTGCCCAGCAGTGCAGCCTGATCAGTGCCTATTATTGCAGCTTTACCAGTGCTTACACAATGCAGCCTCACCAGTGCCCATCAGTGCAGTCTCATCAGTGCCCAGCAATGCAGCCTCACCAGTGCCCATCAATGCAGCCTGATCAGTGCCTATCAATGCAGCCTCACCAGTGCCCATCAATGCAGCCTGATCAGTGCCCATCGATGCAGCCTGATCAGTGCCCATCTAAGCAGTATGATCACCAATGCCCATCCAATGCAGCCTCACCAGTGCCCATCAATGCAGCCTCACCAGTGCCCATCAGTGTAGCCTCATCAGTGGCCATCAGTGCAGTCCCATCAGTGCCCATCAATGCAGCCTCACCAGTGCCCATAAATGCAGCATCACCAGTGGCCATCAGTGCAGCCTCATCAGTACCTATCAATACAGCCTCACCAGTGCCCATCAATGCAGCCTGATCAGTGCCCATTAATGCAGCCTGATCAGTGCCCATCAAAGCAGTCTGATCAACAGTGCCCATCCATTGCTGCCTCAATAGTGCCCATCAATGCAGCCTCACCAGTGCCCATCAGTGCAGCCTCATCAGTGCAGTCTCATGAGTGTCTATCAATGCAGCCTCACCAGTGCCCATCAATGCAGCCTCACCAGTGCCCATCAATACAGCCTGATCAGTGCCCATCAATGTAGCCTCACCAGTGCCCATCAATACAGCCTGATCAGTGTCCATCAATGCAGCCTCACCAGTGCCTATCCAATGCAGCCTTACCAGTGCCCATCAATGCAGCCTGATCAGTGCCCATCAATGCAGCATCACCAGTGGCCATCAGTGTAGCCTCATCAGTACCCATCAATGCAGCCTCACCAGTGCCCATCAATGCAGCCTGATCAGTGCCCATCAATGCAGCCTCAGCAGTGCCCATCAATGCAGCCTCACCAGTGCCCATCCAATTCAGCCTCACCAGTGCCTATTAATGCAGCGTCACCAGTGCCATCAGTGCAACCTCACCAGCGCCCATTAATGCAGCCTCACCAGTGCCCATCCAATGCAGCCTCACCAGTGTCCATCAATGCAGCCTGATCAGAGCCTATCAATGCAGCCTCACCAGTGCCCATCCAATACAGCCTCCCTAGTGCCCATCAATGCAGCCTGATCAGTGCCCATCAATGCAGCGTCACCAGTGCCCATCAGTGCAGCCTCACTTGTGCCCATATATGCAACCCCATCAGTGCCCATCAGTGCAGTCTCAGTGCCCATCAATGCAGCCTCATCAGTGCCCATAAATGCAGCCTTACCAGTGCCCATCAATGCAGCCTGATCAGTGCCCATCAATGCAGCCTCACCAGTGCCCATCTTATGCAGCCTTACCAGTGCTCATAAATGCAGCCTGATCAGTGCCCATCAATGCAGCATCACCAGTGGCCATCAGTGCAGCCTCATCAGTGTCGATCAATGCAGTGTCACCAGTGCCCATTAGTGCAGCCTCACCAGTGCCCATCAGTGCAGGCTCACCAGTGCCCATCAATGCAGCCTGATCAGTGCCCATCAATGCAGCATCACCAGTGCCCATCAGTGCAGCCTTGTGATCAGAGCGGACTTCGTTCTGTGTGAAAGGTTCAGACCTGCTGCAAAGACTGCCACTTCTCTGAAAAGTGACCCATGCCTGGATTGCTTTTAAGAGATGTTTGAAAGGCAGCGAGGAGGCAATATGTTGCTTCCTCACCACCTGATTTAACTCTTTAAATGCCGCACTACTGTGCAGTTGCAGGACGGCCTCATGGACCTGCATTAGTTGCGCTTAACAGTGGCAACACCCACCGAAAGTGTCACACTTTTTAATTTTTGCTGCAGCTGTAAAAAACAGCTTGTGTACAGACGTGAACAGCCATGCAAGGGGTCGGTCAAAGGGCAGTAAGGGCCAATTCATACTGCGGGGTTGATTTACTAAAGGCAAATCGACTGTGCACTTTGAAAGTGCAGTTGCACTCTGCAAGAGCTGTTGCTCCTTTGCTTAGTAAATGAACAGAAGCTCTGCTTACTTCCATCATCTAAGCAAAGCAAAAATGCAGTTTATTCTTTATTTTTCTTGCACATGATTGGGTATTCTTTGCAACATGAAGCTTTACCTCATTTACTAAGCTCTGGAGCAACTGCACTTGCAGGGTGCAACTGCAAAGTGCACAGTCTATTGGCCTTTAGTAAATCAACCCCTATGTACAGTGCCAAAAGTTTTACCGCAGTGTGTAACATCTGTCACCGCAGGGACACTCAAGAAACAATTGTTTTTTATGTGTCTCATTCACACTGAAAAGCTGCATAGCGCTGTGCTACAGCGCGCTGTGAAAAAATGCAGACATGCTGCATTTTATCGCGGCATGCGGCTCGAATCGTACTGCAATGTCAGGCATCGCAGTGCATCGCGCCGCCCGAGAATGCAGTGTATGAAGTGTACGTTTTGTGTGGTGATTAACGCTTAGTGAATTGATCCCTATCACTTCTATTGTGCTGTATACGTCTCTCGTTCAGCGACAGAGGCCTCTGTGCCAAGAGCACACAGCACCGCGACCCTAGCGGCAGGAATGCACTGACAAAAGCAGCTGGCCTCCCATGGCTAAGAGGTTAGACAGCTATAAAAGGTATTACCATTAAATTAACCAGCATATAATGTGGAATTATATTCGAGATGTGATTTGCATTCGGCATCCAATGTTGCATAGCAGGCAGCCCTTAGGAAGGTGGCTAAATGAAGAGACCACACACAGCACACTGCCACGGCAAGCGGTCCAATGTAAATATTCCCAGCTTCACTTATTAATGTTATACTTTCACATATCTCCTGTTTTTCCCCCTCTAAAGTGTTTAATATATGTAGGGCTTTGCACACGCTAATTATCCATGACTCCTCCACAAAAAGAACCTAAAAATAGCAGGGAATGACATGGAAAGAACTGCAAATGTCAGGCACTAGTGAAAAGGTGCCATTTTCTAGCAGCTGGGAAGGGAAATGTGTTGAATGGTAACAGTTTTAATTGCTCACTGTTGATGTCATGCAGTTCCACATCTTTGAAATCCAACAGATCTAGCGCTTTCCTGTCAGAAAATTCATCTGGGGTGAAAGCTGTTGATTTAAATCTTATTGTTAGGCATTTCCCCCTTTCTTCGCCTTGAAAAAAGGATGCAAAAAAAAGGAAATGGAGACTATTTTTGTTGTTGCCTGATGCGGTGCCGTCGAGTATGTTCAAATTGTAACGTGAAATATATTTCTGCATTTAAAGCAAGGCTCCGCTCACATTTAGCGTTGAAGGGAGTAAAGCGAAGCTGGCATATGGATATCACTTATCATTGCAGTCCCCTTCTCTTTGATTTAGAATTGTGTAATGAGCACATCATGACTTCCATCTCCTCCAGCTGCTCAACGTATGTGTCACAGATTTCATGCAGAATGGTTATGACATGTGCTACAGACAGGGGAAGCTGATGGAGCCTGGAGCTGGAAGGAGTTGATGAGGAACTTTTAGAAAGTTGATTGCAGGAACCGTTAGCTTAATGTCTGGAGTTCTACTTTGTACACCACATAAAACAAATAAACTGGAAAAGAATGATATATTTCGGTGAACCGTGCTCATAATAAAGTGTATGTAAACCCAAGCAGAACTATATACAATTTTTTTTTTCATTTTGCATAGAGTAAGAAAGGGTTATAACCCATCAGATATTTTTGTTATTTTTCTATTCTTGTGTCCCATTGGGGAGATTTCCCTTCACTTCCTAGCCAAAACAGGAAGTGAGAGGAAATTCCTGCAAATGAAAGTGGTTGTAAAGCCACATGTATTACAAGGCAATCTTAAGACGCGTACACACCAGCGGAATGTCCGACAGAAAAAGTCCGACGGAAGCTTTTCATCGTCTATTCCGATCGTGTGTATGTCTCATCTGACTTTTTTTTTTTTTTAAATTCTGACGGACCTAGAAATGGAACATGTTCTAAATATTTCTGATGGAACCAATTCCTATCGGGAAAACCGCTCGTCTGTATGCAGTTCCGACAGACCAAAAACGATGAATGCTCTGAAGCAAGTACGAGATGGAAGCTATTGGCTACTGGCTATTGAACTTCCTTTTTCTAGTCCCGTCGTACGTGCTGTACGTCACCTCGTTCTGGACGGTTGGACTTTGGTCGGACTTTAGTTTGACCGTGTGTAGGCAAGACCGCTTGAATGGAATTACGTTGGAGTTCCAGCGGAGAAACCTTCAGAGTTTATTCCGACGGCAAAACCGGTCGTGTGTACAGGGCATTAGAAGAAAACCTGTTTTGGGCCGTACACATGATAGGATTTTCCGACAACAAATGTTGGATGTGAGCTTGTTGTCGGAAAGTCCGACCGTGTGTATGCTCCATAGAACATTTGTTGGCGGAATTTCCGCCAACAAATGTTTGAGAGCTGGTTCTCAAATTTTCAAAATTTCGAACGTGTGTACACAATTCCGACGCACAAAAGTCCACGCATGCTTGGAATCAAGCAGAAGAGCCCCACTGGCTATTGAACTTCATTTTTCTCGGATCGTTGTACGTGTTGTACGTCACCGCATTCTTGACGTTCAGAATTTCCTACAACATTTGTGTGACGAAATTCTTAATTGTATCAAGCCACAGAGTGGTACTGTGGATACATCATCAGTATAAAGTGCCATGTCCTATGAATTTGGAATAGCAAAAGAGAGTAGGGCTTGGACTTTTTAGGCAGAGTCAACAAATATTTTATACAAAAATAGATTTATTTAAATATAAACACATAAAAAATGCATGATCTCTTAAAACCCACATTAATGATACAATACATAATATACAATACTGCTACTGTACAGAACCAATGATAACTACAAGGGGACAAGGAGATGAGTAAAGGTCATTCCATATATTGTATGAATCCAGGAGTGTGGTTCAAAAAACAGGTAGACGGTGTAGTGATGTTCAAAAAAAAACAATTCGCTCTACATGTTGCGCACTCAGTTGCGCTTCTTCAGGAACTTATATATTGACTATCAAAAAATGGAAGAAGAGAACATACATGGATATCTCACATAATACTATAAGACAACGAAAATAACAGTATCATATATGTATATGTATATGATACTGTTATTTTCGTTGTCTTATAGTATTATGTGAGATACCCATGTATTCTTCTTCCATTTTTTGATAGTCAATATATAAGCTCCTGAAGAAGCGCAATTGAGCGCGCAACATGTAGAGCGAATTGTTTTTATTTGAACATCACTACACCGTCTACCTGTTTTTTGAACCACACTCCTGGATTCATACAATATACGGAATGACCTTTACTCATCTCCTTGTCTCCTTATAGTTATCATTGGTTCTGTACAGTAGGGTATTGTATATTATGTATTGTATCATTAATGTGGGTTTTTAGAGATCATGCATTTTTTATGTGTTTATATTTAAATAAAATTATTTTTGTATAAAATATTTGTTGACTATGCCTAAAAAGTCCAAGCCCTACTCTCTTTTGCTATTCCAACATTTGTGTGACCGTGTGTATGCAAGACAAGTTTGAGCCAACATCCTTCGGAAAAAAATCCACAGTTTTGTTTTCGAAAAATCCTATCGTGTGTACATAGCATTAGAGTCTGCTAAAGACTTAAAAAGGAACTAAACTCTGCATTCCTTATAGCAATTTTCATCTCATGTGATCAGAAAACATTTTTCCAACCCTTTACAGTATAATGTATGTATAATCGCTGCTTCCTTACTGTTTATTAGTAGTTTGTAAAAAAATTGTCTTCCAGGATTCAGTGGCACCATCTTAAAGCGGGGATCCACCTATCTATCGTTTTTTATTTTTTGAGTTCATTCACAAACTTTTCTTCTCAGCATTACATACTCACATATTGTGTGTAATATGTCCGCCTGTGTCAGATTTCGTCGGAAAGAATAACTTATATTATTCACTGCAGGCAGTTTCCATCTTCATTGTGGGCATTTGAAGCCCACAAGCATTTATTTCCTGAATGTGGTGAATGCTGTGCTCCCAGCATTCACTGCTCGTTCCCGCACATGCTCAGTGATATCCTGGGAAGCCTGAGACTAGCTCCCAGAAGTCTGGGAGAGGCTAGAAACACGCCTACTCCCACGGGAGGAGAACCAGGAAGTGCAAAGAAGAATAGAAAAATAAAAGGTAATTACGGCGATTTAAATTTTTTTAAACGGCATGTCAGCATCTAGGCAAGGAAGAGAATACATACAGATATTGTTCAAAATTTGGGTGGAACCCCACTTTAAGTACTGTTTTTTGACTCATCTTCCGCCCTTCCTTGTTTCCCCTGCTAAAATCTTGCACATGCGCAAATCATTTCTTAACCAAGCTATTTTCTCGAGCCACTTTCTTCATTATAGGGGTCTGTAGTATGCCCTGGTTTACTCCCCCATGTGATGTCACACAGTCACTAGGGGAGAACCAGGAAGCTGCAAATGACTGCCTACTCTTGCGAGTCTGCAAAGCTATGCCGCAGACAGCGGAGCTCTTGTACACATTATGTTGTGAATGGGGAAATGGCACACAGAGCGTGCTGTTAATATACAGGATGAGAGGCATATGCGTCGGTGACATAATCAAACATTGCAGGACGGATTGCACAAGTAAGGAGAATTTCACAGGCTGCGATTAATAGGTTTATTTATGAAGAGTGCAATGTGCTGAAGTTGCATTGGAGAGTTTACAACCACTTTAAGACTGGGGCAGAAGTTTACCTTCCAGCAGGATAAGCAAGAGCTACAATGGAATGGTTTAGATCAAAGCATATTCATGTGTTATAATGTCCAAGTTAAAGTCCAGACCTAAATCCAATTGAGAATCTGTGGCAAGACTTGAAAATTGCTATTCACAGACGCTCTCCATCCAATCTGATGGAGCTTGAGCTATTTTGCAAAGAAGAATGGGCAAAAATGTCACTCTCTAGAAGTACAAAGCTGGTAGAAACATACCCAAAAAGACTTGCAGCTGTAATTGCAGCAAAGGGTGGTTCTACAAAATATTGACTCAGGGAGGCAGAGTACAAATGGATGCCACACTTTTCAGATATTTATTTGTAAAAAAAAATTAAAAAACATTTATCATTTTTCTTTCCGCTTCACAATTATGTGCCACTTTGTGTTGGTCTATCACATAAAATTCCAATAAAAAAGATTTAGGGTTTTGGTTGTAATATGACAAAATGTGGAAAATATCAAGGGGTATGAATACTTTTTCAAGGCACTATAATTACTTTGATCCTCTCTGTTTTAAGTCCCAGTTCAGTACAGTGAGTGTGTGTTTTCCTAAAATTATGGAGCGCCCCACTGACCTCCAGAGACGTGGTGGCGACCCCCAGAGACAGGGAGGGCTGACAATTCACCTCAGGGTGCAGGTTGCTAGGCATTGTTGGTGGTGTACAAGGTAAAAAAGATGGGCGCCAATCACTTTTATGCTGAGCAAAAATTAGTTTATTGCTCTCAGAACAACAAACAATTCAGGGAGAATGGGGTAGGGCACAGGACACCCTTAGTCAAATAAAACAGCAGACTAGCAGCCTTTAAGCTGTAACAACATCAGTATGGATAATCAGGGCCCTGATTATCAGTGTCCTGATTATCAGTACAGTCCCAACAGTGCCCACCAGTGCTGCCAATTAGTGCCCTCCAGTGCTGCCAATCAGTGCTCATCAGTGCCACCAATCAGTGCCCATCAGTGCTGCCAATCAGTGCCCATCAGTGCAATAAATAGTAAGTGGTTCTGGACAGCCGCACTCTGAAAAAATTGCCTTTTTATTCAAAAAATCCAAAAATTCAAAAATACATGCCACAGCAGACAGGGGAGCTGACGTGTTTCGCACTAACAGTAGTGCTTACTCATAGCTGACAATCACAAAACAAAAGATTGCATAAATACTCTTTCTTGTTCAAACCCATGTGACTAGATAATTAGTTAATAAAAATTGATAAATTGATTAATTAATTCACATGTGGATGAAATCCATTATGATTAGCCACCAAGGGCTAAAACGAATACTGTGAACAGTCTTTACCTCTAAGTGTGATTAAAAAATGATGAAAATGGAAATAAAAATGAAGAAATAAAGTGAAAAAATAATGAAATAAAGTGCTAAAAAATAAATTTGTGTGCAAAAATATCAGTGAGAGTGAAAATGATGTATATAATAAAAGTGTAAATAAAAGGCATGGAATGCCTGTGAAAAAAAATATATATAAAAAACTTATATATGTGCACGTGTGTACAAACATATATATGAAAGTGAATCAAATAATGTATGGATAGCTAATAACTGACGAACCAGTGTTATGTAAACATGCTCTAAAATGTATTCAAACACATTAGATTAAAAGTGTATTCAATTAAAGGAATTGAAACTTCCACATATGAACATTACTATAATACACTGGTAGAGTTCATTATTATCCACCAGGTTTGTATGTGTGTACACTGTTCAAAACAAAATGAATATAAATGTCAATAGATATATATGTGAAAAAAAGAGGAAAAAGTATACAAAAGTTTGTGTGGACCAATGTAAATGAAAGCATAAGTGGACAGATATGTGTATATTACAAGATACCAGTGGGTATCAGCATACGTAAATATCTGTGCTCCTATGATGAACTCACGTATTAACCTCTTTCTGCTTATGCATAAATGTACCAACTTTGTAGATTCAATAATAATGGTCTAAAATAAATACATCAATAAAAAATATATACATATATACGTATAAGGCAACCACTATATTAAAACCGCTTATGCTTGGTATCGTAATTCAATGACATAAATCATAAAAACATACTGTAATAACATATAAACACTTAAAATCTGCACCAAAATCTATATGTGCACTAATGAACACCTGAACCCGCTCAGTTCTGTGCCCATCAGTGCCTCTTCATCAGTGTTTACCGATCAGTTCCCATCAGTGCCCCCTACCAGTGCCTATCAGTGCCTCCTCCCAGTGCCCTTCAGTGCCACTTATCAAATTCCATCAGTGCCACATATTAATGCCCATCAGTGCCACCTATCAGTGCCCATCAGTGCCACCTATCAGTGCAGCTTCATCAGTGCCTCCTCATTAGTGCTCACCAGTGCCGCCTCATCAGTGCCACCTATCAGTGCCCATCAGTACCGCCTCATCAGTGCCCATCAGTGCCGCCTCATCAGTGCCCATCAGTGCAGCCTCATCAGCACACATCAGTAAAGAAGAAAAAAATTACCTGTTTGCAAAGTTTTATAATAAACTATGAAAACATTTTTTTTCAATATTTCTGGTTCTTTTTTTGTTTGTTTAGCAAAAAATAAAAAACTCAGTGGTGATTAAATACCATCAAAAGAAAGCTCTATTTGTGTGAAAAAAAAATATAAAAATTTAATATGGGTACACTGTTTGCTATGTCATTCCAAGTGTGACAGCGCTGAAAGCTGAAAAATAGCCTGGGCAAGGGTGCCACACTCTCCCCCTTCCAAAGAGACAACCTCCTCGGAGTCTGCAAAAAAACATATGCTCTCAAGCCTGAGAGCGGATGTCCTGGCAAAATGTGGATAGGGAAGGGAAAAAGGAAAAGGATAAACTTTGAATTACAAATATGTGTGGCATTCCACATGAAAGTGGGTGAAAATTAAACTTTATTTACAATTATGTGTGGCATTCCACGCTAAAGCAAATGGAGACTCAGTAAATAACGATATTACTACCAATCTGACTAATACTAGACTAGACAGCAGCATAAAGGAAATATCATCACACAAGTTTAAGGCGTTGTCCACCCTCAGCCAAGGAAGACAAAAGCAAATACACAGTAGTATATTTTACTGTTATCGCAATAACTGTCTAATAGCAATTTCACAACACTAGAAAGAAGGCCCCACTCCTTAGAGAGTGACACATTCTTCCAAAAAGTATATCAACACATTTATAGAAAATACATTTCACTAAGCAGACTACTATTGAGATATAGAGCTTACTGCTCTCTCAGATTGGCACTCTTACACCATCTGGTGACAGAAAACAAAGAAAAGTTTCATGCAGACATCTTTTAGTCCATGAAGTATACAGTTAGGTCCATATATATTTGGACACAGGAACAATTTTCAGGCACAATTTAAAATTAAAACGAAACAATCCAAATGAATTTGAAGTGCAGACTTTCAGCTTTAATTCAAGGGGTGGAACATAAATATCAAGTACAAATTTTAGGAACTGCAGCCATTGTTATACACAGCCCCCCAGTTTTCAGGGGCTCAAATGTAATTGGACAAATTAATATAATCATAAATGAAATGTTCATTTTTAATATTTTGTTGAGAATCCTTTAATGGCAATGACTGCCTGAAGTCTAGAACCCATGGACATTACCAAAGACTGGGTTTGCACCTTTCTGATGCTTTGCCAGGTTCTAACTGCAGCTGTCTTCATTTGTTCTTTGTTTGTGGGGTCTTTCTGCCTTTAGTTTTGCCTTCAGCAAGTGAAATGCATGCTCAATTGGGTTGAGACCAGGTGATTGACTTAGCCATTGCAGAATATTGCACTTCTTTTTCCATCAAAAGCTCCTTTGTTGCTTTTGCAGTGTGTTTTGGATTATTGCCTTCTGTACTGTGAAGCGCCATCCAATCAACTTTGCTGCATTTGGCTAAATCTGGGCTCACAGTATATCTCACAGCACTGCAGAATTCATTCGGCTGCTTCTGTCTTCTGTCACATCATCAATAAACACCAATGACCCAGTGCCACTGGAAGCCATGCATGCCCATGCCATCACACTGCCTCCACCATGTTTTACATATGACGTGTGCTTTGGAACATGAACTGTTCCAAGCCTTCTCCACACTTTTTTATTCCTGTCATTCTGGTACAGATTAGTCTTAGTTTCTTCTGTCCGAAGAATGCTTTTCCAGAACTGGTCTGGCTTTTTTAGATGTTTTTTGGTAAAGTCTAATAATAATAGTTCTATTCTTCAGGCCTTATAAATGGTTTGCACCTTGTGGTGTACACTCTGTATTTGCTCTCGTGAAGTCTTCTCTTGATTTTAGATTTTGGCAATGATACGCCCACCTCCTGGAGAGTGTCCTTTACTGGTCTGGGATGTTGTGAATGGGTTTTTGTTTACCATTAAGAGGATCCTGCAATCATCCACCACTGTTGTCTTCAGTGGACGTTCAGGCCTTTTTACATAGTTACATAGTAGGTGATGTTGAAAAAAGTCCATCAAGTTCAACCTATGTGTGTGATTTTATGTCAGTATTACATTGTATATCCCTGTATGTTGTGGTCGTTCAGGTGCTTATCTAATAGTTTTTTGAAACTATCGATGCTCCCCCTGATACCACCGCCTGTGGAAGGGAATTCCACATCCTTGCCGCTCTTACAGTAAAGAACCCTCTACGTAGTTTAAGGTTAAACCTCTTTTCTTCTAATTTTAATGAGTGGCCACGTGTCTTGTTAAACTCTGTTTCGCAAAAAAGTTTTATCCCTATTGTGGGGTCACCAGTACGGTATTTGTAAATTGAAATCATATCCCCCCTCAAGCGCCTCTTCTCCAGAGAGAATAAGTTCAGTGCTCGCAACCTTTCCTCATAACTAATATCCTCCAGACCCTTTATTAGCTTTGTTGCCCTTCTTTGTACTCGCTCAATTTCCAGTACATCCTTTCTGAGGACTGGTGCCCAGAACTGGACAGAATACTCTAGGTGTAGAACGGGAGAATTATCGTTTTATCTCTGGAGTTGCTCCCCTTTTTAATGCATGCCAATATTCTGTTTGTTTTGTTATCAGCAGCTTGGCATTGCATGTCATTGCTGAGCCTATCATCTACTAGGACCCCCAGGTCATTTTCCATCCTAGATTTCCCCAGAGGTTCTCTCTCCAGTGTATAGATTACATCCATATTTTTCCCACCCGAATGTATTATTTTACATTTTTCTGCATTAAACCTAATTTGCCATGTTCAGATCTTTTTGCAAGGTTTCCACATCCTGCAGAGAAGTTATTGCCCTGCTTAGCTTATTATAATCCGCAAATACAGAGATTGAACTGTTTACCCCATCCTCCAGGTCGTTTATGAACAAATTAATTAAATAGGATTGGTCCCAGCACAGAACCCTGGGGGACCCCACTACCCACCCCTGACCATTCCAAATACTCCCCATTTACCACCAACCTCTGAACTTGCCCTTGTAGCCAGTTTTCAATCCATGTACTCACCCTATGGTCCATGCCAATGGACCTTATTTTCTACAGTAAACATTTATGGGGAACTGTGTGAAATGCTTCACAAATTCTTCATAAATCCATGCATGTTCCATCCATGCATGTTTTCATTACTAAAATCTTGTATATAGTCCCTTATCATCCCCTCCAAGAGCTTGCATACTATTGTTGTTAGGCTAACTGGTCTGTAATTCCCACAGATGTATTTTGGGCCCTTTTTAAATATTGGTGCTACAATGGCTTTTCTCCAATCAACTGGTACCATTCCAGTCAGTAGACTGTCAGCAAAAATTAGGAACAATGGTCTGGCAATTACTTGACTGTGTTCCCTAAGTACCCTTAGGTGCAAGCCATCTGGTCCTGGTGATTTATTAATGTTAAGTTTCCCAAGTCTAATTTTAATTCTGTCCTCTGTTAACCATGGAGGTCCTGTGATGTGTCATGAGGATAAACACTGCAGTTTTGGTTACTGAAGTCCCCCGATTCCCTCGTGAAGACTGAGGAGAATAATAAATTCAATACCTTCGCCATCTCCCCATCCTTTGTAACCAGATGTCCTTCCTCATTCTTTATGGGGCCAATAAGGTCTGTCCTCCCTTTTTTACCGTTTACGCTATGTGCCTTTTGTGTTTGCTCTTTTAAAGTTATTACCTAATGGGATGCATTGGCTTATGCCCTTATTTAATATGCTCTTTAAGCAAACCCATCTCTCCTCCGTGTTCTTTGTTCCTAAGATTTTATCCCAATTTATGCCTTCTAGCAAGTTTTGTAGTTTAGGGAAGTTGGCTCTTTTGAAATTCAGTGTCTTTGTATTCCCCTTATGTTTCCTATTTGTGTGATTTATACTAAAGCCAATTCACCTGTGATTGCTGTTTCCTAAATTGCCTGTATTTCCACATCCATGATCAGGTCTGTATTGTTGGTAATCAGTAGATCCAGTAACGCTTTACTTCTAGTTGGTGCGTCTACCATCTGAACAATGAAATTGTCCTGCAAGACATTTAGGAACTGGCGAGCCTTAGACGAATGCGTGGTTCCCTCTGCCCAGTCTATGTCTGGATAATTAAAATCCCCCATTATGATATCACTTCCCATCCTTGCTGCTAATCCAAATTGTGATAGGAGATCCATCTCCCCCCTCCTCATTCATGTTAGGGGGCCTATAGTATACTCCCAGTATTATTTTCCCCTTAGCGTTATCCCTTTGGAGCTCTACCCATAAGGGTTCCACCTCCTCCCTAGCTCCCTTAGTGATGTCATCTCTCACATTCATTTGTACATTATTCTCGATATATAGTCATACCCCTCCCCCTTTTTTAACGTCTCTATCCCTGCGATAAAGAGTATACCCTTGAATGGTTGCCAGCCAATCATGAGAGCTGTTGAACCAGGTCTCTGAAATTCCCACAAAATCCAAATCCTCCCTGTACAACATTATCTCTAAGTCATCCATTTTGTCCGCTAGGCTCCTGGCATTGGTGAACATGCCATGTAGTTTAGACTGGTCGCATACTATCCTCTTATTGGGCGTTTCGAGATTGCAACTAGAACTTGTTACTATACCTTGGGTTTATGTGCTTTAGTCAACCTACCACTAATGCCCCCAATACTACCCTCTGGAATATGTTCCACACTGACTATCTCTATCTCTGGGCCCTCCCCTTCGTCGCCTAGTTTAAAAACCCCTCTAACTTTTTGGCCATCTTTACTCCCAGCTGATCATCACCTTCCTCATTTAGGTGCAGTCCGTTCCTTCTATAGTACTGGTGACCGACTGAGAAGTCGGCCCAGTCCTCCAGGAACCCAAACCCCTCCTTCCTACACCAGCTCCTCAGCCACTTGTTTACTTCCCTAATCTCCCTCTGCCTTTCTGGTGTGGCTCGAGGTACCGGTAGTATTCCTGAGTAGTATTCCTGAGAATACTACCTTGGAGGTCTTTTTCCTCAATTTAGCTCCCAAGTCCCTAAAATCGTTCTTTGGGTCACTCCATCTGACTTTGTCATTGGTGCCAATGTGCACCATGACAGCCGGGTCTTCCCCAGCTCCTCCCAGTAATCTGGCCACCAGATCTGTGATGTGGCGACCCCGAGCGCCTGGTAGACAACATACAGTTCGGTGCTCCAGGTCATTGTTACAGATTGCCCTCTCTGTCCTTCCAAGAATTGAGTCCCCCACCAGCAGAATCTGTCTTTCCTTTCCCTTCGCTCCCCCCCCACTCTCACTGGAGGAGTTCTTCCCCCGGCAGCTAGGAGAGTTTCTCAGCTCCAGCAGTGCTGGTCCCTGACTGGTTTCACTTAATGGAGCGTACTTATTGGGATGCTCCAGCCCTCGATCGGCCTCCCTGGCACTTCCCCCTCTACCCTTCCTGACTGTCACCCATCTACTCTTTTCTAGTGCCTGCACCTCTTTGTCTCCACCTGCCTCTGTGCTGGCCCCTGTCGGTACCTGCCGGGTATGTTCCCGGCTCTCCTTTAGTATAGAGGGTCTTCTCAGTGCTGAAAGTTGCTTCCCCAGATTCAGAACGTGGGCTTCCAGGGAAACAATGTGCTTACATTTTGCACAGCAGTATTCACCCTCGATTGTCAGGACCTTGGTAGGAGACCGAGTTGCTGAGAGGGCTCCCCTTGCGGCCGAGTGCAGCACAACCCTGAATATGGTACAGGGATGTGGTGCTCACAGAAGCACGGGTTGCCTGGAAGTAGGAGCCGGTGTTGGTGGCTTGATAGAGAAAGTCCGTAGAGGCAACGTGCTTAGGATCCAAGGAGGGGACCAATGGAAGTCCAATAGGAAAATCAGAAGCCAGGCCAGGGGGTCAAACACAGTAAGCAGTCCGAGAATCAAAGCGACAAGTCCAGGTACAGGAGACAGAGGAATGCGGAGTCCGTTTAGCCAAGCCGGGGTCAGATGCAGGAAGCAGGCAGGGAGAGTCAGAAGCAAGCCGGTTGAATAAGCCAGGAGGTCCAGAGGAGTCGATAACAAGCCGGGTCGGTACACAGGAAGTCAGGACAACAGGAAGTCAGGAAAACAGGAAACACAATCACAGGAACACAGGAAGAGCTGACGATAATCCAGCAATGTGGCACCATCAGTGGGACGTTTAAATAGACAAGGTGTAGTATCACGTCGTACGCACACCGTTCCGTTCGTGCGTTCGTAACATCGCGACGTTGCTACGCACGTGCATTCGTCCGAATGTGGTGCCAGACGTCCGCCTAGTAAAAACATTGCACACCCGTGTGCGTTGATGCGCGTTAGCGCGGCCTTGCCTGTGCTGGTTTGCTAGCCTATTTCCCTGACAGTTCCCCCCCCCAAGGGGCAGCCTCCGGATGCCTAAACGTGCCCATTTTTCGGGGTACCTACTGCGAAATCTCTGAATTAGCCTAGGAGCGTGTACATAACTTGCGGGCTCCCAAGAGTTTTCTTCTGCAGAATACCCCTTCCACTTGACTAGAAATTGAATTGTCCTACCTCTCCGACGACAGTCAAGGATAGATTCAACTTCAAATTCTGCTTCATCTCCAACCTGGACCGGAGGTGGGGGCACTTCTTCTCTCCCTGGAAAAGGACTAGAAACAACATGTTTAAGAAGTGACACATGAAAAACAGGATGGATCTTGAAAGATTCGGGTAAAGTGAGTTCAAAGGCTACAGGGTTGATTTCGCGTTTGATCTCGAAAGGACCCAGGAACTTGGGTCCCAATTTCCGAGATGGGCATGGTAGCTTGAGATTTATAGATGAGAGCCAGACCTTGTCCCCTATCTTAAAGGTAGGGCTCGCTCTTCTCTTCCTATCGCACTGCTTCTTATATTCTTCTTGGGCCTTCTTCATGGTATCCTGGAGTGTCTGATAATTATTATGGATGAAATCCACTCTGTCCTGAACCGCCGGTACTGAAGATTCCGGAATGACGTTGGGTAGGAATGAGGGGTGGAAGCCGTAATTCGCCCAGAAGGGTGATTGGTTGGTAGAAGTGTGTATTGAGTTATTATAAGCAAATTCTGCACAAGGTAATAGTTGAATCCAGTCGTCTTGAGAAAAGGAACAGAAGCACCGCAGATACTGTTCCAGCGTTTGGTTGGTCCTTTCGGTCTGACCGTTACTCTGTGGGTGGTAAGCTGTGGACAAACACATTTCAATAGAAAGTAATTTGCAGAGGTTTCTCCAAAACCTAGAAGTAAATTGTACCCCTCTATCTGATACAATGTTATTTGGTAATCCGTGTAGTCGAACAATTTCCTTAATAAAGATTTTTGCTGTATCTAAGGCAGAGGGGGTACCTTTCATAGGTAAAAAATGCGCCATTTTGGACAGGCGGTCTACTACCACCAAGATGGTAGTAAATCCTTCTGAGGGGGGTAAATCCACGATAAAGTCCATGGAAATCTTCCTCCATGGTTGTTCTGGGACTGGCAATGGTCTTAACAAGCCCCAAGACCTGGCGTTGGATCCTTTGTTCCGTTGGCAGATGATGCAGGAGCCGACATAGGTTTTACAATCAAGTTTCAAAGTGGGCCACCATAGGGACCGCTGAACTAGCTCAGTTGTTTTTCGAACCCCAAAATGACCAGCTAGCTGATGGTCATGAAAGGTCTTCAATACTTGTAATCTGGCTTGCTGGGGAACGAAAATCTTATCTTGGTGCCATAGGAGTCCCTCTTGGCTTCTCAGGGAGGAGACTTCCGCTTCAGTACACTGACTAGAGGCCTGCTCAATAGAGGATCTTAGGTCGGGTTGGATCAGTAGGAAGTTTTGGGGAGACAAAATTGTACTAGGTGCAATTTCTTCAGGAGTGTCCGGAAACATCCGGGATAAGGCGTCTGCCTTTCCATTCTTCGACCCTGGGCGATAGGTTAAGTGAAAATTAAACCGAGAGAAAAATAGTGCCCATCGAGCCTGTCGGGGTCTTAGGCGTTTGGCCGTACGGAGATATTCTAAGTTCTTGTGGTCCGTAAAAATCAGGATGGGATGAGTGGCACCTTCCAGGAGATACCTCCATTCCTCGAGAGCTGTCTTGATTGCCAAAAGTTCCCGATCCCCCACATCGTAATTCCTCTCAGGAGGGCTCATTTTCCGTGAGGAAAAGGCCACGGGATGCAGCAGTGCTTTGGGACCCTGACGCTGAGATAGAATCGCCCCTGTGGCGACTTCTGAGGCGTCGACTTCCAGGACATAGGGTAGAGCAGGGTCAGGGTGTTGCAGGATTGGGGCAGAAGTGAAGAAGGTCTTAAGCTGATCGAAGGCGGACTGTGCTGCTGCTGACCACTTAAACTTGGTATGTTGGCGGGTTGTCTGAGTAATAGGTGCTACAATGGTGGAGAAATTCTTTATAAACCTTCTGTAGAAGTTGGCGAAGCCAATGAATCTCTGTACACCCTTCTTGTCAGAAGGGGCCGGCCAATCAAGGATGGACTTTACTTTTTGAGGATCCATGGCGATTCCACCTGTGGTGATGATAAGACCCAGGAATTGAATTGAAGTTTTTTCGAAATCGCACTTTTCAGATTTGACGAATAACCCATGGGTTCTGAGGATGCTCAGTACCTTCTTCACGTGTATTCTATGGAGTTCCAGAGTGGCAGAAAAAATAAGAATGTCGTCAAGGTAGACAACAACAAAATGATCTAAATGTTCCCGGAAGATGTCATTTATGAAATGCTGAAAGGTCGCCGGGGCATTGCACAACCCAAACGGCATGACTAGGTACTCAAAATGTCCAAATCTTGTTCTGAAAGCCGTTTTCCACTCGTCCCCCTCTCGGATGCGGACGAGATTATAGGCACCACGGAGGTCGAGTTTGGTAAAGATGTGTGCTGTGCGGAACCTTTGAAAAAGCTCAGGGATTAGCGGGAGTGGGTAGCGGTTCTTAAGGGTAATTTTGTTTAACTCCCTGTAGTCCACACATGGTCTCAGTGTCTTGTCCTTCTTCTCAACAAAGAAGATTCCGGCACCAGCAGGGGAAGAAGAAGGACGGATAAAACCTTTTTCAAGATTCTCATCAATATATTGTCTCAAGGTCTCAAGCTCAGTCTCGGAGAGGGGGAATATACGACCAAAAGGAATAGTAGCTCCTGGTAGTAACTCGATGGGGCAGTCGTAAGGACGGTGTGGCGGTAAGGTGTCTGCTTTCTTTTTATCGAAGACATCAAGAAATTCCAGGTAAGCTGCTGGTACATTAGGATCCGGACTCGGTGTGGATTGTACAGTCAGGCAACTGGAAAAGTCCTGGAATTTGGGGGTCAAACAATGTTGTTGGCAATAGGGAGATGTAAGGAGTACCTCCTTCTTGGACCAGTCAATCTGAGGATTGTGTGCTTGTAGCCATGGGATTCCCAGGATGACCGGGAACATAGGGGAACTTAAGACATCAAATCTGAGAAACTCCTGATGACCAGAATTGGTAGTGGTAAGAATAGGTATGGTTTCCTGGGTGACATGACCCGAGCTTGGCAAGGAGCCGTCAGCCAGATGAACTGTTAGCCTCTGTTCCTTATAGTTTAACGGAATAGCTAGATCTTTAGCCAAGGCCAAGTCCAAGAAGCAACTACACGCCCCGGAATCCAGTATTGCTTGGAGGTGGATCTCCTTACCTGCCACTAGCAATGTAACAGGAAGTGAGATATGGGCAGAGGAAGACCTGGATACTTGAAGGTGAGTACGGAGGGTCGATTTTCTTGGTCTTATGGGGCAGTAATCTATGAAATGTCCTGATTCCCCGCAGTAGAAGCAAAGTCTCGCTTGCCGGCGATAAAGTCTCACCCCAGGAGTTAATGCTGGATGGAACATGCCGACTTGTAAGGGAGCTGATGCAGACTGAACTTGGGGCAGGTTCCGAGTGGAGCAAGAGGCCTGGTCACGTTCACCCTGACGTTCCCGTAAACGTCTGTCAAGCTGAATAGTTAACTGGATGAGATCTTCAAGTGTGACCGGACCCTGTAACCTGGCTAACTCATCCTTGAGGGCCTCTGATAACCCCATTCGATATTGGTATTTTAATGCTGCCTCATTCCAACCAGAATCCATGGACCATGTGCGGAACTCCACTGTATAGTCCTCCGCAGGGCGCTGACCCTGACGGAGGGAATGTAGATTTGCTTCGGCAGTGGCTACCCGTAGGGGATCATCATATAACCGAGCCATGACTTCAAAGAACTGATCCATAGTGTTGATGGAGGGGCTGCTTTGTTCCAACAGGCCATGGGCCCAGGTCTGTGGCTCACCACGTAATAGGGAGATAGTGAACCCCACCTTGACTGTTTCACTGAAAAAAGTCTGTGGTTGCAAGTCGAAGTATAAGTAGCAGGAGTTTTTAAAAGACCTAAATTTTCTTCGATCGCCACAGAAACATTCTGGCGTTGGGACACGTGGTTCTGGATGGACCATGATCCCAGCAGCTGCCGCTGGAGGTGGACCTTGAACCGAGGAGGAGGATGACTCAGGTAGGTGCTGCAGACGTTCCTCCAACCGGAAGTATTCCTCCTGAAGCTTCTGAATGACTGGGGTAAAGGCCGTGATTTGCTGGAGAATGGCCTTCATCGGGGAGTCACCTCCGTCGGTCTCTGACATGGCTGGATTATACTGTCAGGACCTTGGTAGGAGACCGAGTTGCTGAGAGGGCTCCCCTTGCGGCCGAGTGCAGCACAACCCTGAATATGGTACAGGGATGTGGTGCTCACAGAAGCACGGGTTGCCTGGAAGTAGGAGCCGGTGTTGGTGGCTTGATAGAGAAAGTCCGTAGAGGCAACGTGCTTAGGATCCAAGGAGGGGACCAATGGAAGTCCAATAGGAAAATCAGAAGCCAGGCCAGGGGGTCAAACACAGTAAGCAGTCCGAGAATCAAAGCGACAAGTCCAGGTACAGGAGACAGAGGAATGCGGAGTCCGTTTAGCCAAGCCGGGGTCAGATGCAGGAAGCAGGCAGGGAGAGTCAGAAGCAAGCCGGTTGAATAAGCCAGGAGGTCCAGAGGAGTCGATAACAAGCCGGGTCGGTACACAGGAAGTCAGGACAACAGGAAGTCAGGAAAACAGGAAACACAATCACAGGAACACAGGAAGAGCTGACGATAATCCAGCAATGTGGCACCATCAGTGGGACGTTTAAATAGACAAGGTGTAGTATCACGTCGTACGCACACCGTTCCGTTCGTGCGTTCGTAACATCGCGACGTTGCTACGCACGTGCATTCGTCCGAATGTGGTGCCAGACGTCCGCCTAGTAAAAACATTGCACACCCGTGTGCGTTGATGCGCGTTAGCGCGGCCTTGCCTGTGCTGGTTTGCTAGCCTATTTCCCTGACACGATCGGATGATCAAGGAACGCATACATGCCGCCAGATGTACACCGAGTGGCATCTCTCTCCGCCGGGCATTGTACCTACTAATTTAATGAGGATTGGGGATTATACCCTGTCCAAATTATCTAACAACTAGCTTCCTAACACTAATACTCAACAAGACAATACACAGGTACTCAACAAGAAAATACACAAGTACTCTGGGGTCAGAAGTGCACCGCTAAGGTAGTGGACCCTATGGCTGACTGCTGTGGATGGAACTCTGGGCGGTTCAGGAAAGCAGATCCATTAGAGCACCAACACGGATCCCACTGGGAGCTAGAGCATAAGATTTCCCAGGGCTAGGAGTCTAAGAGCCAACAGGTGTTCACCAGAACCTCTAATGGTGAGGAAGGACTGTGCTGCAACTTGCTCCAGGTCGCAGCCCCCAGGGTCTCCCAGCTTACGCTCATGGTAGGCTACAGGAGGATAGAGAGGGAACAGCAGCCCAGGACAACAAGGGATAGTCAGGAGATAAGCCAAAGGTCGGGGCAACTAGCAGACAAGGATAGACAGAGAACACGCCAAAGGTCAGGGTAAAAAGCAGGCAGGGATAGTCAAAGAACAAGCCAAGATCAGTAACAGAAACAGACGTAGAGCACATGGCAAGTAGGAGACAGGAAACCAAACACACAATATTGCTCGGACAAGGCAGGCTTTGACAGCACAGTTTTAAATAGTGTATCCTGTAGAGGTTAGGGTGGAGCTACGCTGAGGGAAGATTACTTAACCATGCAGGTGTGAGAGTGCAGGCCAAGGCTGATACACAGACCAGGGCATGAAGGTATTACTGGTGATTCATGACAGTACCCCCCCCCCCCCCTTACGAGGCCTCTCCTCCCCCGCTTGGGACCAGGCTTATATTAGGGGAACTTCAAATGGAACTTCCTCAGAAGACAAGCCGTGAAGATTTCAGATGCAGGAATCCATACCTCTCCTCAGGATCAAAACCTTTCCAATCCACGAGATATTGAAGAACACCTTTACAGAAGCGAGAATCCAAAATTTGACTAACCTCGTACTCCTGATCATCCTCAGAGACTGGAACCAAGGTAGGGAGAGGACGGGAGAACTTATTGAGAACTAAAGGTTTCAGAAGGGATACATGAAAGGAGTTGGAGATCCTGAGGCTTTCAGGGATCTGGAGTTTAAAACAAACAGGATTCAGCTTTGAAATTATATTGTAAGGACCAATGAATCTCGGGGCAAATTTCAGAGAAGGAACCCAGAGTGTGATGTGCCTGGTGAAAAGCCAGACTTAGTCTCCTGGCTGTAGAGGAGGCGGCTTACTGCTGCGATGGTCAGCAAAACCCTTGAATTTGTTGGCACCTGTCTGGAGGGAATCATGAATGTCAACCCACATGGAATTGAATGATTCCTGAACGATAGCCAAAGCTGGGATGTCAGAAGAACAGGTCATAGGAAGAGGGCAGTACTACAGAAACAAATACTCTTGCGCATAGGTGTGTAAGCTAGATGATCCAAAGGGTTCAAAAAGGACAATGAATTTCGGCCTTGCTGCTCTCCAGGATGGGAATATACTAGTAGTAAACGATAAGAAAGAAAGAGAGCACACCTGCCTAGTGCATCATCCCAAGGTATATTTATTTATTAAAACCAAGATTAAAATCTACTCACAAAGGTAGGAAGAAAAAATCGCACTATTAACAATCACAAGGCGATTGGTCCACTGGTAGCAGTTTCCAGGTCCTAGGAAAAGGACGTACAAACCGCTGCTAGCAGAGCCTTGAAGGCTCTGAAGAAGAAGGACACCTTCGAAACGCATTAGCCAGCAGCGGTTTGTACGTCCTCTTCCTAGGACCTGGAAACTGCTACCAGTGGACCAATCGCCTTGTGATCGTTAATACTGCGATTTTTTTCTTCCTACCTTTGTGAGTAGATTTTAATCTTGTTTTAATAAATAAATATACCTTGGGATGATGCACTAGGCTGGTGCGCTCTCTTTCTTTCTTATCGTTTACTCATAGGAAGAGGGAGCTGAGGATGTCTTCCATAAACAGTGACAAAGGGTGTCTTCTGAGAACTGACGTTGACATGATTATTGTGAGAGAACTCTGCCCACGGGAGTAGTGATGCCCAATCATCGTGATGAGCCGAGACCAAGGTACAGAGAAAGACCTCTAACTCCTGATTAACCCTCTCAGTCTGACCATTGGATTGAGGATGGTAAGAAGAGGTAAAATCCAAGGTAATGTTGAGGGGTTTGCAAAAGGCTCTCCAAAAGCGAGAAGTAAACTGAACACCCCTGTCCGAAACAACATTGAAAGGGACTCCATGAAGGAGGAAAATCTCTCAAACAAAAATGGGAACGAAAGCAGGAGCAGAAGGGAGATCAGGAAGAGGAACAAAATGGGCCATCTTGGAGAATCAATCAATTACCACCCAAATGACCGTGTTCTTCTCAGAAGGTGGAAGATTGGTGATGAAGTCCATGGCAATGTGAGACCAAGGATCCTTAGGAATGGGCAAAGGCATGAGGAGACCAGCAGAAGCTTGTGTGGAGGACTTGGACTGGGCACAAAAATGACAAGCCTTAACGTAGTATTTAACATCAGAATGAAGAGTAGGCCACCAGTAGTGTCGGCTCATGAGGAAGAAAGATCGGAGGGCCCTTGCATGACCTGCCACCTTAGAATCATGACCCCAATGAAGGATCTTAATTCTTAACTTGGTTGGAACAAAGGTTTTGCCAGGAGGAATTTTTGAGTCCAGGGTAGAATGGGCAAGAACACATGAGGTAGGAATGATCGACTCAGGTTCGGAGGTGGGCTCCTCATCCTGAATGTCAAAAGACCTAGAGAGTGCATCACCCTGACTTTTGCAGGAACCAGATTTGTACGTAATTGAAAAATTGAAACGGGAAAGGAAAAGACTCCACCTGGGTTGTCTGGGATTTAGTCGTTTGGCATTCTTTAAGTACTGCAGATTTTTATGGTCAGTGAAAATTGTTATGGAGTGCGGGGAACCCTCCAAGAGATGACGCCACTCTTCCAATGCCAATTTAATCGCAAGAAGTTCCTGATCACCAATAGCGTAATTTTTCCCTGCCTGAGTTTTTTTTGGGAGAAAAATGCACATGGTTGACGTTTGCGCTCAAAGGATTGAAGAAGCACACCTCCCACCCCAGTGGAGGAAGCGTCCACATCAATGAAAAATAGATGCCCAGGGTTGGGTCGCCTCAACAAAAGTCCAGAAAGAAAGGCCTGTTTCAAGTCATGAAACGCAGAGACAGCTTTAAGGGGCCACTCTTTCGCATTCGCACCCTTCTTGGTCAAGGTGATAATAGGCGCAGCAATGGAAGAGTAATTCCTAATGAACTGCCTGTAATAATTAGTGAACCCAAGAAAGCGCTGTGTGGCCTTGAGGCATGTGGGAAGAGGCCAGTTGGTAATGGCCGAGACCTTTTCAGGATCCATACGAAGACACAAGCTAAAGACAAATCATCCCAAAAACAGAACCTCGGAACATTCGAAAGAGCATTTCTCCAGCTTGGCATACAGATTGTTTTCTCCAAGGCACTGAAGTACAATCCAGACATGGTTTCTGTGAACAAGCAGATTTTCCAGAAAGATGAGAATGTCGTCCAGATAGATGACAACAAACTGATAAAGCAGATCCCTAAAGATCTCGTTGGCAACATTTTGGAACACAGCTGTGGCATTACACAGACCAAAGGGCATAACCAAGTATTCATAATGCCTATCTCTAGTGTTAAATGCCGTTTTCCATTCATCACCCCTCCGTATCCGTATCAAATTGTACGCACCCCTGAGATCCAACTTAGTGAAAACGGAGGCACCTTTCAATCTGTCAAACAGTGCTGGTATTAAGGGTAAGGGGTATTTTTGATTGTCAGAGTGTTTAAACCTCGATAGTCAATGCGGGGTCTTAAGGTCCTATCCTTCTTGGCTACAAAAAAGAACCCTGCTCCCGCAGGGGATGAGGATTTCTGAATTAACCCTCTTGTTAGATTCTCCGCAACATACTCAGACATGGCCTGGGTCTCCGGAATGGACAAGAGGTAGGTCCAGCCTCTGGGCAGGGTTACACTGGGAACAAGGCCAATGGCACAGTCAAAAGGCCTTTGAGGAGGAAGATTTTTTGCAGAATACATCCCGGAAATCACTATATGCAGCAGGAAGAGCAGGAGATACTGATGTGGTGGCCACAGGAATTCTCTCCTTCGGGGTAACCTTGAGTAGGCAGGATGGAGAGAGCAAGTGTCCCGATAATGACCTTTGCCCAGCCCGAGGAACTGTCAAGTCACCTAAGGCCAGGTGACAGATGCACACTGCTGGGATCAGGAGTGCACCGCTAAGGTAGTGGACCCTATGGCTGACTGTTGCGGATGGAAATCTGGGTGGTTCAGGAAAGCAGGCCAACTGGAGCACCAACACGGATCCCACTGGGAGCTAGAGCATAAGATTTCCCAGGGCGCGGAGTCTAAGAGCTAGCAGGTGTTCACCAGAGACTCTAGTGGTGAGGATGGACTGCAACTGGCTCCAGGTCGTGGCTCCCAGGGTCTCCCAGCTCACGCTCACGGTAGGCTACAGGAGGATAGAGAGGAAGCAGCAGCACAGGACAACAAGGGATAGTCAGGAGATAAGCCAAAGGTTGGGGCAACTAGCAGAAAGTCAGGGTAACAAGCAGGCAGGGTTAGTCAAAGAACAAGCCAAGATCAGTAACAGAAACAAACGTAGAGCACATGGAAAGCAGGAGACAGGAAACCAAACAAACAATATTGCTCCGGCAAGGCATGCTTGGACAGCACAGTGTATCCTGTAGAGGCTAGGGTGGAGCCACGCTGAGCTGAGGGAAGATTACTTAACCATGCAGGTGTTTAAGTGCAAGCCAAGGCTGATACACAGACCAGAGGTAAGCAGACAGACAGGGCATGAAGGTATTACTGGCGATACATGACAATATCTCTCTGAAGGAATTGTTTTTCAAGCCTTACAGTGACAACACCCGGTGACCCCGCCTAATGCCAATATAAGTAGTGGCAACCCGCGCACCCAGCATTAGAGCGGGAGAGAGCATCAAGTCAACATCAGAAGAACAATAGGAGGGAGAAGACAGCGGAGAAGACCTTGCAAAAGAGCGAGCAAAAGAGCGAGAAGACAGCGGAGGAGTCCCGGAAGAAGACAGCGAACAGAGGGAGAAGATCCGGAGAGAGAGAACCAGAGAGGGGAGAAGAACCAACAGAGGCAGAAGACGTCAGCGGAGGACACAGAAGAACCGGAGAGGGGAGAAGAGATCGGAAGAGACGCCAGAGCTGCCTAATAAATTACTTTAAAAACATGTGTAATGTGTTTTATTTTTGACACTTTTTTAGGTGAATGGGTAGGGGTACAATGTACCCCATATTCATTCACATAGGGTGGGGGGCTGGCATCTGGGGGCCCCCTACCCTATGTGAATGAGCGGGGGGCTTCCAGATTCTGATAAGCCCCCCGCCCGCAGACCCCCACAACCACCAGGCAAAGGGTTGTGGGGATGAGGCCCTTGTCCCCATCAACATGGGGACAAGGTGTTTTGGGGGGACCCCAAAGCACCCTCCACATGTTGTGGCCTGGTACGGTTCAGGAGGGAGGGGGCCGCTTGCTTGTCCCCACCCCCTTTCCTGACCTGCCGGCTGTGTGCCTGGATAGGGGTCTGGTATGTGTTTTGGGGGACACCTTAAAATCCATACCAGACCGAAGGACCTGGTATGCTCCTTGAACCCATGCCGTTTTTTTTAACAATTTACGTGGAGTTTCCCCTAAAGATTCATACCAGACACAGTGCCTGGTATTGTCGGGGATCAAAGTCGGATCCCTGTTCGTTGAAGTCTGACAGATGAAAATGAACAGACATGATGGACTTTCATGGTACCAGAGAGGAAATTGTAAACAGAGTTTTTTACTAAATATTTTTATTAACAAAAGTTAAAAATGTTATTACATTCATAAACTCATTAAATTGTAAGTGGATAACATGAAATGTAAAGATCTCTCTTACTGTAATTGTCAAGTGGTTGATGCGTTTCGCATTCCTGCTTCTTCAGAACCCTAAATTCTTGACTTAAAACAGAGACCTTGATCAAAAAACAACAATGGGATACATGTATATTATTATTTGTTAGATTCTCCATGGACACAGCAGAGCCATTAGCACAGCCTATCATATCATCAGATGTATAGAACACTAGACAAAATTTTTTAATAGATAAAAAATTACTCACATACTGTGAAAACCCATATAGAATCACCATTTATGGAGTGCCAGGTCCGTGGGAGAACGATTCAAGCAATTGTATCCTTCAACAACAAATAAGAGCCATTTATAATTAAAACATACAATGGCTAAAATACTTATATTGAGGTTTCCACAATCCAAATAGAAAATTCTTCTATTATTAACATAGTACTTACTAGGGTTGATGTCTGATTAAAGAAATAGAGGGAGCTTGTTCCTTTGGCGTATAGAAGTCCAGAGTTTCCCATAGGCGGGAGCTTGTTCCCTTACTATATGGAAGTCCAGAATTTCCTATAGCCAGTCCCTCCACAAGACTCCTATATATAATATAATAGAGGCCCAGTGTGGAATCAATATTCAATAAACCAGATATTTTTCATAGGTTACCAATAAAGATATCCATGTGGTATATCAAATGTCTACCTTGTTTCAAGTGGAGAATCACACTTGATATTGTATTGTGACTTTCCAATCATACAGCCGGGTCACCCTCCATAGATTCAGTCTTGCTGAAGCGAAATGGCCATAAACTGCCCTCAGATAGATGCCCAGACGTTCAGTTCAAATGATCTCTATAATATATATAGTCCAATAAAGCATGGGTGAGTAGTATACTAATGGTTAGCATGGTGGCATACTTCCATATAAAACATCTCAAAAAGTGGTTACCAGAGTCTCCCAGCAGCAGACATGGCATCGCTTAATAAGCCATCCTGTTTAGACTGAATAAATAGCAGAATTTGGCACCAAAACCGGCCCTCCAATTCATTAGAATACAGGTGCACTGATTAGAGACTTGTAGCAAGCCAGATGAGAGGCTGAGGGGCCGGTGTCTTGCCGAGAAAGTTCCCCCGGCGGATAAGGACCCCCCTGTACTGCACAGGCACTGCGCTTGCGCAGTACGAACAACTAGGAGCCGCCGAAAATAGCCAAAGCTGAAAAACTTCAATCAGCTGTACACGGCGCCTGCGCCCTGGGTCCAGGTTCAAGCCCCACCATCCATCCACTAGAGGGAGAATAAAAAAGTGCCAAGCTAAGTGAGGCCGTGCCCGAAGCGTGGCAAGCGAAGCGAGCCCGCAAGGGGCCCTCTTAGAGGCGCCGTGTACAGCTGATTTCTATTCGGCTTCGGCTATTTCCGCCGGCTCCTACTGCGCCTGCGCCTGCGCAGTAGAGGGGGGTCCTTATCCGCCAAGGGGAACTTTCTCGGCAGAACACCGGTCAATGATGCATCTGTCATTCGAGGTTACCTCGCATGTGCCAAATAGGATCCCGGCCCAACAACTAAACCGAAACTCCGTGCATGCGCACAATACGCCAACTCGGCCAGTGTTCAACACGCACCACCCATCCAAGCCACCACCCATCCACCAACGCCAATCAAAGAACACCACAGCAGACCTAGGAATCCTAAGCCATTTAATCCTAGCCATAATGATAATAGGATTAAAACTTAAGGACAGTAAGCCTGACAGTGGACGGGTTTCCCCCAGGCTCTTACCACCGCAACTCCACCACCATGGTAAGGCAGAGAGCCTGAATAGCCCAGATGCCCCCAGAGTAAAAGCCATGCCTGGGGTCCCGATTTGTCAAGGTCCCACATGGATCAGTTGTCCCACAATCAACTGGTACATCATTCGGACCTGAGATGGATTTCACAGCACATTGAAATCAAAATAATATAGAAAATTACTAGGTTACCCGCTGTGTCTGGCTTCACTGTATATCCATGCTGAGATCCAAACCTCCAGAATCTCTATATAAAAAACAATCATATAACAATTGTCATTATTATTTAACATATTTAGTGAAAAAAAGACATTTTAAACAGACATAAAACAAACAAGGATCAGAATGTGGTATCATTATGGTAGCTATTTTATACCAAAAAATATTTTTTTTAGGTGGGACCCAGGAGCTTTATGTCCATATAAGTAACATAGGATTAACCTAAAAAGGACTTATAGCTCAGGGACTCGTTGAGGCCTGGTGGCTGTGTGGCATTTAGTTTAAAAATCCATCTCGCCTCCCGTTGGAGTAATTTTTGATCAATATTCCCTCCTCGTGGATCTTCCATAATCCTCTCGAGGACTATGAACCTAACCATGGAGGTATAATTCTTATGTTTTAAAGCGACATGTCTGCCAATCTGAGTATATAATTAGTTCTTTCTGATATAATAGGTGTGGTTGTAAATTAGTTTTCAAAAGTTTCGAAAAGTTTTACCTACATAAAATGATCCACATCTGCAGAAAACAATATATACCACGCCATTCATTTGACATTCAGTGTGGAAATTCATATTATATATATCTCCATTAGGCAGAGTGAATGAGGCTCCCTCTAGGATCTAATTACAATAGTCGCATGCCTCACATTTCTGCATGCCCATCTCTTGTTCACTGGTCCTCAAGGACTCTTGGAAGTGGCTATGAACCAATCGAACGTTCAAGGATCGACCTTTTTTGTAAGTAATCTGGGGAAAATTGCTGATATACTTGTTGACAATGGGACCTCCAGTGAGGAGATGCCAGTGCTTCCCAATTGTCTCCCTTATTAGTTCATGATTGCTCGAATAGGTAGTAATTATCCTCACGCATTCTAGCTGTTTTTACAAGCCTTATTTTCAAGGTACAGTAGTTGTGGTGTAACCTCTCTATAGTAACCTTGACCTTAATAGATTGGACTTCCTTCTAAAGGTTTCCTCATTGGAGCAATTCCGCCTAATACGTAGGTATTGTGAATACGGTATACTGTTAGTCAATGATTGGAGGTGGGCACTGGATGCGTGAAGTATAATATTACCCGCAGTGAATTTCCTATACAATGACGTTTCCAAAGTTCCATTGTCCCATTTTAATATAGTTAAATCAAGGAATGCTAACGATCGCTGATCGTATTCCATAGTGAATTTAAGGTTAAATCCATTGGCGGTCAGTCTATTCATAAAGGTAGTCAGTTCCTTCTCATTTGAAACCATAAACGTTTCATCTATGTACCTGTACCAACATATAATGTTGGACAGGTACATAGAGAGGGCACTCATTCGCAAATAGAGCGCGCTCCCACCCCCTCCAGGTACAGGTTGGCATACGATGGGGCACAACATGTCCCCATCGCAACCCCCTGCACCTGGAGGTAATGGGAGCCATCAAATACAAAGACATTCCTGGTTAGAACGCGCGGCAGCAATTCCATTACAAACGCATTGTGGGGTTTAGTTGCCCCATCACTTTCACTTTCGCGTCAACAACTTGACAATTACAGTAACAGAGATCTTTACATTTCATGTCATCCACTTACAATTTAATGATTTTATGAATGTAATCAATGTTTTAACTTTTTTTAATAAAAATATTTAGTAAAAAATTCTGTTTAAATGTTTCCTCTCTGGTACCGTAAAAGTCCATCATGTCTGTTCGTTTTCTTCTAAGTATTATATAGGATGAGTTACCCCCATAGCCTACTTTTGAAACAGCTTTTGATTCAATTGTCCAATTACTATTGGCAGTCCAGAGCAACAGGCCAGTTTGTCACTTTCCAGGGCACTTCCTGAAACTGCTGGTATCAGGAGCACAATCCAGCAGCAAATAGCACAGGCAAGAGTATCCCAGCAGCAAGATTTTCCAGGTGAAGAACAACTTCTTCTGGAACCAACACAGCCAAACTGACAACATAGCTGTGCCCCACGCTGACTTAGAAACAAGATTCAACAGCTTGTAGGATCACCAGTAGTAACGGGGATTTGGCAGTTGAATATGCTTTCCAGAGGATCCAATAGTGGTGATGTAATTGCTCAGATCAGCTTGGTTAGGCCTTCTTATAATGACACATTTTGGGTAGATGTGACACCCATAATCCCAGGTTTTCAAGATAGTGGTATACCTTTCTGCATGCCTAGGTGACAGTTTCTTCACAACTAGTATATGAAATAGGTCCCAAAAGGGTATAGGTGAATTTCCACATGTGAAGATGATATATCCAAAGACGCAACAATTATTCTGTGATCCACCACCACAAAGTGTAGCCAGCAAGCTTACCAGGAATAGTGGACTCATATACTTTCGGTGTTAGGTCAACAAGACTGTTATAGAATCCCAATCCTTCCAGTGCCGGCTCGATCTAACTGTAAGAGATATCTGCAGATCTGCCAGTACTCCAGGTCAGGGTAGACAGTCACCGCACTCACAGCTCAACCTCCCATCTCGTGGATATATGTAAAGGAATTTACAAAAACTCTATTCAGGGGAAATGGCGCTATTCCCCTGAATAGAGTTTTTGTAAATTTTTAGGACCCCACTCAGGTGGTGTTCCCAATTAGGGGGCTGCAGTTCTCCTTTCCCTAAGCACGGATTTTTCTGCATTTTTATATGTAAAGGAATACCAAGCATCCACACATAGTGTAAAACCATTACTAAAATCTTTATTAAAATGTACTAAACACACACCAGACGATGTCAAGTATGACGAAATGCATCGGTTGGAGCTCGTGTCCATGATGTCATTGTGTTTTTGATCCAGGACCCTTACCTTACTGTCTTTGGGATGGATGTTTTATAGAGCTGTTTTTCATGAGATTATTGTAAGTGTTTAGTACATTTTAATAAAGAAATTTAGTAATGGTTTTGCACTATGTGCATATGCTTGGTATTCCTTAACATATACAGTATCCACGAGATGGGAGGTTGATCTGTGAGTGTGGTGACTGTCTTCCCTGACCTGGAGTACTGGGAGGTCTGCAGATATCTCTTATGGTTGGATTGAGCCAGTTCTGGAAGGATTGGGATTCTATAACAGTCTTGTTGACTCAATACCGAAAATCCACTATCTCTGGTAAGCTTTCTGGTTACACATTCTGGTGGTGGAGCACAGAATAATTGTTGCGTCTTTAGATATATCATCTTTACATGTGGAAATTCACCTATGCCCTTTTGGGACTTAATTCATATACCAGTTGTCATGATTAATTTACATGAACATTGAACTTGTGTTATTGTCATGTTTTAGACTATTTTTATACACTATTTAGTGATCCCTCTCACCTTATTTTCTTTCATTATATTATTTTATATGTTGATTCCACAATATATGAATCTGATTCTGTAAAAAATTCTTCAGCTGGGTGTAAGTTAGGCTTTGAAAGTGTAACAGCAGACTTTTCTAGCTTTACTCCCTTGGTGACTACAGGCCTTACTGTCCCAACAGGCACACTGCCCTCATTCACATCAGGCTTACCGGGCTCAGTGGTCTTCTCCCCAGGGTTTTCCAACAAGAAGGAACGTAGGAGACCTCAACCACATCCGCGGGAGCTCACGAATGCACTTGGCTTTGAAACGGTCACAGCAGTGGCGGCTTATCCATAAGGGGTGCAGGGGCGCCGCCCCCCTAATCCATGCCCCTAATCTACATGCAGGCCCCCAAATGCATGAATTCCACTGGAGGTTTTTTTTTTTTTTTAGAAGCACATACTTGGAGCCTTATGCCACGTACACACGAGCGGACTTTACGGCGGACTTTGCCCGGCGGACTTTTCGACGTACTTTCCGACGGACTTTCTGAATGAACGGACTTGCCTACACACAATCCACCAAAGTCCGTCGAATTCGTACGTGATGACGTACGACCGGACTAAAACAAGGAAGTTCATAGCCAGTAGCCAATAGCTGCCCTAGCGTGGCTTTTTAGTCCGTCGAACTAGCATACAGACGGCGGACTTTTCGACCGGACTCGATTTCAACGGATAAATTTTAAACAAGTTTCAAATCTAAGTCCGTCCAACTTTTGAGAAAACAAAGTCCGCTGGAGCCCACACACATCGAATTGTCCGACGAAATCCAGTCCGCTGGGCAAAGTCCGCCGTAAAGTCCGCTCGTGTGTACGCGGCATTAGGCTCTAATTGGCCTAAAAAAAAGGATGGGCTTTTAGCACTGCGCCCCGAGCCCACCTAGTTATGTGATAATTAATATATATTCGCTATTGTCTTCCTGATTCTCCTCCTGACAAATCAGGAAGCGGGTCCTGAGTCCCATCACCCGATTGGCCGAGAGGAAAAGCCATCCTATTGGCCGTCTAGGAGGAGGAGGGAGGAGACGCACGGCAGAAGCCGCTATGATGCCGAGGAGGAGTAGACGCAGGAGAAGCCATCACCCGCTGCCCGGAGGAAGCGCCGCCCGCGACCTAGATGGGGTAAGTGTGGGGCTGGTGACCGTGGGGGGGGGGGTGGCTGTGGGTGCATTGTTTGCTGCCCCCCCCGCCAAAAAGAAATATACCACCAGCCACCACTGGGTCAAAGTGGTTGAAGTAGCAGCCACACCAGCAGGCATTGCCATTGTAAGCACCCCTTCTAGTGTTAAATGATTTGTTTAGTCTCTGTAACTGATACATTCTGCAGTACAACTTGTTCTTTTGAAAAACTACAGACTTGCTTTCATCAGGCTGGATCACCAGAGGAAAATAGAAGAAACCCTAAAAAGAAAACTAATGCAGTCATCACTTTTAAAAATTTGCAAACTGCAATATATCAAATGTTTGATTTTGGGTTTAATACTGCTTTAAAATGCACAACTATGAGCTCTTAAAACTAAAAGTCCTCCTCTCCAGCTAAGCTTCCTCAGGCAGTTTCCTCCAGCAAGTTCTCCTTAATCCAGGTTTCTGTGGGCATAGAAACAGTTGCTATGATAAGCAGGCTGGTATGTAACAAGTACGCAAGTGCGTGCTGTAGAGGTGAGTCAGACAATGGTTAAACGTGGCAGCAACATACAGCACAGGCGGCTGGGTACTTTACCACTGACGGGTCCCGTTCAGAGATCCACAGGTACTTCCGTAGTGTGATGTCCCCTGTGCTGTGGACTGCACCGCTGTTCACCGTGCACAGTACTGGGTGTTTCCTGGAAAGTCCTGGTAGCCCCGCGGGTATATTTTCAGGTATGCGGATGGCCATCTAGGTGCGCCTGTGATCACTACCGCGGTTATTCCACGCGGACAGGCGGAACATCCTCTCGATCGGTGAGCCGGCTAGCCCCAACGGGGGATGACAGCAGGCGTGACGTCTGGGCGCAGTGACGTCAACGCGTTTCACAAACTAGGGTGTGTAGCTTCGTCTGGACGTGTAGGTGGCGTGCGAGGGCTCCTTCTTATTCCGTCCGTTCCTCGTACACGCCCCCCTCTTAGGTTAAAAATGAGGAGAGACATCCAAGCTGTGTGTGTCTCATTTGGTGATGATGGTTATTTGTCGTTTCATGATCCTGATATATGAACATCAGTATGAATGGCCAAGCTTAGAGAGCGTTGATCAAAGCAATACAATACAATAGTAAGGATGGTCAAAGGAATAAATAATACAATTGCCAGTTATATTTCCTACATTGAAGCAGCCATTAGATATGCCTTGAATACATGCAGGTTCAGCTTATTCCTACCAACACATATAGCTAGTAACCAGATGCCTTTAATACTTGGATTCCATATAGGATACTCAGTCAAGTAAGATCAGAGACAAAAAGGAAATTCGTTGGTAGTAATGAGAATTTTATGAAAAGGGGAAGGGGGGGGGAAGGGGGAGGAAAAAAGAGAGGGGGGGGGGGTTTGGGGGGGGGGAGAGAGGAAGGAAAAACGGGGAGGAAACAGGGAAAGAGGAAGGGGGAAGGGAGGAAGAAGGAAGCACAATGACATATAGGGCCGACATGGAGTGGAATGAGAAGTCCACTACTGTATGCTGTTTATGTAGTGCGTCATAGATGCCATAACGGAAGGATAAATAATATTGATGTGCTTCGAAACAGCACCAGTGTTTCTGAAATGAGCATAATGACAGACTAAACTGCAGCTGTAAGGTCGGTACCCTATACAGTCCATATCTAGTATCTATTTATGCTGTCAGGAAGGGCTGTAAACTCAGTTCTGTATTCAGGCCCCGGGGGGCCAGAGAACCCAGGCGAAAGATCCATCTTTTTTCTTTCTGCTGTAGAATCTGATCAAAGTCCCCCTCTTCTGGAGGAGAGGTTCAGAGCATAAATTCCTTTCACCAGCATGCCAGACAGCCTGCCCTGATGGTATTGGACAAAGTGTCTGGCCACTGGTTTCTCAGGGTTTTTTTTCCAGGATCTCTCTCATGTGTTCTCCCAAACGAATCCTGAACTGGCGTTTAGTCTTACCAATGTATATCTTTTTACATGGACATGTCAGCATATATATGACCCTGGTGGTTGCGCAGTTGATAAGGCTTTTTATTTCAAAACTCTTTTCGTTCTGAGAATCACTGAAGTTTATGGTCCTGTGTACGTATGGACATACCTGACAGTGTCCACAAGGGAACATCCCTTTACTTCTGGGGAATTGTGACAACCAGGAGTTATCAATACTCCTGGTATGCTCAGAGTGGATTAGGCAGTCACCCAGATTCCTCGCTCTCCGTGCTACCATTTGGGAGCGGGTCCAACTATCTGAGCTATACCAGGAGTATTGGTGAGTATATCCCAGTGTTTTTCCAGAATGGATCTAACCATGTCCCATTGGGTCCCGAATTCCGTGATAATTCTCACTGGGTCGGGAGTAGTTGGAGAGGGAAGGGTCATTTGTGAGTTTTTTGTTGGTTTTTTATCTAAAAGTGAGGGGCGGTCGCGTGCCGCTGCCTTACGTTTGGCTCTCCTAAGTTGTTTATGGGAGTAGCCCCTTTCCCGGAAGCGTTTGTATAGTTCATCATTTTCCCGTTTATAGTCATCTTTTCTGGAGCAGTTGCGCCTAATGCGAAGAAATTGGCCCACAGGAATACTATCCTTGAGCCATTTCGGATGGTGACTGTCTGCTCTTAGGAGTGTGTTCGCTGAGGTCTCCTTGCGGAAGGTATTGGTCACCAGTGATGTATCCTTTCTACTGATTGACAAATCCAAGAAGGAGATTCTTTCCTGATCCCATGTATAAGTCAGTTTTATATTTCTATCATTGGAATTTAGTCTATAAACTGCGCTAGTGTATCCTGATTACCTTTCCAGATGACAAACACGTCGTCGATGTACCTGAGCCACGTGTGGACATGGCCCAGGTACATCGGCAAGGTGTAGACCACGTCCTCCTCCCACAGTCCCAGATGGAGGCAGGCGTACGCTGGGGCCCACGGGGCTCCCATGGAGGTGCCATTAATCTGTTGGTAGTACCTAGATAGAAATTGAAAGAAATTGTTTTGAGGGCGAACGTTAATAGATCTACCAGAAACTCATTCTGTGGGCCATGACTGGGAAAATGTCTGTCGAGGAAAATTTCCACCGCCTTAATCCCCCAGTCATGGGGGATCGACGTGTAAAGGGATTCCACGTCGATCCCCACTAGGAGAAACTCTCCCTGTGCACTAATCTGGGAGATATGTCTCAAGACATCCCCTGTGTCTCTCACATAGGACTTGAGGTTAATGACCATCTCTTTAAGTAAGTTATCCAAGTACTTACCAACTCTTTCTAGGTGACCTCTTATTGCGGAGACGATTGGTCTCCCCGGGGGATCTAGCAGTGATTTGTGTACTTTCAGGATGATATAAAATATCGGTACATTATATTCGTGAACTGTAAGGTAGTCTAATTCCCGCTTGCCTAATAATCCTGCTTCTCCCGCTAGTTTAAGTTTGTTGTTTAGACTCATGACAAGGGTGGGAAATGGGTCAGTGGATAATTTTTTATATGTCATGGTATCGCCAAGTAGGCGGAAGACCTCCTTTTCATAGTTTTTCTCATCCAAGAGTACTACATTCCCACCCTTGTCACTCCTTTTTATAACTAGCTGTGGGGCTTCCGAAAGCTCTCGGATAGCCTTGCGCTCTGCTGGGGAGAGGTTATCCTCGCTTTTAATGCTCCAGTCTATCTTGGATAGATCTGTTTGTACCATATCCAAGAATAGGTATAGCCATCTGTTTTTATTAAGTGGTGGCATCTTAGTAGATTTGATGTTTAATTTAGACTGTCTTTTAAAGGGGCTCTGTTCAGTTTCCTCTCCCTCATTCTCCTCCAAAAGGGAGTTGAGGATTGCTAACATTTCGTCGTCTTGTTTTTTTGTGTTTGTGTCCGTTTCAGGTGCCGGTTTACCGGTATGAATGAAACGTAGAAAGACTTTACGTAGAAAGAGAGTGACGTCCTTGAATATTGTGAACTCGTCCATCTGGTTGGTGGGCGAGAAGGTCATCCCTTTCTGTAGGAGATCTATATGTCTCTTATTTAATTTAAATTTGGATAGGTTAATGATTTCATATCCTTACTATCCACTTCCTCAGTGTGGAGTTTGGCTATTTCTGCTGGCTCCTGGTGTATGCTCCACCTCTGACTGTCTGTTTCTGGGGACCGGGGGCTGGTTGTTTGTGTGTAACTGGGTTGTCTTTCGAATAGTTTCCCTTGTTCTCGCCCGCCGTCCCCTCCTCCTCTAAAAAAGTTACTGCTTTGATCTGGTTGTCTTCTTCAGTCTCGTTTGGGGATTTTCTGCCTCTGGAGGCTGATCTCTGACTACCTCTCCTTGATCTGCTACGACTACGGCGTGGGGTTAAATCGAAGATGTCTCCCTTTTCCCAATCGCCTAAGTCCCGTCTAAATTTGGATTGTTTTGTTGTTTTTAATGTGGACTGCGTTCTTTCAACTTCCTTCTTTAGAGTCTCATTAAGTTTCTGAAACTCCTCTAATTCTTTGTATGGTTCCAAACCCAGGGAACTCTCTGTTATTGCCTTCTCCAAATCCCCCAGCTGTATTTTTTCCTCTTCTACTATTAGTTTCATAACAGATACTCCATGGTCTATACAGAGCTCCCTCCACTTTTCCAGAAATCTTGGACTGTGGAGGTGCTCTGCGGGTATCACCTTGTCTCTAAGGCCTCTAGGTATTATCCTATTATTAATGTAGGTTTCCAGGAAAGACACGTCCCACTTTCTGTTCAAGTGTTTGATGAGTAATTTTTTATGTTCTTTGAACCGAGTTTTTACCTCTTCTTCTTGAGAGGGAGTTGAGACCGTGTCTGTCCTGAAAGCCTGGCTGATTTCGCGATCGATATCTTCCCCGATCACAAAGGCCATGCTTGGCTGACTGAAACAACAAATAAAAATCCAACAATTATCAACAAAGAGCACCTATGACAATGTTGTATGCAGCTACCAATATCAAACGGGATGCCTCAAGAACGGATCACCAGTGATCCAGATAACGTACTTGAACCAAGTGAGATATAATGAGGCTTGTTTCAGTCACGTATATGGTCTGTACCCTGAATGTCTAATTGTCCTTCAGCCCCTAAACAATTATGCACAAAATTGTCCCAGACAGGGGGGGACCAGAAAGAAAAGTGGGGCTCAAGGAAGGACAATATGAGTGAACATGTGAAAACAAATAATGTGTTTATTAGGGTACAGGAACATACAAGTGGAGATACGGTAGCATGCATCACAAGTGAACATTGCTTAAATAAAATAGATTGATCGGTGGTTGCTGATCGATCAAAACTAATACACAGACAGGGAGGACAAAACGACATGTAAAAACAAACATATGTGTCCGGACGTCTGGGCTATTGATGTCTGCACAACCTGCTACAATGAGGAGTGTTCAGTATGACTGAATGGGGTTGTGCAGCAGACATCAATCCCCCCGGGGGGGCGGCTCAAAAAGGGGAGAGAATGGGGGACAGGGATGGGAAAAGGGAGGGGGGGTGTGAGTGTGGGGAAGAAGTGATGTGGGGTGACGGATGGGAAGGGGGAGAGGAGAGAGGTATGAGCCGTGGAGTGGGGCGCTGATGCAAGATCAGGGATCAGGCATCAGTATCCATGGGGCGGAAATGGATGGTAAGGCCATGATCAGAGAATGAGATGCTGGGGTGGCGACAGTCCAGGATGATGAGAAACAGTTGCTATGATAAGCAGGCTGGTATGTAACAAGTACGCAAGTGCGTGCTGTAGAGGTGAGTCAGACAATGGTTAAACGTTAGGCAGCAACATACAGCACAGGCGGCTGGGTACTTTACCACTGACGGGTCCCGTTCAGAGATCCACAGGTACTTCCGTAGTGTGATGTCCCCTGTGCTGTGGACTGCACCGCTGTTCACCGTGCACAGTACTGGGTGTTTCCTGGAAAGTCCTGGTAGCCCCGCGGGTATATTTTCAGGTATGCGGATGGCCGGCCATCTAGGTGCGCCTGTGATCACTACCGCGGTTATTCCACGCGGACAGGCGGAACATCCTCTCGATTGGTGAGCCGGCTAGCCCCAACGGGGGATGACAGCAGGCGTGACGTCCGGGCGCAGTGACGTCAACGCGTTTCACAAACTAGGCTTTCTGTGGGCCTAGCAGCAGCAGCTCCTCTATATCACACACCGTTTGTCTCCCAGTAGAGGGAGATCTTGGGAGAGAGAGCACTGATCAGATCCTCCAAAACATTTATCTTTTTCCCAGTCACACTTTCTGGGCCTCCCTTCTCAGGGATTGGCTAGCGTCAGATAAACATTAATAGTGCAATGACTGACCCTCCTACTACTACTAAACCATTCCTCCACAGGCAAGCAGGAGTGATGAGTCACCGGCTTTAGGGATGAACCTGATCAGACCTGACAAACTTTATGCAGCTCAGCTGGTTACCACAAGCCAGCCATCTTTAACCTCTTTGTGCTGACCGCCTCCCGACCCTTTCAAGGATAAGTTCGCCTTTTGTAACATGTTACTTGTAGGGGCTTGCTACACATAAGAACTTGACTGCTGAAGGAAGTACAAGCCAAGCCAGTAGGATGGACCAAGACACCACTGCCAGTTGCTGTGAAAAACAGAATGGTCAACTGGAGCTAAGTGTGATGATAGACATTCCTGGTGATGGGGTAGATACAGGAGCAGATTCATAAGGATGCTGCAGCTCCAGCATCTGACTATTGGGGGTACATCCTAGTTATATGGACAGACCCTGATACCTCTCACACCTATATACATCTAAAATGGAAAAAATACATTTTGTTCTGCTACTTGGGTGCAAGTCTACAGCTGACTGATGACACCAAAGCCAAGCAATAGCATCAGCAATCAGCTTGGGGGATTCCAGACAGACAGCCAAAGGTGTACACATGCCGCAGCAGGAATGAAACCCCCTGTTGCTTTTGGTGGGTGCTACCGCCTGCCAATCGCAACCCATTCAAGTAAAATGGGGCCAGTCTACAAGGGCTGAGAGTTGTGAGATTGAGGCTGGGCAACCAGGCTGCAGAGAGAGTGCTGCTGTGCTGAGAGGACCACGTGGACTTACAGATACAAGCGTAAGCTTAAGAGGGTAGCCCCAGAGTGTGGTGTGACCTCTCACCTTGCTTTTTAGGAACAGACTGCTGGCCTGAGGGCACCCCTACAGCTTCAGCCATTTGGCCACCTTTTACTTGTAATGTAACTATTTGAAATATTTTTTTTCTTGCAGAATTAGCATGCTAAACACCAACCTTGTGTATTTATTTTGCATGTTTCTTTGTAGATATAATATATGCACTTATTAGTATGTAAGGATAGACAGACAGACAAACAAAGATACATGTCTTCATGATGCGTTAAAGTTTTATTAAGATGCCCTTTAGAAGTGCAGAGAAAATGAAGCTGGAGATGTTCTGCTTGACGAAGCGGAAAATGTGATTTCAGCCCACCTCAGTGACTTCTGATGGGCTTGTGCCAGTGAGAGGACATCTGTTTAATAGAAAACAAAGCTAGTTACTCTCAGTGGGGAATTACCTGCAGCAAATTTTATCTAAGCTATCATGATGAATATTATACATATTTTCCTACCTAACAGCTCTATACACAAAACAATCAAATCCAGCAAAGCTTTATGCACATTGCAGTTTGGTTACTAGTAAAAGAAACTCTCACACACACCAAAACATTCCAATAAACAACTTGGATTATTATGCATAAAACAACTCTGTCACCAAAGCCACCTATTTGTGGGAGCCTTCAAGTTCCTACTACTATGACCAAATCCAAGACCACTTTGATGGAAAAACTCCATGATGGGCTGTGTCACTGGCTACTAGTGATGTGCATAAAGCAGGACAGGGTCGGCAAGTTTTGACACTACCTAGAAGTCCCGGACCTTTGCTTAATCAGAAGACCCAAGAGTTAGCTGTAGTGGGGGAAATGGGGGGGGGGGGGGGGTTAGGCTGCTGCAGGTATGTGCAGACACCTCTAGGTGTCATAGTTGCTTTATTGTGACAATGTGGAGAGAATCATCAATTTTCTTATTGATGTTAAACAGTGAATAAACAAACACTCACTGATCTCTGTAATTGCAGGCACTGAGGAGCAATCCACAAACTTCTCAGTGAAATCATTCATGTTGATTCGGACACCGACCACCAAAATTAGGGGGAATTTGCACTGACCACCAATGTAAGGGGGATTTACACTGACCACCAGTGTAAGGCAATTTTGCACTTACCACCAATGTAAAGGGAAATTTACACTGACCACCAATGTAATGAAGAATTTACACTGGCAACCAATGTAGTGGCGGATTGTTCACCAACAACCAATCAAGGGGGATTTCTATACTCACCACTATTGTAATTGGAAATTTACAATGACCACCAATTTAAGGGGGGCTTCTACATGGACCACCAATGTAAGGGAGGATTCGACACTGACCATAGATGCAAATTAGGATTTTTACCAACTACCAATATAAAGTCTACACTGGCCACCAATCTAAAGGGGATTTACATTGACCACTAATGTAATAGGAGCATTCACAGTAACCACCAATGTAAGGAGGGATTTACACTGACCACCAATGTAAGGGGGGCATTCACACTGTCCACTAGTGTGAATGAAAGGATTCTCCACCAAGCCCCAATTTAATGAGAAGATTTACACTGACCACCAATGAGACATTTAGCCTACGTTCACATTTGTGTGCCAGGAACACATGCAGAATCGCTTTCCTGACTCCACAGAAACGTGCTGTTCTTCAGCATATACACAAAAGTGCCATTAATTGTTAATGACACCCTTAAGCATCCTGTGGTTCTGTGTGTGATTTTGAAAAAGGGCTAAGGACTCTTTTTTCTGTGTTTCTAGCACATAGAGCAGACCATGAAAATGGATGGGCTGCCTGCCCTACATGCAACTTACATCTTTATCCACCCTGTCAGTACACCTTTGCATCCTAAAACCTCTGCTAACCTCTGCACCCCAAACCTCCCCGCATCCTCTCTACTCCCCCGCCCCCTTTTAACTCTGCATACCTCTATACATCCCCTCCTTGCTCATCTGTGCACCCCACCAAACTATTTCCTTCTGTGCCTACCTCTGAACGCCCCACACCACCTCTCACCCCGCACTTTGCTTACCTTTGCAGAACAGGCTGATGGTAGAATTAATGACCACAGTTGCAGGCAGGGCTTTCAAGCAAGCCCCTTTACCTCCTCAGTGGGCAGCATTCAGCTGAGGTGATGGTTGAGGGGGGCATGATATACATATGAATGCCGCCTCTGTTTACATATCAATGCTGACAGGGTCTGCAGAATAGCTGGTTGTTAAAGAGTGGGTCGGGAAGCCGGCCACTGCATCCTTAACAACCGATGACTCATCAGCTGTCAGAGGGCTTCCCCGCTGAGAGCAGAAATGTAAACAAAAGAATTCCCACAATAGGCCCTTCTGGTCTGGTATGGATTCTGAGGGGAACCCCATGACAAAATAAAAAAAAAAATCGGTCTGGGGGTCCCTTCCAAAATCTGTACCAGACCCTTATCCGAGCAGGGCCAGGAAAGGGGGAGGATGAGCGAGTGGCCCCCCTCCTGAACCATGCCAAGCCACATGCCCTTAATATAGGGGGGCTGCTTTGGGCCAGGGGGCTCTGCCCCACCCACCCCAAAGCACCTTGTCCCCATGTTGATGGGGACAAGGACCCCTTCCCCACAACCCTGGGCGGTGGTTGTGGGGGTCTGCGGGGGGCTTAGCTGAATTTGGAAGCCCCCTCTAACAAGGGGGCCCCCAGATCCCGCCCCCTATGTGAATGCGTTTGGAGTACCCCAAAAAAGTGAATAAAGACACTGCACGAGTTTTTGAATTCCTTTTCTAAAATTTTAATTCCTTTATTAAAAAATCAAAACTCGATAACAATGTCCACCAATGTAGATCCATCGTCAATCACGACGCCCGCCGCACCGTCGGACCCGAAAAAAGAAACCTCCGGCTTTGTTGAAGGCTCCCTGCTGACTTCCTGCTCCTCCGTCTGACATTTCTTAAATAGCTAAGGGGCGGAGTCACCCAATTACGCTATCGGGTGACCCCACTCCCTTGTGATGTCATCGACCCAGCATGCCTGGTCGGTGACATATATAGAAGAATGAAAGGTCTGCTTTCTCCATTCATAGAGCACTTTTCATTGTGGGAAGCGATAGCATAACGTTTATGAATGAAGCAGGGAGCGGGGGGGGGGGGGGGGCAGAGAGGTTAGGCATAGTCTGCACTTTTGACAAATGCATGTGACAGTTCCAGCCACTTGTGCAGTGGGGCAGAGGACTGAGAATTTCAACGAATGGCAGTCACCTGCATTAGGGACACTTTTCTTTCATAGTAAGTACCAACCCTGGTTCTGATTTAAACAAAAAAAATCACTAAACTTAATCTTTAAACTTCTTTTTTTCTTTATTAGAAATGTTTCCTGCACTCCCACTTCAGTGCTCTATGCTGGCATAGATGAATAACAGCCAAGTTACTTAGCAATGCAGAGAAAGAGGGGTGTGTTAGACTAGGTCTGTTAGAGTACACAGGATGGCATAATCAAATTCTGGTTCTAGGGTGACCAGACGTCCCCAGTTTCCTGGGGACAGTCCCTGGACTGAGGACACTGTCCCCAGACCAAGTCTGTCCCTGATTTTGCCCCAGGATTGCAGGGGTGGACTGGACGGGGGGCAGGAGGGCAATTGGCCCCTGAGCCACTCACATGCGCCGTAAAAAGGCTGCACGGTTTCCCTCTGCAGCCGCGCCAATGCTGCTAAGTAATTGTATGGCACCGCTATATGAATTCAGCGCTGCTATGTGACTACAGCACCAACCTGAAGTCTCCTCCCTCCGCCTCTCTTGGCACTCCCCAGCGCCCCCCGTCAGTGTCCTCCAGTCCTGCCTGCAGAAAGACTATAGAGGTGGAGGCGGAGCTTCCGGCTGCTAATGATCCCGCTGGGAGGATGCTTGCAGGAATTCATTCTGCGGGATGTGTGGAGGGAGGTAAGTTGGCGGGTTTTACAAGATGTTGAGACTTGTGTTCAGGGGCTTGAGATGGGGTGGGGCAGTGACAGCAGTGTCTGCAGCAGGGTAGGAGGCCAGTACAGGCAGTCGCCGGGTTACGAACACAATAGGGACTGTAGGTTTGTTCTTAAGTGGAATTTGTGTGTAAGTCGGAAGGGTGCATTTTTAAGTGTAACTTCAGCCTGTGCAGGGATGTGGGATGTTTCAGGCGCTTCTGGGCATGTAGTTATGTTATCTGGGGCTCTTCTGGCCATGCAGTACATGTAGTACTGCAGTGTGGAATGTGTCCGGCGCTGCAAGATAGCTGCTCGGGGGTATCCAGGACCAGCGTGGAGCACAAGCAGCCGGCATTGAGGTCCGTTCATAAGAAGGAGTCGTTTGTAACTCGGGTGTTCGTAACTCGGGTGTTCGTAACTCGGGGCTGCCTGTACTAGTGCTGTACAGCTAATGTCAATTGCTCCATGCATGCCACTGCCAAGTGGCCTCTGCAGTGCTGGAGAGGCCATCATTCACACCATATACTTTTATATCATCTGCACCAGTGTTGCCAACCTACCAAATTTAATTTACTGACACGGCACCCAAAATTTACTGGCACAGCCACGTTTTTACTGACATTTCCAAATGTTACAAAATTACAGATTTTTAGTATTTAGGCTACAAACAAGTACAATATGCATTTAGCAATGTGATTTAAGGTAGATATTAAGGCAATATTTCTTATGTAACTTTCGATATAGTAAGAGGGTCAGGGACAGGACTCAGGAGGGGAAAGAAATGAGAATAGGTAGGCAAACACACATGAAACTGACACTGACAGCAGTGTGCAGTAGCACAGATAATGATGACACCTCACCAACACATCCCAGTGACAGTCTGTCCCCATGCCAGGTGGTTCCTTCAGTCCACCCCAGTCCAAACAGCACTGACAGTCCCGGCTCCAGGCTTGCCTTGCTCCCATCCTGCAGACCCACACACAAGGCTCCAGCCACTCCCTTGCGCCATGACATCACATGACATGCTCAGGCTCCACCACTGCCAGACCCGCTACTGTAGCAGGCACTGGGATATTCCCGGCTGTCTCAGCCTGGAACTGCGTGTGCGCAGTTCCGAACGGAGTGTCACAGCCATATTTTTAACTGGCAAAGTTTTCCTGTCCCTGGCATTTACTGGCAGGAGAAAAGTGCAATTTTTTTACTGGCTGCCAGCAAAAATACTGACGGTTGGCAACATTGAACTGCACCCCTCTTCTGCACATACTACCCACCGCCATACACTCCACACCCCTCTCCTACATGTACCACCCACCACCATACACTCCTCACCCCTCCTCTACACGTACCACCCACTGCCATACACTCCACACCCCTCTCCTACATGTACCACCCACCACCATACACTCCTCACCCCTCCTCTACACGTACTACCCACCGCCATACACTCCACACCCCTCTCCTACATGTACCACCCACCACCATACACTCCTCACCCCTCCTCTACACGTACCACCCACTGCCATACACTCCACACCCCTCTCCTACATGTACCACCCACCACCATACACTCCTCACCCCTCCTCTACACGTACTACCCACCGCCATACACTCCACACCCCTCTCCTACATGTAACACCCAGCGCAATACACTCTGCACCCTTTTCCTACACATGTACCACCACTTGTCATACACTTGGCACCCCTCTCCTTCACATACCACTCACTGCCATACACTCCGCACCCCTTTCCTGCCCATACCACCCACCGCCATACATTCCGCACTCCTCTGCTGCACATACCACCCACTGCCATATATTCCACACCTGTTTCCTGCACATAAGAAATTAAAGCCTCATGCGCTGCCTGAAATCCTAAAAGTAAATGAAAAAAAAAGTGCTTCACTGTTAAAAAATGAAAGATAAAAAAACCAACAAACCCTCCCCAACTCATCCAACACATTTAGTAAAAAGTGGAAATTGGTTGGGACCTTAACAAAGCCATGGCCTGGTAAGGTCATGTATTTCCTTCCCAGGGGACTTTAAATGAAACCATGGCCTGGTAAGGTTATACGTTTCCATCCCTGTTGAATTCAAAGAAAGGGGGCAAGGGGGAAAGGGGGACATTGGGACTTTACATGAAGTACGTGGTAACAAAGAAATAAATGGTGAACCGATAGGAATTTTATTGATCGTTGCAGTAGGACTTACAGAAAATGTAGGTTGCAATGATAAACAAGGTGATAACAATACATGATAATGGTAGTAGTAGTAGTAATGGTAAAACATGGTAATAACATGAATATCATGAATGTTAACATGAAGTATCACAATAAAACTCCAGAGTTCACCATAGCATGGTTGGATAAAAGCATATGCAGCATAATACCTGCAGGACCAAGGCCTTCTTACAACTATTAAGATAATAATAGCTTTAAAATATGAGTATATTTGATAGAAGCACAGCATTGGATGGCTCTACGCATTTCGTGGCCTTTATACTACTCGTCAGGAGCAAAGCACATGATAAATCTATAATAAAGGAGTTGTATGATAGTCAAAAGTAAAGTAAAATAAATCAGAATAATGAAAAGCATGAACGGGGGTGGGGTAAACAGAAAACCCACACCTAGTGCATGCTTACTCACTCAGATAAGTGTATTGATGGTATGGTGGGTAGGTGCTGCAAGCCAACCGTATGCACCTCCATAGAGGACGACCCAAGAGGCTGCAGCCCAGGTAGGCATAGAAATACCACGGAGCATTCCTGTGAAGAGGGTGGAAAGAGGGTGGAAAAATAAAGACCATCAAAGAGGTTGCAAAGGTGTGCATGGAGTGAAGGGATAGAAAGGGATGAATAGAGAACCTTGATATGAAAAGAAAGGGGGAGTGCAAAAGTGAGGGATCACCAAGCCAAAATGAGGAGGTACCCAACACATTAGAAAAAGTGCCTCAATACCAAATGGATGACACATTAACCCCAATAAGGGTAAATGAGAATGATATCAAATCCACAAGTGCATATTTAAATAAATGAAATAAAAAAGAAAATATATAAACACCCACCAGCACCTCTAGTCAGCAGGCAGTGAGATAGATGATAATCAAATATATTGATGTAACAATAAATATATGAACAATCACAATATAAATAAATCACAAATAAAGGTGTAAACAAAGAACACCTGGCTGACCATCAAACACTGTACATATGTGTAAAATGTATCAAATGTTCGGAACATAAATATAGTGAAAAGCTCAATCAGTGATGCATATTCCAGTGTTATGGAGTGATCCCACTTTACAATGTCAATCCATATAGTGAAACTTCAAGGCAATCCACCACAGTGCTAACACTCACCCCTTCTTTTAGACCTATATAATATACAGGCAAAAAACACTCAAATAGTCTCCATGGTCATTCCATTATATCCAATATGCTTCCATGGAAATACACAAATGTCCCCTTCAGATGGTTCACTCAGATATAGATAGATGCTTCCCATAGTGTAGAATGCTCTAATAACCCGATAAAAGGCAATAAAATTACACTCACAAAAAAGGGCTCCAAGAATCCATAAACCACATGTAATACAGAGACTGGGTGTACCAATATGGCAGCTTCCAGCTGCGTGCCAGATGTGACGTCACCACACTTCCATCCTACGTGTTACGTCATGCACTTTGTGGCTTCATGTGGGAATTTACACCACTGATTGAACTTTTTTTCACTATAGTTATATTTCGTTGAATATTTTATACATTTTGCACACATATATTTGATGGTCAGCCGGGTGTTCATTGTTTACACATTTATTTGGGTTTTATTGATATTGTCATATATTATCATCTATCTCACTGCCTGCTGACTAAAGGGGCTGGTAGGTGTTTATATATTTTCTTTTTCATTTCATTTATTTAAATATGCACTTGTGGATATAAACTAATTCTCATTTACCCTTATTGGGGTTCATCCGCTGTAAACTAATAATACGTAAAAAGCAGCAACTCTGCTATGAGATATACACAGAAAAACAGTAAATGTTAAAGAATAGAGCTGCGCTCTCTCAACTAATTATAGCAATGAGTGACAAATACCAAACCATAGTGCTAATAACATAAAAACCAGTGATAAGAAATAACATAAGTAGTAATGATAAACCACTTAATGCCCATATAATATAAACCAGTAATCTCAAAATGTCAAATCATATGATGATCTTATTAGTCCACAAGAACCAGTATAGGCTAGAAAAAATTCAAACAGGCAGCATGTAATAGCATCACATCACCCATGCAAGCAAAGGTGCAAATACTCATTGAATAGAAATCCTCCTCATAATGATAGCAATCACACTGGCAAACAAAGTGACTATCCACCACCACATGAATATCATGCTTACCAGCTTACACAAGCTGAATTGCTTGTGGCTAATACCCAGCCAGTTTCCTCCACGGATGGCGAGCAGATGGCAACTCTAACCAGATGAGCTTTCACAGCACATAGGCAAAACGGATGATCGTATCCGTCCTCTGGATTCAAGGATCCTCACTCAGGCAATCCGTAAAAGAGATACTCTCCTTTTTGTCATGTGCTGTTGACTTTCACGCCTTTGATGGATGTCCTTGGTTATGTTCATTGAATATGCTGAAGATGTAACTGCTTTTTTCTTTTTTTCTTAATATTCCAATAAAACTTTTTCATTGTTAAAAAAAAAAAGAGAGATACTCACCATAGTGTAAAACAAAATTTAATGGATAAAACGTAATGCACTTACATCAAGAATCGAATGTGCAGGCAAAATATTGTAAAAAGCCGGCCGGCTATATCAAACTCCCATCCTTCCGGGATATCAAACAGCGCAGTGACGTCAGCACGCCGCTCCTCCCGACGTGTTATGTCACAATATAACGCTGTCCTGGGGTACGGGCAGCATGCTGACTCTGCAAAATATATACACAAAAAAACACGCCTCGGTCTAAGCCTCGAGCGATAGCACCAGCATTCACCATCTTTGAAAAGGGAGCATCGCCAGTAGTGGCGGGCAAACTATCTTAGTCCCCATCGACTCCACAGATCTTACCATCTTTAAATAGGGAGCACCACAATAGTAGCAGACAAACTATGCTAATCACCATCCAGAAAGCAAAAGCAAAAAGGGTATGTTATATTAAATAAACCCTATAAAGGGATATTCCAAAGTGACGCCATAAGGCGACCTCTAGTGGTATAACCCCAAATAGCCTAAGTAAAAAATAAAAAATTGTATTCATAACATAGAATCCTAAAAGAGGATAAAACATAGTTCTAATACAGATGACCCATAGTGTTCAGATTAAGAATCATCTCTCTTGTGAATAATAAACAACAGGCAAACTTAATGTTATCTCATATTAGCTACATTAAAACATAAAGTTCAATGTTAGCTATGACTATAAATAACTAAACAACCTGAGGCCCAGAGCAAGTTCACAAACAGTAATAAAACGTCATTATCATTACGAGTTATCAATAAAAGAATTGACATTGACATCAACGTTCAACCCAAACGGAGTGTACGATTTAATTTTAACCACTTCGTGCCGAGGCCAATTCTGACATTTCTGTCCTACATGTAAAATTCATCATTTTACATGTTCACCCTAGAGAATACAATGGCGGTCATCGCAACTTTTTATCTCGCGCGGTATTTGCGCAGCAATTTTTCGAACGCGTTTTTTTTTCATGCTTAAAAAAAAACCCAAAACATTAAAGTTAGCCCAATTGTTTTGCATATTGTGAAAGATGAAGTTATGCCGAGTAAATAGATACCTAACATGCAAAATTGCACACACTCGTGGAATGGCGCCAAACTTTGATACTTAAAAATCCCCCATAGGCGACGCTTTCAAATTTTTAACTGGTTACATGTTTCAAGTTACAGAGGAGGTCTAGGGCTAGAATTATTTCTCTCGCTCTAACATTCGCGGCGATAGCTCACATGTGTGGTTTGAACACCGATTTCATATGTGGGCGGGACTTACGTATGCGTTCGCTTCTACGTGCGAGCACACGCGGACAGGGACACTTTAATTTTTTTAATTTTTTTTATTGTTAATTTGACTTTTATTTTTTTCGTTTGACATTTAAAAAAAAAAAAAAATTTTGATCACTTTTATTCCTATTACAAAGAATGTAAACATCCCTTGTAATAGGAATCTGGCACGATCGGTCCTTTTTACAGTGAGATATGGGGTCAATAGGACCCCCACATCTCACCTCTAGGCTGGGAAGCCCAAAATTAAAAAAAAAAACAAAAAACGATCACCGCTTCCCAGCCGAAGCGGTGCCGTTTTTTGAATGCAGAGGCCGGGCGTGACGTCATAACATCGCGCCCGGCCTCCGAACAATCATAGAGACTCCGGCGACCATCTGGTCCGCTGGAAATCTCTATGTTCACCATCCGGGGCTGGCGGATCCTGTGTCCGACTCACCGATGGAAGCAGTGAGTCGGTACAAGCACCGGAGGGCGGCGGGAGGGGGGGCGTCCCCTCCCGCCGCCCGTAAGAACGATCAAGCGGTGGAACAGCTGCTATGATCATTCTTATGGTGTAGGGAATCGCCGGCGGAAAAAGCCGATATCTGAATGATGTCTGTAGCTACAGGCATCATTCAGATATAGCCCCGCAAATTCGAGGACGTCCCAGGATGCCCTACGGGCGCGAAGTGGTTAAAAATCCAGGACATCTCAAGCTTAGAGATGCCTCAAAGTAAAGAGCTGCTCCTCTATTGCGGACTGAATTTATCTATCCCCAAAAATATAGTGTTGGTGTGATCTCTGTTGTGGACTATCAGGTAATGTTTGGAATTTGAGTGTTTAGCGAAACCTTTTCTAATATTATTTATGTGTTTATTAAGTTGGACCTGGGGTGGACGCTTGGATCCGCCCACATATTGCAGTCCACAGGGGCACTGCAAAAAGTAAATTATTCCTGTAGTGGAGCACGTGACAAAGGGCTCTATTTTAAATTCAACCGAGGTGCTATTAGAAACAAAACTATTCGTCCTTATATTTCTACACCCATTTATGATGGTAATAGCCAGTGAGGTGATGAAAAAAAATAGACTTTTTCTGTGGAGGGTCTAGAACATTGGGGGGTAACTTATCTCTAAGAGAGGGAACACCTCTAAAGATAACCTGAGGTTTATTGGGCAAGATAGTGTTCAAAACCCTATCATTGCCCAAAATGTGCCAATGTTTCTGGATCAGGTGTTTAACATTCCGATGCTGAATGGAAAAATTTGTGACAAAAGGATTTAGAAAGGGGTCTCCTTCCTTGCATCATGAGGTCTCTCTTTTAACAGGTGAGCCCTAAATATCTGGGCAACTTTATTCAAGGTATCCCGTAAGGACTTCAAGGTATAACCCTTTTCAACAAATCTATGAGTTAAAATGTCTGCCTGTACCAGAAATTCACTTGGCTCAGTGCAATTGCACTTAAGTCTCATGTACTGGCTCTTAGGGACTGACCTAAGCCAGGGAGCATGGTGGCAGCTATCCACTGGGATTTACGAATTTCTGTCAGTGGGTTTAATGTAAGTAGAGGGGACAAACTTATGACCACTGACAAATCTTAAGATCTAAAAAATTGATCTCCATACGATTTGCCTTGTGACTCCCCCTATTGTTAGTATTAGGTAAACACATACATTCCAGAAGATCTGTCTCACTGTTATTCCATAGGAGGAGGATGTCATCTATATATCTTGCCCACAGGACCACCTGTGGTCTCAGTTGGACATAGAGGACATCCTCCTCCCACCGGGCCATTAAGAGGTTCGCCAAACTAACATATTTAGCCCCCATGGCTACACCTCTATCCTGCCCAAAAAATTGATCATTGAACCAAAAATAATTGTGCGTAGCAGCAAACTCAAGCAGTTTTATAATCTGACTCCTTGGAAGACAATAGACAAGTTCTAAATAGTGATTACCAGCGGCCAAACCCTGATCATGGGGTATCACTGTATATAATGAAGTGACATCAGCTGTCACTAGCTGTGACAGAACCCACTGTCACTGTGTGTTTTGGAGGGGGTGTGGGCTGGCCTCCTACCCACAGACTATGGCCCAGCAGAGAACATGAGATTTGGAGGGCTATTTGCCGTCTCCTGCAACCAGGAGAAGATGCCACCTCCAGACATTTGTGTCCACGGCCCCCGGTTCATCGTGAGCGCGGTGTCTGTGGCCGGGCTCTTGGAGCCATTTCTGGCTACTTAAACCTATTGGCCCAGCTGGGCTAAATATATACTTTTATTCCACAAAAAATGTACTTTTAGCTGATAAAGGCATATATAAGATGGCAGTATGCCCAAAGCGTGGGTCTACGAGACTTGGGGACAAAATGGCATTGGGATAATGTAATGAAGTCCCTATATAAGTTGCATCCCTTCTCCCCATCCTCCCCCTCTTGTTATTGTGTTTAAGTATGTTTTGTCATGGCACGTAGACAAAAGATGTGGAGACACGTCCCAGCTGGGGATGTGTAACGACAGGCTGCCTGCTTGTCATAATCGCTTTATGTGTTTCAACTGTAGTTTCTGTTTGAATGTACAAGTGTTGAGTTTCCATTGGTTCTTCCTTACCCCCTACCCCCTCTATGACAAGGCTAAGGGGAGTGTCCCTAACTGTGTTTAAAAGTGTATGTTTTGTACTTAATAAACAGTTTATGCTCTGAATTTTTTAACCCTAAACATCTGTGTGGTTTGACTCAAAATTAGGGGTTAAGGGCTGGTTATGGCGAGTCTGCCAGCTGAGGGTGCGTTTGGAGAACAGGAGACACAGTTCTGTCGGAGGTGCTCAGACGGGGTATCTGGGATCCCGTCGCACCAGCCACATCCCTTCCCGAGGTTTGAACTCTGATAATAAGTTAATAATATGTCGGGTGTCTTTGATAAAAGAGTACATTTTCTGCACAAGAGGCTGCAAAAAAAAGTCAATATATCTACCCCACTGGGGCGTAACAGGGGCAACCCGGGGGGCAGGTTAGACTCTTATAGATTTTTGGCAAATAGTAAATGATGGATGTTTGTGGTGCCTTAGGCACCAAAAAGGCCTTTTCTTTCTTATTCAAAATGCTTAATCCAAAACCCTTATTGACAATCCTCTTCAATTCCCCCTTGTACTTAGCTCCCAGATCTGAAAGTAAGGGATTGTAGGTATCACTATTACCTACAATCCTAAGGATTTCTGTTGTACAATCCTTTTTATCCAATATCACAATCCCTCCTCCCATACCCGCTGGTCGAATGACCAATTCCTTGTTAATACATAAGGAGTCTATACCCATCTCTTCGTTGTTAATACATAAGGAGTCTATACCCATCTCGAGATCCTTTCGGATTCTAACATTCTGATATTTGATTCGATCTAGGTCTCTCAGAACCACATCTCGAAAGACCTTAAAGGAAGGAGGGAGAGTGGCTGGAGGATTAAATACAGAAGCGTTAGATAAACCAGAGTGTTGAAACTCAACTGAGGTGGGTCTATTTTCTTTAATAGGGTTAGTAATAAAATACCGTTTAATGTTTAATTTGCGCACATATTTGTGCACGTCCATGTAGGTCTGAAATTTCAACCCCTTATCCAAAACCATTTTTTCAGAGTCTGTCAACACCTTAGAACTGAGATTGTAAATACCAGTTCCGATTAGGTCCTTTTTCTTTTTTGATTGTACCCACCTCCCCCCTCTAGTTCCTCTCTTTGTTCCACCGGTCTTTTGATACCCTGACTGGGTTTGGGAAAACCCCAATTTTGGTGTACTTAACCAGTTACCAACTGGCCCATAGCCAAATGATGGCTGCAGGGCGGTTGGATAACTCTGGGATCACATACTATGACGTGATCCCAGAAAACCGCTCCCGCGCGCCCCCTGGGCCGCGCACACGGGAACATCCGTGACAAATGACGGAGCGATCACATGTAAACAAACCGGCATCATGTCATGACGCTGGTTCCTCTCTCCCCTCTCTGTACCGATCGGTACAGAGGGGAAGGGATCGGATGGCAGCAGCGCTGTGGGCTGGATGTGTAGTGCCCCCAGCACTGCTCTGTGACATGTGCAGTCACAGCCATGGATCCATCCATCCATGCTCAGCCATCCCTCCATGCTCAGCATTACCCTGCACTACTCTGCAATTCCCTCTGCAATACTCTGCAATTCCCTGTGCAATACTCTGCAATACTCCGCAATACCCCGGAATACTCTGCAATACTCTGCAATACCCTGCAATACTCTGCAATACCCCGCAATACTCTGCAATACCCCGCAATACCCCGCAATACTCCGCAATACCCCACAATACTCTGCAATACTCTGCAATACTCTGCAATACCCTGCAATACTCTGCAATACCCTGCAATACCCTGCAATACTCTGCAATACCCTGCAATACTCTGCAATACCCTTCAATACTCTGCATTACCCTGCAATAACCTGCAATACCCTGCAATACTTTGCAATACCCTGCAATACCCTGCAATACCCTGCAATACTCTGCAATACCCCGCAATACTCTGCAATACTCCGCAATACCCTGCAATACTCTGCAATACCCCGCAATACCCCGCAATCCCCTGCAGTACCCTGCAATGCCCTGCAACGCCCTGCAATACCCTGCAACACTCCAGAATACCCTGCAATACTCTGCAATACCCTGCCATACCCTGCAATAATCTGCCATACCCTGCCATACCCAGCCATACTCTGCCATACCCAGCCATACTCTGCAAAACCCAGCCATACTCTGCCATACCCAGCCATACTCTGCCATACCCAGCCATACTCTGCAATACTCGGTGATACCCAGCCATACTTTGCCATACCCAGCCATACCCAGCCATGCTCAGCCATACCCAGCCATACTCTGCCATGCTCAGCCATACTCGGCTGTACTCGGCCTCTGTATGTGGCCAGGCTGTGGAAGTCTCACACATTCGGTATCACCATACTCAGGAGAAGTAGGAGAATATATTTCGGGGTGTCATTTTTGGTATGTACATGCTATGTGTTAGAAATATTGTATAAATGGACAACTTTGTGTTTAAAAAAAAAATGCGTTGTAACCACTTCCTGCCCGCCGGCCGTCATACGACGTCCTTGACTTTGTGCGGGGATATCTGAATGATGCCTGCAGCTACAGACATCATTCAGATATCAGCTTTTTCAGCCGGCGATTCCCTACACCATAAGAATGATCATAGCGGCTGTTCCACTGCTTGATCGTTCTTAGGGAGACGAGAGGGGATGTTCCCCCCTCCCGCCGTCCTCCGGTGCTTCTACCGACTCACTGCTACGATCCAAGCCAGGATCTTTTTTTTTATTTCAGGCTTCCCAGCCTAGAGGTGAGATGTGGGGTCTAATTGACCCCATATCTCACTGTAAAGAGGACCTGTCATGCCACATTCCTATTACAAGGATGTTTACATTCCTTGTAATAGGAATAAAAGTGATCAAAAAATTTATTTTTTGGGCAAAGGCGTCAAACTAATATAAATAAAGTAAAATGAATAAAAAAATAAATAAATACATTTCCCCCCGTGTCCCCGTGTGCTCGCATGCAGAAGTGAACGCATACATAAGTCCGATCCACATATGAAAATGGTGTTCAAACCACACATGTGAAGTATCGCTGCGATTGGTAGAGCGAGAGCAATAATTTTGGCCCTAGACCTCCTCTGTAACTCAAAACATGTAACCAGTACAAAATTTTAAAGCGCCGCCTATGGGGATTTTTAAGTAGCGAAGTTTGGTGCCATTCCACGAGCGTGTGCAATTTTGAAGGGTGACATGTTAGGTATCTATTTACTCGGCATAACTTCATTATTCACATTTTGCAAAAACAGTGGGCTTACTATACTATTTTGTTTTTTTTTTAAAGGACAAAATGTTTTTTTTCCAAAAAAAAGCGTTCGAAAAATTGCTGCGCAAATACCGTGCAAGATAAAAAGTTTCAACGACCGCCATTGTATTCTCTAGGGTCTTTGCTAAAAAAAAACATATATATATATATATATATATATATATATATATATATATAATGTTTTGGGGTTCTATGTAATTTTCTAGCAAATAAATGATGATTTTTACATGTAGGAGAGAAATGTCAGAATTGGCCTGGGCACTCCAGAACGCCTGAAGGTGCTCCGTGCATGTTGGGCCTCTGTATGTGGCCACGCTGTGTAAAAGTCTCACACATGTGGTATCGCCGTACTCAGGAGTAATAGCAGAATGTGTTTTGGGGTGTAATTTGTGGTATGCATATGCTGTGTGTGAGAAATAACCTGCTAATGTGACAATTTTGTGAAAAAAAAAATCTTGATTTTGCAAAGAATTGTGGGAAAAAATGACAACTTCAAAAAACTCATCATACATCTTTCTAAATACCTTGGAATGTCTTCTTGCCAAAAAGGGGACATTTGGGGGGTATTTATGCTTTTCTGGCATGTTAGGGTCTCAATTTTCAGATATTGGCACCATAGCTTTTGGACTCTATAACTTTCACAAAGACCAAATAAAATCCACCGAGTTGGGTTATTTTTACCAAAGATATGTAGCGGTAAAAATTTTGGCCAAAATATATGAAGAAAAATGACTAATTTGCAAGGTTTTATAACAGAAACGAAGAAAAATGCATTTTTTTTACAGAATTTTCGGTCTTTTTTCTTTTATAGCGCAAAAAATAAAGAGCCCAGCGGTGATTAAATACCACCAAAAGAAAGCTCTATTTGTGTGAAAAAAAGGACAAAAATTTCATATAGGTACAGTGTTGCATGACTGAGTAATTGTCATTCAAAATGTGAGAGCACCGAAAGCTGAAATTGGTCTGGTTATTAAGGGGGTTTAAGTGCCCAGTGGTTAAATAACTGGACCAGTTCTATTGGAATTCCCCATGGAATTCTCACCATAGGAATCCTGAGTGGTATTATGGTGACCTCTATCCCCGATATGATTGGCCTAAAATAGTTTGGTCCGTCTGCTTCATTGGGGCCCTCCCTATCCTGCAATGGAAAGAAATTATTATGAGTAGTGATATTATAGTCATAATCAATTCCACCTTCCTCTCCTTCATACTGACAAGAAGGACCATATTGATTACGTTCCTGCCCATACATCTGGGAAGGGCCAGAACCCCGATGGCTCATCTGTCCCTGAATCCAATTTGGAGGCGCATTGTTAGCCTGACTCAGGCCTTGTGCAGACACAGGACCCTGCCCCATATATAAGGATCCTTCCAGATAACATTTGGTTGTAGTTGAACTACAGGCATACCTCCCATAACTCAATCAACAGTATGAGGTGTTGTGTTCATTATAGGGTTCTCATTGGCTGCTTGTTCTGCTGCAAATTTTTTTTTTTGCCACTCAAAAACCATCCCCATTTGGTGGTCTCCCACATTCTTATTGAATTTTTTCTTTTTTTTTTCTTTTTTGTTCCCTTTCCTCCTTCTCAAGAAGTTTTAAGAGACTTTGGGATCTTTCCCTATATTTGTCACTATCTTTTGAAGGGACCAATTTATCTTTAATGGATTTAATCTCTTCATTAAAATGTAATAATTTGTTGGTTTTCCTCTCTACCAAAAACTTCAAAAAATTGACCCCTGCTTCATTAAAATATTTATACCACTCCTCCAGTTTAACCTCACCCTTCTGGGGGCAAACTTCACACTTTTCTAGTGTGTTGGATAGGTTGGAGAGGGGTTGATTTTTTATCTGTAGTTGTTTAGCAAAGCAGCACTTTTTCTTCCTCTCCTACACATACTACCCACCTCCATACACGCCACACCATTCTCCTGAATAGGGATGAGCTTCGAGTTCGAGTCGAACATGAGTTCAACTCGAACATCGGCTGTTCAATCGTTCAACGAAGATCGAAGATTATAGGCCGTTCACGCCAAATTCGAGCGGCGCGTCATCGCAGTGGTTTGCTGGCTGATGATTGGCCAAGCATGCATTATGACCCGCATGCTTTGACCAATCACAGGGCCGTAAGCAAACAGAGCCATAATTGGCCAAAGGCAGGGTGCCTTTGGCCAATTATGGCTCAGGGTATTAAGTACACGCCCCACACTATATAAGGCCGCCTGCACGTTGGCCGTGTGTAGTGTGTTCCGGCGTTCAGAGAGAGAGAGAGAGAGAGAGAGAGAGTGTCATTTAATTTCATTTAGATAGATTGAGCAGACAGTTGATTCAGTTAGTTCCAGTATATTTAGTATATACAGTGGCTTGCGAAAGTATTCGGCCCCCTTGAACTTTTCAACCTTTTGCCACATTTCAGGCTTCAAACATAAAGATATAAAATTTTAATTTTTTGTGAAGAATCACCAACAATTGGGACACAATTGTGAAGTGAAACAAAATCTATTGGATATTTTAAACTTTTTTAGCAATTAAAAAACTGAAAAGTGGTGCGTGCAAAATTATTCGGCCCCTTTACTTTCAATGCAGCAAACTCACTCCAGAAGTTCAGCGAGGATCTCTGAATGATCCAATGTTGTCCTAAATGACTGATGGTGATAAATAGAATCCACCTGTGTGTAATCAAGTCTCTGTATAAATGCACCTGCTCTGTGATAGTCTCAGGGTTCTGTTGAAAGCGCAGAGAGCATCATGAAGACCAAGGAACACACCAGGCAGGTCCGTAATACTGTTGTGGAGAAGTTTAAAGCCGGATTTGGATACAAAAAGATTTCCTAAGCTTTAAACATCCCAAGGAGCACTGTGCAAGCGATCATTTTGAAATGGAAGGAGTATCAGACCACTGCAAATCTACCAAGACCTGGCTGTCCCTCTAAACTTTCAGCTCAGACAAGGAGAAGACTGATCAGAGATGCAGCCAAGAGGCCCATGATCACTCTGGATGAACTGCAGAAAACTACAGCTGAGGTGGGAGAGTCTGTCCATAGGACAACAATCAGCCGTACACTGCACAAATCTGGCCTTTATGAAAGAGTGGCAAGAAGAAAGCCATTTCTCAAAGATATCCATAAAAAGTCTCGTCTAAAGTTTGCCACAAGCCACCTGGGAGACACACCAAACATGTGGAAGAAGGTGCTCTGGTCCGATGAAACCAAAATCGAACTTTTTGGCCACAATGCAAAACGATATGTTTGGCGTAAAAGGAACACAGCTCATCACACTCAACACACCATCCCCACTGTCAAACATGGTGGTGCCAGCATCATGGTTTGGGCCTGCTTTTCTTCAGCAGGGACAGGGAAGATGGTTAAGATTGAGGGGAAGATGGATGCAGCCAAATACAGGACCATTCTGAATGAAAACCTGTTGGAGTCTGCAAAAGACCTGAAACTGGGACGGAGATTTATCTTCCAACAAGACAATGATCCCAAACATACAGAAAAATCTACAAAGGAATGGTCCACAAATAAACGTATCCAGGTGTTAGAATGGCCAAGTCAATGTCCAGACCTGAATCCAATCGAGAATCTGTGGAAAGAGCTGAAAACTGCTGTTCACAAACGCTCTCCATCCAACCTCACTGAGCTCGAGCTGTTTTGCAAGGAAGAATGGGCAAGAATTTCAGTCTCTTGATGTGCAAAACTCATAGAGACATACCCCAAGCGACTTGCAGCTGTAATCGCAGCAAAAGGTGGCTCTACAAAGTATTAACGCAAAGGGGCCGAATAATTTTGCACGCCCCACTTTTCATTTTTTTATTAGTTAAAAAAGTTTCAAAAATCCAAAAGATTTCGTTCCACTTCACAATTGTGTCCCACTTGTTGGTGATTCTTCACAAAAAAATAAAAATTTTATATCTTTATGTTTGAAGCCTGAAATGTGGCAAAAGGTTGAAAAGTTCAAGGGGGCCGAATACTTTCGCAAGCCACTGTATATATATATATATATATATATATATATATATATACACATTCCAGGCTTTGTATATATATATATATATATATATATACATTCAGGTCCATAAATATTGGGACATCGACACATTTCTAGTCTTTTGGCTCCATACACCACCACAATGGATTTGAAATGAAATAAATATGTGCTTTAACTGCAAACTTTCAGCTTTAATTTGAGTGTACTTACATCCAAATCAGGTGAACGGTGTAGGAATTACAACAGCTTGTATATGTGCCTCCCACTTTTTAAGGGACCAAAAGTAATGGGACAATTGGCTGCTCAGCTGTTCCATGGCCAGGTGTGTGTTATTCCCTCATTATCCCATTTGCAAGGAGCAGATAAAAGGTCCAGAGTTCATTTCAAGTGTGCTATTTGCATTTGGAATCTGTTGCTGTCAACTCTCAATATGAGATCCAAAGATCCAAAGACTCTGTACCGGCATGTGGAAGGCAATGTCTTAAAAAAACACAATAAGTGTAGCGCTAATAAATGGAAAATGTTAAAACAACAGTTCCAAGTATAAATGTTGTGGAGGAGTCATCAATATATACATGGATGAAAAATCTTCAGAAAGACACTTCAAGCAAAGATGTATATCATCTGAGATGAAAACAGACACACCACCACCAAATATGAAGAGGCTTACCGGATGGAGTGGACCCAAAGGGGCGTACGCTGGATTGGGTCAGATAGGCTTAGGTGGTGAGTGGCTGGGGATGGCCCGGGAAGGCGATGGTGGTGGATGGACCCACGCATTGCTGTATCACTCAAGGCGATGCAGGAACCCAGAGGAATGTGTGGACCAGACCACACATTGTTGTCTCACTCAAAATGATGTTGAAGGAGGTTGATAGAGAATGGAAAAAAGGAGAAGGCCATATAGTGTAAATCCGTTTAAGGAAAGAATTTATTATGATTAACTGGTCACAAAACCATAAAAATTATCATAAACAAGTGAAGGCGTGTGGTAGCGTGTAATATATAATTAAAGGAAGGTAAAAGTGAAGCCGTTCGTAAAGAACGGAAGACGGCGCAGTGGTGTGCGCGTGCATCGAGGCATGTAAACAATACCGCGCATGCGCGTGACGTACGTGATGCGTGTGAAGTGATGAAAGGGCGTCAGTATGAGGGCGGACCTCAATGAGGAAAATAACGTAAACATCCGGAAATTAAACACATAGTAGGTGTGCGTGGTGGATGACGTCAGTGCGTTGTTATGGAAACAACCATAACCCGGATGTTAAAGGCATCGCTGCCCGGCAACGTTATGCACATAACCCAGGAGTGCAAACAGTGACCAGGAAGTGCATATAGTGGCCCCAAATAGATAAAATAAGTGTAAATAGGAACGTGATCTAAAGGAAGTATATGGGGTAAAGTTATAAAACAATAAACGTGTGTATGTACACATAAAGTGTCACGAAAATTATAAAACAATAAACGTGTGTATGTACACATAAAGTGTCACGAAACGATGGCATGTGATGGCATGAAAACTAAAATATGAAAGTGGTGAAAATAATAATGATAAAAAACGGAAAAAGGAGGAGAATGAACCCGTCTAAGACCGTGTATATGTGCACAATTATGGAGTGGATTCCCATAATGATACATAGAAAATACAAAAATGATATTCACTGGATGTACATATACAGTAAATACAGTACACTTAAATGTGCAATTAAAATATACATGTGCAGTATGGCCTTGAAAAATATATCTTTATGACATAGCTTTCAAACAATAAAGTGGAGAAAAATAAAAAATATAAAAATAAAAATAATAATAATAAAAATATATTTTGTTAAAACAGGAGAGAGCGGAAACAAAGGGACATCAAGCTTTATTAATAAAAGCGTTAACGTCTAATTCAACGTTAATACCCAATGGGAAAAGTGTGCGGAGCTCATGGATCCAGAAGGTCTCCAACCGGGAAACACCCCTGGTCATGGCACCGCCCCTCCACGGAGGAACATACCTGTCAATTATGACAAATTGTGTCCACTTCATAACGCGATTATGATGTAACTTGTAGTGTCGGGGGACGGTGTGTTTAGTGTCCCCGTTCTTTATGAGGGCAATGTGTTCCGCTACTCTTATAGCAAAAGAGCGAATGGTGCGGCCCCACATATTGTTTCCCACAGTGGCATGTAATTAGATAAACAATGTAACTGGTGGTACAAGTGCAGAACTGTTTAATGGAATATCTTTTGTGGGTGACCGATGAAGTAAAGGACACAGTTTTCCTACCAATGCCAGAATTGTGTTGACACACAATACATTTTCTACATGAGTAGAATCCTTCCATCTCATGGAAAAGTGGCTGACGTATGGGGGGATTAATAATATTGGGAGCAATTTTGCTCTGCAAAGTGGGGGCTTTTTTTTTGCTTTTTATTTTATTGAGGCAGGGATTAATATCCTTGGTATCCTCATTACCAAGAAACGCAATAAACTTTCCATACTGGATGGTGAAATCAAGGAGATTAAAGATAAACTTTTAACTCACAAGAATTCCCCTGAATACACTGTTCTTTCTTCCAATCTCCAGAAATATCTTGAGAAGGAAGACAAAGAACAGAGAAATAAAAAGCAAAAAAAGTACACCAGGGATATGGGGGACTATAGAACAGGGAATGTGTTTGGTTGGCAGAAACTTCTCGCCTCCAATTCCACTGTCACCACCAATGCACCTTCTTAGGTGGATCCTCCTAGTACTTCTCTATCAAGAACGGGTGGCATAGAAGCTCAATCTATAAACATTCCTGTGTATACGAGAAGGAGAAATGATTCTAGATATGAATCTCCTCCACGCCCCAGAACATACCATCATGATCCCAATACCCCTCAAGGCAATCAGAGGGGTAGGGGTTATGGTAGAGGTTAACGGGGTGGTAGGGGACAACGAGGCCGCGGTATGCGCCCTTCTGAAATTTATTCAGAACCACGTGATGTTTCCCTATCCCGACAGGGTGCTTATGTTGACGCCTACCATAAAAATCCCCATCATTATGAACAACCCCCCCTTGCTACCCAGAACCGGTTCTTACCCCTCAGAGACACATGGGATGATGAATATAGAGATCACTACAGACATGACTCTGAGTTCAGATACGAACAGTCACCCCATGTTTACTATCCACCTAACAGTAATCAACATAGTGGACAGGTTTTTCAGGAGGACCAAAGACCAGCAAAAAGGGGTTCGGACCCAAGAGAGGCACAAGGGGAGGGCGGAGAATCCAAAGGAGGAAAAAGAAGGAGAATTTAAGGGGCCAAGGTGTTTTCAATTTAAGTGCCAAGCCACTGACCACAGAAGAGCTTTCTGTACTCGATAAGGGACTCAAATTTGCTCCTCCTAAGAAGCTCGATAAGTTTGGCACTTTTATTGATATCCATAAATACATACGCAAATTACACATTCAGCGCTATCTCATTTCCAACGCCGTCAGAGGCGAGAGTAGCGCCACATTTGGGACCGTTCATTCTGGTCTATCTAATCCCTCATTATTTACTCCACCTGTCCCCATGGCGTCATCGATCAGTATATTTAGGGATCTGGTCCTTAGGGATCTATCAAAACTTCCAGATAAGCCTATACGCCACCACCCGTTGTCTAGCACGGGTTTGAGGTCTTTGTGTCTACAAAAGGACCTTGTTATTCGCCCGGCTGACAAGGGTGGTGGCATTGTTGTTCTGGATAAGGATGACTATGTATCTGAGATGCACAGGATCCTTAATGAACCAGACACATATAAGATAATGTCTAACAATCCCACTACCCTATTTAAGAGAGAGCTGTCTGCCATCGTAAAGAAAGGTTATGACCAAAAGATTATAAATAAAAAGGAGAGAGACTTTTTGGTACCCTTGACACCCAGGGTTCCAACCATTTATTATTTGCCCAAGGTGCATAAAAACCCAGTACAACCCCCAGGCCGGCCTATCGTGAGTGGGATAGATTCTGTCACCTCACGTATAGGCCGGTATATTGATTTTTACCTACAACCTCTGGTGAGACGTATGCCTTCTTATTTTGAAGGATACGGGGGCCACTATACGTTTACTGGAAAGTCTATGAATTACAAGAAGACCATATCATTGCCACCGCTAATGTTGCTTCCTTATATACATGCATACCCCAGGACAAGGGTTTGGAAGCTGTCCGGTATTATCTAGAAAAGGAATCCAGTATTGCCCTGTTTCAGTGTTCCTTCATTATGGAACTATTAGAATTTGCCACCAAACGAAGTTATTTCTGGTTTGATCAACAATACTATCTTCAGTTGCGTGGCGTGGCTATGGGCGCCAAATTTGCCCCTAGCCTCGCCAACTTGTTTATGGCGAAGTGGGAGGAGGATGTCGTCTACGCCAACAGGAACCCTTCTCTCATCATGTGGGCCCGGTATATAGACGGCATCCTCCTCCTATGGAAGGGAAGTGCCGAATCATTAGATTCATTCTTTGTACATCTGAATGACAACGATCGTGGCATCTCCCTATCCCATACAGCCAGTAAACATTAAATTAATTTCTTGGATCTAGAAATCGAGATTTGCAATGGTGGTTTCCAGTTCCGGACACATTTTAAAGCCACAGACCGGAACAGCTTCATACCACCAGACAGCTGTCACCACAGGTCTTGGCTTGACTCAGTGCCACGCAGTCAATTCCTGAGACTGCAAAGAAATTGTTCAAACACTGATACCTTTAAGGCACAATCTGCACTCTTGAGGGCCAAGTTTATCGACAAGAATTATGACCCCCATCTTGTGGATCGTGAGCTCCAGTTTGCTCTCGAAACCAATAGGGAATCATTACTCGAAGAGAGGCCTAAGAAAGAACAGAGTGAGATCTTTAAGTGGTCTTTATTGACTTCTTTTTCTAACCAACATAGGCACATCAAAGCTATTCTCTCCAAGCATTGGGATATTCTTAAGAATGACCGTGTTTTGGGCACAGTTTTGCCCGATAGGGCGAAGGTCATCTTCAAGGGAGCCCCCACTTTGCAGAGCAAAATTGCTCCCAATATTATTAATCCCCCCATACGTCAGCCACTTTTCCATGAGATGGAAGGATTCTACTCATGTAGAAAATGTATTGTGTGTCAACACGATTCTGGCATTGGTAGGAAAACTGTGTCCTTTACTTCATCGGTCACTCACAAAAGATATTCCATTAAACAGTTCTGCACTTGTACCACCAGTTACATTGTTTATCTAATTACATGCCACTGTGGGAAACAATATGTGGGCCGCACCATTCGCTCTTTCGCTATAAGAGTAGCAGAACACATTGCCCTCATAAAGAACGGGGACACTAAACACACTGTCCCCCGACACTACAAGTTACATCATAATCGCGTTATGAAGTGGACACAATTTGTCGTAATTGACAGGTATGTTCCTCCGTGGAGGGGCGGTGCCATGACCAGGGGTGTTTCCCGGTTGGAGACCTTCTGGATCCATGAGCTCCGCACACTTTTCCCATTGGGTATTAACGTTGAATTAGACGTTAACGCTTTTATTAATAAAGCTTGATGTCCCTTTGTTTCCGCTCTCTCTCCTGTTTTAACAAAATATATTTTTATTATTATTATTTTTATTTTTATATTTTTTATTTTTCTCCACTTTATTGTTTGAAAGCTATGTCATAAAGATATATTTTTCAAGGCCATACTGCACATGTATATTTTAATTGCACATTTAAGTGTACTGTATTCACTGTATATGTACATCCAGTGAATATCATTTTTGTATTTTCTATGTATCATTATGGGAATCCACTCCATAATTGTGCACATATACACGGTCTTAGACGGGTTCATTTTCCTCCTTTTTCCGTTTTTTATCATTATTATTTTCACCATTTTCATATTTTAGTTTTCATGGCATCACGTCATCGTTTCGTGACACTTTATGTGTACATACACACGTTTATTGTTTTATAATTTTCGTGACACTTTATGCGTACATACACACGTTCATTGTTTTATAACTTTACCCCATATACTTCCTTTAGATCACGTTCCTATTTACACTTATTTTATCTATTTGGGGCCACTATATGCACTTCCTGGTCACTGTTTGCACTCCTGGGTTATGTGCATAACGTTGCCGGGCAGCGATGCCTTTAACATCCGGGTTATGGTTGTTTCCATAACAACGCACTGACGTCATCCACCACGCACACCTACTATGTGTTTAACTTCCGGATGTTTACGTTATTTTCTTCATTGAGGTCCGCCCTCATACTGACGCCCTTTCATCACTTCACACGCATCACGTACGTCACGCGCATGCGCGGTATTGTTTACATGCCTCGATGCACGCGCACACCACTGCGCCGTCTTCCGTTCTTTACGAACGGCTTCACTTTTACCTTCCATGAATTATATATTACACGCTCCCGCACGCCTTCACTTGTTTATGATAATTTTTATGGTTTTGTGACCAGTTAATCATTTTTTCCTTTTATTTCCTGGGCCCACATTGTAACTAAAGTGAGGCTTGGAACGCACGCCGGGCGGCCATCTTGGCCGGATACCGGAAGTGCTGTTTACATTCATGGAGCTGATTCCCATTAACACAGATGTGTCCCCTATATATGCTTTGGTGGCTACAGTGGGGGGAACCCCCCAGACGACGTCTATGAAGACGAAATGCGTCGGGTAGGACCCCACTGTCGCCACATCTTATTCTCAGCGCTGTTTTTATATCGATTTACATGTGAGTGTACATCCTTTTATTTTAATAAATTCTTTCCTTAAACGGATTTACACTATATGGCCTTCTCCTTTTTTCCATTCTCTATCAACCTCCTTTAACATCATTTTGAGTGAGACAACAATGTGTGGTCTGGTCCACACATTCCTCTGGGTTCCCGCATCGCCTTGTGTGATACAGCAACGCGTGGGTCCATCCACCACCATCGCCTTCCCGGGCCATCCCCAGCCACTCACCACCTAAGCCTATCTGACCCAATCCGGCGTACACCCCTTTGGGTCCACTCCATCCGGTAAGCCTCTTCATATTTGGTGGTGGTGTGTCTGTTTTCATCTCAGATGATATACATCTTTGCTTGAAGTGTCTTTCTGAAGATTTTTCATCCATGTATATATTGATGACTCCTCCACAACATTTATACTTGGAACTGTTGTTTTAACATTTTCCATAACGGACGTTTTCTCATTTTTATTTTTTGCTTTGTTGGTTGTGTTAGCTGCTTGCTTTCTTTACGGCAGCGCAGAATTGTTTTGTATATATCTTTCTGAAGGCAATGTCTTGGCCTCACTGGACAGGGCGGTCAGCGGTAAGGTGTATATTACTGCTGACTCATGATCCAGCAGGCATGGACAGGGACGTTACCTATCTTTCACGGTGCACTGGGTGACCCTGCTGGCAGCTGGAAAGGATGCAGGACAGGGCGCAGTATTGTTGGAGCTTGTTCCGCCACCGCGCCTCCAAAATGCTACTAGTGGTGATTCTAACACACCTCTCTCCTCCACCCCCTCCTCTTCTTCTTCCACCATGGCCTCTTCCTCTATAGATTTGTCCTCAGAACCAGCGGTTCCGCAGGGGCTATGCAAGCACTCAGGCAAAAAGATGTCACGCGGTGCTTAAGCTGGTGTGCTTAGGGGACAGGAGCCACCCTGGGGCAGAGATTCTGTCAGCTCTGAAGGGGAAGGCTCAGAGGTGGTTAATGCCATGCCAGCTTCAGGCAGGAATGGTGGTTTGCGACAATGGCACCAACCTCCTCTCCGCCCTCTGACAGGGACACTTCACCCATGTTCCCTGTTTGGCTCACGTCCTTAATTTGGTGGTGCAGCGGTTCTTGTGCAGGTACCCGGGCTTACAGGATCTCCTGAGGCAGGCCAGGAAAGTCTGTGTGCATTTCTGCCGGTCATATAATGCCAGTGCTCGGCTGGCTGACCTCCAAAAGGAATACAACCTGCCCAAGAACCGCCTAATCTGTGACATGCCCACCAGATGGAACTCAAAGTTGGCCATGCTGCAGCAGCTGCACATGCAGCAGAGGGCCATCAATGAGTACCTGTGCAACTATGGCACCAGGGCAGGGTCAGGGGAGCTTGGCTTTTTTTCGCCATGCCAGTGGCTCATGATCAAGGATGCATGCACTGTCCTGTCACCATTTGAGGAGGCCACGAAGATGGTGAGCAGTGACAGTGCATGCATCAGTGATACTGTCCCTCTTGTCTACCTGTTGGAGCACACGTTGCGTGAAATAATGGACAGGGCACTTGAGGCAGAACAGAGGGAGGAAGAGGAGGACTTCTTTACCTCTCAATGCCCCCTTTATCCAGACATTGTTCCTGCGGGCCCGCCGATCACACACAGGAAGAGGAGGAGGAGGATGGTGTCAGCATGGAGGTGGAGCCTAGGACTCAGCATCAGCAGCAGTCTTCAAGGGATCATTTACAATCCCCAGAAACCCATGGACTTGTATGTGGCTGGGAGGAGGTGGCTGCGGATTAGGTCGTCCTTAGTGATCCAGAGGACTCTGGACCGAATGCCTCAGCAAACCTACACTGCATGGCCTCCCTGATCCTGCAAAGCCTGTGAAAGGACCCTCGGATTCGTGGTATCAAGGAGAGGGATCAGTACTGGCTGGCAACCCTCCTTGATCCACCTTACAAGGGTAAGGTTGCGGAACTTATCCAGCCGTCGCAGAGGGAGCAGAGGATGAAACATCTTCGGGATGCCTTGCAGAAAGGTTTGTGCAATGCGTTTCCAGAGCCTGGGAGGTTACAAATTCCTGGTCCTGGACAACGTGTTGCTGAGGCTTCGGTCAGTCACAGAAGGAGTGGTGGAGAAGGTAGCCGTCTGACAGATGCGTTCAGACAATTTTTTAGTCCACAGCCCCAAGGTCTGATCGTTCCAGCAACCATCGCCAGCGTCTGATTTACATGGTGTAGGAATACCTAGGGGCAAGATCAGACTTGGAGACCTTTCCAACCAAAAATCCTCTGGGTTATTGGGTCTTGAGGATGGATCACTGGCCAGAGCTTGCACAGTATGCAATTGAGCTACTGGCCTGTCCTGCATCCAGCGTTTTTTCAGAACGCACATTCAGTGCTGCTGGAGGCTTTGTAACCGATCACAGAGTGCGCCTGTCCACCGACTCGGTTGACCGGCTTACCTTCATAAAAATGAATCAGTCTTGGATCACCAGCTACCAAGCACCTGATGCTGATGTAACAGACTAATTTTTTATGAATGTGAGATCCCTTGAAGACTGCCTATGCTGATGCTGAGTGACTATCCAGTTATGCTGAGTGACTATCCTATTCCTCTTCAGTGTTCATGTTGATAGCTTGTAAGAACATTTTTGGTTCTGGGCACCACCACCAGTGGCTAAGGCCCAATTTTTCTGCCCCTGTTTAACAACGGCGTGTAATTACATTTTTTGCTGTAATATTTTGCAGCAGAGCTTGTTCCTGCGCTCAACTAGAGTATCTGTGAGGGGTTGCAGTGTTGTGGCAACACCACCAGTGCCTAAGGCCCAATTTTTATGCCCCTGTTCAACAGGGGCGTGTAATTACAATTTTTGCTATAATATTTTGCAGCAGGGCTTGTTCCTGTGCTCAACTAGAGTATCTGTGAGGGGTTGCAGTGTTGTGGCACCACCACCATTGCCTAAGGCCCAATTTTTCTGCCCCTGTTCAACAGGGGCATTTAATTACAATTTGTGATCTAATATTTCACAGCAGGGCCCATTCCTGCGCCCACCAAGAGTAACTGTGAGGGCTTACAGTGTTGTGGCAACACCACCACACCACCACCAAAGGCCCAATTTTTCTGACCCTGTTCAACAGGGGCATGTAATTATAATTCTTGATATAATATTTCACAGCAGGGCCCGTTCCACAGCCCACCAAGAGTAACTGTGAGGGCTTACAGTGTTCTGGCACCACCAACACCTAAGGCCCAAATTTCTGCTGAGTATATAGGTCAGGCCCCTTCTTTCAAACATCGGACTTACAAACGAATCCTACTTACAGAGAGGGAGGGAGACAACAAGAAGTGAGAGGAAATCTACCCCTAGGAAGGGAAATTCTCTCCTGTAAGAGTTAATATGGGAAAAAGGTGTCTCCTCCACTGATGCTTTATCACCAATCCTTGTTTGCCTAAAAACCCCAAATTTTCAAAATCCAATTGTCATTGGGACAGAAAGTGAGGTGAAATCTTCTGAATAGGGGCACAGATAGCAAAATAAATGTTACATGGGGTGATGATAACCCTTCCCTATGTTTTCCAAAAAGCTTAAAAATAGATTTTTTGGCTGGAGCTACACTTACAAAATGCACCTGTTCCAAATTACAAACAGATTCAAACCTACAGTCCCTGTCTTTCTTGGGACCGCCTGTATACTGGTGTTCAGAGTATATAGGGCCTGGGGGCCCCACGCCTTTTCTTTTTTTAATGTGGGTGCGGGGTTCCCCTTAATACCCATACAAGACCCAAAGGACCTGGTAATGGGCTGGGGGGTTACCCATGTCGTTTTTCTCAATCATTTTCATCCATATTGCCAGGACCAGAGATTACATTACAGCCGCAAACAGTTTTAAATGACTTTTATTCCTTTAAAAATGTCATTTTGTGCAGGGACTGTTCTAAACACGGTAAACACGCGCCACTTTACAGGCATACTATAGACACCCCCCAGGTACGATATTTAAAGGAATATTTCATTTTTATTTTTTCACTTTAAGCATCATTAAAATCACTGCTCCTGAAAAAACCTCCATTTTTAAACTTTTTTTTGCATTGATACATGTCCCATAGGGAAGGACCCGGGTCCCCAAACTCTTTTTAGGACAATAACTTGCATATTAGCCTTTAAAATTCGCACTTTTGATTTCTCACGTTCGAGTCCCATAGACTTTAACGGTGTTCGAAAGTTTGCGCAAACTTTCGGTCCGTTCGCGTGTTCTGGATGCAAACCGAACCAGGGGGTGTTCGGCTCATCCCTACTCCTGAACATACTACCGACCAGCATACACTCCACACCCCTCTCCTGTACATATCACCTGCCGCGATACACCCCTCTAATACCCCGTACACACGGTCGGATTTTCCGATGGACAATGTCCGATCGGAGCGTGTTGTCGGAAATTCCGACCGTGTGTGGGCGCCATCGGACATTTTCCATCGGATTTTCCGACACACAAAGTTGGACAGCAGGAGATAAAATTTTCCGACAACAAAATCCGTTGTCGGAAATTCCGATCGTGTGTACACAAATCCGATGGACAAAGTGCCACGCATGCTCAGAATAAATAAAGAGATGAAAGCTATTGGCCACTGCCCCGTTTATAGTCCCGACGTACGTGTTTTAGGTCACCGCGTTCAGAATGATCAGATTTTCCGACAACTTTGTGTGACCGTGTGTATGCAAGACAAGTTTGACCCAACATCCGTCGGAAAAAATCCTAGGATTTTGTTGTCGGAATGTCCGAACAAAGTCCGACCGTGTGTATGGGGCATAATACTTTATGAAGTTTTTTCTTATCTTCTTGACATTTGGTAGTTATAGGCCCCAAAAATTCTAAGAAATATCTTTTTGTTTATCTCATGGACGAAATGTAAGAAATAACGTATATACTGTATCATACAATCATTCCATAAACACCTACCACATACACTGCATATATAATTTGAGGAAAATATACTTATAAAATAGTTTATCATTTGCCAATAAAAAAAAAAATATGTCCCCGGATTTCATTTTAAAAATCTGGTCATCTTATATTAGACTGCATAGATACATTTAGACTTAATGAATATACCAAAAGAAAAAAGGGTCACGCATACACAGGCACTATATTCTATAATTAATCTATGTAACCAATGAAACATATAAACTTTAATGGTGCCTAAGAATCCACTAATCACACTGTTATGTACAAATTTTATTTACACCATATAGATAAAACCAATATGACATTAAAAACCCTCCTGTGGGTTTTGTTCCTTTTACAGAAATATGTAACATTCCCTCACAAAACTATAGGTTGTGTAGTTGTATGAGGGAATGTCACATGCTCCTGTAAAAAAAATAAAATGTGTACAATTTCAACAGTGTGATTTAGTGCATCCTTGGGCACCATTAAAGTCCAATTGTTTCAATGGTTATATAGTAAGACATACGCAACTGTTATAACAACTTTGAAAATGGAAAATAATAGTTTATTGTTTGGCTAAATATTAATTGCTTCAAATGGGCTTTAAAAGAAACCTGTGCTGAGAAAATGGTGACTTTGCTAGACTTTACTTCCAGAATCTGTTATGCTGAGCTGAGCCACTGACCTTGAGAAAGAATGCCAGTCAGAAATTCTGACTTTCTAAGATGCACCCTTATTTCAGGTCAGTGACTCTAAAAGTATTGAAACCAGGAGAACTTTATATCCCCCATTTCCAAACCCCCTTCACCCCATTCCCCTTAACCACTCCCCTGAACTTTTTAATATTCAAAGCAAACTCATCCATCCATCCATGTCGCTATGCTTTATTTTGTTGAGAAATCACTTTGAAAAACATCCTCCTAGCATTTCTGGCTGTGGCCATCTTGCTTAAGGGAATATGATTCATGTAGCATTTATATCCTGGAATTCATGTGTTCTTAGCTCAGGTATGAAGGCAGGGGGGTTTGCTTAGCTGAGAACGCCCCTCCTCCCCTCCTCCAGATGAAAGAAAAAAATGTCCATGAAGATTCTTGGGATGCATGACATCATTTTGGCCTAGGCCTAGGGTTGCCACCCATCCAGGATTCACCCGGACATTTTGGGTTTTGAATCATGTATCCGGGTTTCAGACTGCCTAAAAACCCAGACACATTATTCAGACCCATAGGCGTGTGCACAGGGTGTGCCAGGTGTGAGAGCTGCGCCTTCTCCTCTCGCCTCTACCCCTCTGTGTCTGCCCGGCATGCTGTGCCTCAGAAAAGGAATGTGTGGGTGGGAAATTTGAAGCCCAGCAGCCAGCATATACATCATGGATGAAAGCTGCTGATGCCTGAGCCTCCATTCTTGAGCGATTGAGCTCACCATCCACTGTCTTTGACTGAAATCTCCCCCCTCTCTCCCCTGCTTTCAAGCCAGTAAAAACAATAAGGTGAGGGGGACTCAGATATAAGGGGTGCTCTGAAGACTCTGATGTAAGGGAGGACTTTAGAAACCCTTATTTAAGGGGGAATACTGGGAATTCTGATGTAAGTGGGGGCTTTGTGAGCACCTTACATCACCTCTGATGATATCCTATGGGATGAAACATGTCAGGATGGCCGATGCAAGCACGCTGTGAGCCGCGGATTTTCTACTGTACATCATGATGCCTGTAATTTACAACTACCTGTAAATGGACTACAATAAATCATTGTTTTTATATCTTACAGGCTTCACTATTGCTGCCTTATTCTCTTTACATTTGGGTAAACATCTTATTGGTGAGCGTATATCATATACATCCCTGCTCTGGAGTTTGATGAGTTGGTGGCTATATGTGGTCTGGATATTGGATTCCCTGTGGTCGATCTGCAGTATTTGGAGTGTGACACCCTGATCCTCTGAGATTTATGATTACATGCCTATTTATCATTACTTTCTGGTAAGCAGATTGGATTCACTTGGGTGTGGTGTGCTTTTTCATACACACTGAAGCTGGTGAAGGGTCCTTCATATTCCCTATCTCTTCAATGACAGAACTGTTATATGACTAACGACAATTTGAAGTGCTGCATTTTGGACTTTTTATACCCTTACATCAGAGTTCCCCTTTACACCAGAGTCCACAGCATTCACCCTTTACCACTTGCCGACCGGCGCATGCCGATGTACGTCCACAGAATGGCTCTCCTGCGCAAAGGGGCATACCTGTACGTCCCTCTGTAAAAGCAGGATAGCGGGCGCATTTCCCTGTTCTGCCTAGTGTCCTGACAGAGATCTACTGTTACCGGTGATCGGGAACAGTAATCTCTGTCATGTTTCAGTAAGCCCATCCCCCTACAGTTAGAACACGCTGAGGGAACACACTTAGCCCCTTGATCACCCCCTAGTTTTAACCCCTTCCCTGCAAGTGTGATTTTTTACATTGATTAGTGCATTTTTATAGCATTGACCAAGGTAATAATGTCACTGGTCCCCAAAGAGTGTAATTGGGGTCAGATATGTCCGCTGCAATATCACAGCTAAAAATCGCAGATCCAAAAGATCAAAAATTCAGCGCTAAATAAAACAGAATCTAAAAAATGAATATGATAGTCCATAAGAGCCAATGAAGAGCAAAGATGAGATGAAGCCTCCACCAAACTTCCGTGTGCAAGGGAAGAGCACACCACACCCATGTGCTGTCAATCTGCTTACCAGAAGGATATGAAAAACAAGAGATGTATTCATATAATGCAAAGGCTCAACAGTGAATCCAAATAGCACACTCCATCATGGACAGACAGATTATGGGAAAGGTCAGGCTGTCACATCTTGAGGAATCTTGAGGAACTCAAGATTCGCATGGGATGATGAATGAATAATACAATCATCAGCAGGATAACCCAATAAGAAGAAAGTAACAATAGTGAAGCCCGTATAGGTAAAACACACGTTTTTATTGTAGTCTACTTACAGGTGTCAATTGAACATCATCACAGAATAGAAAATAATCCGCGGCTCAAAGCGTGCTTGCATCGGCCAGCCTGACATATTTCATCCTATGTGGATATCATCAGAGGCGTGGCCAATGTTGCAAGCACGCCCATATAAATAGTAAACATCCCAAGTCGCGCTGCCCGCTGATAGGACAGCGTGACACGTGCAGCAGCTGTTTTAAATAGCGAATCCAGCTCCGCATGCGCACTAGGGGCGCACTGTCTATAAGGTAGGAAGTGAAAGTTAGCTCTGTTCGGCCGCACATGCGCAGCGCGGCCGTGCGTTTCACCAGGGCAGGAACATGAAACCAGCCAAGTGAACGGAACGATGTACGTGACGCCGTCATTCCTAAAAATGTAAACAGCACGACCGCTCATGCGCACCGCGGTCACACCACACAGAGGACATGTAGTAAACAATACATCCTGCGGCCGCATATGCGCAGCACGACCGGACAATAAAAACAAGATACTCAGAGTAGCCTAAAGAGGAATCAACGCCGGCAAAAAGTGATAACACCGTGTCAAGCGGCTGCCCATAAGCGCTGGTATCCCACATTAATAAATAAATACCTAAAAAATTCAATATAATATAAATAAATAAAAGACTATTTAAATCTACATTTTATTTAAAATAAGAATAAAAATATATTTTTGAAGGACAATTAACCGCATTGAAGAGAGGATTAGGAGGCTCTCAAAACAATGCAGCAATCAAACACTATTAGTCCCCAAAAACATATATAGTCATGAAAACTAAAAGAATATACATTAGGGAAAGCTAAATAAAAAATGAATCAAAAATAAAAGTGAATAGAACAATAACAAAAAAAATAAAAAAAATATGCAAACACCGCCCCCTGGTGTTAATACACATATGTAAAATTTAGCTATTATTGATAAAACAATTTATATCCCAGTCGACATTCATGCCGAAAGGGGTATAACATTTTAATTCATATATACACCAGGTTTCAAGTTTAGAAATTTCCCGTTTGGATAAACTACCACGCCAGTGTGGATTAAACCTATCAATGGCCACAAAAGTGGTCCCCTTAGGATTCTGATCATGACACTCCAAGTAATGTCGGGAAACAGTGTGTTTCGGAAATCCCTTCTTTATGTTTGTGATATGCTCATTTATCCTAACGTGCATAGCCCGTGTGGTGTGGCCCACATATTGCAGGCCGCAGGGGCAAATCAATAAGTATACCACGTTTAGTGAGGTGCAAGTGATAAAGGTGTTAATGTCTAAAATTCTACCCATGGCATGAGATTTAAATTTACATATTTTCCTACTCTTATCACTATTGATAGCACAAACATTACAACACGGCAGGGATGATAGCCTTTAGATTTGTGAAAAAAAGACACTCTATTAGGAGCATCCAAGATGTTGGGTGCAACTTGGAGTTTAAGAGGGGGAACTCCTCTAAATATGACCTGTGGCCGATCTGGGAGCACTGGACCCAAAAATTTATAATTTTTAAAGACTCCCCAATGCTTAGTTAAAATTTTCTTAATGTCAAAATGTTGTTGAGAATAAGTGGTAATCATTGAGAAGTTATAATCAATCTCACTTGGTGAAGGTTTTTTCTTAATCTGTAAGATGGAGGCACGATCCATACTCCCCACTTCATTAATCACTAGATTCAGATCATTAGGTGAGTATCCTTTCTCAATGAATCTTTCTTTCAAAGTGGCAGCCTGTATAAAGAAATCTTCCTTGAGAGTACAATTCTGCTGCAAGCGGAGGAATTGGCTCCTGGGTACTGATTTAAGCCATGAGGGGTGATGGCAGCTACCCTGTCCAATATACCCATTCCTATCAGTACTCTTAAAAAAAGTGGACATATTAAATACTCCATCTTTAACCTGTATGGTTAGATCCAAAAAATTAATTTTACTGGTACTACTCTCAAACTGTAACACAATCCCCAGTGGATTATTGTTGAGTTGGTGCATAAAGGTGGTAAGTGATAACATATCGCCATCCCACAGGAGGAGGATGCCGTCTATATATCTACCCCAGAAGATCAATTCCGATCGTCTGTTGGAATAGACGACATCCTCCTCCCATTTGGCCATAAATAAATTGGCCATACTGGGTGCAAATTTCGCACCCATGGCGACCCCTCTGTTTTGGAGGTAGTGAGTACCTCCAAACCAGAAGTAATTATGGGTCATTGCATACTTCAATAGATCTAAAATAAAATCTATGCCATGACCCATAATTACTAGTTTTTAATAGTGTTTGATTGCTGCATTGTTTTGAGAGTCTCCTTATCCTCTCTTCAATGCGGTTGTCCTTCAAAAATATATTTTTATTCTTATTTTAAATAAAATGTAGATTTAAATAGTCTTTTATTTATTTATATTATATTGCATTTTTGAGGTATTTATTTATTAATGTGGGATACCAGCGCTTATGGGCAGCCGCTTGACGCGGGGTTATCACTTTTTGCCGGCGTTGATTCCTCTTTTTTGTCTATTATAAATAAGAACAGCTAGGCTACTCTGAGTATCTTGTTTTTATTGCCTGGCCGTTCTGCGCATGTGCGGCCGCAGGATGTATTGTTTACCACATGTCCTCTGTGTGGCGTGACCACGGTGCGCATGCACGGTCGTGCTGTTTACATTTTTAGGAATGACGGCGTCAAGTACGTCGTTCCGTTCACTTGGATGGTTTCATGTTCCTGCCCTGGTGAAACGCGCGGCCGCGCTGCGCTTGTGCGGCCGAACAGAGCTAACTTCACTTCCTACTTTATAGACAGTGCGCCCCTAGTGCGCATGCAGAGTTGGATTCGCTATTTAAAACAGCTGCTGCATGTGTCACGCTGTCCTATCAGCGGGCAGCGTGACTTGGGATGTTTACTATTTATATGGGCGTGCTTGCATCATTGGCCACGCCTCTGATGATATCCACATAGGATGAAACATGTCAGGCTGGCCGATGCAAGCACGCTTTGAGCCGCGGATTATTTTCTATTCTGTGATGATGTTCAATTGACACCTGTAAGTAGACTACAATAAAAATGTGTGTTTTACCTATACGGGCTTCACTATTGTTACTTTCTTCTTATTGGGTAATCCTGCTGATGATTGTATTATTCATTCATCATCCCATGCGAATCTTGAGTTCCTCAAGATTCCTCAAGATGTGACAGCCTGACCTTTCCCATAATCTGTCTGTCCATGATGGAGTGTGCTATTTGGATTCACTGTTGAGCCTTTGCATTATATGAATACATCTCTTGTTTTTCATATCCTTCTGGTAAGCAGATTGACAGCACTTGGGTGTGGTGTGCTCTTCCCTTGCACACGGAAGTTTGGTGGAGGCTTCATCTCATTTTTACTCTTCATTGGCTCTTATGGACTATCATATTCATTTTTTAGATTCTGTTTTATTTAGCGCTGCATTTTTGATCTTTTGTATTTGTGTTTGATGAATCAACAAACTATGCTGGTTGCTTATTATATGTATATTTATCTCAGTTAGCGCAGATATTTGTTCACATTTTTTTATAAAAATCGCAGATCGCCGCAATTATCAGTAAAAACAATAAAAAATATAAAAGTACCTAAATCTATCCCGTAGTTTGTAGACGCGATAACTTTTGCACAAACCAATCAATATGCGCCTATTCCGATTTTATTTACCAAAAATATGTAAAAGAATACACATCGACCTAAACTGATGAATAAATTTGTTTTTTTATATTTTTTAGGTATGTATTATAGCAGAAAGTTAAAAAAAAATTTCTTTAAAAATTGACGGTCTTTTTTTGTTTATAGCGCAAAAAAATAAAAACCTCGGAGTTTACTAAATACCACCAAAAGAAAGCTCTTTTTGTGGGAAAAAAAAGGACGTCAATTTTGTTTGGGTACATCGTTGCACAACTGCGCAATTGTCAGTTAAAGTGTCGCAGTGCCGTCTCGCAAAAAAGGGCCTGGTCAGGAAGTGGAGTAAAACCTTCCGTGGCTGAAGTGGTAAAAAAAAAAATCGCTGTGCACCTCTAAAGTGTTCAGGTTCAGGCTTGAAGAAAAGGTGGCATCTCTACCTAGACAAAAAAAAACAAAAAGCAACTGAAGAAATGTAAAAAAAAATTAAAAAGTTTTTAAACATATAAAAATAATATATTAAATTATATCCTTTTACCATTCCCCTTATGTCCATACATGCACCTCTAATGCCGCGTACACGCGATCAGCCAACAAAAGATTGAGAGCATGTTCTCAATTTTTCAGTCGGAAAAAGTTCCTATCCGAAAATGCGATCGTCTGTAGCAATTCTGACGCGCAAAATTCCTACGCATGCTCGGAAACAATTCGACGCATGCTCGGAAGCATTGAACTTCATTTTCTCGGATTGTCCTAGTGTTGTACGTCACCGCGTTCTTGACGGTCGAAAGTTCAGCGAACTTTTGTGTGACCGTGTGTATGCAAGGCAAGCTTGAGCGGAATCCCCTCAGAAAAGCCATCATATCTTTTTCCGACGAGAAGTCCGATCATGTGTACGCAGCATTATGCTTCACACCCTTTTTCTACCTAGAAAACAGAAACTGTAAGGAGGAACAGCGGTGGCCAACAGTTCTAACAAATTGTAATGGATGAACGGTGACCTGTTGTCATTTACCTATTTTCTCTGACTACATATAATATATCTGTGCAATCATATGTGTTATCAAGTCACAACGATTGCTACTGTTGTACTCTGCTTTGCTTAAATAAAGCATTTAAAAAAAGAAAGTATTGAAACCAGCCAGCCAACTGTTTTTTTTGGAAGAAGATCAACAATGGCTGCCTTTTTATTTCTCTCACTATGGGTGTCTTTTAAAAAAAAATCTGATTTCTCATATATGGGTATGATTGCCTGGCATGCATACAGGAGCAACACATTGAAGCAGAACTTGAGTAAAAAAAAAAAAACAAGATAAAAAGCCCATTAAAAGAAAAATATATAAAACCAGTCTTTGCTGCAATGTTTACCTTCAATCCAGAGATTTCTCCTCCAATACCTTTTTTCTGCCAATAGATGCCTTCAGTCTAATAGTCAACATCATTCGACCCTTTTCTTTTGAGCCAAGCTCATCCTGGAACCGCCCAAGCCTGTGACTGGACAGTGAAAAGAGTAGCAACACAGTGATGAGCCCATCCGTCTTTCACTTTGCGCTTTCCTTCTATCAGCATGCTTTGTGTCAGAACATGAACTGATTGAGTCCTAATACTGATTCTTCCTTTTGCACCCTGCTGTACAGGGACTGCAGGAAGTTCTTATCAGGTCAAATTCAGGTACTTACACTGCCTGGATTTTATAAAATACATTTAATGATATTTTGTTAGAGAGCGACATCAATTTGTATATTTTTTTATGTCCGGAGTTCTGGTCCAGAAAGATACTAAGCTCTGGTTGTAAAAGAAAAATTCAAGTATATATTCCTAACTCCAAAATATTAAAAAAACATATTTTTTTGCTACTGTGGTCCAACTTCCTATTAGAGGGTGGTTACATTATTGGTTAGTTCTTTGTGATTCCTTTATATGGAGAAACATAGCCACCCTCACTAGTTGACTAATGAGATGGACTATGGATTATGGACTATGGATTATGGACTATGGGATTTGTAGTGTGCATAGAGCAGTGCACATGAGCACAACTAATGTGCACTACAAACAGAAATGAGGGGGGAAAAGGAGAGATTCAGAGCTCACAGAGGACGTTACAAGGAGGCAGAAAATACAATCAGGAACGATTCGTTTGGATTATTTTTGGAGAACAAGGCTATATTTAAGTGTCACCTTAAGGTTCTGCATTAGTGAGCTTTGGTGGACAGATTTGAGGAAGGAAGATTTGTAGCCCCAGTTAGCGGTGCTCTATGCATACCGCTGCATGGACTGGGCTGTCAGTGTGATGCTGCAGCAGGCGGGGGGGAGAGGGGGCTAGAGGACAATGTCATAGGGTTATAATGCAGCCACAATGAACTGGAGGGGTGCCATGCAGACAGCAGAGGAAACTGTAATATGCTAGGAGATGAAAAGGCTGCTGGGAACTGCCTTGGGGGATGTAGTCAGTTTCCTATAAAGCCAAGGACTGAATGGGACTATAAGTCCCAGGAGGACTGAGAACAGCAGGAGGAGGAAGAGGTGACCAGAGGCTGGGCTGCTAAGTTGGAGAACTGCCTGCAGGGAGTGTTTTCCATGGTACCGGCGAGAGACTGGGCTGCCAAATCTGTGTGGAGGGCATGGCTGTTGGAGAGAGAAGGGGCATCACCGGTTCCATGAAAGAGCATCACTACAGGGTTCCCAATTGTTACCAATACCACTGGTTTCAGACGCCAGAGAGTGGGAGATTTAGTTGCAAACTGCAAAGTGGTGAGAAGAAGTTGCTGGCCTCATTATTCGGTTCACAGACTGATTGTTGGTGAGAGGCTGCTGGCCACAACTTCCTTACCTACTTCTTAAAGGGACAGTGTCACCTTGCCTTGGGATGCAGTTTGGGTATTTACACCCTGTACCGTGGGATCCCCTTAAACCAGGGGCCTCAAAACTTTCTGAACAAAGGGCCAGTTTACTATCCTTCTGACTTTGGGGGAGCCGGACTGTGGCCAGTGTGAATGGAAAAAGCCCTGGCATCAATGGGAGTAAAGAATGGGCAATCAATTGTATCAGTGGGAGAAATAGTGCCACATCACTGGTGTCAGTGGGAAGAATGGTGCCCCATTGTTGAGGTCAGTGGTAGGATTAGTGCCCTATTGTTGGAATCAGTGACAGGAATTACGCCCAATTGCTGGTGTAGCATACCTCCCAACTTTTTGAGATGGGAACGAGGGACACCTATAAACAAAAGTATGTAGGCATAGGACACACCCCCTACCACACCTCTTTACACCAAAAAAAGATTAATTAAACCCACAAGTGCTTTTTTTCCCCATTACTATTACTTTATATTGCCTTCTGGGATTTACAAATGCAGAAATTGGATGAAAGGTTTAGCACTGGGAAACATTTTTTGAAACATAAAAAGTGCATTTTATATACAACTTTATTGATCAGACCAAAATGAGGGACAAATCAGGAGGAAGAAGGGACAGAGGGGCATTGTTCCAAATTAGGAACAGTCCCTCAAAATCGGGAGCTATGGTGTAGAAGGAATAGTGCCTTGTATGAGTGGGAGGGATAGTGTCCCAAGGGCCTGATAAAGGCAAGTTTGGAGACCACTGCCTTAAACCTACAGTAAATACTCCAACGCAGGAACTTTAGTGTGTCAGAGATTGTGGCATTGCTAGAAGGGTCGTAGTCATCCGGAATCAGGGGACCCATACATCAGCAGCTCCTTCATTGGTAACTACTACACATCATTCAGAAATCATTGCAGGTACAAGTGACCTGCATTTTTCCAGCTTCAACTGCTTTGCAATCCCATAGAATGGAGTATTAGCCTTCATTCATACTGGGCCAATTTTACATGCGATTTGACATGCCAAATCAGAGCCTATTGTCAGCAACGTCAGCATCCTAATCGGTGCAATGCTGACTTTGCGGCGCCGCACCGTTTCCCAAAAAGTAGATCCTGCACTACTTTTGGCGACTTCAGGGGCGATTTCAATAGACATCTGTGCATGAGCCCACACAGATATCTCTCAAATCGCACCCGGAGTCGGACTGAAATGCTGGTTTGAAATCGTGCGAGTTCAGCTGAACTCGCACAATTTCAAACCCGCATTCAGTGTGAACCTGGGCTTAATGAGAGAAAAAACTCTTCATCATATTTCTTTCATTACCCTTTACACCACCTTTTTAAATAAGCCTGTCTGTGTGAAGATATCCTGCTTCCTAACTTTAAATGATCTGTAATATTCCTGGATCAATGAAACAACCTTTCTCAGTATTTCACTGTCATTAACATCCCCAACTGGTACACAGATCATCTTAGTGGAATGATATATTACCCCTGCAGGACCTCATGTAATGCAATGGTATACTGCAGGGAGTATGCTCTAGTTAGATAATTCAGAATGTGCCTGTGATCAATATATAATCTGTATTTGCAAATTCACATATGCTGCTATTAAATCAATTGTTAATATTTCATTGTGATTTTGGCATCTAACAGTATTAGCATTTAGTCAATATCCATTGTCTCAGTCAAGCGTGTCAAGTCTTATCTGTCATATCCTCTTTCATTCATGCTTAGTATATAGTACAATGGCGTCTAGTGCTCAATATTTTGAGGGGGGGCGGCAAACAAACCTCCCCCCCTCACTCGCACTGCTGCCACTCCCCACCCCCCCTCCGCAGGAGACAGACAGGAAGGCGGTCTTACCTTAGGAGACGAGGATCATCGAGGATGAGGGGTAAGGCTGCTGCTCCTCGCTCTAGCTGAGGAAGACTCCTAACCATTTGGGTCTCAGGACCCGCTTCGTGACTGTCTGGGAGAAGAGTCAGGAAGACAATAGCGAATATTAATTTGCTATTGTCACACAACTAGGTGGGCTCGGGGTGCACTGCGCCCCGAGCCCACCCTTTTTAAAATCCAATTAGAGCCTCAGGCTCTAATCATGTGCTTCCAAAAAAACTCCATTAAAATCCATGCGTCTGGCGCCCCGCGTAAAGATTAGGCGGCTGGATGCATGGATTAGGGGGGCGGCGCTCCTGCGCCCTGCATTACGGGCCGCCACTGATATAGTAGAGCTTAGCTGAAAATGGAGAACATTTGTGGTAGATGCAAATCTGTCTACTTTGACAATGACAGATGTCATAGGTATAAATATTCTTTGCAACAGTATATCGAGTTTACAGTTAAAGGAAAAGTCCAGCCTGAGCTTTTTAGGCTGGGCTCCTCCTATGGATCACAGGAGTGCAATTAGTTTTGCATCCCTGTGACCCGTTTCCATCAGTCGAAGCAGTGCGTCATCCCGACTTCCCAAGTCTGGATCCGCCAGTTCACTTGATTGATGGCAGTCTCAGCGGGTAGCTGAGACAGCCTCTCCCTGCCCCTCCACAGCACAGCGCTCCAGTGAGCGTGGAGAAGTAGAGAGGAGAGACGCTGACTGACAGTCAGCAGCTTTCCTCTCGGGATCTGTGAGAACCGAGCTATTGGCGGTGTTCGGTGGCTCGGTTCTCAGTGCAGAGACGGCGGGGGACAGCTGTAGCATCGGTGTGATGCTCCATCCGCCGAGGTAAGTATGAATAAAAAAAAAAAAAAACCCATACTTCTCTTTTAAACTAAATTATCAATTTAAACCTTAGTTTTGTAGAGCACTACAATAGGATTTCATTTTTTTTTTTGTTGTTGTTATAAAAATACATTTTATTACATTCTATTTACTTTGTGTGCATCCTGTTGACTCCTTCCATGAACTTCCTGTTCATGTAACATCATTGGTTGACTATGGTAAAATGGGCATTGGCACAGCTGTTTGTTATCAAAAATGGGAAAGGATAATAACATTGACGCCAAACTGAGTAAGTGTTGTCTCCCTAGGACAGGAAATGTCTGTGTAGCTACATCTTGCTGGTATGATTTATTTCAAAACATGACATAAAAAAAATTATGCTTTTTGACTTTACGAGCACATATGCAACAACATATTTAGTTTAAACAGTAACTCCACATTGGTTACAAAAAAAACATTCCCCTCTGGGTGATCAATATATAGTGCAAGGATTGGATGGGAATGGGAGTGACTAACAATCTGCTGCTGCACTCGCAGGGTTCTAATGAGGCGACGGGGGGGGGCCAGAGGTAGACATAGTCAGCGTGGAACATGTTCCAGAGGGTAGTATTGGGGGCATTAGTGGTAGGTTGACTAAAGCACATAAACCCAAGGTAAGTATAGTAACAAGTCCTAGTTGCAATCTCGGAACATCCTATAGGAGGATAGTATGCGACCTGCCTAAACTACGTGGCATGTTCACCAATGCCATAAGCCTGGCGGACAAGATGGGTGAACTAGAGATACTGTTGTACAAGGAGGATTTGGATTTTGTGGGAATTTCAGAGACCTGGTTCAACAGCTCTCATGATTGGCTGGTAACCATTCAAGGGTATACCCTTTATCACAGGGATAGAGAGGGTAAAAAAGGGGGAGGGGTATACCTATATATCAAGAATAATGTACAAGTGAATGTGAGAGATGACATCACTAAGGGAGATAGGGAGGAGGTGGAATCTTTAGAGGAATGAAGCTAAGGGGAAAATAATACTGGGAGTATGCTATTGGCGCCCTAACCTGAGGAAGTGTCAGGTCACCTTGAGGCTAGGTGACAGATGCACACCGTTGGGATCAGGAGTGCACCGCAAGGCAGTGGACCCTATGGCTGACTGCTGCGGATGGGAGTCCGGGTATAAGGAAGGCAGGGCCGCTGGTACACCAACACGGATCCCACCGGGGTTAGAGCATAGGATTCCCTGGGGCGTGGAGTCTAAGAGCCAGCAGGTGTTCACCAGAGCCTCTAGTGGTGAGGATGGACTGGGCTGCAACTGGCTCCAGGTCGCGACCCCCAGCTCACACCCACAGTAGGCAACAGAAGGATAAGGATAGTAAAGGAATAAGCCAAGGTCAGGGCCACAAGCAGACAAGGACAACAGAGTACACGCCAAGGTTCAGGGTCACAGGCAAACAGGGATAGTCAGGGACACGCCAAAAGGTCAGGGTCACGAGCAGACAGGAATAGTATAGAACACGCCAAGGTCGGTAACAGAAATAAACGTAGCACACATGGCAGGCAGGAACAGGAAGCCAAACACACAAAGGTTGATCAGCAGGGCTAACCTGCAGTGCAGAGGTTAATCTAGAGTTCTCTGATAGGAGCTGGGGTGGAGCCATGCTAGCGGAGAGTTAATAAAAGCAGTCAGGTGAGAGACAGCTGGTCTTTAGAGATGAACACATGGAGACAGGTAAGCTGACAAACTATTGCATAACCATGACAGTACCCCCCCTCTTACGAGGCCTCCCCCTTCTCCGCCTGGGACCAGGTTTAGAGGGGAACTTCAAATTAAACTTCCTCAACAGACGAGGTGCAAAGACCTCAGAAGCCTTGATCCACAACCTCTCCTCAGGACCAAACCCCTTCCAATGCACGAGGTACTGGAGAATGCCTCTACAGAGTCGGGAATCCAAAATTTGGCTAACCTCGTACTCCTGATTATCCTCAGAGACCGGTGCTGTGGTAGAGAGAGGACGAGAGAACTTATTGAGGACTAAAGGCTTCAGAAGGGCAACATGGAAGGAGTTAGAGATTTTGAGGCTTTTGGGAATCTGGAGCTTGAAACAAACCGGATTCAGTTTAGAAGTTATGGTGTACGGACCAATGAATCTTGGGGCAAATTTGAGAAAAGGAACCCAGAGTTTGATGTTCCTGGTGGAGAGCCAGACTTTGTCTCCTGGCTGAAGAGAAGGCGGCTTACGCCTGCGACGGTGAGCAAAACTCTTTAATTTGTTGGCAGCTTTCTGGAGGGAATCATGAACGTCAGCCCACATGGAATTGAATGATTCCTGAACAGTAGCCAAGGCTGGAATGTCGGAAGAACAGGTCATAGGAAGAGGGAGTTGAGGATGTCTTCCATAAACAGTGATAAAGGGTGTTTTCTGAGAACTGACGTTGACATGATTATTGTGGGAGAACTCTGCCCACAGAAGTAATGATGCCCAATCATCGTGATGAGCCGAGACCAAGGTACGGAGAAAGACCTCCAACTCCTGATTAACCCTCTCAGTCTGGCCATTGGATTGGGGATGGTAAGGGGAGGTAAAATCCAAGGCAATGTTGAGGGATTTGCAAAAGGCTCTCCAAAAACGGGACGTAAACTGAACACCCCTGTCCGAAACAACATGGGAAGGAACACCATGAATGCGGAAAATCTCTCGTACGAAAATGGGAACCAAGGCAGAGGCAGAAGGGAGACCAGGAAGAGGAACAAAATGAGCCAGCTTGGAGAACCGATCGATTACCACCCAAATGGCTGTATTATTCTCTGACAGTGGAAGATCGGTGATAAAATCTATGGCGATATGAGACCAGGGCTCCTTAGGAATGTGCAAGGGCATGAGAAGACCAGCAGGGGCTAGTGTGGAAGATTTAGACTGAGCACAGACATGACAAGCCTTAACGTACTCTTTAACATCCGAGCGGAGGATAGGCCACCAGTAGAGACGACTGATGAGCAGGAAGGATCGGAGGAACCCAGCATGACCTGCCACCTTAGAATCATGTCCCCAACGAAGGATCTTTGCTCTTAGCTCCGTGGGAAAAAGGTCTTGCCAGGAGGAACTTTTGATTCCAGGGTGGTAGAATGGGCAACAATGCATGAGGTCGGAATGATCGGCTCAGGATCAGGGGTGGACTCCTCGTCCAAAGTGTCAAATGACCTAGAGAGCGCATCAGCCCGACCGTTGCAGGAACCAGGTTTGTACATCATCGTGAATTTAAAACGAGAGAAGAAGAGACTCCATCTGGCCTGTCTGGGGTTCAGACGTTTAGCATTCTGTAGGTATTGTAGATTCTTGTGATCAGTAAAGATCGTAATGGAGTGAGGGGAACCCTCCAAGAGATGACGCCACTCTTCCAACGCCAATTTAATTGCGAGAAGTTCCTGATCACCTATGGCATAATTTCTCTCTGCCTGAGAAAATTTTTTGGAGAAGAACGCACATGGTTGACGTCTCTGCTCAAAGAACTGAAGAAGCACAGCTCCCACTCCCATCGAAGAAGCGTCTACTTCAATAAAAAATGGGTCTTCAGGATTTGGTCTCCCCAAGAAAGGTCCAAAAATAAAGGCCTGTTTCAGATCGTGAAACGCAGAGACAGCCTCGGGAGACCAGTCTTTGGCATTCGCACCCTTCTTGGTTAAAGCGATAATAGGCGCGGCAATGGAAGAGTAGTTCCTTATGAACTGCCTTTAATAATTTGTGAAGCCAAGAAAGTGCTGTGTGGCCTTGAGGCTAGCAGGAAGGGGCCAGTTGGTAATGGCCGAGACCTTTCCGGGATCCATGCGAAGACCCAAACTAGAAACAAAACATCCCAGAAACAGCACCTCAGGACATTCAAAGGAACATTTCTCCAGCTTGGCATAGAGATTATTCCCTCCAAGGCGCTGAAGAACGGTGCGGACATGGTTTCTGTGAGCAAGCAGATTTTCGGAAAAGATGAGAATGTCGTCCAGATAGATGACAACAAACTGGTACAGTAGATCCCTGAAGATTTCATTGACAAAGTTCTGGAACACAGCTGGAGCATTACACAAACCAAAAGGCATAACCAGGTATTCGTAATGGCCGTCCCTAGTGTTAAACGCAGTCTTCCATTCGTCACCTTCCCGTATTCTAATGAGATTGTATGCACCTCTGAGATCCAACTTGGTGAAAATGGAAGCCCCCTTCAACCTGTCGAATAGCTCAGATATTAGAGGTAAGGGGTATCGGTTTTTGATGGTCACTGTGTTTAACCCTCGATAGTCGATAGAGGGTCTGAGGGTACCATCCTTTTTAGCAACAAAAAAGAACCCCGCTCCTGCAGGCGACGAGGATTTCCGGATGAAACCTCTCTCCAGATTCTCTGTGACATACTCAGACATGGCCTGGGTCTCTGGAATGGACATAGGGTAGGTACGACCCCTGGGCAGAGTTGCTCCAGGGACAAAGTCAATGGCACAGTCGAAAGATCTGTGGGGAGGAAGCACATCAGCAGACTTCTTACAGAACACATCCCGGTAATCGCTGTATGCCGCGGGAAGATCAGAATATACGGATGTGGTAGCAATGGGAAGCCTCTCCTTGGGGACCACCTTGAGAAGACAGGATGAGAAACACGAAGGACCCCAAGCCAGGATCTGCCCAGAGACCCAGTCCACATGTGGAGAGTGGAGCTGTAGCCAAGGAAGGCCCAATACAATGGGGGTAGAGGCCTTGGGTAGAATGAGGAAATCCACTCCCGGTGGAGTATCCCTAACGACATCCTAATAGGTAGCGTCTGGAAACGTATAGGACCCCCTGGGAGCACAGTGCCATCAATTGCCGAGACTACTAGTGGTGTAGCGAGGGGAGAAAGGGTAAACTTCATAGAAGAAGCAGTTCTCCAGTCCATAAAATTGCCAGCAGCCCCGGAGTCCAGATATGCTAGGACCGATTGGGGAGAAGGGCCTACATGGAGGAACACCGGAAGAAGAAGACGAGAAGGTGATGTTTCTGGGTTCAATACTCCACCTTCCAAATGTATTAGACCCGAGCGTTTCCTGGACGAAGCAAGCAGGAGTCACGAAAATGACCTCTGCCCCCACAATAAAGACACAAGCCTAGAGTTCTACATCTAGCACGCTCTTCGGGGGTTAGTCTGGTCTGGCCCAGCTGCATAGGTTCCTCAGCAGGCAGAGGATGCTCCACAGAGCGACGGGGGAAGAGTTCTGGCTGACTAAGACCTAGGGGGTGCTGGCGTCTTTTTTCTAGGAACCTCTCCTGGAAACGAATGTCAATCTGATTGCACAAGGAAATTACATCGTCCAGACCGGGGGGGTTGGCTCTTCCTGCCAATTCGTTCTTCACTCGGTCAGAGAGGCCATTTAAAAAGGTTGCGACCAGGGCCCTTATTGTTCCAGCTCAATTCAGCTGTGAGGAAAAGGAACTGAAGAGCATATTGTCCCACTGAACAAGATTCTTGGCGTAAAAAGGCGTAAAAGGGCACTAGCCACTGAAGAAACCCGAGCTGGCTCCTCGAAGATATTACGAAAAAGCTTCAAGAAGTCAGACAGGCTGGAAACCACCGGGTCATTCTTCTCCCACAGGGGGGCAGCCCAAGCTAAAGCTTCACCAGAGAGGAGGGAAATGATATAGGCTACCTTAGCCCGATCAGACAGAAAGTTTTGAGGCTGGAGCTCAAAATAAATGTTGCATTGGCTGAGGAAGCCCCTGCAGGCCTTGGAGTCCCAAGAGAAACGGGACGGAGCTGGCAGTAAATATGAATGTGTGGCTGCGACTGGTGCGATAGGTGCAGCTGCTGATTGTACTTGAGGCTGCAGGTTCGGGTTTCCCAAGGAGGCCTGGAGCTGCTTGAAGCGGGAAGCCAGATCCTTAACGAATCGCATCCCTGAGTCTCATTAGATTCCTGGGACTCAAGTCTGCGAACTATGCCCTGCAATGGATCGGCTGCAGGAAGCGGCACATCAGCCGGGTCCATGGCTGATCAAACTGTCAGGTCACCTTGAGGCTAGGTGACAGATGCACACCGTTGGGATCAGGAGTGCACTGCAAGGCAGTGGACCCTATGGCTGACTGCTGCGGATGGGAGTCTGGGTATAAGGAAGGCAGGGCCGCTGGTACATCAACACGGATCCCACCGGGGTTAGAGCGTAGGATTCCCTGGGGCGCGGAGTCTAAGAGCCAGCAGGTGTTCACCAGAGCCTCTAGTGGTGAGGATGGACTGGACTGCAACTGGCTCCAGGTCGCGACCCCCAGGGTCCCCCAGCTCACACCCACAGTAGGCAACAGAAGGATAGGGATAGTAAAGGAATAAGCCAAGGTCAGGGCCACAAGCAGACAAGGACAACAGAGTACACGCCAAGGTCGGTAACAGAAATAAACGTAGCACACACGGCAGGCAGGAACAGGAAGCCAAACACACAAAGGTTGATCAGCAGGGCTGATCTGCAGTGCAGAGGTTAATATAGAGTTCTCTGATAGGAGCTGGGGTGGAGCCATGCTAGAGGAGAGTTAATAAAAGCAGTCAGGTGAGAGTTAGCTGGTCTTTAGAGATGAACACATGGAGACAGGTAAGCTGACAAACTATTGCATAACCATGACAGGGAGGAGGGGGAGGCAGATCTCCTATCACAAGTTGGATTAGCAGCAAGGATTGGAAGTGTTATCATAATGGGGGATTTTAATTATAAAGACATAGACTGGGTGGAGGGAACCACGCATTTGTTTAAGGCTCGCCAGTTCCTAAATGTCTTGCAGGACAATTTCATGGCTCAGATGGTAGACGCACCAAATAGAAATAAAGCGTTACTGGATCTACTGATTACCAACGATACAGACCTGATCACGGATGTGGAAATACGGGGCAATTTAGGGAACAGCGATCACAGGTCAATTGGCTTCAGTATAAATCACACAATTAGGAAACATAAGGGGAATACAGACACTGAATTTCAAAAGAGCCAACTTCACTAAAGTACGAACCTTGCTAGAAGGCATGAATTGGGATCAAATCTTAGGAACACAGAACACGGAGGAGAGATGGGTTTGCTTTAAGAGCATATTAAATAAGGGCATTAGCCAATGCATCCCATTGGGTAATAAATTTAAAAGAGCAAACAAAAGTCCTGGATGGCTTAACTCCAATGTAAAAATGCATATAAAAGCAAAGGAGAAGGCCTTAAAAAAATACAGGGTTGAGGGATCATCATCAGCATTCAGACTTTATAAAGAATGCAACAAGAAATGTAAGGGTGCAATTAGGGCGGCTAAGATAAAACACGAAAGACACATAGCGGAGGAGAGCAAAAATAAATAAGAAGAAATTCTTTAAGTATGTAAACAGTAAAAAAGGGAGGACAGACCATATTGGCCCCATAAAGAATGAGGAAGGACATCTGGTTACAAAGGATGGGGAGATGGCAAAGGTATTGAATTTATTCTTCTCCTCAGTCTTCACGTGGGAATCAAGGGTAATTAGGGAACTCAGTCAAGTAATTGCAAGACCATTGTTCCTAATTTTTACTGACAGTCTACTGACTGGAATGGTACCAGCTGAGAAAATGGAAGACGTTTGGGACGACCTGAACCCTTCCTAGAGCTGGCCGTCCGGCCAAACTGAGCTAACGGGGGAGAAGAGCCTTGGTGAGAGAGGTAAAGAAGAACCCAAAGATCACTGTGGCTGAGCTCCAGAGATGCAGTCGGGAGATGGGAGAAAGTTGTAGAAAGTCAACCATCACTGCAGCCCTCCATCAGTTGAGGCTTTATGGCAGTGTGGCCCGACGGAAGCCTCTCCTCAGTGCAAGACACATGAAAGCCTGCATGGAGTTTGCTAAAAAAACACCTGAAGGACTCCAAGATGGTGAGAAATAAGATTCTCTGGTCTGATGAGACCAAGATAGAATTTTTTGGCCTTAATTCTAAGCGGTATGTGTGGAGAAAACCAGGCACTGCTCATCACCTGTCCAATACAGTCCCAACAGTGAAGCATGGTGGTGGCAGCATCATGCTGTGGGGGTGTTTTTCAGCTGCAGGGACAGGACGACTGGTTGCAATCGAGAGAAAGATGAATGCGGCCAAGTACAGGTATATCCTGGACGAAAACCTTTTCCAGAGTGCTCAGGACCTCAGACTGGGCCAAAGGTTTACCTTCCTACAAGACAATGACCCTAAGCACACAGCTAAAATAACGAAGGAGTGGCTTCACAACAACTCAGTGACTGTTCTTGAATGGCCCAGCCAGACCCCTGACTTAAACCCGACTGAGCATCTCTGGAGAGACCTAAAAATGGCTGTCCACCAACGTTTACCATCCAACCTGACAGAACTGGAGAGGACCTGCAAGGAGGAATGGCAGAGGATCCCCAAATCCAGGTGTGAAAAACTTGTTGCATCTTTCCCAAAAAGACTCATGGCTGTATTAGATCAAAAGGGTGCTTCTACTAAATACTGAGCAAAGGGTCTGAATACTTAGGACCATGTGATATTTCAGTTTTTCTTTTTTAATAAATCTGCAAAAATGTCAACAATTCTGTGTTTTTCTGTCAATATGGGGTGCTGTGTGTACATTAATGAGGAAAAAAATGAACTTAAATGATTTTAGCAAATGGCTGCAATATAACAAAGAGTGAAAAATTTAAGGGGGTCTGAATACTTTCCGTCCCCACTGTACACACATGACCCACACAAACGCCACCCCGTGTAAAAATAGATAAAAAATTATCTTAATTTGCAAATGAGGATCATCTCTTCCTCAGAGAACAGTGAGTAGGGCATGGTGGAGGGAAGAAATTAGCAGCAGTACAAACAACTTCCTGGAGGGGCGTGATGTCAATCCTGTGTGCTGGCCACCGCTTCCGGGAACCAGATATGTGCCATGGGTACATACCTCCACGCACACAGCAGTTGCGCATCTCACATACACAGCGGTCGCGCATCTAGATGCAATTGGCGCATCTAGCTGCAGGAACCCAATTTTTATGGAAATTAATAATAAAGCAGATGCAGATTTCCAGGACTGGACTAACAAATATTTATAGTGAAAGGCAACTGGTGTTTTCTATTAAACAAGGTCTAAATGGGCCATTGACATGCATCACAGTTGAACTTAGGAATGTGTCTTTGCAAAGTTAAACTAAATTAATTCCTTTCTTATTTTTGCTTGGGGATAGAGTGCAGAGGGATTAGAAGTCTTGTCCGTTTTTTGGGGATGTCTGCATCCCTGATAGGGTGAAGACACCTCCCAAATTTTGCCAGTTTTCCTTCAAATTTATTCACTCGCTAGATTTTAGCTCAGTGCTCTAAATCAGTGGTTCTCAACCCTGTCCTCAAGTACCCCCAACAGGCCATGTTTGCAGGTTTACCTTCATCTTGCACAGGTGCTTTAAATCAAAGTCAATGGCTTGGTATTTTGGACAGCTATTTTAACCAGGATAAATTCCCAAAACATGTCCTGTCGGGGTACTTGAGGACTGAGGCTGAGAACCACTGTGCTAAAATGGAAAATTTAATTCTTACCTCTCTGTAATTTTCCTTTTCTGATGCCTATCCATGGCAGCATACGCACAATCCATGCATATGCTACCATGAAGGCACCAGGAAAGTAGCTTTTACACAAATCACACCTTTTTTGATTTGTCATGCCAATCAGCCTAGTTAAACTGCAGCTGGGAAATCTGTTGCATGAAAATTGTTTAGGGGGGGGGGGGGGGGGGGAGTGTATAATACATTACTTGGATTGAGCATGCATCTGCAAAACAAATTATTAACAAAACACATAAAACATAAAAAATTGCTACACAATTTATTGGTCAACAAAACAGTAATTGGAAAAGAGCAAGGAAAGCAAAAAACCAACATGCCCCAAATGCAGCCAGCTATGTTGAGTGCATATGGCCTTGTATGGTTCAGGAGGGGGTTGGGCAATCGCTCTTCTCGCCCCTTTTCTAGCTGGCCCTGTTGTATGCTCTGAAAAAGGATGTGGTTTGGATTGATGAAGGCAGCTCACAGCCTTTTGAGAATGGAGTGGAGTGTGGAGTTCCCCTTAAAAAGCAAAAGTTAGCCCATGGAAATCCAAGGGATTAGAGGGGGAAGACAAGAGCATTGGAGAATGGAGTGTGAAGTTCCCCTTTAAAAGCAAAAGTTAGCCCATGGAAATCCAAGGGATTAGAGGGGGGAGACAAGAGCATTGGAGAATTAAGTGCGGAGTTCCCCTTTAAAAGCAAAAGTTAGCCCATGGAAATCCAAGGGATTAGAGGGGGAGACAAGCGCATTGGAGAATGGAGTGTGGAGTTCCCCTTTAAAAGCTAGCCTCTAGCCCTTTTAGGAGGAGCTAGAGGAGCGCGAGTCTTTTTACATAATTTTAACAAGGTGCATTACACATGTTGGCAACGTAACATGCTAACATGACCTGTGTGCAAATCTTCTTTAAAAAATACATAAAGGTGAACCAGCGTAAAAAAAAATGTGTCAGGTTTAGAGGTGCGTCCGTTCAACCCGTGCAATTGCATGTACGTTGCTTAACATTTACTAAGATTTTAGCCATGCAGTAAACAAACGCATGTGAACAAGCGCAAGCGCCACTTGCGCATGCGTACTGCTTACATTGATCTCATGCAGTTCTAAACGTACTTGCAGGCTTTCTCTGAAAAAGTTACTTTCTCATTCTGTTTTGGGCATATTTGTTACTTGGGCAGTTGTTACTAAACTTCCTCACATCACCCCACATCACCCCATAATATTAGCACCTCCATCTTCTGTCAATATTGATTTGGAGATGCCATGCACATGTCCATAGTGGTGCACAGATTGCATTCTCCTGTGTGTCGAGATCGCTATACTAAATGGGGGATTCGTGCTCTGTTACCGGCGCACCATTTTGTACATATGGAAATGTGCGTTGTGCCTCAATGTGCTCCTCTACTGATGGCACGACGTTTGTAAATCACCCCCATAGTGTCATTTAGTTAGAGTTTGCAACTACTTTAACCACTTGACCACTGGGCACTTAAACCCCCTTAATAACCAGACCAATTTTCAGCTATTGGTGCTCTCACATTTTGAATGACAATTACTCAGTCATGCAACACTGTATCTATATGAAATTTTTGTCCTTTTTTTCACACAAATAGAGCTTTCGTAGTATTTAATCACCGCTGGGTTCTTTATTTTTTGCGCTATAAAAGAAAAAAGACAGAAAAATCTGTAAAAAATGCATTTTTCTTCGTTTCCGTTATAAAATTTTGCAAATTAGTAATTTTTCTTCATATATTTTGTCCAAAATTTATACCGCTACATATCTTTGGTAAAAATAACCCAAATCGGTGGATATTATTTGGTCTTTGTGAAAGTTATAGAGTCCAAAAGCTATGGTGCCAATATCTGAAAATTGATCACACCCGAATTACTGACGGCCTATCTCATTTCTTGAGACCCTAACATGCCAGAAAAGTACAAATACCCCCCAAATGACCCCTTTTTGGAAAGAAGACATTCCAAGGTATTTAGAAATATGCATGGTGAGTTTTTTGAAGTTGTCATTTTTTTCCACAATTCTTTGCAAAATCAAGTTTTTTTTTTCTTGTTTTTTTTTCACAAAATTGTCATATTCGCAGGTTATTTCTCACACACAGCATATGCATACCACAAATTACACCCCAAAACACATTCTGCTATTACTCCTGAGTACGGTAATACCACATGTGTGAGACTTTTACACAGCATGGCCACATACAGAGGCCCAACATGCAGGGGAACACCTTCAGGCATTCTGGAGCACCCAGGCCAATTCTGACATTACTCTCCTAATCATCATTTATTTGCTAGAAAATTACATAGAACCCCAAAACATTATATATGTTTTTTTAGCAAAGACCCTAGAGAATACAATAGCGGTCATTGCAACTTTTTATCTCGCACGATAATTGCGCAGCAATTTTTCTACCGCGTTTTTTTTTAAAAAAAAACAGTTTTGTGATTTTGAAAAAACCAAAACAGTAAGATTAGCCCAATGGTTTTGCATAATATGAAAGATGAAGTTACGCCGAGTAAATAGATACCTAACATGTCACCTTTCAAAATTGCACACGCTTGTGGAATGGCGCCAAACTTCGCTACTTAAAAATCCCCATAGGTGACGCTTTAAAAATTTTTACTGGTTACATGTTTTGAGTTACAGAGGAGGTCTAGGGCCAAATGTATTGCTCTCGCTCTACCGATCGCAGTGATACCTCACATGTGTGGTTTGAACACCGTTTTCATATGTGGGCGGGACTTATGTATGCGTTCGCTTCTGCATGCGAGCACACGGGGACAGGGGCGCTTTAAATTTTTAATTTTTTTCTATTGTTCATTTTACTTTATTTATTTTAGTTTGACGCTTTTTTCCAAAAAAAAATGTTTTTGATCACTTTTATTCCTATTACAAGGAATGTAAACATCCCTTGTAATAGGAATATGGCATGACAGGTCCTCTTTACAGTGAGATATGGGGTCAATAAGATCCCACATCTCACCTCTAGGCTGGGAAGCCTGAAATAAAAAAAATAAAAAAAGATCCTGGCTTCGATCGTAGCGGTGAGTCAGTAGAAGCACCGGAGGGCGGCGGGAGGGGGGGACGTCCCCTCTCACCTCCCATAAGAACTATCAAGCAGTGTAACAGCCACTATGATCATTCTTATGGTGTAGGGAATCGCCAGATGAAAAAGCTGATATCTGAATGATGCCTGTAGCTGCAGGCATCATTCAGATATCCCCGCACAAAGTCAAGGACGTCGTATGACAGCGTGCGGGAAGTGGTTAAAACGCATTTTTTTTTTAACACAAAGTTGTCCATTTATACAATATTTCTAACACATAGCATGTACATACCAAAAATGACACCCCAAAATAGATTCTCCTACTTCTCCTGAGTACGGCGATACCACATGTGTGAGACTTCCACAGCCTGGCCACATACAGAGGCTGAGTACAGCCGAGTATGGCTGAGCATGGCGGAGTATGGCTGAGCATGGCTGGGTATGGCTGAGTATGGCTGGGTATTGCAGAGTATTGCAGGGTATCGCCGAGTATGACTGGCTATGGCAGAGTATGGCTGGGTATCACCGAGTATTGCAGAGTATGGCTGGGTATTGCGGGGTATGGCAGAGTATTGCAGAGTATTGTGGGGTATTGCAGAGTATTGCGGGGTATTGCAGAGTATTGCGGGGTATTGCAGAGTATTGTGGGGTATTGCAGAGTATTGCGGGGTATTACAGAGTATTGTGGGGTATTGCAGAGTATTGCAGGGTATTGCAGAGTATTGTGGGGTATTGCAGGGTATTTCTGTGTATTGCAGAGTATTGCAGAGTATTGTGGGGTATTGCAGAGTATTGTGGGGTATTGCAGAGTATTGTGGGGTATTGCAGGGTATTGCAGAGTATTGCGGGGTATTGCAGGGTATTGCAGAGTATTGTGGGGTATTGCAGAGCATTGTGGGGTATTTCAGGGTATTGCAGAGGATTGTGGGGCATTGCAGAGTATTGCAGAGTATTGTGGGGCATTGCAGAGCATTGCACAGTATTGTGGGGCATTGCAGAGTATTGCACAGTATTGTGGGGTATTGCAGAGTATTGCACAGTATTGCAAGGCATTGCAGAGTAGTGCAGGGTATTGCAGAGCATTGAGGGATGGCTGAGGATGGATGGATTGCAATTGTCACTGTGCAGCGCTGTAGGCACTACAGATGCAGCCCACAGCGCTGCAGCCATCCGATCCCTCCCCCTCTCTACCGATCGGTACAGAGAGGGGAGAGAGGAACCGGCGTCATGACATGACGCCGGTTTGTTTACATGTGATCGCTTCGTCATTTGACGGAGCGATCACATGGTAAACGGCGGCGATTAGCGGCCATTTTCCCGAGATCCGTGATGCGCCGGGTCCTCTGTACCCGGCAGTCATGGATGCTCTCGGGTGGGCACCCCAGGGGGCGCACGAGAGTGGAATTCTGGGAGGATGTCCCTGGACGCCCTCCCAGAGTTAAGCAACCGCCCTGTAGCCTTCATTTGGCTATGGGCCGGTTGTTAAGTGGTTAAAGCTGAACTGCAGGAATTACGCCACTTGCTAAATTGTGCTGGGACTGTAGGTTAAGTCCAGAAAAGCGCATTCCACCTTGTGGATTTATCTCTTTAACCGCTTGCCAACCACCGCACACAGATGTACATTGGCATAATGGCGCAGGCAGGCAAATGGGCATACAGGTAGGTCCCTTTAAATTTGCCGCCTTTCGGGCGCGTGCGCCCACGGCACGCCACGGGAGCATGCCCACGGGTCCCGGGAACTCGATGTTCTCCGGCGGCCTGCGATTGCAGTGTGAAGAGGTAGAAAGGGGAAATGCCTATATAAACAAGGCATTTCCCCATTCTGCCTTGTGTAATGACAGAGATCTACTGCTCCCTGTGATCGGGAGCAGTGATTGCTGTCATGTCCTAGGTAGCCCCTCCCCCCCACAGTTAGAATCACTTCCTAGGACACAATTAACCCCTTCCCTGCCAGTGTCATTTACACAGTAATCAGTGCATTTTTATAGCACTGATCACTGTATAAATGACAATGGTCCCAAAGTAGTGTCAAAAGTGTCCGATGTGTCCGCCATAATGTCGCAGTCACGATAAAAATCGCAAATCGCCGCCATTACTAATAAAAAAAAATAATAATAAAAATGCCATAAAACTATCCCCTATTTTGTAGACGCTATAACTTTTGCTCAAACCAATCAATATACGCTTATTTGCGATTTGTTTTGCCAAAAATATGTAGGAGAATACATATACATAAACTGAGAAAAAAAATCTGTTTTTTTATATATTTTTGGGGCATATTTATTATAGCAAAAAGTAAAAAATATTGCTTTTTTTCAGAATTGTTGCTCTTTTTTTGTTTATAGCGCAAAAAATAAAAACCGCAGAGGTGATCAAATACCACCAAAAGAAAGCTCTATTTGTGAGAAAAAAAGGATGTCAATTTTGTTTGGGTACAACGTTGCACGACCACGCAGTTGTCAGTTAAATCGACGCAGTGCTGAATCACAAAAAATGGCCCGGTCATTCAGCAGCCAAATTTTCTGGGGCCAAAGTACTTAATTTACAGCTGACAATTTTACTGAGTGTTGAGAGTACAGCTATTACTATACTTTTGGCGCTCTGCCTGGAGAGATGGTGCTTTCTCACACAGTAGCAGCTCCCTCTCTTCCGCTGTCTATTCACAGAAGGCTTTGTATCTTGTGAATGGGTTCACATAATACAAAGCTCTCCATGATTAGGCAAGAGGAGAGGAAGGTCAGCCAAAGTGGCTGCATGACTTAGCAGCTGCGGTGCTAAAACCCCAGGGTCCAGCGTTGGAGCACCGGAAGTATAGTGATAGCTGTACTCCCTGCACTTAGTAATTTATAAATTGAAGAAATAAGTCCACGAGGAGGTATGCACCCATATTAAGCCAGGATATTTAGGAAACACGCAAAATTCCTGAAGTTCAGCTTTAAAGTAACCCAGTCAGTATTTTGGAGGGGGCATGAGTGAAATCTTCCATGTATTAACATCTCTGGGCATGTTGCTATCCAACACTCCTGGATGTGTCTGATAAATGATCGCCACCTTTCCTAAAAACAATACTAGCCCTAAGTTTTTTTCTGATTAATAACATTGGCAATTAGGGATGAGCCGAACACCCCCCGGTTCGGTTCGCACCAGAACCCGCGAACGGACCGAAAGTTCGCACGAACGTTAGAACCCCATTGACGTCTATGGGACTCGAACGTTCGAAATCAAAAGTGCTCATTTTAAAGGCTAATTTGCATGGTATTGTCCGAAAAAGGGTGTGGGGACCCGGGTCCTACCCCAGGGGACATGTATCAATGCAAAAAAAACTTTAAAAACGGCCGTTTTTTCGGAGCAGTGATTTTAATGATGCTTAAAGTAAAAAAAAAAAGTGAAATATTCCTTTAAATATCGTACCTGGGGGGTGTCTATAGTATGCCTGTAAAGTGACGCGTGTTTCCCATGTTTAGAACAGTCCCTGCACCAAATGTCATTTTTAAAGGAAAAAATCTCATTTAAAACTGCTTGCGGGTTTAATGTCATGTCGGGTCATGGCAATATGGATGAAAATCAGTGAGACAAACGGCATGGGTACCCCCCCAGTCCATTACCAGGCCCTTTGGGTCCTGTATGGATATTAAGGGGAACCCCGCACCCAAATTAAAATAAGGAAAGGCCCTATATACTCTGAACAGCAGTATACAGGCGGTGCAAACAAGACAGGGACTGTAGGTTTGTTGTTAAGTAGAATCTCTTTGTAATTTTGAACGGGTACATTTTAACGTGTTTAGCTCCAGCCAAAAATCTTTTTTAAGCTTTTTGGAAAACATAGGGAAGGGTTATCACCCCTGTGACATTTGTTTTGCTGTCTTTCCTCCTCTTCAGAAGATTTCACCTCACTTTTTTGTCCCAATGAAAAATGTTTTTTGAAAATTTGGGTTTTTTTGTGGGTGGAACAAGGATTGGAAAGCATCAGTGGAAAGGAGAAATTGTTTTCCCATATTAACTCTTACAGGAGAGAATTTCCCTTCCTAGGGGTAGATTTCATCTCACTTCCTGTTGTCTCCTTCCGTTTGCAAGTAGGAGTCGTTTGTAAGTTAGATGTTTGAAAGTAGGGTCCTGCCCTATATACTCAGCAGAAATTTGGGCCTTATTTGTTGCTGTGGCCACAACACTGTAAGCCCTCACAGGGCCCTGCTGTGAAATATTAGATCAAGAATTGTAATTACATGCCCCTGTTGAACAGGAGCTGAAAAATTAGGCCTTAGGCACTGGTGCTGGTGCCACAACACTGCAACCCCTCACAGACACTCTAGTTGGAACGCAGGAACGAGCCCTGCTGCAAAGTATTGCATCAAAAATTGTAATTACACGCCCCTGTTAGACAGGGGCAGAAAAATTGGTCCTTAGGCACTGGTGCTGGTGCCACAACACTGCAACCCCTCACAGACACTCTAGTTGGAACGCAGGAACGAGCCCTGCTGCAAAGTATTGCATCAAAAATTGTAATTACACGCCCCTGTTAGACAGGGGCAGAAAAATTGGGCCTTAGGCACTGGTGCTGGTGCCACAACACTGCAACCCCTCACAGACACTCTAGTTGGAATGCAGGAACGAGCCCTGCTGCAAAGTATTGCATCAAAAATTGTAATTACACGCCCCTGTTAGACAGGGGCAGAAAAATTGGGCCTTAGGCACTGGTGCTGGTGCCACAACACTGCAACCCCTCACAGACACTCTAGTTGGAATGCAGGAACGAGCCCTGCTGCAAAGTATTGCATCAAAAATTGTAATTACACGCCCCTGTTAGACAGGGGCAGAAAAATTGGTCCTTAGGCACTGGTGCTGGTGCCACAACACTGCAACCCCTCACAGACACTCTAGTTGGAATGCAGGAACGAGCCCTGCTGCAAAGTATTGCATCAAAAATTGTAATTACACGCCCCTGTTAGACAGGGGCAGAAAAATTGGGCCTTAGGCACTGGTGCTGGTGCCACAACACTGCAACCCCTCACAGACACTCTAGTTGGAATGCAGGAACGAGCCCTGCTGCAAAGTATTGCATCAAAAATTGTAATTACACGCCCCTGTTAGACAGGGGCAGAAAAATTGGGCCTTAGGCACTGGTGCTGGTGCCACAACACTGCAACCCCTCACAGACACTCTAGTTGGAATGCAGGAACGAGCCCTGCTGCAAAGTATTACATCAAAAATTGTAATTACACGCCCCTGTTAAACAGGGGCTGAAAAATTGTGCCTTAGGCACTGGTGGTGGCGCCCAGAACCAAAAATGTTCTTACAAGCTATCAGCGTGATGATTGAGGAGGAAGAGGATAATTACTCAGGGATAGTCACTCAGCATCAGCATAGGCAGTCTTTGAAGGGATCTGAAAAAAATTATTCAGTTACATCAGCATCAGGTGCTTGGTAGCTGGTGGTGATCCAAGACTGATTCATTTTTATGAAGGTCAGCCGATCGACCGAGTCAGTGGACAGACGCACCCTGTGATCGGTTACCACGCCTCCAGCAGCACTGAATGTGCGTTCCGAAAGAACGCTGGATGCAGGACAGGCCAGTAGCTCAATTGCATACTGTGCAAGCTCTGGCCAGTGATCCATCCTCAAGACCCAGTAACCCAGAGGATTTTCGGTGGGAAAGGTGTCCAAGTCTGATCTTGCCCCTAGGTATTCCTGCACCATGTAAAACAGACGCTGGCGATGGTTGCTGGAACCGATCATACCTTGGGGCTGCGGACCAAAAAATTGTCTGAACGCATCGGTCAGACGGCCACCTTCTCCACCGCTCCTTCTTTGACTGACCGAAGCCTCAGCAACACGTTGTCCAGAAACAGGAGTTTGTAACCTCCCAGTCTCTGGGAACGCGTTGCACAGACCTTTCTGCAAGGCCTCCCGAAGATGTTTCATCCTCTGCTCCCTCTGCGATGGCAAGATAAGGTCCGCAACCTTACCCTTGTAACGTGGATCAAGGAGGGTTGCCAGCCAGTATTGGTCCTTCTCCTTGATACCACAAATACGAGGATCCTTACGCAGGCTTTGCAGGATCAGGGAGGCCATGCAGCGTAGGTTTGCTGAGGCATTCGGTCCGGAGTCCTCTGGGTCACTAAGGACAACAACGTCCGCAGCCACCTCCTCCCAGCCACGTACAAGTCCATGTGTTCCTTGGGACTGATCCCTTAAAGACTGCTGATGCTGAGTGCCAGGCTCCACCTCCATACTGACACAATCTTCCTCCTCCTCCTCCTCGTCCTCTTCCTGTGTGATCGGCGGGCACGCAGGAACACTGTCTGGATAAAGGGGGCCTTGAGAGCTAAGGAAGTCCTCCTCTTCCTGCCTCTGTTCTGCCTCAAGTGCCCTGTCCATTATTCCACGCAGCGTGTGCTCCAACAGGTGGACAAGGGGGACAGTGTCACTGATGCATGCACTGTCAGTGCTCACCATCCTCGTGGCCTCCTCGAATGGTGACAGGACAGTGCATGCATCCCTGATCATGGCCCACTGGCGTGGGGAAAAAAAACCAAGGTCCCCTGACCCTGTCCTGGTGCCATAGTCGCACAGGTACTCATTGATGGCCCTCTGCTGCGTGTGCAGCCGCTGCAGCATGGCCAACGTTGAGTTCCACCTGGTGGGCATGTCACAGATTAGGCGGTTCTTGGGCAGGTTAAACTCCTTTTGGAGGTCCGTCAGCCGAGCACTGGCATTATATGACCGGCGGAAATGCACACAGACTTTCCTGGCCTGCCTCAGGACATCCTGTAAGCCCGGGTACCTGCCCAAGAACCGCTGCACCACCAAGTTAAGGACGTGAGCCAAACAGGGCACATGGGTCAGTTGTCCCTGTCGGAGGGCAGAGAGGAGGTTGGTGCCATTGTCGCAAACCACCATTCCTGCCTTAAGTTGGCGTGGCGTCAACCACCTCTGAACCTGCCCCTGCAGAGCTGACAGAACCTCTGCCCCAGTGTGGCTCCTGTCCCCCAAGCACACCAGCTCAAGCACCGCATGGCATCTTTTGGCCTGCGTACTTGCGTAGCCCCTTGAACGCCTACGGAGCACCGCTGGTTCCGAGGAAGAGGCCATGGAGGAAGAAGAAGAGGAGGGGGTGGAGGAGAGAGGTGTGTCACAATCAGCATTTTGGAGGCGTGGTGGCGGAACAACCTCCAACACTACTGCACCTTGTCCTGCATCCTTCCCAGCTGCCAGCAGAGTCACCCAATGCGCCGTGAAACTTAAGTAACGTCCCTGTCCATGCCTGCTGGACCATGAGTCAGCGGTAATATGCACCTTACCGCTGACCGCCCTGTCCAGCGAGGCATGGACATTGCCTTCCACATGCCGGTAGAGAGCCGGAATCGCCTTCCGTGAGAAAAAGTGGCGTTTGGGTACCTGCCACTGAGGAACCGCACATTCCACAAACTCACGGAAGGGGGCAGAGTCTACCAACTGAAAAGGCAGCAGTTGAAGTGCTAGCAATTTTGCCAAGCTAGCATTCAACCGCTGGGCATGTGGATGGCTGGGAGCAAACTTCTTTCGGCGGTGCAGCAGCTGGGGCAGGGAAATTTGCCTGGTACAATCTGACGTCGGTGTACCAAAAGCAGATTGCCCACAAGTACTTGGCTGTGACACACCTAATTCTACACCTTCATTCCTCTCACTGCAGGTCTCAGAGAGGACTGAAGGTCTAGTGGGGTTGGAAATCTCAGCTGATGAGGAGCAAGGAGAGATCCTCTTTGTTCTTTGGTGTGGGTCTTTTAGATATGCTTGCCAACGAACTGCATGGCAGGTCAACATATGTCTGGTCAAGCATGTGGTACCAAGCGGGAGATGTTTTGGCCACGCGAGATACGCTTGAGACATATGTTGCAAATAGCAGCGGTGCGATCTGATGCACTCGTCTCAAAAAAGGCCCACACCAAAGAACTTTTTGAATAACGCGCAGAGACTGCAGCGCCCTGCACATGTGGAGCTTTGGGGTGTGATGCAGTCAATGTGCTGCCCTTAGGCTGGCCCCTGGAGGGCATCCTGCCTCGTTGGTGATGTGCCGCCTCCTCCTCCTCCTCCTCCTCCTCCTCTCTCCTATCAGGCACCCACGTTGAGTCAGTGACCTCATCATCCCCTCCCTCCTCATCACTGGAGCAAACCTGGCAGTATGCTGCAGCAGGGGGAGCATGACTGCCAGATTGCTGTCCTTCTTGGGCACCCCCTCTGTCCGTGCTCATGTTACTGCCTTCATCGAGCTCAGTATCATCATCAGAGCCTTCCAAACGCTGGGCATCCTCCTGGAGCATGTACCCAACACTGTGGTCAAACAGTTCGAGGGAATCCTCAGGAGGACATGGTGGAGCTAGGGAAGGAGTCACTGATGACATTGAGCTGAGGGAAGAGGCCGCTGCTTTGCCAGACAAAGCACCCTGGGCATGGGTGAGAGAGGATGAGGAGGATGAGGACGGCTTGGTCATCCACTCGACCAAGTCTTCCGCATGTTGCGGCTCAACACGGCCAGCTGCCGAAAAAAAGGCCAAGCGTGTCCCATGGCCACGTGCTGATGAGGATGCACCGTCTCCACGACCAGCACTAGACACAGAGCCTGCTTGCCCTCTCTTATTGGCTTGTGACTGTCTGCCTCTCCTTCTTGGCCTTCCAGACATACTAATGGCCTGTAGCTGCACTAAGCTGGGATAGAACACCTGTAATTTTCTTCAGGTAGCTTTATATACTGTAACCAGACAAGCCTGCCTGTCAGTAGGAAGATAACAGGAACGGATCTAGCTGAACACTGTGAGCAGGACGCACTGCACTAAATGTAAATAGCAGGAACGGATCTAGATAAACACTGTGAGCAGGACGCACTGACTGCACTAAATGTAAATAGCAGGAACAGATCTAGCTGAACACTGTGAGCAGGACGCACTGACTGCACTAAATGTAAATAGCAGGAACGGATCTAGCTGAACACTGTGAGCAGGACGCACTGACTGCACTAAATGTAAATAGCAGGAACGGATCTAGCTGAACACTGTGAGCAGGACGCACTGCACTAAATGTAAATAGCAGGAACAGATCTAGCTGAACACTGTGAGCAGGACGCACTGCACTAAATGTAAATAGCAGGAACAGATCTAGCTGAACACTGTGAGCAGGGCGCACTGCACTAAATGTAAATAGCAGGAACGGATCTAGCTGAACACTGTGAGCAGGACGCACTGACTGCACTAAATGTAAATAGCAGGAACGGATCTAGCTGAACACTGTGAGCAGGACGCACTGCACTAAATGTAAATAGCAGGAACGGATCTAGCTGAACACTGTGAGCAGGACGCACTGCACTAAATGTAAATAGCAGGAACAGATCTAGCTGAACACTGTGAGCAGGACGCACTGCACTAAATGTAAATAGCAGGAACAGATCTAGCTGAACACTGTGAGCAGGGCGCACTGCACTAAATGTAAATAGCAGGAACGGATCTAGCTGAACACTGTGAGCAGGACGCACTGACTGCACTAAATGTAAATAGCAGGAACGGATCTAGCTGAACACTGTGAGCAGGACGCACTGCACTAAATGTAAATAGCAGGAACAGATCTAGCTGAACACTGTGAGCAGGACGCACTGCACTAAATGTAAATAGCAGGAACGGATCTAGCTGAACACTGTGAGCAGGACGCACTGCACTAAATGTAAATAGCAGGAACAGATCTAGCTGAACACTGTGAGCAGGACGCACTGCACTAAATGTAAATAGCAGGAACAGATCTAGCTGAACACTGTGAGCAGGACGCACTGCACTAAATGCAAATAGCAGGAACGGATCTAGCTGAACACTGTGAGCAGGACGCACTTACTGCACTAAATGTAAATAGCAGGAACGGATCTAGCTGAACACTGTGAGCAGGACGCACTGCACTAAATGTAAATAGCAGGAACAGATCTAGCTGAACACTGTGAGCAGGACGCACTGCACTAAATGTAAATAGCAGGAACAGATCTAGCTGAACACTGTGAGCAGGACGCACTGCACTAAATGTAAATAGCAGGAACGGATCTAGCTGAACACTGTGAGCAGGACGCACTGCACTAAATGTAAATAGCAGGAACAGATCTAGCTGAACACTGTGAGCAGGACGCACTGCACTAAATGTAAATAGCAGGAACGGATCTAGCTGAACACTGTGAGCAGGACGCACTGACTGCACTAAATGTAAATAGCAGGAACGGATCTAGCTGAACACTGTGAGCAGGACGCACTGCACTAAATGTAAATAGCAGGAACAGATTTAGCTGAACACTGTGAGCAGGACGCACTGCACTAAATGTAAATAGCAGGAACAGATCTAGCTGAACACTGTGAGCAGGACGCACTGCACTAAATGTAAATAGCAGGAACGGATCTAGCTGAACACTGTGAGCAGGACGCACTGCACTAAATGTAAATAGCAGGAACAGATCTAGCTGAACACTGTGAGCAGGACGCACTGCACTAAATGTAAATAGCAGGAACGGATCTAGCTGAACACTGTGAGCAGGATGCACTGACTGCACTAAATGTAAATAGCAGGAATGGATCTAGCTGAACACTGTGAGCAGGACGCACTGCACTAAATGTAAATAGCAGGAACAGATCTAGCCTAATCTATCTAACTCAAATCAAATGACACTGTCTGTCTCTCTCTCTATCAGCACACCGGAACACACTACACAGGGCCGCCGTGCAGGCGGCCTTATATAGTGTGGGGCGTGTACTAAATCCCCTGAGCCATAATTGGCCAAAGCCACCCTGGCTTTGGCCAATTACAGCTCTCTCTACTGACGGCGCTGTGATTGGCCAAGCATGCGGGTCATAGTGCATGCTTGGCCAATCATCAGCCAGCAATGCACTGCGATGCCGCAGTGAATTATGGGCCGTGACGCGCCACACGAATTTGGCGCGAACGGCCCATAACGTTCGCAATTCGACGGACGGTCGAACAGCCGATGTTCGAGTCGAACATGGGTTCGACTCGAACACGAAGCTCATCCCTATTGGCAATAAGTCCCATTTTCACCAGCCAGGTGGCAGACCCACTGTGTCATAGTGTGACCCACTGGATACAATGGTTCCTCTAACTGGCCACTGTGTCATGTAGCCCATTTGCAATGTAATATTTAACCACTTGAGCCCCGGACCATTATGCTGCCTAAGGACCAGAGGTCTTTTTCCAATTTGGCACTGCGTCGCTTTAACTGCTAATTGCGCGGTCATGGAATGCTGTACCCAAACGAAATTTGCGTCCTTTTCTTCCCACAAATAGAGCTTTCTTTTGATGGTATTTGATCACCTCTGCGGTTTTTATTTTTTGCGCTATAAATGGAAAAAGACCGAAAATTTTGAAAAAAAATGATATTTTCTACTTTTTGTTATAAAAAAAAATCCAATAAACTCAATTTTAGTCATACATTTAGGCCAAAATGTATTCGGCCACATGTTTTTGGTAAAAAAAATGTCAATAAGCGTATATTTATTGGTTTGCGCAAAAGTTATAGCGTCTACAAACTAGGGTACATTTTCTGTAATTTACACAGCTTTTAGTTTATGACTGCCTATGTCATTTCTTGAGGTGCTAAAATGGCAGGGCAGTACAAACCCCCCCCCCAAATGACCCCATTTTGGAAAGTAGACACCCCAAGGAAATTGCTGAGAGGCATGTTGAACCCATTGAATATTTATTTTTTTTGTCCCAAGTGATTGAATAATGACAAAAAAAAAAAAAAAATATTTACAAAAAGTTGTCACTAAATGATATATTGCTCACACAGGCCATGGGCCTATGTGGAATTGCACCCCAAAATACATTCTGCTGCTTCTCCTAAATATGGGGATACCACATGTGTGGGACTTTTTGGGAGCCTAGCCGCGTACGGGGCCCCGAAATCCAATCACCGCCTTCAGGATTTCTAAGGGCGTAAATTTATGATTTCACTCTTTACTGCCTATCACAGTTTCGGAGGCCATGGAATGCCCAGGTGGCACAAAACCCCCCCAAATGACCCCATTTTGGAAAGTAGACACCCCAAGCTATTTCCAGAGAGGCCTATTGAGTCCATGGAATATTTTATATTTTGACACAAGTTGCGGGAAAGTGACACATTTTTTTTTTTTTTTTTGCACAAAGTTGTCACTAAATGATATATTGCTCACACAGGCCATGGGCATATGTGGAATTGCACCCCAAAATACATTTAGCTACTTCTCCTGAGTACGGGGATACCACATGTGTGGGACTTTTTGGGAGCCTAGCCGTGTACGGGACCCCGAAAACCAATCACCGCCTTCAGGATTTCTAAGGGTGAAAATTTTTGATTTCACTCTTCACTGCCTATCACAGTTTCGGAGGCCATGGAATGCCCAGGTGGCACAAAACCCCCCCAAATGACCCCATTTTGGAAAGTAGACACCCCAAGCTATTTGCTGAGAGGCATGGTGAGTATTTTGCAGCTCTCATTTGTTTTTGAAAATGAAGAAAGACAAGAAAAAACTTTTTTTTTTTTCTTTTTTCAATTTTCAAAACTTTGTGACAAAAAGTGAGGTCTGCAAAATACTCACTATACCTCTCATCAAATAGCTTGGGGTGTCTACTTTCCAAAATGGGGTCATTTGGGGGGGGGGTTTGTGCCACCTGGGCATTCCATGGTCTCCGAAACTGTGATAAGCAGTCAAGAGAGAAATCAAAAATTCACGCCCTTAGAAAGCCTGAAGGCGATGCTTGGTTTTCGGGGTTCCGTACGCGGCTAGGCTCCCAAAAAGTCTCACACATGTGGTATCCCCGTACTCAGGAGAAGCAGCAGAATGTATTTTGGGGTGTAATTTCACATATTCCCATGGCATGTTTGAGCAATATATTATTTAGTGACAATTTTGTGCAAAAAAAAAAAAAAATTGTCTCTTTCCCGCAACTTGTGTCGCAATATAAAATATTCCATGGACTCGACATGCCTCTCAGCAAATAGCTTGGGGTGTCTACTTTCCAAAATGGGGTCATTTGGGGGGGTTTTGAACTGTCCTGGCATTTTATGCACAACATTTAGAAGCTTATGTCACACATCACCCACTCTTCTAACCACTTGAAGACAAAGCCCTTTCTGACACTTATGCCGCGTACACACGGTCGGACTTTTCGTCTACAAAAGTCCAACGGACGCTGACGGACTAAAGCTGGCTGGTAATCCGATCGTGTGTGGGCTTCTCCGGACTTTCAACGTACTTTTTTAGCCTCAAATCCGACGTACTTTAGATTTGAAACATGCTTCAAATCTTTACTTCGTAACTACGACGGACCCCGAAATCCGCTCGTCTGTGTGCTAGTCCGACGGACAAAAAGCCACGCTAGGGCACCTATTGGCTACTGGCTATGAACTTCCTTATTTTAGTCCGGTGTACGTCATCACGTACGAATCCGTCGGACTTTTGTGTGGTCGTGTGTAGGCAAGTCCGTTCGTTAGAAAGTATGCCGCAAGTCCGCCGCAAGTCCGCCGAAAGTCTGCCGGAAGTCTGTCGGACAGGCTGTCTGACTTTTGTAGACGAAAAGTCCGACCGTGTGTACGCGGCATTATTGTTTACATGAAAAAGTTTTTTTTTTTTGCAAGAAAATTACTTTGAACCCCCAAACATTATATATTTTTTTAAAGCAAATGCCCTACAGATTAAAATGGTGGGTGTTTCATTTTTTTTTTTCACACAGTATTTGCGCAGCGATTTTTCAAACGCATTTTTTGGGGAAAAAACACACTTTTTTAAATTTTAATGCACTAAAACACACTATATTGCCCAAATGTTTGATGAAATAAAAAAGATGATCTTAGGCCGAGTACATGGATACCAAACATGACATGCTTTACAATTGCGCACAAACGTGCAGTGGCAACAAAATAAATACATTTTTAAAAGCCTTTAAAAGCCTTTACAGGTTACCACTTTAGATTTACAGAGGAGGTCTACTGCAAAAATTACTGCCCTCGATCTAACCTTCGCGGTGATACCTCACATGCATGGTGCAATTGCTGTTTACGTTTGACGTAGACCGCCGCTTGCATTCGCCTTAGTGCGAGAGCAGGGGGCGACAGGGGTGCTTTTTTTTTTTTTTTTTTTTTTATTATTTTTTTGCTTTTTTATCTTATTTTTAAACTGTTCCTTTCATTTTTATTTTTTTTTTAATCATTTTTATTGTTATCTCGGGGAATGTAAATATCCCCTATGATAGCAATAGGTAGTGACAGGTACTCTTTTTTGAAAAAATTGGGGTCTATTAGACCCTAGATCTCTCCTCTGCCCTCAAAGCATCTGACCACACCAAGATCGGTGTGATAAAATGCTTCCCCAATTTCCCAATGGCGCTATTTACATCCAGCGAAATCTAAGTCATAAAATGCTCGTAGCTTCCGGTTTCTTAGGCCATAGAGATGTTTGGAGCCACTCTGGTCTCTGATCAGCTCTATGGTCAGCTGGCTGAATCACCGGCTGCATTTTCAGGTTCCCTGTTGAGACAGGAGAGCCAGAGAAAAACACGGAAGACGGTGGGGGGGGGGGGGGGGCATTTCCCACGGCTTGTAAAAGCAGTCTAGAGGCTAATTAGCCGCTAGGATTGCTTTTACATGAAAGCCGACCGCTGGCTGAAAAGAATGATACCAAGATGATACCTAAACCTGCAGGCATCATTCTGGTATAACCACTCAAAGTTGTGAATGGCGTACCTGAAGACAAAAAAATGGTTAACAATAAAGCACAGTAAACGGTAAAGTATAAAAAATTGCATACCTGAAAAGCAAACATGATAAAACATAATAACAATAAAACATTGCAGAATAGAATACAGTAAAAAAGAGCAGAACAATAGAGAGAATAGAGAGAGAGAGAACAATAAAACGACAACTATTTTTTTTTATTTTATATATATTTTTTTTTTTTTTTTTTTACACTTTTTTTGTAACTAACTTTTATAACTGTAACCGGTTCCAGGTTCGGGTCTCTCAAAATGCGATGGCATCTTAGGAGACCCTGTGAAAGTGTGCCTAGTCTGTGCAATGCTGTACCCTACGCTAATACTCAACTAGTGCATGGTAGCGTTCAAAACATTCACCAATGCAAAGACTAGGATTGTCAGGACAGGAGGGACAATAATAGCGGGTGTCATGCCTATATCCGCGCTAGCTGCAGACACAATATCTTTTTTGGGGGCGTTCGCTGGGTAGGGGTACTCGGGAGGACATAAAGAAAATGCCTCTCATGCAGCCGACTGCATTTGGTTGGGGATGTGAATGGGGGAAGTACGGGCGCTGCAGAAGCGGTGGGTTCCCAATTAGGATTGGCGAATGCAGTAGGAAGGGCACTATGGGCACGACGGGCCTGTGTTTGTCTTTTTGGTGGCAGCGGGACACTACTTGTGCTTGCCACCTCACCAGCTTGAACTGCACTTATGGGACTCGCCACGTCACCAAGTGTTACTGCAGTGCTGGTTTGACTACGACCGGGGTGTACTAGGCCGCTGGCGCTTGCCAGTTCACCAAAACGCTACCAAAAAATCTGTTGGCGATCGCAGGGATCAGGCCTGACTCTGCGAACGCTGCAGTTATGCGTTTTAGTCTTTTGTAAGTGACAGTGATCGATCGATACTGCACTTGGGTGGGCTGGGCTGAGCCGGGCGGAGGGGCAAAACGCAGGTGCTAGCAGGTATCTGGGCTGATCCTGCTAACACTGCGTTTGTGAGAACCCTAAACTGCTGGGGATGCTAGTATAGATCTGATCGGATCAGATATTGATCCGTTCAGATACTATACCACTAAGGGTGGTGTACAGTGCGTGCGTGGGTGTTAGCGGTACTGGCGCTAACCTGACGCTGCCTGGGGCTGGTGCTTGCCAGTTCACCAAAATACTACCAAAAAAACTGTTAGCGATTGCAGGGATCAGGCCTGACTCTGCGAACGCTGCAGTTATGCATTTAGTGTTTTGTAAGTGTCAGTGATCGATCGATACTGCACTTGGGTGGGCTGGGCCGGGCGGAGGGGCAAAACGCAGGTGCTAGCAGGTATCTGGGCTGATTCCGCTAACACTGCGTTTTTGGGAACCCTAAACTGCTGGGGACACTAGTATAGATCTGATCGGATCAGATATTGATCCGTTCAGATACTATACCACTAAGGGAGGCGTATGCTGCGTGTGTGGGTGTTAGCGGTACTGGCGCTAACCTGACCCTGCCTGGGGCTGGTGCTTGCCAGTTCACCAAAATACTACCAAAAAAACTGTTAGCGATCGCAGGGATCAGGCCTGACTCTGCGAACGCTGCAGTTATGCGTTTAGTCTTTTGTAAGTGACAGTGATCGATCGATACTGCACTTGGGTGGGCTGGGCTGGGCCGGGCGGAGGGGCAAAACGCAGGTGCTAGCAGGTATCTGGGCTGATTCCGCTAACACTGCGTTTTTGGGAACCCTAAACTGCTGGGGACGCTAGTATAGATCTGATCGGATCAGATATTGATGCGTTCAGATACTATACCACTAAGGGAGGTGTATGCTGCGTGCGTGGGTGTTAGCGGTACTGGCGCTAATCTGACGCTGCCTGGGGCGACGCATATCACCGCCGGGCGATCAGGGGGCTAAACCTTTATTCGGTAATAAACGGCGGGTGCCCTGACACTATAAAAAATAAACAAACTAACCAGCGTCAACCGTAACGGTTATACGGTGATCAGTGGTGAAAGGGTTAACTAGGGGGCAATCAAGGGGTTAAAACATTTATTCGGTAGTATATGGGGGTCCCTGACGCTATAAAACGCTGACGGCGAACCTAAATATTTATGTCCCTAACTAGCGTCACCAGCGACACTAATACAGCGATCAGAAAAATGATCGCTTAGTGACACTGGTGACAGGGGGTGATCAAGGGGTTAAAACTTTATTAGGGGGGGTTAGGGGGGTACCCTAGACCTAAAGGGGGGTAACAGTAACTGTCCCAACACTGTAACTGTCACAAACTGACACTATGCAGTAATCATAAAAAAAAAAACTGCTGGTGTCAGTTTGTGACAGGGGGGGGGGGGTGATTGGGGGGGGATCGGGGGGCGATCGGGGGGGGATCGGGGTGTTTTGTGTGCCTGGCATGTTCTACTGTGTGTGTGTGTGTTGGTGCACTCACATTGATGTCTTCTCTCCTCGGGCCGGAACGGAAATTACCGAGCCGAGGAGAGATGACATCATTTCCTTTGCTGCTGTTTAGCATACAGCAGCAAAGGAATGATTCGATTGGCCGGCGGCGATCGCGAGGGGGGGCCACGAACGGATGGTCTCCCCCTCACCACCGATCGCCGCTGGACAAACGACGACCGCCTCGGGCACCGGGGGGGGGGTCCGATCGGACCCCCCACCCGCGGAAGGCAAATCACGTACCATGTACGTGATTTTGCCTGTCCGTGCCACTTTGCCGACGTACATCGGCGTGAGGCGGTCGTCAAGTGGTTAACAGGAATGCCGTTGGTTAACATTTTTTATACTGATGACAGGGTCACTTTTTCATGATGCTTGAACTTTAGGACATGATCTATCTACCGTATAAGGCATGCTGCTACAGAATATACGTGAATTATGGCTTTAATTAATCTTGACTCAACAAATATATAGTAGGTGTTAAAATGATTAGAGATGATAATTTTTAGCGCTGGTAGATTTGCGATCTACCATCTGATAGGTAAATTTAGTAAATTGCTCGTTAGGGGAGTTAAATTTGCCTCTGTTCCAGCTTGGCTGACGTTGCATGTGTTTTCATACTGGGTCGGTGGGTGTCGTTGTTACTATCGTCCAGTGTTGGAATGGCAACGTGTCAAAGCGTATGGATGCTCTTCTGTCCCGGAGACAACTCGGTGGAGGTGGTCCTCCGAGTGGGATTCTGGGAGAGGGTATTTATTGGACAGACGCCATGTTTTAGGGTCCGTTTTGCAGCCACATGCTGGCCCTCCTGGCCAACAGGTATGCGTTAGAGTGCTACCTCGTGGTTCTCCGTTCCGGAGGCCCGCGTCGCTGTGGCGCATGGGTGGGCCCAGAAGCATGTCTGGGGCCTACCACAGCAGCCGAGGAATGGTCCTGAGCTGTCTATCCAGAGTGAAGAAGCTGGACAACCGAGGAGATCCCAGGGGAGGACCCGTCATGGAAGGATTATGCAGAGTGCTGGTCTGGAGAGGGGCCTAGTGACTCGGTTGGAGGACGTATCCTAAAGTAACTTTACAGCATAGTGTTGCCGGGTTTGGCTTAAAGGTTCAAGCACTGTGACTGACATTCACCGCAAAACCAATACATCCTGTGGCAGAGGATCGTATGGGTACATCCCAAGCAAGTCTGTGGCAGAGACTTTTGTTCGTGCTACGTACTGGCTGCTAGGCTAAGTGAGAGAGGCCTATCCAGGCGAGCAAGGAGTGTGTTCCACAAGGGGAGCGCATTCTACTGTAATATTCAACCCTAAAGGACATTTGTCAAGAATCCTACAGAGAGGTATTTGAGCTTCCCTGCAGTTTCCCTTCTGCCTCTTTCCTGCTACTTCCTTCGTTAATTGTTCAATAAAGCATTGAAAACGTACTCAAGTGTTGGTGCTTGTATCGTCCAGAGGTAAACTCAACGGAACCCTAGACCCGGTGCCGGTGAAACAGAGGAAAGGAGAGTGAAGGTAACAAGCCTGCTTAAACCAGCAGCTCCGCCGAGGGTTATTGTTACATGTGGGGGCGTCGTCCGGGATTTGTTGACCGTCAATTCTCGCAACCCAGAGAAGTGTTTTACCGGGAGTTTACGGTGAGAACTGGACTTTGTCAAAATTTTGCAGGAAGAGAGGGGGTTAAAGCTGCAGGACTTTATTTCTGAGTGCATAGGCGACGGGCGCCAGTGAAAGCCCGGGAGCTACGTGATCAGAGGAACAAGTGGGAGGAGCCTACCCTACTTGATACCGCGTGGGACGCGTGTATGCGTTTAGCGCCAGAAAAAAAGAGAAGCCTCGTGATTGTGCTGAGAAGATCAGAGCGTGGCTATGTCTCTTCCAGCGATGCAGCCAATTATGGGACCGAGAATGTTCCCTGCAAACACCGTGTTGAATACTGATCTGCCATCGATGTGAAGGACTGGCCGCGCATCTTCGTCCGTTTGACCGATGTCCGCAATGTGGAGAGTACTTGTTTGTGGTGGAGCAACCTACCACGTCGCCCCGTGCTTATCGGATGGATTGGGCAACAGGTATCGCCACAGTAGAAGCTGCTACTACTACAGAGAGAGAACAACAGGCCACCACTTTGCCTGTTGTTACTGAGAGTGTTCCGGAGAGAGACACTGCTGTTGCCGTCTCATCGAGGGACATTACTGTGATCTCTGCGTCCACTACACCTACTCCCGTTGTACCTGTTCAGAGGAAGGTGGGATATGTGAAGGCTTCCCGCGGCTGTGGTTGAGGCCTACCTCAGAGGTTACCTGAACCGGAGCTATCAAAGTCCACGTCAGGAACGGGTAAGCCACTGAAGGGGAATGTATCTGGGACTGTAAATAAGTATCTGCCAGCGGAAGAGTTAGGAGATTCGGAAATAGAATCCATGTCGGATGTTTCCGGTGATGATGACTTATTTGAGACTATGTCACAAGAGCTGTTGTGGTCACAAGGCGAGGATGTCGCCTCTGCTATGACTTTCCCTGAATGGACAGCCCTGAGTTCTGGGAAGACGTCACCCTGTGTGGAGCCGCACAGAACTGTTACTGAGACTTTATCGAAAGTTGCTAGTTCACTACAGACACCGGCTGGGTCTATGGTGAGCAAATCATTGGATTCCTGTGTGCCTCCTGGTATAGGGAAAGACAGATCTTTGCCCAAACTTGCACGTTTGCAGAGAATGTTAAACAAGCGTGTGGCTGCGGAGTATGGTTTGGAATTCCCTTATGTGCCCCAGGACATAATGCAAGTGATTGAACTTAACCGGGAACTTTGGTACATTGAAGCTGTTTAGGACTATTTGTCTGTGCCAAATACGGAGCGATCACTTGTAACAAACCGGCATCATATCATGACGCCGGTTCCTCTCTCCCCTCTGTGTACTGATCTGTACAGTGGAGGGGAGAGATCGGATGGCAGCAGTGCCAATACTCTGCAATGCCCTGCCAATACTCTGCAATGCTCTGCTGCAATACCCTGCCAATACTCTGCCAATACTCTGCAATACCCTGCTGCAATGCCCTGCCAATACTCTGCAATGCCCTGCCGATACTCTGCAATGCCCTGACAATACTCTTCCATACCCTGACAATATTCTGCAAAACTCTGCCATACCCTGCCAATACTCTGTCATACCCTGCCAATACTCTGCCATACCCTGCCAATACTCTGCCATACCCTGCCAATATACCCGCCAATATACCCGCCAATACCTTGCCAATACCCTGCAATACTCTGCCAATACTCTGCCACACCCTGTCAATAGGGAGATTATGGATATTACAGTGGGGGGATTTTTTTTTTTTGTTGATCCGAAAATGATCCGAACAGTGACTCCTGATCCGAGGAACGATCCGAACCATGAGTTTTTTGATCCGTTGCACCCCTAATACCAACTACTGCAACTGCAGGACAGGTTGGACCACAGCGCCATCCATGGCAAAAGAAGATTTAAGTAACGATTCCAGCTTCTTGTCAGTTGGATCTTTAAACACCTGAACATTGTCCACAGGACAAGTTAGGCTTTTATTCACGCAAGAAATAGCTGCATCTATTGCTGGCACACCCCATTTCTTGGTGAATTTTTCCTCCATAGGGTAGAACAGGGAGAATTTCCTAGGAGGAGAAAATGATTTATCCAGGTGAGCCCAACCATCATACAATAGTTTTTCCATTAATGGATGGATGGGAAAGGAAAAAGCAGCCTGTGGAGACTTCCGAGATCCCAAGGACGAAACAGGGGACACAGCTGATTCAATACAGGGCAAATTGTATGTGGTACGCACCACCTCTGTATAATATTGTACCTGTAACCTGGGAGCCTGCGAGGTAGAAGAGAGCTTCTCCTCATCCCCTGACTCGTCCAACTGCTCGTGATCCTTGTCCCCCGACAGTGTTGTATCATCACCAGACTGCTGATCATCTGAGAACCCAGAGCAGAGGAAGGAGACCTACCCTGTTTTCTGCTATCTGCTAAGGATGCTGTGATAAAAGCAGTAATTAGACATGTGCGATTAGTTTCGTACGAATCGAAAATTCGTACGAATTTCCGTAAATTCGTACATTCAGGAGGATCCGAAATACGAATTGCTATGCTTGCGAATTTTGTACGAAATACAAAATTTTTTTTACGATTTTCGGATCCAGATTCCTAACGAACATTCATAATTGTTACGAAAAGTTAACAAACCTAAAAGTTAAAAACCCAGGAAGTCAGCACAGCACAGGGATGGTGGGAGCCTCCCCTAAATGATAAATTCATCGTAACGAACATTCTTAACTGTTACGAAAAGTTAACGAACCTAACGAAAATTCGTATTTCGTACGAAATTTCGGACACGAATTATGAAATACGAATTCATTCTAATACGAAACGGAACGGAATGGAACGAAACGAAACAAATTTATTGATGGTGCACATGTCTAGCAGTAATCCTTTGTTCTAAACCACCCAATGCTGCCTCCATAGCATCTTCAGTGACATATGCACAGTCTGCAATATTGGGAAGGGCAGAAATGCTTGACAGCGGCGATGGCTCACCCTGCATGGCTGCCTCCAGTCTCTCAGGGGGGATGTTACCCTGCATGGCTGCCTCCAGTCTCTCAGGGGGATGTTACCCTGCAGGCACGTCCAGAGTCCCCAGACCCTGACGGTGATTTCTTGGTGCTCTTTTTACCTGCCCCTGAAACCCTTTTGCAGGGAGACATAGTCCTAAGCTGACAAAGCAGATGTACTAAAATCAATTGCATACACTGTTGTGCCTAGCTTACAATAATAATGTTTGCTTAGACTTGCACAACCTGACGCTGAGTAGGCGTCTAGGTGTGCCTGTATCCGATCCACATGAGATGCTTACGTGCCCCAACTCTGTGTTCTGCCGCTTACAGACCCCTGGCGACCTGGGCTCTTTAAAACAAGCGCCTCGCGCCTGCGCAGTGAATTGCCGCGCACGCCACACGTGCATGGCGCTTGCAACCACGCCCCCCTCCTTCCCCACCATTTTCACCGTAAAAAAGCACGTCCCCTGCGCACGTGTGCATAGGGCCAATATAATGGCGGCGAGGGGGGGGAAGAGAAGACCGGGAGGCTACTCGGGGCCCCAAGACTGTATGGGACCGCCTTTTTCTTTTTAAGTGGCAGAGCCTGCAGCGGAGGAGGTGAGCGACTGACAGTGGCTTCACTGAGCTGTATTTCCTGGAAGCATGTAAGTAACACCAGGTATGCCTCTTACTCCCTCTAGTGGCAGAAAACAGGTAAGACATGCAACAACTCAAAGAAGCTAATCCTTAAGGTGTTTACCTAGGATTGTATCACTTACCTTATCTCCGCTGCAGGATACTGCTGAGAACAGCCAGATCCAACCTTCACCCATCACGGCGGGTAGTGTTGTGCCAACCTTCAGGGTTCCGGGTTCCTACTTACAGGAGCCTCTTACCTGGACCTGTAGAATACTCTGCCAGAAAAAACTTTGTGCATTTTTAATATATATGCTCAAAAGTACTGGATCCCAGAGCCCAGTCCTCAGAGAGAGAAATTACAGGCAAAACTTTGTTTCTTGTTCCACGAGGCCCGAGTACATCTTAGGCAATATGAATTGGCCCGAGGTATGGATCCGGTTGTGTAGCTCCTAGCTCCTAGAACCCCGCAGGGACCATCAAACAGAGCTTGCTTCTAAGCACATCTTGCATCATGACCAAACACCTTAGACACTGGCGAAAAAACTGAGGTACTCTCCATATGTAAGGGGTTATATAGGGGAGGAATTCTCCTTACAATTAGGGTTGCCAGTGTCCAACACCTGAAGTAATGAATAGAGTTCTGTGTCCCATGATGTATGAACAAGAAAGGGCATTTTTTTGGGCTTTACAGCATAAATAAAGTGTGCGCAAACATGCTCAAATGTGTTTATCCATTGTAATCACAAGAGCTCCATATACATCTACAGTGCCCCTTGAAATTTTCCTCATTTTGTCATGTTACAACCAAAACCATAAATGTATTTTATTGGGATTTTATTTCATAGCCAACACAAAGTGGCACATAATTATGAAGTGGAAGGAAAATGATAAATGATTTTCACAATTTTTTACAAATAAATATGTGAAAAGTGTGGCGTGCATTTGTATTCAGCCCATTTTGCTCATAGTTGTTTGCAAAATAGCTGAAACTCTGTCAAATTGGATAGAGAGCATCTGTGAACAGCAATTTTCAAGTTTTGCCACAGATTCTTAATTGAATTTAGGTCTGGACTTTGACTGGGCCATTCTAACATATGAATATTCTTTGATCTAAACCATTCCATTGTAGCTCTGGCTGTATGTTTAGGGTCATGTATGATAAGGGGGAGGGGGATTTTGGGACTTTGAATGAGGTCAGTGCATATAGTGACGTACAACAAGCCAAGAAAAATGAAGTTCAATAGCCAGTACGGCTATTCTGCTCGATTCCAAGCATGCGTGGAACTTTGTGCGTCAGAATTGTATACACACGATCGTAATTTCTGACAACGAATTTTGTTGTCGGAAAATTTGAGATCCAGAGCTCAAATTTTGTGTGTCGGAAATTCCGATGGAAAATGTCCAATGGAGCCTACACACGGTCGGAATTTCCGACAACAATCTCCCATCGATCATTTTCTGTCGGAAAATCCGACCGTGTGTACGGGGCATAACAGGTTTTCTTCTAAGATTGTCCTGTATTTGGCTCCATCCATCTTCCCATCAACTCTGACCAGCTTCCCTATCTCTGCTGAAGGAAAGCATCCCCACAACAAGATGCTGCCACCACCATGTTTCACGGTGGGGAAGGTGTCTTCAGGGTGATGTGCAATGTTACTTTTCCGCCACACAAAGTGTTTTGCTTTTAGGCCAAAAAGTTCAGTTTTGGTCTCATCTGACCAGAGCACCTTCTTCCACATGTTTGCTGTGTCCCCCACATGGCTTCTCGCAAACTGCAAACGGGATTTCTTAAGGCTTTCTTTCAACAATGGCTTTCTTTTTGCCACTCTTCCATAAAGGCCAGATTTGTGAAGCGCATGACTAATAGTTGTCCTGTGGATCTCTGCAGCTCTTCCAGCGTTACCATGGGCCTCTTGTCTGCTTCTCTGATTAATGCTCTCCTTGCCCTGCCTGTCAGTTTAGGTGGATGGCCACGTCTTGGTAGGTTTGCAGTTGTGCCACTCTTTACATTTTAGAATGATGGATTGAACAGTGCTCCATGACATGTTCTAAGCGTGGGATATTTTTTTATAAGCTAACTCTGCTTTAAACTTCTCCACAACTTAATCCCTGACCTGTCTGGTGTGTTCTTTGGCCTTCATGATGCTCTTTGTTCACTAAGGTTTTCTAACAAACCTCTGAGGGCTTCACAGAACAGCTGTATTTATATTGAGATTAAATTACACACAGGTGGATTTACTAATTAGGTGCCTTCTGAAGGCAATTGGTTCCACCAATTTTAGTTAGGGGTATTAGAGTAAAGGTGCCTTCTGAAGGCAATTGGTTCCACCAATTTTAGTTAGGGGTATTAGAGTAAAGGTGCCTTCTGAAGGCAATTGGTTGCACCAATTTTAGTTAGGGGTATTAGAGTAAAGGGGGCTGAATACAAATGCACGCCACACATTTCAGATATTTATTTGTAAAAAAAAAATTGAAAAACATTTATCATTCTCCTTCCACTTCACAATTATGTGCCACTTTGTGTTGGTCTATCACAAAAAAAAAAAATTTCAAAGGGTATGAATACTTTTTCAAGGCACTGTAGGTTTTTTGTTGACCTGCAGAATTAAAGAGCCTCATATTTTATTTTCCATTATTAATGCTGCAAAAAATATCCAGTGCTGAGTGTAGTGCTGGACATTTTTAGAATATTATTCTATTATTCTATTTAAAAAAATAAAAAAAAATAAAAGATTTCTATGAAGGTTACATTAAGAAAGCCATCATAGATTTTCATAATTAAATACTCATAGTCACAAATTTCATAAGCACACATCAAGTTTGCATATTTTTTTTTTTTATTACATAGAAGAATAGCTTGTCTCCCTTGTTTGCTTTTCTTTCTACTCTTTTTTCATTTTCTAACTGGCCTGTAGGGACACATAATCCCAGCAAACCTGATTAAAATGGGATTTCCAGCATCTGACGTAAAAGGGAATCCTAGCAAACACATCCATCATTTCAGTGTCTACTTTGCTGGTGGCGCTCAGAATCCCAACACCTTGCGTCTAAGCATTAATATATCTCTTTCAAGCTTCTGTGTAGCTGCAGCAGGAGGGAGAACAGCAGGTGCAGGTGGAATGGTAGTGTGTAAACTCAGATGACAAGCACAAAAGAGATAATGTTTACACAGCACTGTCTGTGCCATAAAAAGTGTTATTGATCTGCTCGGTAACCTGTCTGACCAATGATTCAGTTTATGGGGTGATTTACTAACGGAGTTATATACACTATAGCTTGTGTTGACAACAAATAACCAATCAAGTTAGTGATTTTTTTTTTTTTTTTTAAAGCGGTACTTTACCAGGATTGGACAAGGTATTTGTAGTGAACATGGGCTGGAGTAAATACTTTTCCTTTTTTTCCATCAGGGAAGAATTGAAAGGGACCTAGCCTTTAGCACACAAAACAATACCTCTGTGATAGGTCCATCCCTTTTACATAAAACGCATTCTGGTTTTAACAGCCCTAAATTAGCTTGTTACACTGTATTGTTTTAAAAGTAAAACAAAAATTAACGCACAAAAACACTGCAGAACCACAACCCCACCCCCCCTCATTCCCGTATCCCCAATCATTCTAAATATAGACACCAGGTATGTGTTTGATAGAAATTAGATAGGGAATAGGTGGCAAACTAGGTCACATACAGCATAATTTACCTTGCAGCAAACATGAGAACTTTTGCAGGTGTGGCCCAGCTGTGGAAAAGTTATGTATGGTACATTTACAATGCCAGAATAGGTCAGAAGAGGTGGAAGGAGCCGTAAGGGGAGCAGGCCAGCAGAGATGGCAGGAGTTGTCATGGTGGCAGGTCAGGAAAGATGTCAGGAGCTGGTGATAATGGTCGCAGGCCAGCAGAGGTGGCAGGAGATTGTAATGGTGGCAGGCCTGCATAAGTTGCAGGAGCTGGTAATGGGGGAAAGTAATATTTTTTTTTACTGAGTTGGATAATAAGTAAAAATGTGGTCGGTAGCATCAGTTTTATAATCATTGCTGGTCCAGGACTGCTCCAAAGGCCCTCTCAGACACTGGCTGTGTGCAAGCTCTGGTCAGTCATCCAACCTTGACACTCAATAGTTCATGGAGTCTTCACTCTGAAGGCCATAAAAAATCCACATCAGCCACAGACCCCAAGTAGTCTGCATTCATAAAGTTTAGATACTGCATTTGACTGCTGTCAGCATCAGGCCTGTCCTCTGTAGTTGGGAAAACTACTTAAAAGCATTGATGAAGCAGCCACTGCCTCCTTTGCTTCACCTATCAGTGATCTGAGGATCTGAAGTATGTTGGGCTTAAGAAGGGATCCTACCACTATCTGGAAATTCAGCCAAGGGATTCTGCTGCAGCACTTTGAAGTTGTACATTTTTGCTCCTTCTGCCATTTTCCCCTTGTATCAGGGATCAAAAAGGGGGGCCACACAATAATGGTCCTTCTCCTTCATAGCTCCAACCACTCCTCATACTCGTCCCCTCCTCTTGCTGCCTCTGGGGATAAAGGCAATAGGCAAAGAATGCCAGCTGGAAACTGGAATATACATGATGCAGTTTAAAAATTTCCCAGCACACCACAGATCTTCAAATTAAGTCCATACAATTTTTTACTGAAGAATGATCACATCACAAGCAAAAAGAGTCACCAGATCAGGTCATTGAGGAGGAAGGGATAGATGTGACTGATGTGACTGCCGTATCACCACCACCAAGGTGAAGGACCTGCATCCTTTCCACTTGCCCGCAAATTTACCCAGTGAAGGAGATGTGCTTGCTGGACCATGTGTCTGTGGTCATTTGGACCCTACTGCTAACAGTATATACTACCGTATATACTCTATCGAGTATATACTACCGTATATACTCGAGTATAAGCCGAGGCACCTAATTTTACCACAAAAAACTGGGAAAACATATTGACTCGAGTATAAGCATAGGGTGAGAAATGCACAGCTACTGTAAGTGGAAAAGAGGGTCAACAATGTCCATTTGCAGCCTCACTGTGCCCATTTGCATGCCTCACTGTGCCCATTTGCAGCCATAGGTCACCTGAACTTCAAACTCGGTAGTTAAGGGTTCCTAGATGCCCCCTAGCTGCAGCCAAAATTTGAGGTCTCTGGACCCAAAGGGTCCCGAATTGACATTTCTGCAGATGGACACAGTTGACCGACTTTGGGGCCCCGTATCTCGGGGCCACTTAGTGCTAGGAACCCCAGCTTTGGAGGCTAGTGCTAGTTCCACTTGGTTTGCACACCAAATTTTGTGTTCCTAGCACCAAGTGGCCACGAGATATGGGGCCCCAAAATCAGTTCGGAAAATGTCATTCTCTGCTGCAGAAAAGTGCTTGACTCGAGTATAAGCCGAGGGGGGCATTTTCAGCACAAAAAAGTGCTGAAAAACTCGGCTTATACGCAAGTATATATGGTATATTACCTTTCACATGCTCGTGGCCTTCTGGGGAAAAAATGGCAGATGTGCTGTAGATGTAGAATCTGCTTGCCCCCTACTATCTTTGCATGCACAACATTTACCTCTTCTTTTAGGCTTACCCAACAATATACAGGGAATTGTCTAACTTTATTATCAGCTATGGCAATAGAGGGAATAAGGATGTGGTGCTTTGGTGCTTTTGGTGCACGCAAGATGTGTGTCACTGTCTGGGGTTAGGCTCAGAGACCAGTAACTATAGCAGTAGAGAGGCCCCCACTGACCAGCTGGATAAGTGAACAAGCAGGCCACCCTAGCAGATGATGTGGACTCATCTGAGGTGCAGGGTCTAAGTACTACCCGGTGTTCAACAGAGCTCCTGATGGTGGAGATGGGTTTTGCTATGTGTTAGTACCAGGTCATGGCCCTCAGGATCGCCCCACCAAGAGGTGAGCAAGCTGTGGTCCAGTTGCAGATATAGCAGGTGAGGATCAAGTAGAAGTATAGTTGAGGAACGGGCCAAAAATATACCCTCCCCCACGAGAAATCTAAAACACTAAACCTCCAACCCTAAAAACCTCTAGCCATAACCACTGTGTAGACTTCCCTCAAGCAATATGTTATTTGTTGGTGCATGTATTGTGTGTCATACTGTATATTGACAGACATTTAATGTATAAAGCATTCATGAACATTGTAATGGAAAGGAGAGTCTCTGGGTTGGGTTTGAAAAGTGAACACTGCATTGTAAAGTGGACTTAACCTAAGCCCCACTTCTTTGCTATGGAGAGATTATCTATTTGTTGACAATATTATCAATAAAATTTAATTAGTTTCAGTGTGCTCCAAACAAGTACACTTTGTATAAGTCTTAAGTCTTAAGACTTCTTTCCAGTTAATAATGCTTTAGCTGACCTAATTTGCCCTTGCACAGAAAGAGCCATTCCTTCTATTTAAAGAGCACTAAAGGATTACAAAGGAAATTAAAAGGACACTATAAAATTACATGTAGATAAAGTCAGAAACCAGGTGAGGATGAATAAAATTTTGTTAACTATGAGTAGGGCGTTGATAGGCTGAAACGCATTAGTGTTGGCTCTGTTTGGAACATTGGACTCCTTGGACGAAATAAAGAGGAAATGTATTCATCCTCACCTGGTTGCTGATTTTATCTACATGGAAGGACTCTTGCGTTATGGGGTGGAGACCGCAAGTCAGGCACTGTGAGTTGAAACAGAGAGCTCTTGCCACCCATAATTGCATGATTGGGTTGCAGTGCCATTATCTAGCATGTGACTATAAAATTACAGTCTTGACCCCTTTTGCACACTACAGGTATTATCCTTGGATCAGTATACCAAGATAATAGTAAATGTCGCTGATGATAAAATACTAAAAAGCTAACGTGATTTAAGGAGGTTGATGTCTCAGGAAATGTCTGAAAATCAGCAGGACTTCCTTTGATGGCAATACTTTGCTATGAACCATACAAGCTGGCATCCCAACCTTTCTCCCTGGCTCTCGGGTCATTTGCTTAAAGGGTCCCTTTAGAAGGTTGTCCAAATTAATTATTTTTAAATCAAAACATCATAAGGAGTTGTTTGCAAGAATTTAAAACTTATTTTTACAAAGCCCAATAATACAGTGGAGTTTTCTATCTGCATCAATTTCATGCAATTAGAGACTTTTCTATTGCCTTCTATTTTAAGACACCTATCCATGAGCATACCATTTAAAGCTTTCTGGGGACGCGCTAAATAGTTTTATTCCTTAAATGGTAAATATCTTTCTGAACAGATCAGATATGATAGATAGGGAGTTAGACAGATGTATTAATAGATAGATACATGTATTAGGTATTTATTTAATGCCAGGTGGAAACAGGTTTAGGAGGTGAATGGTGGTACTTCTGCTGAGTGTAAGGAAGGGCTTGATAACCATGACCATGACACAAAGATTGTCACTTCCATTATATTGTTTCATATTTAGCCCATGTGAGAAGTATGATACCTTTCAAAAAAGCCAAGCAATGAAATAACCAAGCTGCAAAATAATTACAGCTATACTTTTGTTGGTACCAGCTGAGCCTCTAAATAAGTAATACATTGCTTTCTTGTTGATCTAATCCCTTTGTGAAATATTTATAGGCACTTTTAACACAGAGTTATAATATATTTATGTTTCAATTACAACAATGCAGTTGTCTTTGTTACAGGTGCAGCCAAAGTGTTTGGTCTGAGACTCAATCCCAGAACAGGAACTATTGTTGGGAAAATTGTATAGAGCGTAGTCTTAAAAAAAGACCATCGTTCTCCTGCGGTGTCTGCTGTGAAAGCCACCACACTTAATTGTTCTCTGAGAGAGTCTATTTGATCTACTCTTACTGGTTGTACAAGCTTGTCCAATTTGTTTTCTGACCTCTAAAGTGTAAAAGGTCAAAAAACCTTGTAATAGGATGTGAATTCAGTGAAGGGTGATATGTCTGGTGATAGGTGGTTTATATTTTAGATAGACCAGGATACCAGATAAGTAACCTTCCCTGGTGCAATAGTATGTAACAGAAACACAAAGACCATAGTGAATCTAATATCCTATGTGAACCAGCCAGACATGCACAGTGGGTGCTAAAGCAGTAAAAGAGCTTATAATTCCCACACACCAGTTAAAGTGTTACTAAACTCACAACAGTAAAATCAGTGTGTATATGCAGTAAACCATGTTTGTTATACTCACTCTGGAACCTAAGGGGTTAATCTTCTGCATTGTGTAAAAAGTCTGTTTGATCCTGCCTTCTCTGATCCTCTCCTTCTTTTACTGTTCCCAATCCATCTGCTGATAGTACAGAGCGCTGGAGGCACTCTGCACATGCTCAGTTTGGTGTGTATTGCTAGATATTTTAATTTTTTGGGGGGAGCGTGCATGTGATCAGCACTGAGCCAATCAGCACTGTCAAGACAGTGGGTCAAGGGTCCTGCAGCCTCATAGAATAGTCAGAGTAGAATTAAATCTCCTCCTACAAGCTTTAACCAGACACTGAAGTCATAAGACTGCTATATACTGCTGATGAGAAAAGGTATTTAGCAGTTTATATTTTTTTAAATAATTGCATTTCCATGTAGTGTGGGAGACCAGATATAGTGAATGCAGGGTCCTCAGTTTAGTAAAACTTTAAGCATTTTTTACTTTTTACCCTTTATGGGAGCTCATACATTGTGATAAAGAGCTCATATGGTGTGTTTTCTGACCGCCACAAAATACTGAACGTACCCAAACCCATGTCGCTTCTGAAGACATGCTCCTTTCATCATACAAGGACAACCTGGGTGCTGACTACCACAGCCCATCTCCACCCTCTGTCAAAGGTATAGTAAAAACTTTTTTTCAGGAACAAAAAAATGTGCATTTATTTATTTTTTGAGCCTGTAAAGCATTGCACCAGCGATCAGCAGATCACTGGTGAAATGCAGGTCTCCTGCAGATCTGTCAGCGTATCTGTGTGCCTGTACATCCTGTACGGGCAGGCAGATACACTGACAGGAAGAATCAATGAACTACCAAGGCGCTTCACAGCGCCATGGTAGTTCATTGAGAACTACAAGCTGACAGCCGCAAAGGATGTCGGGACTTGTAGCTCATTCACACACAGAGCTGTGTGAATGAATGACGCAGCCGTGTGGGCGGAGCCCCGCACATCCGTGCTGATATCAAAAAGTGACAGCTAGTATGGGGAACTTCTCCCTGTACTACTGTCACAGGGAGGGAGGGAGGGATCGGCCAGCGGCTACTGCAGCATTGGGAACATGTTACATGTTCCAGCCTAAAAACAAGTGGAACATGTAATATGTTCCGAAAGGTGAACGTATCCTTTAAGCTTAATTCTAAAACCTAGCTCTTCTTTCTGTGTTTCTGTGTTTAATAATCATCAAAAATACTCCATACAATAATGTCTCCACCCGAAACCAACCTTCCTTGATGCGTTTAACCACTGCTGGCTTGCTCACAAGGATAGGGGAAGTCTTGCTCTATCCTTGTAAGCAAGATAGTAGTGGTGAAACGCAGAAGAAGGTTGGTTTCGGGTAGAAACATTATTGTATGCAGTCATTTTTTTGAGGATTATTAAACACAGAAAGAAGAGCTAAGTTTTGTAGTGCGGCTTACATTTTTTCTATATCTTTGGCAGCACAAAATACTGATCGTATTACTGTCTCATTATATGGGTCAGATTTAAATATGCTAGGCAGCAAACTTGTTTTTTTTTTTTTAACTTGGCAAAAACTGACAGTGATGATCACAGGATTCCCTCAATAATGTGCACAAAGAACAAAGGGAGTCCAAGGCCAGGCATTACAACTATCTGCCCTTATTCATCATATATTTAGTGCTATGAATTGTAGCAGCTGTGCACTACACTGTTAAACATGTTGTGTAGAGACAAGTAGACTGATCTTAAAGTGGGGTTCCACCCAAAAAACAAAACTACCTGGAAAAATTCTAAAAAAAAAAACACAAAAACATTTGGATATTTTTTTTTTTTTCACTTACCTCTAAATGCCTGTTGCATGGTGGTTCCTCATAGTCTGCCTGTTCCTTAGCCTGGGCTGGTGACATCACTTCCTCCTCGGCACAGGAAGGGCTCCGCTCTGCTCCCTCCCTCCTGTCAATCATCTGGGACCCATTACAGGTCCCAGGTGATTGAGCGGCCAATCACGGCGCGTGGCGCCGCTCGCGCATGCGCAGTGGGTGCCAGGCTGTGAAGCCACAGCCCGGCGCCCACAGTTGAAATGCCGGCGCCGACGAGCGGAGGGGGGGGACGAGCGGGGCTTCGATCCCCCGCATCGCTGGACCCAGGGACAGGTGAGTGTCCAATTAAAAGTCAGCAGCTGCAGTATTTGTAGCTGCTGACTTTTAATTTTATTTTTTTTGACGGCCCCCCTGGGTGGAACTCCTCTTTAATGAAATTTATTTTGCTGTGCAAATTACTGATTTTGACTTGGCCAAAATGTTGAAAAAATTAGCCTCTATTTTCACCATGGGGCACTCCTTAAGCCCCGTACACACAATCCGATTATCGGATGAATGATCGTCCGTTTTTGTTTGCATGCTAATCTCACGTCGAATCTGATGAGTTTACTAAAGTCCCGAAAATTCCCGTACGACAGAATAAAAATTTGGAAGTGATGTCATGTGTTGCAATGCATTTGTATTGCATTTTCGAACGATAGCTGTACTGCTTAAACGAAAATCGTACGATCCGTGCATGTCAGATAGAATAATATTGGATGAACTGTCCTGATCGGCTCTCGAAAGCTCTGTACTAACGATCTGATTATCGTATGATCGATTCGAATGCGGCATTTTTCGTACGATTTTCGGATCGTGTGTACGAGGCATTAGGGGAAATTTGTTTTAGAAAAAAAATCTACTTTTAAAAAGTCCTTCCCATGTTGCTTCTCAAACCCTGTGACACTCACCAAGCCTCCCTGAGTAGTTGTGTGTAAATTTGGGGGATAAGATTTGTGCGCCTAGCAAGCTGCAGCAAATTAAATTTTGATTTAAATACATTTTGATTTTCCACTGAAATTTTTGGCAAACCAAAAACCCAGTTTGCACTCATCCCTAGAACTCAATTTCACTCATTCAAATTATTTGAGTGTATGCTTGTAATGGATTTCATTTTTTTTTTTTTTTGTTACAAGCTCAGAGCAAGTCAGTTCCTTTCCACTCACTTTTCCAAATCCACTGGAAGCTGAGGGTAAGGAAATAATGCTCAAGCGATTTATTTAATTTAGTAAAGCTGAGGAAAAAGGACCAGTATAAACATCTATAAAAGAGAGAAAAAATTTAGTGTAAAGAGTATAATTGCTTGAATACACGCCATGCAAGAGACTCCAATGTCTAACATGCCTCACATGGCATCCCAGTGTCAATAGTTTTACATAGCAGTAAAAGAAGAATGCAGATACAAGAGGTGGAGGAGCAGTAAAATAACACACAACTAAAAAATGAAAAATAACATATACTTAAAGTGACACTAAACCCAAGTCATAAAAAAAAATTATGTTCAATATCTAAAGTTGTAGTGATCTACAGTATCTCACCAAAGTGAGTGCACCCCTCACATTTTCGTACATATTTTATTATATCTTTTCATGTGACAACACTGAAGAAATGACACTTTGCTACAATGTAAAGTAGTGAGTGTGCAGCTTGTATAACAGTGTAAATTTGCTGTCCCCTCAAAATAACTCAACACACAGCCATTAATGTCTAAACCGCTGGCAACAAAAGTGAGTACACCCCTAATTGAAAATGTCCAAATTGGGCCCAAAGTGCCAAAATTTTGTGTGGCCACCATTATTTTCCAGCACTGCCTTAACCCTCTTGGGCATGGAGTTCACCAGAGCTTCACAGGTTGCCACTGAAGTCCTTTTCCACTCCTCCATGACGACATTGCAGAGCTGGTGGATGTTAGAGATCTTACGCTCCTCCACCTTCTGTTTGAGGATGCTTCACAGATGCTCAATAGGGTTTAGGTCTGGAGACATGCTTGGCCAGTCCATCACCCTTACCCTCAGCTTCTTTAGCAAGGCAGCGGTCATCTTAAAGGTGTGTTTAGGGTCGTTATCATGTTGGAATACTTCCCTGCGGCCCAGTCACAGAGGGGAGGGGATCATGCTCTGCTTTAGTATGTTACAGTACATGTTGGCATTCATGGTTCACTCAATGAACTGTAGCTCCCCAGTGCCGGCAGCACTCATGCAGCCCCAGACCATGACACTTCCACCACCATGCTTGACTGTAGGCAAGACACTTGTCTTTGTACTCCCCACCTGGTTGCCGCCACACACGCTTGACACCATCTGAACAAAATAAGTTTATCTTGGTCTCATTAGACCACAGGACATGGTTCCAGTAATCCATGTCCTTAGTCTGCTTGTCTTCAGGAAAATGTTTGCGGGCTTACTTGTGCATCATCTTTAGAAGAGGCTTCCTTCTGGGATGACAGCCATGCAGACCAATTTGATGCAGTGTGCAGCATATGGTCTGAGCACTGATAGGCTGACCCCCCACCCCTTCAACCTCTGCAGCAATGCTGGCTGCACTCATATGTCTATTTCCCAAAGACAACCTCTGGATATGACTCTGAGCACGTGTGCTCAACTTCTTTGGTCGACCATGGCGAGGCCTGTTCTGAGTGGAACCTGTCTTGTTAAACTGCTGTATGGTCTTGGCCACCATGCTGCAGCTCAGTTTCAGGGTCTTGGCAATCTTCTTATAGCCTAGGTCATCTCTATGTAGAGCAAAAATTCTTTTTTTTAGACCCTCAGAGAGTTCTTTGCCATGAGGTGCCATGTTGAATTTCCGGTGACCAGTATGAGAGAGTGAGAGCGATACCACCACATTTAACACACCTGCTCCCCATTCACACCTGAGACCTTGTAACACTAAGGAGTCACATGACACCTGGCAGGGAAAATGGCTAATTGGGCCTAATTTGGACATTTTCACTTAGGGGTGTACTCACTTTTGTTGCCAGCAGTTTAGACATTAATGGTTGTGTGTTGAGTTATTTTGAGGGGACAGCAAATTTACACTGTTATACAAGCTGTACACTCACTACTTTACATTGTAGCAAAGTGTCATATACTGTATAATGTCATAGATAATCATGTCTATATAATAAAATATTTACAGTAATGTGAGGGGTGTACTCACTTTTGTGAGATACTGTGCAGGCTGCTGTTGGAAGCAGCATAGCTTTAAAAGTATAACTAAAGCCAAAACATTTTTTTTTAGTTTTGGATAGAGTGAAGAGGGTCCTGTTTACTATTACCATTGAATGTGAAAGTAAATTTAAAAAATTAAAAATCCCCAAGCAATTCCCTTTATTTGCAGGGATTTCCTCTAACTTCGGCTATGGAACAGGAAGTGAGGGGAAATATCCGCAATGGGACACAGATGGCGAAAAAAAAATCTAACAGGGGTTATAACCCTCCCTTACTCTAAATGAAGAAAAAAAAAAAGTTTTGCCAAAAGTTCCACTTTAAGGCTCGGTTCACACCTAAACCGGCCGCAGATCGCACAGGAACGCTGTGCGTCCCTGTTCTCCGTTTCAGGGACGAATCAGGGCCGAATCTTTGCCTAAATTCGGCCCTGAAATGGAGCCAAAGACGCACAGTGTTTCTGTGCAGTGCGCTCCGCAGCCGCCCCGGAGATATATGAACCGGCTCCATAGAGAGCCAGTCACAATCTCCTGCTATGCAAATTGGATGCAGGTAAAACGCATCCAGCCGCATCCAATTCGCATAGGTGTGAACCCAGCCTAAATACAAATTTTAAAACTGCACAGCTGCAACTTTATTTATGAGGGTTTTATCTACAGTACTTGGTTCCACTGTATGTGGGAATGTAGCCAACCCTCACTGCTTGCTCCTGATATGGACTATGGCAGTGCATGCCAATGCATTTAGCCACTGAGCTCTGTCCCGTGGCCTTAGGGATGCTGGACCCAACAGCTGCTCCATCTCTATAAAAAAATAAGAAGAAACCATCATAGGCTGTAGATTATTTTAAGAAGGCTTCTTTTTTATGTGGATTTGTCCTACATTTATTGAACTGAAAGGGAGCCCTGACTAAAAGGTAGGTCTAGCACATTATGCTACTATACCCATAAGGTATAGCATAGGGTGCTTATTGGTAAAAGTAAACTTAGCCTTTAACTCTGATGGAATGAAAAAACTTGAATACTCCCTTGTGTTTCTTTGCTATTAGTAACTAATTCACTCATTTTTTAAGCATTTATCGCTCGGCTATTGAGATTCAACAGTGTTTCGGCTCAGCAGCAAAATCACTAGCAATGCTCTTAATGCTTTTCTATTTAATTTTTCAGCAGTAGCTATGCTTAGCTACAGGTGGCAGAAGGAGAGTGACTTGTAGCAGAGCAAAACCCAATGCACCAGCAACTCTAATGGTTAAATCACTAGCGCCAAAGCACTGTTAATCGCTGGCATTAGCAATTTGTAGCAGCGATTAAAGTGGTTCTAGATTCGTTTTTTTCTTTTTCTTTCTTACTCTTTACCCTTTTCTTTATTTTTTATTTTTTGCCTATATTTTCCTACCTGCTGTTCTCATAATGATAACAACTGTTATTTGATTTTCCCCTCCCCTTCTTTTCTTTTTCTACCCTGTACTCTTTGCTTTAAAAAAAATATATTCAACCTAAAGTGGTTCTAAAGGTGTTTTACCATACCCTTTTACCTAAAATACTTACCTAGCTCTTCCTTCCATCGAGTGCTGCGCCCAAGAGTAGCTCTCTCTCTCTCCTCACAGGCACAGAGGCAGCAGAGGGAGCCATCAGCACCTACTGCTGTCAATCAAATTGTGTGAGGAGTAGCAGGAGTGAGGCCAAGCCAAGGTGTGTATGTCAATAGACACACGGGGGTTGATTTACAAAAACTGGAGAGTACAAAATTTGGTGAAGCTCTACATTTACTGAGCAAAATTATAAATGCAACACTTTTGTGTTTGCTCCTATTTATCATGAGCTGAACTCAAAGATCTACAACTTTTTCTATGTACACAAAAGGCCTATTTCTCTCAAATATTGTTCACAAATCTTTCTAAATCTGTGTTAGTGAGCACTTCTCCTTTGCCGAGATAATCCATCCACCTCATAGGTGTTGCATATCAAGAGGCTAATGAGACAAGATGATTATTGCACAGGTGTAATTGGGTCACAACTTCAACACGCATCGCGCATGCACGTTTTCGTTTTAAAGAGCCGAGGAGTTTCATTTTGTTACTTTGTTTGTAAGTGCTTTTATCCATAAACTTTTTATATTGGATTTAAATACATCAATTGATACTGGTCAATCTGCACTATTGGAGTCTCCTTTCTCTTTCTCTTGGAATTTGTGGCTCATTTATGCCTGGTCCATCTGGAAAGAAACACAAGAAGGAACCCTGGAGAGTATCCCCTCCATACCGGCGCCCCTGTTACTGCAGGATTGAGTGTCCAGCAAGGAGACCGGCAGGTTAATCCGAGGAACCCACTGTGAGATATCCCCTGGAATTCATCTTCCACTTCTAAGCCTGTTTTGACCCCCCTGAGTAAGGGCGGTCGCAGGCTTTCTGGTAAGCCTCCAACTTTAGGCTGGGTTCACACTGCTGCGGTGCGGGAACGCAGCGAATTTACTGCGGGTTCCCGCATCGCACCAACTCGCACGGCAGTTCACACTGCCATATGCGAACTGCTGGGGAGTGTCATACAATGTTAATGACACCCCCAGTTCAGCCCGCATATCGCACTGCGAACTGACAATTCGGACATGTATCGGATCGCATAGGTGTGAACCCCCATGCGATCCGATTCTGGTCCGAACAAAAAAAAGGGTCCTGTGCGAGTTTGGACCGAATGCAGTGCGATATCAGCCATACTATCTGTATGGCTGATATCGCACAGCACAGACATCGCATGTGATGTGAACAGCTGTGCGCTGCGAATCACATACGATGTCTGCCACCGCAGCAGTGTGAACCCAGCCTTAAAACATCTGGTGGCGGGCTGCACTGATGGTGGATCTTGTAACCCCGGACCCTGCATTTGGCTTTTTTTCGTGGACTTGCTTTTTTATTTTCACTACTTATATGCACTTATCACATTTATGAACTTTAATCTTATGTTTATTCATTTATACTAGTTTTACTTTGTATACACTTTTTTAGGGTATGGTTTTACACCAGCCAATTTTATTAATTAATTTTCACTATTGAATTTTGTGATTTACTAATTTTAGGTCACAACACTAACAATCCACATGTGTTAACACATATGTGCACTATATAATTAGTCCAGCGCTACACTTGTTTTACTTTGGTATTGCACAGGTGTGCCTTAGGCTGGCCACAATAAGAGGCCACTCTAAAATGTGCAGTTTTATCACACAGCACAATGCTACAGCTGTCACATGTTTTGAGGGAGCGTGCAATTGGCATGCTGCATGCAGGAATGTCCACCAGAGCTGTTGCCCTTGAATTGAATGTTCATTTCTCTACCATAAGCCATCTCCAAAGGCATTTCAGAGAATTTGGCAGTACATCCAACCATAATCACAACCCCAGACCAAGTGTAGCCCAGGACCTCCACATCCAGCATCTTCACCTCCAAGATTGTCTGAGACCAACCACCCGGACAGCTGCTGCAACAATCGGTTTGCATAACCAAAAAATTTCTGCACAAACTGTCAGAAACCGTCTCGAAAAGCTCATCTGCATGCTCGTCGTCCTCATTGGGGTCTCAATCTGACTGCAGTTCGTCGTCGTAACCGACTAGAGTGGGCAAATGCTCACATTCGATGGCGTCTGGCACTTTGGAGAGGTGTTCTCTTCATGGATAAATCCTGATTTTCACTGTACAGGGCAGATGTCAGACAGCGTGTATGGCGTTGTGTGGTTGAGCGGTTTGCTGATGTCAACGTTGTGGATCGAGTGGCCCATGCTGGCAGTGGGGTTATGGTATGGGCAGGCATATGCTATGGACAACGAACACAGGTGCATTTTATTGATGACATTTTGAATGCACAGAGATACCATGATGAGATCCTGAGGCCCATTGTTGTGCCATTCATCCATGACCATCACCTCATGTTGCAGCATGATAATGCACAGCCCCATGTAGCAAGGATCTGTACACAATTCCTGGAATGGACCAATATTCCACAGGCCACAATCAACAACCTGATCAACTCTATGCAAAGGAGATGTGCTGCACTGCATGAGGCAAATGGTGGTCATACCAGACACTGAAAACCTCCCTAATATGCCCCCCCAATACAGTAAAACTGCACATTGTAGAGTGGCCTTTTATTGTGGCCAGCCTAAGGCACACCTGTGCAATAATCATGCTGTCTAATCAGCATCTTGATATGTCACACTTGTGAGGTGGATGGATTATCTCGGCAAAAGGAAAAGTGCTCACTAACACAGATTTAGAGATTTGTGAACAATATTTGAGAGAAATAGGCGTTTTGTGTACATAGAAAAAGTCATAGATCTTTGAGTTCAGCTCATGGTAAATAGGGGCAAACACAAAAGTGTTGCGTTTATAATTTTGCTCAGTGTAGAAACCAATCAGCTTCCAGGTTTTACTGTCAAACCTTAATTGCACAAACTGAAGTTAGAAGAGGATAGGCTACCATGCACAGCTGCACCAGATTTTGCACTCACCAGTCTTAGTAAGGGTCGGTTCACACTGGAGCAACACGACTTCAGCGCGACTTTGTACCGCGACTTCAGCGCGACTTCAGCAAATTACAAGGCGACTTGAAGTCGCCTCCATGACAGGCGACTTCGGCTGTGGCCAATCACAGGGCAATAAGCTCTGGGGGAGGGAGGGGTTTTCCCTGCAAAGTCGCTTGACTTTACAGAGAGATCCGACTTGGAGGCGACTTCCATTGATTTCTATGGTACAGGTCGCCTACCAAGTCGGATCAAAGTAGTACAGGGAGTACGCTCTGAAGTCGGAGCGACTTCAGTAGTGTCTATTAAGACGCTAGCGTTCACTCACATTGAATCTATTTCTGGGGCGACTTGAGGGCGTACAAGTCGGATCCCAAGTCGCCCCAGTGTGAACCGACCCTTAATCAACCCGACAGAGCCTGGCTCAGTAGTAAGCCCTCCCCCCGTAGCAAGCACTTGCTACGGGCAGACACAGAAAAGGAGGAGCCAAGAAAAAACAGCAGAGGATCCCAGAAGAGAAGGTTGGAGACTGCTCTGTGCCATTGTCATGGCAAAGAGCAGGTGAATTTAACCGCTTCAGCCCCGGAAGAATTTACCCCCTTCCTGACCAGAGCGTTTTTTGCGATTCGGTACTGTGTCGCTTTAACTGACAATTGCGCGGTCGCGCGACGTGGCTCCCAAACAAAATTGACATCCTTTTTTTCCCACAAATAGAGCTTTCTTTTGGTGGTATTTAATCACCTCTGCGATTTTTATTTTTTGCGCTATAAACAAAATAAGAGCGACAATTTTGAAAAAAACGCATTATTTTTTACATTTTGCTATAATAAATATCCCCCAAAAATATATAAAAAAAAATTTTTCCCCTCAGTTTAGGCCAATACGTATTCTTCTACGTATTTTTGGTAAAAAAAAAAAAATCGCAATAAGCGTTTATTCATTGGTTTGCGCAAAAGTTATAGCGTTTACTAAATAGGGGATAGTGTTTTATTTTTATTTAATAATTTTTTTTTTACTAGTAATGGCGGCGATCAGCGATTTTTATTGTGACTGCGACCTTATGGCGGACATGCCGGACATTTTTGACACATTTTTGGGACTATTGTCATTTATACAGCGATCAGTGCGATTAAAAATGCACTGATTACTGTGTAAACGACACTGGCAGTGAAGGGGTTAACTACTAGGGGCGGGGAGGGGTTAATCAGTACTAGGGGCGTGTTTTCTAACTGTAGGGGGGAGGGGCTGTATGTGTCACTAGACTGATCACTGCTCCCGATGACAGGGAGCAGTGATCAGTGACACTTGTCACTAGGCAGAACGGGGAGATGCTGTTTACATCAGCATCTCCCCGTTCACCCTCTCCGTGAGGCGATCGCGGGTATCCCTGGTATCCCTGCGGGTATCCCTGCGGCGATCGAGTCCGCGGGACCCGCGACCCAACTCACGGAGCTCCCCGCCGGCGGCTCGCACGCAATGGCACGGCGGGGAATTCAAATGGACGTACAGGTACGCCCATTTGCCCAGCCGTGCCATTCTGCCGGTTAACATGTTTATTATTTTATATAAAAAAAAAAAAATCGGCTTTTAATAATGCATAAATCTTTGTGAAAAAAAGCCCATGTGTCATCAGCCAAAGAAACTCCTCTGTAAAGAGTAAGGATAGGCTCCGGCATGTTCGCACAGCCCACGTGCACAGCCCACCAGGAAGTCAGCACTGCGCTGCGCTAATCGCAGGCAGTGAGACATTTCGCTGCAGCCGCGCATCGGACAATGTCACACTGCCTGTGAATAGCGCAGAGCAGTGCCGACTTCCTGGTGGGTTCTGCACGTGGGCTGTGCGAACACGCCGGAGCTCATGCTTAGTAGAGAGATATCCGCGCTTAGTACATAAAATAGCCAGCAGCTGAGCACTATAACCCAGATATCAGGCACAAAGAAAAATGTTTAAATAAAAGTGCAGCGCTAGGGCAAAAAGTGAAATTCATGCAAATCACACAACACATGTGATGTGCATACATCCAAAAATGGTATAATAAATTGTAATTGTGCAATAATTGGTACAGTTTGAAATCAAATAAATCATAACATATGTGCAATGTAATATCACAAGTGCAAACAAAAAGAAAAGTTCTTATGCAGCTGATTTTCATCAGAAGGAGTCCCATGAAGAGGGGGTGTATTGGAAATGATGATCAAATGCTTGGCAGCGTGATACCCATCACCACAAATAAAATGAAGGCTTACCAGAAAGCCAGCGACCCCCCTTATTGGTGGAGGTCACAAAGCGCTTTGTTGGATCTGTGATCCACAGAAAAGATGTCCTGACGTCTCTCCCCAGTAGCCTCAGAAGATACACACCAGGAACTTCACAGCTGATCAGGGAGTGGTGTTTTAGAAAAGCCACAGAGACAGGGTATATAGAGAGACAAAAAGACTCCACATAGTATAATATTGTCTCCTCTTTGCAGTTTAGCAGCTCAGGTCAGGAAGGGGGTAAAATCTTCCGGGGCTGAAGTTGTTAATGGACAAAAAAAAAAATCTTTACTGCAAGAGGCAAAAAAAAAAAGAGAACACTGTTATTATCAAATTCCTGCAGTTCGATCCCTGCTACTGAAGGAGCTTCTGTATATATTATCACAAGAGGTAAGTTTTGCCTAGTAACATAGAATGATTGGCTTAGTGGCGGCCTGCACGGGCAGAGGTTACACTTATTACAAACCACAGATTCAGTAGTTTCTTCCGTATTTGCTACAGAGCTATGACAGAAACTAAGTGGTGGAATAGAATTTATTTGTAGCATGTAGGCTTGGTGGTTTTATATATGTTACAGGCAATATGTGAAGTCCGGTGTTCTACAGAATACCTAGGCAATCTATAGAATGCCTAATTTCACATAGTGTGGCTGATTTAGAAAAACTGGACAGTGCAAAATCTGGTGCAGCTATGCATATAAGCCAATCAGCTTCTAACTTCAGCTTGTTCAATTAAGCTTTGACTAAAAAAAAAAATGGAGCCTGTATAGATCTGCACCAGATTTTGCAACTTTCCAGTTTTAGTAAATCAACCAATTTGCCTTGAACATACAGTAGAAGCAAATTTAAACATTAGTAACATGGCTATGTATTATATAAAATGCCTAGGGGAAGTCTATAACATTAATATAAAACAGAAATTTCATGCTTTGCCTAAACCAGTGTTTCTCAACCTTTTTCCAGTCAAGCCACCCTTATGTAATTCTGTTTCAATCGTTTTTATTAAATATTTTTTTTTCCAAGAAATGAAAAGAAAAATACAAAAATGGTGCCAATATAAGCCTTACTAATGTTACACACACACAGCAACAAAGGTACACATAAAGATCAAAGTAACAGGGTTGGACCGCCCAGTGGGTCCATTCTGGTTGTATTCCAAAAGGAAAATAAAAGATATAAAACAAAAAAAACCCGGCAAAAACTATGCATCGAAAAAAAAAAAAGGGAAAAAAGGGCAGCAGAGTTGTAAGGAATAGTCCGGTCACCATAGAAAACCAGCAACATAGTAGTGTTTTTAACATAATTCCAATTAGGAGATCAGATAGCTGATTTAGACCTGCTCACACCAACTCCATAATGTGAGGGGCCCTGAAAAATACATTGCCATTCCGATTAGAAATTATGAAAAACCCATAAGACCTAGGGCACTGTCAATACTTAACATCTGTAAGGAGCTTTATGTAACAGTAATACCCAAGCTTATAACAAGTAACATCCTAGGGCCATAATCAAGCCTTTTTGTAATTCTGCACAATCTCGAGGCACCCCATTCTAAAATGTAAAAACCTAAAATAATAGTTTTACATAACACAGCAATATCCATGTGTAGGAGTATGGCTTTCCCTTAAGCCGCACATCAAGGCAACCCAACTCTTGATAGTATGCGGCAACCTCAGCCTGGGCTCTGGCCAGGCCATGCCCCCAACACATTTTGCCCCGCCCCTTGTAGCTTAAACATGGGGATCAGCAACGGTGACATCCAACACGTACGTAGTAGGACACCCAACGTTAGAGGTAATTTATTCTTCCAAAGAAAATACACTTTTGCACACTGGTACTGACTAATATTCCAGCGTTTCTCGTCTCCCTCACTCAGCTAAAATGACCCCAGTGCTGGTGAAGAGGGGCAGGGAAGGGAGAACAAGGATGCTGTGTAGAGGCCCTAAGGCCTCCTTGTCAACTGATGACGTCATTGGTTGTTGTGACGCCAGTGGCTAGAAGATTGTAATGGTGCCCAATGAAAACCTGTGGCTTTGTATAACTGAAAGGTAGGCTTGATTCACAACCTAGCTTGTATATCATTGTATATTTTTGGGCATTTTTTAGGCATTATTGCCAAGGCACCTTAAAGAAACATGAAGGCACTCCAGTGCGCCTAGGCACCCCGGTTGAAAAAGGCCTAAAAGCACCTTATGAATTGCTTAGGCAATCCATAGAATTCTGATGGCACACGTTGCCTCTAACATGTAAAAGAACACTGGTTTTAGTATATTTAAGGAATCTGGTTACCCACTGTAAGTGTAATATATACCGGTAGTTTAGTCACAAAAACAAACATAGTTTACGAGCTAAACTAAAGAAGACAGCAAATACAGAGGTGTTTCCATTGCCAACCAAACATATTTCTTTGATCTTCTTGCAGTAAATCAGTCCCAAAATCCAGGCAACCAAGAAACAAGCAGTACAGGTTGCTGCATGTAGTTGCCTCATTTTATAAAAACTGTTCCTATAAATTTAGCCATTTTTTTTATAAAGCATGGCAGAATCTCAAGAAATCAGAAACTCTAAAAATGAAGTTTTATTTGCTCCTTTTTTTTGTCTGGTAGAAACATAATTGAAAGTGTTTTCTCTTGCAGTGGTATCAGCCCTGCCCTGTTAATCTCTATGAATTATAGAACACCTCCCCTTGTGTTATCACCCATAGGATAGGATATGGGTTACTGACAGGATCACAAGATAAAAATAAAGAAAAAAAAGAGCCTGGAAAGTATAAACTAATGTAGCCACCACAGCTAAGGACTGGAATATATTACATTTTTGTTCTTGGGTTTTGATACATGTTAAAGGGATTGTAAAGTCAGAAGGTTTTTTTTTATCTTAATGCATTCTATGCATTTAGATAAAAAGCCTTCTGTGTGCAGCAGCCCCCCTCAGCCCCCCTAAGACTTACCTGAGGTCCCTCTCTGTCCAGCAATGTCCACGAGTGTCTTAGCCGTCCAAGGTTCTCCCTCCTGATTGGCTTAGACGCAGCAGTGGGAGTCAATGTTAGCTAGCCAATCAGGGGAGAGAGGGGGTGGGTTGGGGCTCTGTGTCTGAATGGACACAGGGAGCTTTGACTCACCTTGGGTGCCCCCATAGCAAGCTGCTTGCTGTGGGGGCACTCAACGGGAGGGGCCAGGATCACAGAAGAGGGACCCAAGAAGAGGAGGATCCGGGCTGCTCTGTGCAAATTCACTACACAGAGCAGGTAAGTATAACATGTTTGTTATTTTTATAGGAAAAAAAAACGAGACTTTACAATAACTTTAAGGAAAATGTCTTAATTGCGAAAAAAAAAACCAAAACTGACAGCACAAGCACACATGAGGTGTTGTGCAATATAAATATAAGAATAAAAGATCATTTATATTAATTGATACTTTATATAATATTATATTAATACATATTTATACGTAATTTATTTTATAATCTTAGGGCCATTTCACACCTAATGCAGTGGGATGCAGTTGGATGCATTTTGGACTTCACTGCAACTGCATAGACAGTCCAAAGGTAATCCTATAGGCATAGTTCACATTACTGCAGTGCAGTGCAGTCATAAAAAAGTAGATAACAAATATATAAATCACGCGCTAGGTGATAACAAATGTGATCCTGAAAGAAAGTCTTTTACAGTCCCAACATGTTCAAGTGTTCATAAGTGCTCGTGCTCAAAATGAAATAATCCGTGCTCCATAGACTTGTGCTCAGACTGGGTGCCCCACATGGATGTACACTCACCTCTAGATGTTGACCAACTATCTCTAGTATGGTCGCTTAGGCATGTGGGGAAAGCCATGGATAAATCCGTTGCTGGCAGCTCATGCACTGGATAGATGAAAATACCAGAGGGAGAACCTTATTGCGTAAAACCGTTTAAAAATGTATTGGGTAAAAACAAAGACGAGATTACACTCACATGTGATGGTGCCTAATTATCCTGGCACCCGGTATGTACAGCATGTGATTTTTGGAGGAAATCAGCCCGCAAACTGCTGGTGACCGCTGCTTGCGGTTCGGGTCAATTCCAGGAAGTTGCTTGGGTGGATGTGTGTCGCGATGGTGCGATCAAGCCTCGACACATTTCAGCCAACCAATGGACCGTCATCAGGAAGCTCTCAGAGCTCTGCATTCAGTATGTAAACACAACAGTTATAACAATGAAGGGCACCAGTCACTTTAGTCTTTTTTTAAATATTTATTGCTCTGACTCACAGGGAGAGAGGGTTACCTCTTCAGATACCTTCAGCAACACCCAGATACCTTGAGACTTTACCACACTCTGCCTCCATCCAAGAGAATACCAGTATCCTCTGGGGGCAGACTCCATTCTTTCTTCAGACCCATTCAGGTCTTTCTTTCTCTGGCTCTCCAACTTAGGTGCTGTACCCTCCTCCATCCAAGGCAGGGTAGCTTGAGGATTCTGTGTTAGGCCCAAAGAGGCTTTAAGCCTGCTTGGCACAAACCAATGCACACACCACCCCAGGTCGCAGCCTGGGGAGAAAGAGAACTCAGCAAGCCACTCCACATATATTTATGGTTCCTGCCCCCATGACTATTGACCTAAATGCCAGTGACACCCAGTGGCAGCAGCAGAGAACAACAGCAACCATGAACTTAGAGAGCTAAGTGTGAAGATTGACCTGGGTAGCTTTCTATTACTCGACAAACTAAATATATTAGTCACCCTACATATGACAGGGTGGCTACACTAGTGTCTACATTTATCATTAGCACCAATGACATACAGAGGCTAAAGAATAGGGTGAAACAAAGTCCACAACTGCATTCTAGAGTCGATTGGGTGAAGCAATCCTCACTGCTTAGAATTAAAGTATATCTAAGCAATTTTTTTAAATTCTGGATAGAGTAGGGAAGGGTTAACCCAACCTTTTTTTTTTGGCTTTCTCTGTCCCATTGAGGAGATGTTCCTTCACTTCCTGTCCCATAGACACAACAGAAAATGAGTAAACCTCTCCAGCATTAGGGGAAATTGTATCTTGGACAGTTGCCACTAAAGCAAGTGTCCCCAATAATCTTGTTCTGGTGACAATTTGGGATTTTCCCTCACTGTCACAATGCACGAGGCAAAAAGAAGATGCATCTCCCCAGCAAAAACACAGACCGCAATGAAAACTTGACAGGGATGCAAACTCTTCTCTACTCTATCCAAAACTAAAAAAAAAGGAGCAGGAGCTCCTCAGAGGAGCAGGAAAGGCATGGTGGCAGGGGAAAGGTTAAGCATGACAGAACAAAGGAGAGTAGATAGCTTGGTTTATCCAAACATGATGGACTATAACCATGACAACTACATACGTTTTATGTGAAAGAACGAAATGCACAAAATAGTCTAATTTATAACTGCCATGATAGCAAGAACATGAATTACAGCGACGTCCGGAGCTTTATAAATGCTTTCATTTGTAAGGGATGAATGATAGTTTCAAGTGTTTTGAAACCAAAGGTAGAGCAGAAATGATTACCTGAACTAAAACAATGCACTAAGAGCGTTTTATTTTAAGCTTTGAATTCCAACAGCAGGAGGACCATTGTCCCATAAAAAACCTCTGCTCCCCCATTTGTTACCGAGTTCTCCGAGGCTCTGTCGCCATGACAACTACCAGAAAACTTGGAAGCTAAAAGGAGTAAATCAGTCATCATTCCAGTGATATGCTACTGCCGCCTCATGTTTGCTGGAACTGATTAAAAGGCTCTTTACCTGATACCGTATGCTTAACCTCACCGCCAGCCAGCGAAAGATCAGCCCTAGTCCTTTGAACATTCACAACTGGTTCCCTGGTGCTTAATCCCCAAAGCTAGGCCAGCCGGAGAAAATATCCGCATTGACTATATCGGAAAAATGAATCTCCTTGTATGGGGAATGCAGGATAATAGAGAACAAAACGTACACTTTCTGTCATTTTCCAGCCAACGGACAGGGCTCTTAGAGTGACAACCGATGCTGAAGCAGGAATCACTGGCCAAAACCTATGGCCAAGCTTAACTCTCTGCAAAGATTTGTAATATATTATACGATAATATCATCCCGGCTCTGTTCAAAATCAGTATCATGATATGCTGAGTAAGGGAAAAAAAGCACAATCTTAAATCTTAAACTTAATATAATGGGGTGGCAATATAAATTCATCATGTAGCTGAAATGTTCACTGAAGCCTCTGATTGTGAGGTTATATGTGATGGCAGAATCACCATGGCAACAGCACGTTTTCTGAGCCCGTGACAACAGGAACTGTTACAGTTACTAGTAGCATTGATTAAAAATTGACTCTATAAATACTTTAATATATAAAAGAAACATCCAGAATTCATCAACACAATGGCGATGTTTTCTTTCCTCTGACATCTTACAAATATCTTTAATTGACTTAATTAACTGCTACTGATAATTTACAAGCATGTTTGCCTGGATAGGATGCTTTGTGTATGTTACCAGAATGGAAAAATTTGAAATATAAAAGATATCTCAAAGAAGGAAATATGGTAGATATCTTGGTGGTCATACAGTGTGCCCCATAAAAAAAACTGAAATTTCAACCATTGTTAACAGCTTTTAAAGTGATATTAAAGGTTTGGTTTTAAAAAAAAAAACAAAAAAAAAAACAAAACAAATATGTCATACTTGCCTGCTCTGTGTAATGGTTTTGCACAAAGCAGCCCCGATCCTGCTTCTCGGGTCCTTGCCGGTGCTCCTGATTCCTCCACCTTGACCAGTGCCCCCAATAGCAAGCTGCTTGCTATGGGGGCGATGTTGCATGCTAGCTCTCGAGTCCCACTCTATGCGTCCATAAGACACATAGAGCTGCGTCTCAGCCCTGCCCACCACTCTCCGCTCATTGCCTGACTGGCTGTGATTGACAGCAGTGGGAGCCAGTAGCTCCAGTTGCTGTGTCTCAGCCAATGCGGAGAGAGAGACCCAGGACAGCTGACGCTCCTGTGCACATTGCTGGATCGAAAGGGGGTTCAGGTAAGTATTAGGGAGGGCTGTGGGGGGAGCAGCACACAGTAGGTTTTTTACCTCCCTGCATAAAGTGCAGGAAGGTAAAAAAAACTTCAGCCTTTACAACCACTTTAACTGCAAAAATTATAGAACAGATCAAGGCAACATAACATTTCAGACATCAAAATATAGATGTTGCTGATGATTCTTTAGTTGCTGCTGTTTGGCCCCTTTTCCACATGGGTGCATGGGTGGACCATTAGTCCATTTTTCATCCATCCACTGAAGGATGAAAAACGGACAGCAGTGTATTTCTGTGGACCAATGGATGTGAACGGATAATTATCCATTTTCCATCCATTTACATCCGTGTCCATTCTGGTCCATTTTTTTCAAATAGTCAAGGCTCCTTCCAGATCCATTGAAACGAAAAAAATATAGATGTTATTGGATGTCATCCGTTTATATCCATTACATTTATGTCTGTTTATAGGGAAGAAAAATGTTTTGTTTATTCTCTTGTCACCTCTGGATGACAGGTCCTGTCTATTTCGCTGTGCAGAGCAGATACGAACACAGTCCCACTCTCCTCTATGGGAAAATCGAGTGGAAACGGACCACCTGTCTGTTTTCATCCGATCTGATTTGCCAGACAGATGGAAAACAGGACCACCATCTGGATTTTGTGGGCAGAATTGGATCGGATGGGGGACATCTCCCACCTCATAGAGGAGACTACAAGGTCCGATTAGGTCTGCTTGAAAAACTGACAGGCAGACCTGATCAGAAAGCCAGTGTGAAAGGACCCTTAGTGATCCATTCATTTTTTTTTTTTTATCAAAAGCTGTTTGAAAGTGGTGAAAATTGCTACAAAATTTCCATTTGTATTTTCAGTTTAACAGGAATCCAATGCAAATGATAGTTGAAAGCCCAAATCCAGGCTGAGCACTCTCCCCCAATGTTTCCCTCTCCCTTTGGACCTGCCCCACCACCACCTATATAAAAAAAACTGTATACATTTTTCTGGAGGTCTTCAGTTCAGTCCTATTATATCATAGGTTTAGTACACTCCCTTTTCATTATAATATACTTTAGAAGAAAATAAAAAGATAGAACACATCTTGTCTCCCAAAGGGAGGTTCACAACCCCACTTGTTTTGGGTATAGCTATTCTTTGAAAGCATTCTCTCTGTAGACTGAAACCATTCAAGAGTAACATCTGAGAGCTCCTCAGATACTGATTCAATCCCCAACAGGAGTCCAAGCTCTAATCAACATTGCCTGCTGCACATTTTCAGCAGCAGGTTTTGATGCTGCTCTTTTTAAAGAACAGGCCTGAAACTACTGTCATTGCAAGCTGAAAACATGCATGGGGACTTTGAGAAGACTACTGACTAGGGTTGTCCCGATACCACTTTTTTAAGACCGAGTAAAAGTACTGATAACTTTTATTAAGGTACTCGCCGATACCGATTACCGATACTTTTTTTTTAATGTCGTGACAGTTTTCAAAGCACAATACAGACCAGAACTGATGGTTGGCACTGACTGATGGGCACTGATAGGTGGCGCTGGCGGGCACTGACTGATGGGCACTGATGGATGGCACTGATGGGCACTGATAGGTGGCACTGACAGGTGGCTGGCACTGATAGATGGCATTGATAGGTAACACTTATGGGCACTGATAGGTGGCACTGATGGGCAGGCACGAAAATGCAGCAATAAATGACATGAGTTGAGGATTTATTTTGCAATGCTTTGCTGCATGCAACACCCATCTTGGTACACTCTGCACTCGGCTGCAGTAAGCAGCAGCGGACATCTTGTTACACCCAGCCCGAACTATATGGGCTGGGTGTAACAAGATGTCCGCTGCTGGCTTACTGTGGTTGAGTGAAGGGTGTACCAAGATGGGCGTCGGGAGGTTCAACCGCTGACGACGACACGGAACGTCACTTGGGTTACCAAATGTAATGGCTCTGGTCACCGATCCTGATGAAAATGCGGCTGCGCCCTGCACCTCTGCCAGCTTACCTATTTCCACTGCTTAAGGACTTGCTCTCCGCCCTGCTTGCTGACTGCGCCCGCTGACTTTCGATTGCATGCAGCAAAGCCGCCTCTCCCAGGTATCGGATTAGGCATTAGGAGCATTTGTGCGAGTACAAGTACTCACGCAAATGCTCGGTATCGGTCCCCATACCGATACTAGTATCGATATCGGGACAACCCTACTAGTGACAAGTGTTGGGACAAGGTCTTTTAACACCTTAAAGGACCTTCAGTCATTTTTTCATCTTTCCATCTATTAAATCTTCTGCCCTTGTTGTTTTAACTCTGGATAGTAAAACATATTTTTTTTCTGCCAGTAAATACCTTATACAGCCCACTTCCTGTTCCTTGTCTGGTCATTACCCTAGGCTTATGACAGCATGCACAGCTCTCTCTCTCACTCTTGTGAGAGTTTGTCAGGAAAAGAGGGGGATGAGTCAAAGGAGGGCCATTGAGAGCTGCAGAGCTGGAGGTGTGCCTCTGTGTAAATCCAGGAAGTGAACAGGCAGAAGCTTCAGCTGCCCACAGTTAAAATGGCTGCAGCCAGACTTAGTGGAGGGAGATTTTTGCAGCATATTTGGCTGCAGAAATTAGTACAGAATTACACTATATATATAAAATATTATGCAAAAGTGGTTGGATGGAAGCTTCAGAATGGCAAAGATGTTTTTATTACAAATTATGTGAGCAGACTGCAGTTCCTCTTTAAAAGTAAATTAAAGGAGAAGGCTTTGATTTGCATGTAAGCACTATCCTAAATACAGTACAATACATGTTGCAAGTTGTATTACTGCAGCCTTGAAATGTTGATGAAATCGTGTTACAGAATATTTTTGAATGCAGCTTGCAGACACTAGTTGCAGGCCTAATTCATTGGGTCTGTAATCTCCATGCTTTTCGTGAACCCTGTTGCAATATATCCATGAATGAGGCCTGCAAATGCCATGGCCCCTCACTGTGGCTCCAAAAGAAAGTACCTCTTTCGCTTTTGTCCTTACCCTGCTAGCAGCTTATTACCACCATTACCAAACGGGGCCACCAGGGAACTGTTAGCCATGATCTGCTCAAAGCATGAAAAGCGTAGCCCCACTATGCTTATTTTGGCCAGTCCTGTAATCAAAGTTATTACTCCTGACATTGAAACTGACCTTAAAGTGATACTAAACACACACTGTTTAATTTACATTGTCCCTTCGATTTCTGTATATGGATGATGGCACTGTAATTATTTTAATACAAAAAAACATTGAAGTACCTTTTTGATAATCGATATACAGCTGTCACATGACCCAGACCCTTCCCTGGCTGTATGCAGCGAAACATAAGCAGGAGGAGCTTCTAGTCCTCTGCTGCTGGTCACATATTCAAAAAAAAAAACAGCCTTTGGAATACATAGTGAAAATAATTAATACCAATAAATTGTTTTAAATTGTCATACAAATATATATTTGAAATCAAATCTTTTTTATTTTTTGGTAATAACAAGGTGTGGGTGTATTTCTGCCAGTCACAACCTGTGTCATGCCCCTCCAGCCTGTGTCTTAGAAGGAGGGAGGTGAAGCATTAATCCATTAATCTACATGTAATATCCCATCCCCCATTGTGTTTAGCTGGTTAGTAAGCAGGGAGGAGGAGGGAGGGAGATGGCTGTTATTTACCACTGTGAATATGCCCGCATGTGTGACTCTATAGTCACGTGGGCTGCTCAGATGTGATAGGGAGGAAAAGCTCAGCATAGAAAGTCACTGAAAACTGAGCATGTGCAGAGCTGCCAACACTGCTCTGCAAAATCCCCAGCTGCATTGGAGATTTGGACAGAAGGGAGAGATAGAGAGCAGCAGGATCAACCAGATTTTTTGTAGAATATAGAAAATGAATCTCATAGTGACTGATGTGAGTATGAACAGCATGCAATACACCATTTATTGATAGCTTTTTATGATATGGGTTTAGTGAAACTTTAAAGAAAACCTTTCCTAGAAAAACCATGGAGGCTGCCATTGCCGACTTCTAATACTGCTAGCTGTTTGGCTATCATGCCTCAATACTTTGAGTTATTAACCTTGAACAGGTATGTAAAATACAACCTCTGACTTTTCTGCTCAGCATAGGTGTTCAAGCCTAGTTTCCCAGAAAGCATTGAAGCCAATGGGCCTTTAAAGTATAAGTAGATTTTTTTAGTTTTAGATGTAGCACCCTGGAGTTTAGTCAGGGTTGCTCCTTGAAATTTACTTGCCAGGATTAGTCATCTTGGCTAATTGTTAGAGATCCATTGATTTCTCCCTAAGTTTGGCCTGGTTGCACTTTTCTCTTCTACCACTAGGTGGCTGGGTACTTGGTGGTACTGGATACGAGAAGGGCAATGCAAGGTCAGATTATGTATATATAGGGCATCTCAGCCAATGGGCACAGGTTTTCTTGAATCCTTTGCCCTGCTGGGAGAACCTATATATTTGGGTGGAGTCAGGTGATCTGTGTTCTGTGCCACGTGGACGGTTGTCTGGGTGGACATGTGTTGTATTGCCCTGGCTGCTAGGCCAGAGATTGAGCCTATCCCGGGCACATCTGGCTGCTAGGCTGTCTGAGACCCTATCCAGAAGCAATAGAGCAGCGCAGGGTTGGGACTGCGGCTTGCAGTCCAACCAAAAGTGACGGTTCTGCGGGCCAGAGAACCTGTCATGGTCGGAGGTAGAGGGGAACCTGTCGCCAGTAAGGGACCATCTGTCTTATTACCAGGGACCACAGTGAGTAACTGAAAAAAGTACCAGGGCAGCATTCTCACCAACTGGGAACAGTGAAGAATCGGGAAACTTCAGTGGGTATCAGTCCAGGGACCCAGCCAGCGGAGGTGGCACTTGCAGAACAGCCTTGTGTGTCAAGCCAGGGACCGAGCAGGCCAGTGGGGTGAAGCTTGAGAGGTATCTTGAGTGCCAAGCTAGGGACCCAGCAGAGAGGCGGGGGTGACGCTTGAGGAAGATACCACCATGAAGATTGACGGAGCTCAAGGGATTCAGTGGCAGTAAATCAGTGGGTCTAGTGAGAGACCGGGAGCTCAGTGGGCTGAAGAACTACAAGGAGCGATTGTAGTGAAGGTGAAAGAACTGTTACGCTTTGTGTTAGGAACTGTTAAAGACTGTTGCCATAGGAGACAGCATTCCCGCACATGCAGATGTGGCATCTTGCTGGATGCCTTTCCCTGCATGGCTGTCCTCCTATTGAAGTCTCAGAGTCTGCCAATCAATCTTGCAACTACCTAAGGGTGTCCTGGCCCTAACCGTCTCTCCCCCAAAAAAGTTTGTTAAGAGAAATAAACTTTCTTTTGCATTCAAGAAGTGTCTGGTGCCCAATAACTTTAATTATGCTACCTCACAACCCACCACATACAGAAGGATGTCAGCTATCTCTGGCCCTGGAGGTTCTCATTGGACCGAAGGAGGCCTGGGACCTTGCTGACTAGAACACCTGCCAGGTCTGTATTGCTGCCTGTGCCCCCCCCCCCCCCATTTGAAAAAAAATCACCCTCTCTATTTGTCCTTTTTGCTGTTACCATCAAGAGTGAAAGTGAAAGTAAATCCCAAATTTTGGGTTGTCACCAGAACGGGATTAATGGGGAAATCTTCCAACGAGGGCACTCGTTTTTGTGACAACCAGGGATTCCTTCGCTATGCAGTACTTTCCTCACACTTCCTGTTTTGGCTTTGACATATGAAGTGAAGAGAAATCTCATCAATGAGACACAGGTAACAAAAAAAATTGACAACCCTCCCTTTACTCTTTTCAAAATGAAATAAAAGTTTTGCCTTTAGTTCTACTTCAAAGAGTGGTCAGGGCAATCTACAGTATGTAAAAAGAATAAAGTAACATCCCAGCTCATTATGTGCAATACTTTAATCTAGACCATCTTCCTGTTTCTCCAATCAAGGAAGCCAAAGATCAATGCCTAAATACTAGGCAAGCACCAGCAAAAAATATAGCTTAATGCTAAAAAAGTTACTTTGATGGTTTACTCTTACACATTCTGCTTTGTCAAATTACTAGCTGGACAATGCTTGTCTGCTGCTAGTGTGGTCTTCAGCATGCACAAAAATCCTTTTTTGTGACCTAAAAAGCAAAAAAGAAACAAATCTGAACCGAAGGCTGGGATTTTAAACTTCATCAAAGGGACATCTTAAGCTCAAACAATAGAACTAAGTGGATGATTTTGCTTTAACTTACTTGTGATGTTGTAAAACAGACCCCCTTTAACCAATTTTATATTCTTTTGTGCATGGTTGAATATCTTTGCGGTTGTAGCTCTGCTTCTGATGTTTATTTCCTTAGCCTATAGCAGAGTTTGTCAGGTTATTGTTAGTAAATTTGGCTTGATGAGGACAGTACTAATTTAGTGCACATCCATGCTGTTCTGCTTCAGGCCACGCATACTTATTTTGTCTGTGCTTTGTTGCATGTGTTTATTTAAACTGAATATACAACCCTACAATAAATATGGAGAAACGTAATATTTTCTTCCTAAGTGAAAAATACTATGTGATGTTATTGGCACATATAGGTTACATTGGTGCCAAAAAGTCATATTATATTTTGCCACACTGTTGTGCAATTAGGCCATTTTTAATAAGACGTTTGCCCTAAGTGTCACATACAATTTTCTTCCCTTGTCTCATCTGATAAAATCATTGTCTTCAAACTGAGGTCTTTACATTTGTCATAATTAAATGTGATTATTCTGTAGCAATAAGAAGAAAAATACCATAGCATCATTTTTTAAATAAAATAACTGCTGTTAGACACCTAAAGCAAAAGTGGACTGATAACTTTAAACCCCTCTCAAAATTCATGTGCCTTAACCATCTTGAGCTCAGGTGTGGTTTTACGGTTAGGAAGGTCCGTGATTTGAGATCATTAATACTGTTTACAGGACATGTCTGCAGTTATGTGACAGACAAGGGGGGCACTGTGATCAGGTTGATGGGGCATGGTAGATAAGAGGAGTAGCTAGAAGTAGAAAAAGATAAAAAAGGAAGGGGGGGATTAAAGGGTGGCGAGGAAAAGCGAAATGTCTGAAGGGCATTAGGACTTGGGACAATTTGTTATGGGAGTCACGTAAGACAGAAGTGTCTTTTTTTTTTTTCCATAAAACCATACTATGTGTTACCATTTGTATCCCTTCTTGGTAATTTAGGTACACAAAAAAAGAAAGAATATGTTTTTGTTCAGATTTAATAAGACTATTGGTTGGTTTAAGGAGTAAGACTTTCCAGGGATTCCTTGTGGTTTTTTTTTGATCAGGTGATAAACATGTTGACAGTCTTTTCACTTTAGGACAAGAGATACATATGCAGTTCATCATGTCAGCTCTGTGCAACCTCTAAAGCAATTGCAAAATGTATGTATATTTTTCGCAAATCTTGAAGGCGTAAAGTACCATTGGCACAAGTCGTTGCACATTGGCACAATCTCCAGACAGTAAAGATTTGCCTATTTCTTTCTCCTGGTAATTAGCTGGAATTAGTTGTGGTGGTTAGAAAATAAAATATTAGTGAAATAAGACTGCCCATGAGTGGGTCTTGGTGATAGATACCTTCAACGTTTGTAAGAACTTACTGGATCTATTCTTAATTATAGAAGATATGTAATGTTCAAGTTGGACAGATCTAAAAATACATCCTTTGGAATGTTATTTGTTTCTTAGAGGGATTGGAAAGAGTTCACCAGAAACCATAAAGTGAAGCACGTTTTTAAATCTACCTGTGTCCCACCATTTTCAGATTTGAGAATAGTTGTGTTCCACAAGGAATAGTGAGCATCTAATCAAGCCTATGAGGGGTACGAGTGGAGACGTTCGATTCCTATAGTATCTATCAGAATCCCACCATTTGAAGAAGAGGTTAAGGTGAGAGGTCTCAATGTTTGAGGATGCTAGAGTAATGAAGCTACTTGAGTTGGGTGGCTGCCGACCACAAAGTAGAACCCACTGAGGTATATTTTCCAGTGTGTCCAGTAGAGCTAGTCAGGACATTTTGGTCCACTGCATAATATTTGTAATTTCAAGGCTTTTAATTATTTTAGTTTTATATACCTCAATTTTACTAGCTCTGGGTTTGACATTTCCCCATATAAATGTAGCTCAATAAAGTTTGTGATAATAAACAATCTGTGGTAATAAACAATGAAGTCCGAAATCCTTCTGTGTGATGAAGTGAAGACAATTTAAGTGACTGTGTGGTGAACTGCTTACCAGAATGTAAGCCAAATCAGGCAGGTGGCTTAAACCCAGCCCGGGCCTTTAGGAGCACTTCAGAATGGACAGAATCCTTTGCGCTCGAACAGCAGAACGAATCCACATAAAGTTAAATCAAATACAAAAGACCATAGTGTGATACTGATATACAATATACTTCCACAAAGAAGAAGGGGGTGTGTTCACACATATAATCATACACTAAATGTCATGCAGGCACCCTGGGGGTGTGAAACCACTCTGGGACGCCAAAAATTATTAAATAAAAATAAAAAACGTGTACAGCATGCAATAAAGGATGTCCTTATAATCTACTGTAAAAAACCACCAGTTATCATACAGCTAAAGGAACACCCAGTGCACAGGTACGCGGGGCCGCTTACCAGATAGTGAACTAGTGAGGGCATCAATAGTAACAAGGTGCAACTCATGTGTAACCCAGGGTATGGATTGAATGAACCTACAGGGGTTCCTGCTCACCAGAAAGACGACCAGAGATAGCCCAAACGGAGCACTGGCAGAGTATCTCGATCCCGTCCTGGCAGGTCCTCCCGGGCTCAATGGGTATGTATATTAGAGAGGAGAAGCAGCCAATAGTGTGATAACGTACAACTCCAATTTATTAAAACAAAGCAAGCACTTACATATAAAAAACGAATAACAACGATGCCGGCCGGCACTCAAACAGCTCCCGTCCACTCAGAGCAAAGCGTGGTGACGTCAGCACGTCCCTCCCAGACGCGTTTTGTCACAGGTTGACGTTCTCAATGGGGAACGGGCAGCGCGCTGAGCCACCACTATTTATGCGCACACCAAGCCTCGCTCTGGAACTGAACAGGAGAAACACAGAACGCCATCTTGGATGTGGGCACAAGTACTGGAGAACCACGGGAATGACGGCAATTGCGTCAGTCCGCTCCCGTCACTCCTCCAGTAGTTTAGATCCACAAAGAAAACTTCACAAAAGCAACCATTATTACACTCCAATGGCCATTTAGATAGTACCCGCCTAACTCGTTCCCATTTGGGGCAAGGCACCCCATCCCCTTTGAACCCAAGGGGTGGGTCTTAAAGGTTGAGTAGAGGAGCCAATCTGTTGACCAGACATGTATAGCCAAAAGGAGTGTAAGGGGGTTTTCTTATAAGATAGAATTATACAGACTCTATAAACAGGATAATTAAAATGAATAATTAAAATTATAAAATTTTATAAAGATTCATCACTACAAATACCAGTTGTACTAAATTGCATACCCAAAAAAACATATGAAGCTATTCCCAATCCCAGGCACCCAAATGAAGCACCTGGCACTCAATGGCAAAGAGCCGATTAAAGTGATATAGACCCTATGTATCCATAGGGTACAGTAGGGACCAATCGGAATGGCCAGATATATGGAGCAAAGGAAGGCAATGTCCACGATACTGGACAGCTTTGTGTTAAACCTCCAGGTTCATTGCCATTGAGGGCAAAGCACCCCATCTTATTATTTGGGGTCGTACAACCTCCAACCCCATTCAATCATACAAAATAGATATATGAGCAGAACAGGGTGAGGTGAATATATCAAAAACATCAAGACTATATTGTCGACTAGTAGCTAACCCACTAGGTTAGATCCAAAACCGTATTAACGACTAGTAACCAACCTAATAGGTTGAATCAAAATGTATATGTCACGCCCCCCACCTCCATATAGTCTCAAAACATGCATATACACCCGCATATTAACAGTGTGTCAGGTCCCCTAAAGGTAAAGTACTAAAATGTAAATGGAAGGAATATACTGAAATTGCAATATAAGATATATTGGGCCAAAAGTATTAGGCAGAGGAAAACTGCTAAATCCTCCAAGGGACCCCTTAAGTTTATAGCTAGTGAAGGCTACTATTATTATGGACACCTCCATTGGGTATTCATATTGGCCATAACCTGAAAGATTTCGATCGAGTCTAATCATAGGCCCCGACCGAAGTGTATCTTGCAAAAAATGGCCAAGAATAAGGCCGAAGCCTTAAATTGGCAATGGAAAGAGTTGGAAAAGCAAGGTATTACCAAAGGTCAGAGATGTCAAGTTGTTGAAATTATGCAAACCCAAATTAGGAGTTATCAATAAATGAATTTACATCCACATCTATATTGAGACCGTGTGGCGTGTAGCTTTTGATCCTGTGGATCCAAGCCATTTCAGATTTAGAGATCTCTCTAACCAGGGAACTGCCCCGCCAATGGGGTTTATATCGGTCAATTCCCAAAAACAAGGTGTTAGAGGGATCTCTACTATGAACCATCCTATAATGTTTTGAAACCGAATGGTTTTTGAAGCCTGTCAGAATATTTGTGATATGTTCATTAAGCCTCACCTGGAGGGGGCGTTTAGTCCGCCCCACGTATTGCAAGCCACAAGGGCATTGCAATAGGTAGACCACTCCGGTGGTAGCGCAGGTAATAAATGGAGTAATATGGTGGGTCCGCCCAGTTTTGGTCGAAACAAAAGTCTGGGTCCTCCTGGTCGCACATGAGTTATAGGAACAGACCCGACACTTATTACACCTGTAAAAACCGGTTAACTGGTCAAAAAAAGTTGTTCTCATGTGGGGGGGATCCAATACTCCTGGGGCTAACTTGTTCTTAAACGAGGGTGCCCCCTTGAAAACAATTTTAGGCCTAGGTGGTAGGGCTTCTTTCAAAATCCGATCGTTTGTAATTATGTGCCAGTGTTTAGAGACCAACTGCTTGATCTCTTTGTGTTGAAGTGAGTAAGTCGTGATAAAGGGGATTCCCAGGTTATCTATGGAGGTGCTAGTACAGGGTCTATCCTTCAACAGAAGTCCTCTATCCATCTCCTCTACATTTTTAAGCACCGGCATAAGATCTCCATTGGAATATCCCTTTTCTAGGAATCTGTCTGTAAGAACCTTGCTTTGTGATAGGAAGTTCTCCAGATTCGAGCAGTTCCTACGGACCCTCATATACTGGCTTTTCGGAATTCCCTTTAGCCAGGGTCTATGGTGGCAGCTTCCAAGCGGAATATAGGAATTCCTGTCACTATCCTTAAAAAAGGTTGAAGTAGACAGGGTCCCATTCTCAATGGATATAGTGAGGTCTAAAAAATGAATTTGAGTCTGACTTGTCTCAAAGTTCAAAAAGATCCCACGGTTGTTATTATTGAGGGATGACAAATACTGTTGGAGTTCCAAACCATCTCCATCCCACAGGAGGAGGATGTCATCTATGTACCTCGCCCACAAAACTAAGTGGGGGTTCCGGTTAGCATAGATGACATCCTCCTCCCACCTGGCCATAAATAGATTGGCCAGGCTGGGGGCATATTTGGCCCCCATGGCCACGCCACGGCTCTGGCGATAGAACTGCCCTGAAAACCAAAAATAGTTATGGGAGGCCGCAAAGACCAACAACTCCATAATAAAGGAAATCTGGTCCCTGGGGAGGCCAGAGTCGTTTTCCAGGGCTCCCTCCACTGCTTGGAGGCCCATGTCATGAGGTATTATTGTGTATAACGAGGTGACATCCGCACTCGCTAACCACATCCCAGGCCTAATAGCCGTCTCCAATAAAAGGTTGAGCACATGGCGTGTATCTTTGATATACGATGGCATCTTTTGCACTAGGGGCTGGAGGAAAAAATCAATATATCTGCCCACCCGGGAAGTGACAGAATCAATGCCACTCACAATGGGGCGTCCCGGGGGCAGATAGGGTTTTTATGAACCTTTGGGAGGTAGTATATAATAGGGGTTCTGGGGGCTTTGGGGACCAAATAAAGGCTCTCCCTGTCTCCCAAAATCCCTTGGGAAGTACCTTTGGAAATTATTTTACGTAGCTCCCTAAGGTAACCATTTTTAGGATCGGAGGGGAGGGGGGTATAGGTCTCTGTATCTCCAAGGATCCTGGACATTTCAGCCAGGTAATCCTTTCGATCTAGAACCACAATTCCCCCCCCCTTATCCGCTGGGCGGATGACTAGGTCCTTGTTCTTGCACAAAGAGTCTAGTCCCTCCTGTATAGCTCTGGAGTTCTTTGCATTTTTTATCTCCAATTCCTCGAGGTCTCTCAACAGCACATCTCTGAACACCTTGAGGGCTGGGGCAAGTGTTCCCGGGGGATTGAAGAGAGATGCATTAGCCAATCCTGTATGAACATAGTTACTACTAGGCTGGGAGTTCCTTGTGATGGGGTTCCCTATTACATATCTCTTGATGTTTAATTTCCGAATGAACTTGTGGACATCCATATAAGTTTGAAAGCGATTTAAGCTTTTCGGGGGGGCAAACTTGAGACCTTTGTCTAGCACCAGCTTTTCAGATTGTGTTAATTCAACGGTGCTTAGATTGAAAATGCCCTGACCTGTCACATTCTGGCCTTTTTTTGCTCGCATTCGCCTCCCCCCTCTGGTTCCTCGCTTCTTTCTACCGGCCTTTTGAGTCCTTGGCCTGGTTTGGTAAAACCCCAAGTTCCGGCTCCCCTAGGCACTGGGGCAGAGGGACCAGGGGTAGCCGGAATCCGGGAAGAGATGGGAAAATTGGGAATCTGTGTATCTGGTAGATATTCACAGGGTGCGTGGGGGGCAATTGCTCCCTCAAAGGAGTTCATTTCGCCGATAGGGAAAAACCTATTCTGCGTAGGGAGATTGTACTCCCAATCCCCTGTATAAGGGTCCTGATATGGCGGCCTCTGATACCCATCATAATTATGATTGGGTCTCCACCAATCTGGAAAACTCCCACCATAACCCTGATCCCTGGTGGAGTTAGGAGGGCCACGTCCCCTTCCACTCATAGGGTGTCCACCCCTCCACGGAGGGGGTGGGATAGACCTAGTTCCTCCTCCCCTCTGCATGTTATTAGGCCTGGGGGGTCCAAAGTTGTATTGTTGGAATGGAGACATATTATTAGGTTTAATAGCCGTAGGTCTATGGGGGGATTGAAACCTCTGGGGGCCCATATTCTTTTGGGTTTTGCCCAAGGGGCCTTTCTTGTTACCATTGTTCCTAGATGGAGGCGGTGGTCCCAGGGAACGGCCACCATTGCTGTTATTGTCCCCATACTCCTGGGTAGCCACCTCCATCTCGGTACTGGCCTGATTGGCTGAATTCTCTTCTGCCAGTTTTTTCTGCCACTCAAAAACCATATTATTGCAATAATCACTAAGATCCCGGTTATACTTTTTCCTTTTTTTGAATTTTTGATCTCTATCCTCTTTTTCAATGATTTTTAGTAAAACCTGGGATCTTTCTCTATATTCATCGCTCTCCCTATTGGCACTGAGTTTATCCTTAATGATTTTAATCTCTGTGTCAATTTTCTGCAATTTGGCCGACTTTCTGTCAATCAGAAACTGGAGGAGTGATAAACCAGCCTGGTTAAAATATTTGAACCACTCCTCAAGCTCTGATTCACCTCTCTGAGGGGAGATCTCCCACCTCAAACTCCTCGGGACCATCGAGTTTTTGATGTATGTCCCCAGATAGGCTATATCCCATTGTGTGTGGGTTTCAGAAATCATGAGATTTTTAAGTCTTACAAAGAGGCCCCCCAAATCATTCTCATCCTCCTTGTACGCCTCAAAGACCCCTTCAGTGTTGACTGTTTTTTGAGCTCTAAACTCAAAAATATCCATAGCGAAAAAACTTTTCCCAGCTGCAATAATCACCCGTGAGTAAACAATAAGAAAAAACAAAATTGCGCTTGGATAAATTAGACTAAAAATTAAAAATTAAATTTTACAATTAAAACATTAATTAAATCTATGGTAATACCAGTGTAAATGAATGAACGTGAGAGGACACCGTATGCAGGTATCAAACAAATTTCAAAAAAAGCTGCAGTTATAAGTGGGGCCCACCAACAAAATATATAGACAGAGAAACCGCGCTAAAATGAGTCCAATAAAGTTTGTGATAATAAACAATCTGTGGTAATAAACAATGAAGTCCGAAATCCTTCTGTGTGATGAAGTGAAGACAATTTAAGTGACTGTGTGGTGAACTGCTTACCAGAATGTAAGCCAAATCAGGCAGGTGGCTTAAACCCAGCCCGGGCCTTTAGGAGCACTTCAGAATGGACAGAATCCTTTGCGCTCGAACAGCAGAACGAATCCACATAAAGTTAAATCAAATACAAAAGACCATAGTGTGATACTGATATACAATATACTTCCACAAAGAAGAAGGGGGTGTGTTCACACATATAATCATACACTAAATGTCATGCAGGCACCCTGGGGGTGTGAAACCACTCTGGGACGCCAAAAATTATTAAATAAAAATAAAAATATTATTTTTATTTAATAATTTTTGGCGTCCCAGAGTGGTTTCACACCCCCAGGGTGCCTGCATGACATTTAGTGTATGATTATATGTGTGAACACACCCCCTTCTTCTTTGTGGAAGTATATTGTATATCAGTATCACACTATGGTCTTTTGTATTTGATTTAACTTTATGTGGATTCGTTCTGCTGTTCGAGCGCAAAGGATTCTGTCCATTCTGAAGTGCTCCTAAAGGCCCGGGCTGGTTTTAAGCCACCTGCCTGATTTGGCTTACATTCTGGTAAGCAGTTCACCACACAGTCACTTAAATTGTCTTCACTTCATCACACAGAAGGATTTCGGACTTCATTGTTTATTACCACAGATTGTTTATTATCACAAACTTTATTGGACTCATTTTAGCGCGGTTTCTCTGTCTATATATTTTGTTGGTGGGCCCCACTTATAACTGCAGCTTTTTTTGAAATTTGTTTGATACCTGCATACGGTGTCCTCTCACGTTCATTCATTTACACTGGTATTACCATAGATTTAATTAATGTTTTAATTGTAAAATTTAATTTTTAATTTTTAGTCTAATTTATCCAAGCGCAATTTTGTTTTTTCTTATTGTTTTCTCACGGGTGATTATTGCAGCTGGGAAAAGTTTTTTCGCTATGGATATTTTTGAGTTTAGAGCTCAAAAAACAGTCAACACTGAAGGGGTCTTTGAGGCGTACAAGGAGGATGAGAATGATTTGGGGGGCCTCTTTGTAAGACTTAAAAATCTCATGATTTCTGAAACCCACACACAATGGGATATAGCCTATCTGGGGACATACATCAAAAACTCGATGGTCCCGAGGAGTTTGAGGTGGGAGATCTCCCCTCAGAGAGGTGAATCAGAGCTTGAGGAGTGGTTCAAATATTTTAACCAGGCTGGTTTATCACTCCTCCAGTTTCTGATTGACAGAAAGTCGGCCAAATTGCAGAAAATTGACACAGAGATTAAAATCATTAAGGATAAACTCAGTGCCAATAGGGAGAGCGATGAATATAGAGAAAGATCCCAGGTTTTACTAAAAATCATTGAAAAAGAGGATAGAGATCAAAAATTCAAAAAAAGGAAAAAGTATAACCGGGATCTTAGTGATTATTGCAATAATATGGTTTTTGAGTGGCAGAAAAAACTGGCAGAAGAGAATTCAGCCAATCAGGCCAGTACCGAGATGGAGGTGGCTACCCAGGAGTATGGGGACAATAACAGCAATGGTGGCCGTTCCCTGGGACCACCGCCTCCATCTAGGAACAATGGTAACAAGAAAGGCCCCTTGGGCAAAACCCAAAAGAATATGGGCCCCCAGAGGTTTCAATCCCCCCATAGACCTACGGCTATTAAACCTAATAATATGCCTCCATTCCAACAATACAACTTTGGACCCCCCAGGCCTAATAACATGCAGAGGGGAGGAGGAACTAGGTCTATCCCACCCCCTCCGTGGAGGGGTGGACACCCTATGAGTGGAAGGGGACGTGGCCCTCCTAACTCCACCAGGGATCAGGGTTATGGTGGGAGTTTTCCAGATAGGTGGAGACCCAATCATAATTATGATGGGTATCAGAGGCCGCCATATCAGGACCCTTATACAGGGGATTGGGAGTACAATCTCCCTACGCAGAATAGGTTTTTCCCTATCGGCGAAATGAACTCCTTTGAGGGAGCAATTGCCCCCCACGCACCCTGTGAATATCTACCAGATACACAGATTCCCAATTTTCCCATCTCTTCCCGGATTCCGGCTACCCCTGGTCCCTCTGCCCCAGTGCCTAGGGGAGCCGGAACTTGGGGTTTTACCAAACCAGGCCAAGGACTCAAAAGGCCGGTAGAAAGAAGCGAGGAACCAGAGGGGGGGAGGCGAATGCGAGCAAAAAAAGGCCAGAATGTGACAGGTCAGGGCATTTTCAATCTAAGCACCGTTGAATTAACACAATCTGAAAAGCTGGTGCTAGACAAAGGTCTCAAGTTTGCCCCCCCGAAAAGCTTAAATCGCTTTCAAACTTATATGGATGTCCACAAGTTCATTCGGAAATTAAACATCAAGAGATATGTAATAGGGAACCCCATCACAAGGAACTCCCAGCCTAGTAGTAACTATGTTCATACAGGATTGGCTAATGCATCTCTCTTCAATCCCCCGGGAACACTTGCCCCAGCCCTCAAGGTGTTCAGAGATGTGCTGTTGAGAGACCTCGAGGAATTGGAGATAAAAAATGCAAAGAACTCCAGAGCTATACAGGAGGGACTAGACTCTTTGTGCAAGAACAAGGACCTAGTCATCCGCCCAGCGGATAAGGGGGGGGGAATTGTGGTTCTAGATCGAAAGGATTACCTGGCTGAAATGTCCAGGATCCTTGGAGATACAGAGACCTATACCCCCCTCCCCTCCGATCCTAAAAATGGTTACCTTAGGGAGCTACGTAAAATAATTTCCAAAGGTACTTCCCAAGGGATTTTGGGAGACAGGGAGAGCCTTTATTTGGTCCCCAAAGCCCCCAGAACCCCTATTATATACTACCTCCCAAAGGTTCATAAAAACCCTATCTGCCCCCCGGGACGCCCCATTGTGAGTGGCATTGATTCTGTCACTTCCCGGGTGGGCAGATATATTGATTTTTTCCTCCAGCCCCTAGTGCAAAAGATGCCATCGTATATCAAAGATACACGCCATGTGCTCAACCTTTTATCGGAGACGGCTATTAGGCCTGGGATGTGGTTAGCGAGTGCGGATGTCACCTCGTTATACACAATAATACCTCATGACATGGGCCTCCAAGCAGTGGAGGGAGCCCTGGAAAACGACTCTGGCCTCCCCAGGGACCAGATTTCCTTTATTATGGAGTTGTTGGTCTTTGCGGCCTCCCATAACTATTTTTGGTTTTCAGGGCAGTTCTATCGCCAGAGCCGTGGCGTGGCCATGGGGGCCAAATATGCCCCCAGCCTGGCCAATCTATTTATGGCCAGGTGGGAGGAGGATGTCATCTATGCTAACCGGAACCCCCACTTAGTTTTGTGGGCGAGGTACATAGATGACATCCTCCTCCTGTGGGATGGAGATGGTTTGGAACTCCAACAGTATTTGTCATCCCTCAATAATAACAACCGTGGGATCTTTTTGAACTTTGAGACAAGTCAGACTCAAATTCATTTTTTAGACCTCACTATATCCATTGAGAATGGGACCCTGTCTACTTCAACCTTTTTTAAGGATAGTGACAGGAATTCCTATATTCCGCTTGGAAGCTGCCACCATAGACCCTGGCTAAAGGGAATTCCGAAAAGCCAGTATATGAGGGTCCGTAGGAACTGCTCGAATCTGGAGAACTTCCTATCACAAAGCAAGGTTCTTACAGACAGATTCCTAGAAAAGGGATATTCCAATGGAGATCTTATGCCGGTGCTTAAAAATGTAGAGGAGATGGATAGAGGACTTCTGTTGAAGGATAGACCCTGTACTAGCACCTCCATAGATAACCTGGGAATCCCCTTTATCACGACTTACTCACTTCAACACAAAGAGATCAAGCAGTTGGTCTCTAAACACTGGCACATAATTACAAACGATCGGATTTTGAAAGAAGCCCTACCACCTAGGCCTAAAATTGTTTTCAAGGGGGCACCCTCGTTTAAGAACAAGTTAGCCCCAGGAGTATTGGATCCCCCCCACATGAGAACAACTTTTTTTGACCCGTTAACCGGTTTTTACAGGTGTAATAAGTGTCGGGTCTGTTCCTATAACTCATGTGCGACCAGGAGGACCCAGACTTTTGTTTCGACCAAAACTGGGCGGACCCACCATATTACTCCATTTATTACCTGCGCTACCACCGGAGTGGTCTACCTATTGCAATGCCCTTGTGGCTTGCAATACGTGGGGCGGACTAAACGCCCCCTCCAGGTGAGGCTTAATGAACATATCACAAATATTCTGACAGGCTTCAAAAACCATTCGGTTTCAAAACATTATAGGATGGTTCATAGTAGAGATCCCTCTAACACCTTGTTTTTGGGAATTGACCGATATAAACCCCATTGGCGGGGCAGTTCCCTGGTTAGAGAGATCTCTAAATCTGAAATGGCTTGGATCCACAGGATCAAAAGCTACACGCCACACGGTCTCAATATAGATGTGGATGTAAATTCATTTATTGATAACTCCTAATTTGGGTTTGCATAATTTCAACAACTTGACATCTCTGACCTTTGGTAATACCTTGCTTTTCCAACTCTTTCCATTGCCAATTTAAGGCTTCGGCCTTATTCTTGGCCATTTTTTGCAAGATACACTTCGGTCGGGGCCTATGATTAGACTCGATCGAAATCTTTCAGGTTATGGCCAATATGAATACCCAATGGAGGTGTCCATAATAATAGTAGCCTTCACTAGCTATAAACTTAAGGGGTCCCTTGGAGGATTTAGCAGTTTTCCTCTGCCTAATACTTTTGGCCCAATATATCTTATATTGCAATTTCAGTATATTCCTTCCATTTACATTTTAGTACTTTACCTTTAGGGGACCTGACACACTGTTAATATGCGGGTGTATATGCATGTTTTGAGACTATATGGAGGTGGGGGGCGTGACATATACATTTTGATTCAACCTATTAGGTTGGTTACTAGTCGTTAATACGGTTTTGGATCTAACCTAGTGGGTTAGCTACTAGTCGACAATATAGTCTTGATGTTTTTGATATATTCACCTCACCCTGTTCTGCTCATATATCTATTTTGTATGATTGAATGGGGTTGGAGGTTGTACGACCCCAAATAATAAGATGGGGTGCTTTGCCCTCAATGGCAATGAACCTGGAGGTTTAACACAAAGCTGTCCAGTATCGTGGACATTGCCTTCCTTTGCTCCATATATCTGGCCATTCCGATTGGTCCCTACTGTACCCTATGGATACATAGGGTCTATATCACTTTAATCGGCTCTTTGCCATTGAGTGCCAGGTGCTTCATTTGGGTGCCTGGGATTGGGAATAGCTTCATATGTTTTTTTGGGTATGCAATTTAGTACAACTGGTATTTGTAGTGATGAATCTTTATAAAATTTTATAATTTTAATTATTCATTTTAATTATCCTGTTTATAGAGTCTGTATAATTCTATCTTATAAGAAAACCCCCTTACACTCCTTTTGGCTATACATGTCTGGTCAACAGATTGGCTCCTCTACTCAACCTTTAAGACCCGCCCCTTGGGTTCAAAGGGGATGGGGTGCCTTGCCCCAAATGGGAACGAGTTAGGCGGGTACTATCTAAATGGCCATTGGAGTGTAATAATGGTTGCTTTTGTGAAGTTTTCTTTGTGGATCTAAACTACTGGAGGAGTGGCGGGAGCGGACTGACGCAATTGCCGTCATTCCCGTGGTTCTCCAGTACTTGTGCCCACATCCAAGATGGCGTTCTGTGTTTCTCCTGTTCAGTTCCAGAGCGAGGCTTGGTGTGCGCATAAATAGTGGTGGCTCAGCGCGCTGCCCGTTCCCCATTGAGAACGTCAACCTGTGACGAAACGCGTCTGGGAGGGACGTGCTGACGTCACCACGCTTTGCTCTGAGTGGACGGGAGCTGTTTGAGTGCCGGCCGGCATCGTTGTTATTCGTTTTTTATATGTAAGTGCTTGCTTTGTTTTAATAAATTGGAGTTGTACGTTATCACACTATTGGCTGCTTCTCCTCTCTAATATACATACCCATTGAGCCCGGGAGGACCTGCCAGGACGGGATCGAGATACTCTGCCAGTGCTCCGTTTGGGCTATCTCTGGTCGTCTTTCTGGTGAGCAGGAACCCCTGTAGGTTCATTCAATCCATACCCTGGGTTACACATGAGTTGCACCTTGTTACTATTGATGCCCTCACTAGTTCACTATCTGGTAAGCGGCCCCGCGTACCTGTGCACTGGGTGTTCCTTTAGCTGTATGATAACTGGTGTTTTTTTACAGTAGATTATAAGGACATCCTTTATTGCATGCTGTACACGTTTTTTATTTTTATTTAATAATTTTTGGCGTCCCAGAGTGGTTTCACACCCCCAGGGTGCCTGCATGACATTTAGTGTATGATTATATGTGTGAACACACCCCCTTCTTCTTTGTGGAAGTATATTGTATATCAGTATCACACTATGGTCTTTTGTATTTGATTTAACTTTATGTGGATTCGTTCTGCTGTTCGAGCGCAAAGGATTCTGTCCATTCTGAAGTGCTCCTAAAGGCCCGGGCTGGGTTTAAGCCACCTGCCTGATTTGGCTTACATTCTGGTAAGCAGTTCACCACACAGTCACTTAAATTGTCTTCACTTCATCACACAGAAGGATTTCGGACTTCATTGTTTATTACCACAGATTGTTTATTATCACAAACTTTATTGGACTCATTTTAGCGCGGTTTCTCTGTCTATATATTTTGTTGGTGGGCCCCACTTATAACTGCAGCTTTTTTTGAAATTTGTTTGATACCTGCATACGGTGTCCTCTCACGTTCATTCATTTACACTGGTATTACCATAGATTTAATTAATGTTTTAATTGTAAAATTTAATTTTTAATTTTTAGTCTAATTTATCCAAGCGCAATTTTGTTTTTTCTTATAAATGTAGCTCAGTCTGCAACACTGACAGCAGAAGGATTCTGTACCTGGCAGCAGAGAAGATGTTTACATAGGCATAGTCACAGGAGGAGACTCCTATTGCAGAACATAGAACAGCCAAAAGTGGTTAAAGCGTTAAAGTGGTTGTAAAGCCTTAAAGTAAAAAACTATGTTCCTGATATCCCCCCCAGCCCCCAACCCTTATACTTACCTGAGCTCCATCAGGATCCAGCGCTGTGCATGAGAGCAGCGGCTCTCCTGGCTCTGTCCCTCCTCACAGGGCAGATTGATTGCAACGGGAGCCACTGGCTCCTGCTGCTGTCAATCAAACTCTGTGATAAGGGAGTGGGGCGGGGCCATGCCCCGCTGTCTGTGTCTATGGGCGCAGGCAGCGGGGTTTAGGAGCGAGTCCGCATGAATGCCCCCATAGAGGGCAGCTTCTTATGGGGTCACTGGATGAAGAGGAGGAACCAGGAGTGAGAGACCTAAGAAGAGGAGAATCGTGGGTGCTCTGGGTGAAATTGCACAAAGCAGGAAAGTATGACATGTTTGTTGTTTTGGTAAAAAAAACTAAGGTTTACAAACATTTTAAGCTGCCCTCCATCCACTAGGGGGTGCACTGAGGATGCAGACTGTTAGAGATTTGAGATTTGTAGAGAAGTGTGGGGAACTGTGGGAGATATAGTTCCCAAATAAACTTAGCCTATACTACAGTTTTGTGCTTGACTTCAACTTCCAGTTGCACTGAGGAGGATCGGAGTTGTACATTTTCCCAGGTGAATAGAGAGAAAGGGAACAACTTGCAGAGAAACTGAAGCTGTGAGTGGACTGCTGCATCTGACTATAAGAGGGACACAGCCATGCAGGAGCATCAGAGCCTGCTGTCCATTTGAGGAGCCAGAGCTGAGGACACTGACTGGGTTACACTTTGCTGAAGGAGATCTGCTGCAGACACAGGGTGATGAGAGGCTGCTGGTCAACCCTGCATTGAACTTTGATAAAAGGGGGACAGAGTTGTCTGAAAGAACTACAGTGTCAGTGCCTGCATCAGTTCTTAAACGGATATTAACTTGAGAGCTCCACCACAACATTTGGATCCCAACGAGCTGGCCATATATATACAGTATATACACAGTACTGTGCAAAAGATTTAATCAGGTTAAAAAATGCTGTAAATTAAGAATGCTTTCAGAAATAGAAGTGTTAATAGTTTATTTTTTCCAATTAATAAATTGGAAAGTAAATGAACCGCAGATAAATCCAAATCAAATTAATATGTGTGTGTGTGTCTACCCTTTGCCTTCAAAACAGCATCAATTCTTCTAGGTACACTTGCACACATTTTTTGAAGGAACTCAGCAGGTAGGTTGTTCCAAACATTTTAGAGAGCTAACCATAGATCTTCTGTGATGTAGGCTGCCACCATAGGTGTGCGCAGCCTATAGCATTAGGGTGTGCACCCCAAAGCTTAAACACGTGTGTGTGTGTGTATGTATGTATATGTATGTATGTGTGTGTGTATATATATATATATATATATATATATATATATATATATATATATATATATGTATTACATTTTACTACAATGTAAAGTAGTGAGTGTGCAGCTTGTATAACAGTGTAAATTTGCTGTCCCCTCAAAATAACTCAACACACAGCCATTAATGTCTAAACCGCTGGCAACAAAAGTGAGTACACCCCTAAGTGAAAATGTCAAAATTGGGCCCAAAGTGTCAATATTTTGTGTGGCCACAATTAATTTACAGCACTGCCTAACCCTCTTGGGCATGGAGTTCACCAGAGCTTAACAGGTTGCCACTAGAGTCCTCTTCCACTCCTCCATGATGACATTACGAAGCTGGTGGATGTTAGAGACTTTGAGCTCCTCCATCTTCCATTTGAGGATGCACCACAGATGCTCAATAGGGTTTAGGTCTGGAGACATGCTTGGCCAGTCCATCACCTTTACCCTCAGCTTCTTTAGCAAGTCAGTGGCCATCTCGGAAGTGTGTTTGGGGTCGTTATCATGTTGGAATACTGCCTTGCGGCCCAGTCTACAAAGGGAGGGGATCATGCTCTGCTTCAGTATGTCACAGTACATGTTGGCATTCATGGTTTCCCTCAATGAACTGTAGCTCTCTAGTGCCGGCAGCAACCCCAGACCATGACCCTCCCACCACCATGCTTGACTGTAGGCAAGACACACTTGTCTTTGTACTAACCTGGTTGCCGCCACACATGCTTGACACCATATGAGCCAAATAAATTTATCTTGGTCTCATCAGACCACAGGGCATGGTTCCAGTAATCCATGTCCTTAGTCTGCTTGTTTTCAGCAAACTGTTTGCGGGCTTTCTTGTTCATCATCTTTAGAAGAGGCTTCCTTCTGGGATAACAGCCATGCAGACCAATTTAATGCAGTGTGCAGCGTATGGTCTGAGCACTGACAGGCTGACCCCCCACCCCTTCAACCTCTGCAGCAATGTTAGCAGCACTCATACGTCTATTTCCCAAAGACAGCCTCTGGATATGACGCTGAGCACATGCACTCAACTTCTTTTGTCGACCACGACGAGGCCTGTTCTGAGCGGAACCTGTCCTGTTAAACAGCTGTATGGTCTTGGCCAAAGTGCTGCAGCTCAGTTTCAGGGTCTTGGTGATCTTCTTATAGCCTAGGCCATCTTTATGTAGAGCAACATTTTTTTTCAGATCCTAAGAGAGTTCTTTGCCATGAATTGCCATGTTGAACATCCAGTGACCAGTTTGAGAAATCGAGAGCGATAACATCAAATTTAACACACCTGCTCCCCATTCACACCTGAGGCCTTGTAACACTAACGAGTCACATGACACTGGGGAGGGAAATGGCTAATTGGGCCCAATTTGGACATTTTCACTTAGGGGTGTACTCACTTTTGTTGCCAGTGGTTTAGACATTAATGGCTGTGTGTTGAGTTATTTTGAGGGGACAGCAAATTTACACTGTTATACAAGCTGTACGCTCACTACTTTACATTGTAGCAAAGTGTCATTTCTTCAATTTTCAAAAACATATTTGGGGGCATACCCTAAAATGCGTTTAAATTCAACATGATGCTGCTATAAGACCAACAAACAGTACAAAACCTATTACAGCGCACACATTCAAAAATGACATTTCCTGCAAGGCTAGTTAAAAACACCTGAAGATATTCCAAAAAATACAGGGGTTTGGTCACACTATATGGTCATATAGTGCTAAGTCCACTTACTGCAACAAAGTAGCCCGAATTAGTGGGTCCTACCCTAGTAATAGAATGGAAGATCCTGCGTCTCAACCATGGGAGCTGAACACCTCTATGTGAGAGAACTGAATGGGATTCGTCCTTTGCACTGGTGGCCACTAAATAAGAGGTAATGAAGAGGGGGAGGGGTGCTCCAGCCCAAAAAAACCTGGTCAGGGTCTATTACAATATACAAAAACATATTTGGGGGGCACACCCTAAAATGCGTTTAAATTCAAGATGGTGCTGCTATAAGACCAACAAACAGTACAAAACATATTACAGCGCACACATTCAAGAATGACATTTCCTGCAAGGCTAGTTAAAAGCACCTGAACATATTCAAAAAAATTATATATCATAAAGTAAATCATATTCTTCAGTGTTGTCACATGCAAAGATATAATAAAATATTTACAAAAAAGTAAGGGGTGTACTCACTTTTGTGAGATACTGTGTATATATATATATATATATATATATATATATATATATATATATATATATATATATATATGAAATAACTGCGCTAATAACCAAATTCACATTGTAAGAGCAGCAACTCTCCTGTGAGATAAGGACACAGTACAGAAATGGTAAGCTTTAACAGAGTCACGCTACTGCGATTTGAGTAAATGCAACAAATGAAAAGTGATCCAATAAAGTCCTTAAGTGGTATAATAAATAGTCTGAGTCCATAACACCTGCATCCACCACCTTGGAGTGTATAGTCCACAGAAAAAAACATCACCACAATGGATGAAATGCTTGCTTACCAGCTCCCCTAGACCTCCTATCACAGAAGGTCAAAAATGCTTGTGGCTACAGCCATGGCCAAAAGTTTTGAGAATTACACAAATAATAATTTTCACAAAGTTTGCTGCCTCAGTTTTTATGATGGCAATTTGCATATACTCCAGAATGTTATGAAGAGCGATCAGATGAATTGCAATTAATTGCAAAGTCCCTCTTTTGCCGCGTACACACGATCGGACTTTACGGCATACTTGCTCCGGCGTACCAGATTTCGTCGGACAATTCGATCGTGTGTGGGCTCCAGCGGACTTTGTTTTCTAGTCCGATGGACAAAAAACGATGCTAGGGCATTTATTGGCTACTGGCTATGAACTTCCTTGTTTTAGTCCGGTCGTACGTCATCACGTATGAATCCGTCGGACTTTGGTTGATCGTGTGTAGGCAAGTCCGTTCATTCGGAAAGTCCGTAGTAAAGTCCGTTGAAAGGTCCGCCGGGCAAAGTCTGCCGCAAAGTCCGCTCGTGTGTACGCGGCATTTGTCATGAAAATTAATTTAAAGTGATTGTAAACCTTCATTTTTTGTTTAGTTTTGCACAGTGTGGCCCCGATCCTTCTCTTCTGGGTGTCCCCCGGCAGCTCTCATGGCTCTTCCTCGCATCGGTTAACCCAGTGGAAGAAGCGCTTTTCCTGGGGGTTACCTTGCAGGCACGCTCCCGAGTCCATCATTTGCATTCATAGACACAGAATGCCGGACTCGGCCCCGCCCCCCCGGCGCCCGTGCCATTAGATTTGATTGACAGCAGTGGGAGCCAATGGCTGCACTGCTATCAATCTATCCAATCAAGAGCCGAGAACCCCAGGCAGAGAGGAAGAGCGCGTCTTCGCTGTAGGAATTACAGGGCTCAAGTGAGTAAAACGGGGGGCTAGGGGGCCAGTCACTGTCAGAAGTTTTTTCACCTTAATGTATAGAATGCATTAAAGGGGTTGTAAAGGTAAATTTAAAAAAAAAAAAAAATAACAAACATGTCATACTTACCTTCACTGTGCAGCTCGTTCTGCACAGAGTGGCCCCGAACCTGCTCTTCTGGGGTCCCTCGGCGGCTGTTTCAGCTCCTCCCCGCAAGAACTAACCACCTTAATGCGAGCTCCCTCGCATGGTGGTTAGTTATTGCGGGCGCGCTCCCGTGATACAGCCGGTGGCTATAGCCGCTCACTGTATCACTCGGCCCCGCCCCCCACCGCGCCGCATCATTGGATGTGATTGACAGCAGCGCGAGCCAATGGCTGCGCTGCTTTCAATCCATCCACTGTAGTCAATCAGTGACCAGGCTGAGCTGCAAAAGAGAAGACGGGAGCGAGCAGCGGAGATTCGAGGTGTCAGGTAAGTAAAACGGGGGGGCTGGGGGCGGCGGTATTGTCAAAAGTTTTTTCACCTTAATGCATATAATGCATTAAGGTGAAAAAACTTTTACCTTTACAACCCCTTTAAGGTGAAAAAACACAAGGGTTTACAACCCCTTTAATCCCATAAAAAACATTTCCACTGCATTTGTGAAGAAGGCTTCAGGGTGCCCAAGAAAATCCAGCAAGCACCTACAGTTGATTCAGCTGAGGGATCAGGGCACCACCAGTGCAGAGCTTGCTCAGGAATGGCAGCAGGCAGGTGTGAGTGCATCTGCACACACAGTGAGACGAAGACTTTTGGAGGATGGCCTGGTGTCACAAAGAAGCCACTTCTCTCCAGGAAAAACATCAAGGACAAACTGATATTCTGCACAGGGTACACGGATTGGATTGCTGAGGACGGGGGTAAAGTCATTTTCTCTGATGAATCCCTTTTCCGATTGTTTGAGGCATCCAGAAAAAACCTTGTCCGAAGAAGAAAAGGTGAGCGCTACCATTAGTCCTGTGTCATGCCAACAGTAAAGCATCCTGAGACCATTCATGTGTGGGATTGCTTCTCAGCCAGTGGAGCGGGCTCATTTACAATTTTTCACAGAACACAGCCATGAATAAAGAATGGTACAAAAACATCCTCTGAGAGCAAATTCTCCCGACCAACCACAAACAATGCCTTTTCCAGCATGATGGAGTGCCTTGCCATAAGGCAAAAGTTATAACTAAGTGGCTTGGGGAACAAAACATCAAAATGTTGGGTCCATGGTCAAGAAACTCCCCAGACCTTAATCCTATTGAGAACTTGTGGTCAATCACCCCACAAATTCTGACAAGCATTGATTATGCAAGAATGGGCTGCTATCAGTCAGGATGTGGCCCAGAAGTTGATTGACAGCATGCCAGGGCGAATTGCAGAGGTCTTGAAAAAGAAGGCTCAACACTGCAAATATTGACTCTTTGCATAAACCTAATGTAATTGTCAATAAAAGCCTTTGACAATTATGAAATTCTTGTACTTATACTTCAGTATACCATAGTAACATCTGACAAAAATATTTAAAAACACTGAAGCAGCAGACTTTGTGAAAATTAATATTTGTGTAATTCTCAAAACTTTTGGCCACAGCTGTATAAACCCAGCCAGGGCCCCTAAGCATCATCTATCAGTCCTCTTGCGGCATGCAAATCGGTCATTCGGATAGTGTGGTCATTGATGGTACCCAAACATATAAAAGGCTCCACATGGTATAAAATCCTTATAAAACATTTTATTATTAGGTTATAAATTGCACTTAAATCAAAGCAATCCAAACTTGCAGTTTAAAATCAGTATGCCGGCCGGCAATTAGAACAACGCCCGTCCGTCCAGGACTCTACGATTGCGGTGACGTGAAAATTTTAGGGGCTGTATAGTATACACAATCATACACACACACACACTGTTATATATAAATGTAAACAAACATTTAATAATCTATAAAAGCATGGATGTGTCAGTCGGGCAGTGGGGCCTGAGCAACAGGGGGAATCTGCGCTTGAGCTTCACTGGGTGATTAGAGTGTGCCCAGGCACCCCTGGCACATCCCCTCCGCACGCCTATGGCTGCCACAAATCCTTCTGCCTCTTCACGTCATCCCAGACAGACTCGATGATGTTGAGATTAGGGCTCTGCGGCTCTGGCTCTGGGCTTTCAGCACTCCTTGCTCTCCTTTACATTGAAGATAAAAGGCCATATGTTTGGGGTCGTTGTTCTGCTGCAGAATAAATTTGGGGCCAATCACATGCCTCCCTCGTCTGCATTCTCCGCTCATCCAGGTGTGTCAGTTTGTGTATGTGGTGCTGCACACAAAGTCATGGGCACAGGAACAGGGGACCCAATACATCAAGCGGCTCTTTTGGGAGTAAGTGCTACATAAAACTAAGTATTTTTTGTTGTATAGAGTGTAGAATATTACTGAACTGAAATTTGTAGGACCCAAAGAAATATAGGATTTTAGGTAGGAAGGACAGATTTGGTGGTGTTTCCATCCTTCTAGATGACCATATAGCTGTTATAGGAGTGCAGAGTAATTGGCTTTGTGCAAGGAGTCAAACGATACAGTTAGGTGAACCCCAATGTGTGGTAACTTTGAGACCCACTCAAAAGGGTAATTTTGTTGGATATTGCGTAAACTAGTATCCCGCAGAGCTACAGTGGGTGCCTTAGTTGCTGATGCCTTTTTTCAACATGTGCTCAATTTGATTGGTCAAGGTTTCTGACAGGTTTAGTTCTAGACAGTTTTATTGGACATTGTCAAACCCATGGATATTTTTAAATCTTACTAATAAACTGGTCATTAGGGGTACATTTGTATTTTTTTTTTAACTTTCCATAATGTTCTAGACCAATTACTATAGCACAGGGGTAGAGTTGAAATCCTCTTTCTAAAGATGTTTCTTTTGGCAAACAGCAGGAAATATAGCAGGGGTAGTTTCCACTATAGATACCAGCGTGACCAGGTCACACCTTGACTTACATTGCTTTCTGGCTTGTGTTTATTACAGGTACACTTTATACTATAAGCGGCATAATGTGAGGTCCTCCTTAAATGAGCTAAATGCAGATAAAAGCTAAAACCTACTCCAATAAAATAATTTTTTATTGTTTCTTTGTTCCCTCATTTACTTTCCTGTATTAAATAAGTCACATAATCTGTGTAATTGACATGTGTTAAAAATAATAAGTGTGAGCTGGCGTACATGGGAATGATATGTACCCTGCACACTATGTTCACTTCCATTGAAAGGCATTAGCCACACACTGTATGCAATATGTGTTCATCACATTAGAGTTTAAGGGGCTGCTATACAGTATTGCAGAAAAGTACTTTCATCACCTTTTTTTTTTTTTTTAAATCAGATTTTTTTTTATTGGTAAAACATAGGAAGAGAAAAACTCTTCCATTAAACAAAAACAAAAACATACATCAAATAGCATTGCAAAGGACATATTATCTAGATGTGCAGCTGATCGGATTTGTTTCTCCTGCATCATTGTTTTATGTGAAATTACAGTCAATTTAAGAAGACAAATCTCTACATGTACCATATATACTCGAGTATAAGTCGACCCAAATATAAGCCGAGGCACCTGATTTTACCACAAAAAAACTGACTCGACTCGAGCATTAGCCAAGGGTGAGAATGCAGCAGCTACTGTAAGTGGAAAAGAGGGTCAACAATGCCCATCTGCAGCCTCACTGTGCCCATTTACCGCCTCACTGTGCCCATTTTCAGCCTCACTGTGCCCATTTTCAGCCTCACTGCGCCCATTGCATACCTCACTATGCCCATTGCATGCCTCACTGTGCCCATTGCAAGCCTCACTGTGCCCATTGCATGCCTCACTATGCCCATTGCAAGTCATACTGTGCCCATTGCAAGCCTCACTATGCCCACTGCAAGCCATACTGTGCCAATTGCAAGCCTCACTGTGCCCATGTACCTTATCAGCCGTGTCAGTATTGATGCGGAGGGAAGGAAAGCTATATTACGCCGTATATTGTCCCCTCCTATTCACAGCAGGGCTGTGTGTATATGAAGTCTGCGCCGTCCCGCCTCCTCCTCGTCCGTCCGTGACGGGGAGGAGGCGGAGCTTTGTTACAGTGGATGGCGTGGAATTTCTATACACACAGCCACTGTAACAAAGCTCCGCCTCCTCCTCATCACAGACGGAGGAGGAGGAGGCGGGATGGCGCAGACTTCCTATACACACAGTCACTGTAACAAAGCTCCGCCTCCTTCTCATCACGGACGGACGAGGAGGTGGCAGGACAGCGTAGACTTCATATACACGCAGCCCTGCTGTGAATAGGAGGGGACAATCTACGGTGTAATATGGCTTTTCTTCCCGAGGGGGGCATTTTCAGCACAAAAAAATGTGCTGAAAAACTCGGCTTATACTCGAGTTTATACGGTATATATTCGTTTCTACCATTTTGTATATTTCCTTTTTTAGTAAATGTGTAATTTTAATGTTCTGTACCCCCACTGAGCTCCCGGTCCTAAAAAGGACAATCGGTCCGTGTAGAGGTACTCCCCCCCCCTAAACAGTGGGGGGGGGGGTTTCCAGTGTTCTTCCATTAACTATCTTATATAAATAAACCATATAACTCGTCACCGCAGAGCAAGACATTGTCTCATCAGGAGTATTATTTCAGATTGATCCACATTCTGAGTCTCTATGTCACCATCTCATCTTTTACCCACCTAGTATAAACAGCTTCCTTCCTCATAAGTGGGGGCGGGCGTCTATGTCCTGCCACCAAGTACTCTGTTCTGGACCAATTGGTATGTCAACCTCTCCCTCAATAGGGTGTCGTTTATGGCATTAACCCACTCCGTGTGTGTTGGCGGCGACACCAAGCCATTTTCTAGCTATAGGTTTTCTGGCAATAAACAAGACTCTGAGAATGGCTATGTAGGTGTGTGGTGTATATAGTTCCTCGTCTAACCATCCCAGCAGACACAGCTTGGGGTCAACTGCAAATGTAAGATACCATATTTTGTTAATAGAGTTAATTACTTCAGACCAGTACCTTTGCAGTTTCAGGCACTTCCAGAACATGTGGATAAGGGTACTGTTATCTACCCTGCAACAAGGGCAAAAAGGGTCATCTCTTCTGTGCCATTTGTGTAGTTTATATGGGGTACGGTAAGTTTAGAGTATAATGAATAGTTGTGTGAGTTTTTGGGAAGAGGAAAGGAACACCTTGGGTACATTCTCCATTATAGCAGACCATTCCTTGTCTGTTATGTGACCTATATCTTCCCCCCCAGCTTGTCTTGCATTTTAATGTCATAGTCTTGGATACCTGCAATATTAGGAAGTCATATATAGATGATATCTGTCCTTTCCTAGAGGTTGATGTTACTAGTCATGTGAGCCCTGAGGGTCTAGTCAATTCCCATGTGGACAGTGTAGCTTGTGCTGAAATGGCATGTCTAAGTTGTAGGTATTGAAAAAACAAGACGTTTGGTAGACCATATTCCTCCCTCAGGGCTGGAAAATCCCGTAGGAGTCCGCCTCGGTATAGCTGCGGGACGTATACCACCCTGCTTCTAGACCATGCAGAAAAGCCTTGCAATTTACATAATTCGGGAAAGTTGCTATTGTTCCAGATACGAGACCATTCAGAGTATCCTATCCTATCATATTGAAAGTGGTGTTTGGTCTTGTTCCATATTTTATCTATAAGCACCATAGTTTGGTATTCAGGTATTTTTCGGAATTCCCCCACTTCCATGCACTCCACAAGGCCCTCGCTCGAAAGTAGGGTGCGTATAATATTGCTTGTGGGGTCAGAGGACTCAGGGTGCTGCCATCCCGTTAGGTGCTGCAATTGAGCCGCTATGAAGTAGTAGTATGGGTATGGGACTGCTAGTCCGCCCGAGTCCTTTACACTTTCATCACCTTTAGCAACCAGCTAGACCTACCTTTATTTTCTAAACTGCGCTAAAAAAATGAGAGCTGGAATATGATTGGCAGCTTTGTGCAGTATATTCAGTTAAATAATGTTTAATGTATTTTAAGAAACTTTTTTTCTAACAATACATTTTGATAAAGACTTTTACAGTTTTACAAATGTGCTTTATCATGTTTTTGTTACTATAAAGATGTGTAGAATACCCACTAGAAGGAGCTCTCAGTGGCTCAGTGCAATTACCTCTTCTTTAAACAGCTGCTGTGATAAGTATCACCCAGACACTAGGGGGGAGATTTAGGCTGGGTTTACTTATTTTCCTGCACCCAATTTGCATAACAGACGAGTGCTACCGGCTCTCAATAGAGCCGGTTCACACAGGTCTGGGGCAGCCACGGTCTGCATTCAAAAAGGGTCCTGTGTGTCTTTGGGTCTGATTCAGGTGTGAATCCAAGCAAAAATTCAGACCTGATTTGCACCTGAACCGGTGAACAGTTATGCACCGGCCCCCGGGCATGAACCCGTGGCTCCACATATGTGTCAAAAGCCTTGTTGGCATCAAGAGAACGCCCTGTACCCCATATTATCAGACTTAGATTGTAAATTGACAAATAGCCTGCGTAAATTTATAGCCATAGATTTCTGAGGCATGAACCCCGCTTGGTCTGAATGAATTATGGAAGATATCACCTTGTTCAATCTTAGGGCCAGCACCTTAGCCAGTATTTTCACGTCTGATTGCAGAAGGGATATTGGCCTATACGAGCCTGGTTCTAAGGGATCCTTTCCAGGTTTCAACAGCAAAACTATAATGGCTTTGGACATAGAGGCAGGGAGGCACCCGTTTTTTTTTTTTGGCTTCATTAAATACCCTTAACATTTTAGGTAGTAACTGTTCACCATACTGCTTATACACCTTGGCAGGAATTCCATCCTCCACTGGCGCTTTGGAGTTGGGGAACATTCCGGTCACTACCTGCAGCTCCTCCAGTGTCAGAAGAGCATCCAGTAGTTGCCTATCAGCATCTGACAAAGTAGGTAACTCTACCCCTTCTAGATATGTTTGTAGAGAACTTTCCGTATAATTCTGCCGGGATCCATATAGGTCAGAGTAGTATGATTTTTAGCCTGTGTTTGATCTGCAGTTGCCATGGTGCTACACATGTGATCAGTTATGATACCAGCCGTTTGACAGTTCAGTTGAAGGCCCAAGCAACTGTGGTAGTTATCATGCACAGCATATCTTGAATTAAACAGTTTAGAGAAACCGTTAAACCAATGTGTTTAGTTCCACTTTAAAAGAAAAATGTTACCCATACTAAAGCCTGCTGTGAATCTGCGAGGTGCCTGACCTCACAAATGCTCTTCTGGAAGAATGGTCAAACCTTCCCATAGACATACTCCTAAACCTTGTGGACAGCCTTACCAGAAGAGTTATTATTATACAGGATTTATATAGCGCCGACAGTTTACGCAGCGCTTTACAACATTAGGGCAGACAGTACAAGTACAATACAATTCAATTCAATACAGGAGGAATCAGAGGGCCCTGCTCGTTAGAGCTTTCAATCTTTGAAGCTGTTATAGCTGCAAAGGGAGGACCAACTCAATATTGAACCCTATGGACTAAGACTGAGATGCCATTAAAGTTCATGTGCAATTAAAGGCAGGCATCCCAATACTTTTGGTAATATAGTGTATATCTAAAAGAAATATCAAAAAGACTATACATTCCCTTAAAAAAGGGATTTCTCTGTTTCCCCGTGTCACTCTATTCTGGCCTCAAACCCTGATATTTCCCCATTTGTACATTTATCACTTGTCCCTGCTGAAGTAATGCTAATGTCACTTTCCAAGACTATACTTTCCCATATTAACCTTCTTTGAGCATGCTCGATTACTCATTTTTATCTATTTTTCTGTGTTTCATTCAAATGTCTTCCTCCTTATCTGCACTGACTCATTCTTCCTCCCACAAACCCAATTAAAATGCAGACAGCTCCTAAAAATAATGTGCAATATACCCTTATATGTACTTGTACGTCCTAATTATGCAATTAATCCAATAAGCACTCGCGTGTGCTTAGAGCGCATCGTCCTCTTGTGTCCCCCCCCCCCCCCCCCCCCCCCCTGCAGATTGTAACAGGTTGAAATAAATGAAGTGAAATGAGCTAGAGATGCAGCATTCCTCCACACACATACACACACAGATGGGACACCTCCTTCTATATCATCAACGCTGATGGGGATCCTCGCTTTGCTACTGCAGTGGTGATCCCGCCTCTTTAGCTAGAGATTTGTGTGGGAGCGGGGATGGCACATCTCTGACATTAATAAGATCTCCTCTGGGCAGCCAGGAGAGGTAGACTTCCACCTACGCAACACGTCCCAAGGGAAACCCACGCTGCAAATAAAACAGGCTGCATTTCAAAGGCATGGGATTCCAGTCCAATCGAAATTCACAGAGAAACAGAGAAGAGATAGGATATTAGCGTGAGGAATTTCCACTTGCCTGTCAGGAGCTCAAGTAAAATGAGAAAAACATAAGCTTTGCACTTAACATTGTGCAGGCTGGGAACATCCATGTGGACAGTAAACAATGCAAAACAGACACGATGAGGTATGCAGCTTCATCCTTCAGTTTATAGCAGGTAGAGCAAGGATGATGTCCGATTGCTTGTTCTAAGTTACTGCACTTAAAGGGGAACTGCAGTCTGCTCACATAATTTGTAATAAAAACTTCTTTGCCATTCTGAAGCTTCCTTCCAACCACTTTGCATATTATTTTATATATACTGTGATTCTGTACTTGCCAAATATGCTGCAGAAATCTCACTCCACTTAGTCTGGCTTCATCCATTTAAACTGTGGGCAGCGGAAGCTTCTGCCTGTTCACTTCCCTGGATTTACACAGAGGCACACCTCCAGCTCTGCAGCTCTCATTGACCCTCTTATGACTCATCCCCCCTCCCTTCCTGGCAAACTCTCACAAGAGCTAGAGAAAGAGTGCTGTGCATGATGCCATAAGCCTAGGCTTTTTACCAGACAAGAAACAGGAAGTGGGCTGTATAATGTATTTACTGCCAGAAAAAAAAAGTTTTACTATCCAAAGTTAAAACAACAAGGGCAGAAGATTTAATAGATGGAAAGATGGAAAAATTACCACTTTAAAGTGGAGTTCCGGCATTTTTTTTTCTTTTTAAAAGTCAGCAGATACAAATACTGCAAAATAAGGACACTTACCTGTCCAAGGCGCCCGCTATGTCGGCACCCAAAGCTGATCTGTCCCTCGGCTCTCAGGTGCCGCCGCCATCTTCTGTAAGGGAAGTGCGGCTTCACTTCCTGGTTCCCTGCGCTAGTCGCACTTCGCTATCCCACTGGTCCCTCCTGTCTTCTGGGACCTGTGTGTCTCCCAGAAGACAGCGGGGGGGGCACGGGAAGTGGCGTAGATACCCGAGGATGGCTCGGGTATCTATGCCTGGAAGTGGGAGCAAAATACCTGTATTAGACAGGTATCTGCTCCCCCCTGAAAGGTGCCAAACGTGACACCGGACGGGATGGGGGGGGGGGGTGTTCCAAAAAGCGGAAGTTCCATTCTTGGGTGGAACTCCACTTTAAAATATTTCTCTGTCATTTACTAAATTAGCTTGGGTCTTGCAGGTTTATGCTGAAACTATTTACAGTACATGTGCATTTGTTTGTGTGCAAAAAAAATAATATTTTAAAGCTGAGCTCTAGGCAGATATAATTGGCACAAATTAATACAGCTCCTTAATCATTAATACATCATTAACCACTTCACCCCCAGAAGGTTTTACCCACTACCTGACCAGGCCATTTTTTGCGATACAACACTGCGTCGCTTTAACTGATAATTGCGCGGTCGTGCAATGCTGTACTCAAACAAAATTGACACCCCCCCCCCCCCCCCCACCACACACACACACACAAATAGAGCTTTCTTTTGTTGGTATTTGATCACCTCTGCGGTTTTTATTTTTTGCGCTATAAACATGAAAAGAGCGAAGATTTTAAAAAAATAATACATTTTTACCTTCTGCTATAAAACATTTTCCCCCAAAATGTAAAAAAACAAATGTATTCATCAGTTTAGGCCAATATGTATTCTGCTACATATTTTTAGTTAAAAAATCCCAATAAGCATATATTGATTTGTTTGCGCAAAAGTTATTGCGTCTACAAAATAGGGGATAGATTTATGGCATTTTTATTATTTATTTATTTTTTTACTAGTAATGAAGGTGATCAGTGATTATTAGCGGGACTGCGACATTGCGGCGGACAGATCAGACACCTAACTGACTTTTTTGGGAATCTGTAACATTATTACAGTAATCAGTGCTAAAATATGCCCTGTTATTGTACTAATGACATTGGCAGGGAAGGGGTTAACATCATGGGCGATCAAGGGGTCAAATGTGTTCCCTGCAGGTGTTTTCTAACTGTATGGAAGACTGTGTGACTGGGGAAACACACAGATCCATCTTCCTACTTAGCAGAAAGACAGGATCTGTGTGATCTCCCCTGTCAGAATGGAGATTTGCCTTGTTTACACAGGCAGATCCCCGTTCTGTCACTGTGGGGAATAATCGCGGGTGGCCGGCAGACATTGAGTTCGCCGGACCAGCTGATTGGCTCCCCCACTGGCCCATGGAAGCACGCACACCCACAAAAGTGAGTTCCCAATTTGCGGGATCGTGCCACCTTGCCGCAGTATAATAACTGCGGCTGGTCGGCAAGTGGCTAAACATTTTTAGAATGCAAGAAGTTTAAATACCTGTTTTTATCCTGGTATAAGCCTTTTCCAGTCCATGTGCAGCAGGGCTGGAATGTGAGTGAAAGAAGCAGAACAAAGAACCAATGGGTTCATGTGCTGACCAGAAGAATGCTGGATAGGAGGAGAAAGCAGAGTGATGAGCTTATCACTGTACTGCTTCTCCCTTCACTGTCCATTCATAGGTTGGGGAGGGTGAACGATAACTTGGGTTCTGAGGCCATCAGACTAAGCACACCTAGTGGTTGAAAAAGGTACTGCAGGAAAATCTCTGGATTAAAGTTGCATATTGCAGCCAAGACTGTTTTTTTTTTTTATTGGCTATTCGTTGTTTATCCTGTTTTTATATTTATGGAAACCTTTACTGTGACCATGCTAGGCAGCATAAATTCCCCCTGCAGCATAAGTTCGCCTTTCTTTAAAATATATAAGGGAGCATGTAACTTGCTTTCCCCCCCTTTCTCTTAATCCTTTGAACCATCTGACCTAATAGTACACATGTGGCCCCAGGAATATTCCTGGCATATAGCAAAGAGAGACGAATGTATTAGGTCATACTATATTATATTATTGAATAGAGGTATGTACTGATACCACGTGGGGGGTGTGCTACCACAGAAGCTGTTTTTTTAGTGTGTCTTCTGTATGTGTCTCTGCTTCCCCTTCCATTTTAACACTAGTTGGTACCGTTCCTAGCTAGACACGCTTTGCTCCTTTAAGCCTCATGAACAAAGGCTTATAAAAATAAGCAGCATTTTTTTCTACCAGAATTTGACATAAAAAAACGCTTCTAATGTTACAATATGTATGTGCGTTTATGCATGTATTTACATGCGTATGGCGTTTGAATGTAAATGCATTTGACTGGCCAGAATATTAATTTACTGTGGCCACTGGAATACATCTACACATGTCCTTGTGCATGTGTGTGCCTTTGGTGTTTTTTTTCTGCCTGTAAACATTCCTCTTCAAATACCTGTGCCTATGTGTGTCTAATGTTACTGTTATGCAGAACTGTTTTTTGCCACTAGATGGCAGTGTCCTGCAACTTAGTTATCATACAACTCATACAGAAATACTGGGAACTCTGGGAATTGTATGCTGTGTGCAGGATTCTTTCATCCAGATTAGCTGAAGCTACACTGCCCATGAGGACTGGCAAAGAAGTGGAAGCCTTTAAAAAGGGAAAAGCCCGGGAACACGGGGTAGATGGAAGAGACTGTGATGGTGGCCAGACATGAGAGAGAAGGAAGAGTGGATCCACGTGGGCCCAGGCCAGAGTTGGGAAGTCACACTAGCCAACAGAGAAGTCTGATCATCCTGGGGAGGCAGGTAGCAGAACCTACGGGCAGACAGACTGGGTCATCACCACCTTCACAGCCATCCCAGAGGAGGACAAAAAGGGGGCCTCCCTCCACACTGAAGGTCATAGCTTCACCCTGCTGCTCCTTAATCTGACATCTTTAAAGTGACTCTTCACCCTACCAGTGTTTATTAAAGGGGAACATCATTTGCTATTTTACCATCCTTTGGACAACTCCATTTCCTTCAAAGAGACTAAATCTCTACTGTGCACCAATGTACGGGCCCCAACTAGCCGGCACAATAATTTTTCATGTGCTTTGAGTATCAGCTGAAAATTTACTTGCCTAGATTCCTGAAAGTTAAACCCTGGCTCTTCTCACTGAGAGTCCACAAGTGAGCTAGCAAATTGTTTGTTCTCTCTTTCCCATGCGCTAACTTGGGGAAAATTTCTCGGTTTGGGAGTTCATGTTTAAATCTTTAGTCCTGCAGGATGGGTGGGAGTGGCTTAACCACTTAAAGACCAGCCGTCGCAGTTATACTGCGGCAGGATGGCTCTCCCGGGCGAATCGCTGTCATGGTACGTTGGCCTCTTTAAGGCCACTAGGGGGCGCAACGCCGGAGCCGATACGCGTGGCCAGCAGCTGCGATGTCCGTCGGCCACCCGCAATCGCTCCTGAAAGAAACAGAGCGGGGATCTGTCAATGTAAACAGACAGATCCCCGTTCTGTCAGGGGAGGATAGACAGATCGTCTGTTCCTAGTGATTATGAACAGCCATCTGTCTCTTCCCCCAGTCACTACACTGCCCCCACAGTTGAAAACACCTCCCTAGGGAACACCTAACCCCTTGATCGTTCCCTTGTGTTAACCCCTTCCCTGCCAGTGACATTTACACAGTAAATCCGATCTGTCCGCCGCAATGTCGCAGTCCCACTAAAAATCGCAGATCACCACCATTACTAGTAAAAAAAAAAAAGTATAATAAAAATGCCCTAAATCTATCCCCTATTTTGTGGACACTATAACTTTTGAGCAAACGAATCATTATACGCTTATTGCATTTTTTTTTTTTTTTTACCAAAAATATGTAGAAGAAAACATCGACCTAAACTCGTGAAGAAATTTGTTTTTTTCAATTTTTTGGGGGAGATTTTTTTATTCGCAAAAAGTAAAAAAGATTCGTTTTTATCAAAAATGTCTGTCTTTTTTTGTTTATAGCGCAAAAAAAACCAGAACCTGTGACCCTTTGTCTGGACAGTGCTGTTTGGCTCTGTGCTGTTCACATGCACTCTCCCAAGAAAAAAAAATCTCTAGCAATACACATCAAACTGAGCACGTGCAGCTTGCCCCCAAGGCTCTTTTCTATAAGGAGGTGGGTTGGGGACAGTGATACAAGGAGAAGACAGGATCAAACAGCCTTTTTACACAATGCAGAGGATTAACCCCTTAGGTTCCACAGCGAGTATAACAAGCATGCTTTACTGCATATACAGACTGATTTTACTGTTGTGGGTTTAGTAACACTTTACGTTTTACTTTCATTGGAGAGAGCGGGTTTAGGAGACTCATTGTGGTCTTGGACTTCAAAAGACTGGAAAAACATCCTTTATGTTCTCATCCAAAGTAAAACTATGTTGGATTCAACTTCTGTGTCTTAAAGATTTAAGCTGTCTGTGGTTTCTGCTGAGTCAGCAAGTGGCCATACTGTCTGGACAAGCTGAGATCTAAGAAAGTGCTGTATGTCCTTGGATAAAGCAGCAATAGAACCAGAACACTTTGGCACTTTGATTTTTTTATACCAATAATCTTATATAATTATAAACTATAATAAAGTGGTTGTAAACCCTTACATACACCCAGTAAAGTGACTGGCCTCAGGTGACACAAAGAGATTAAATAAACCCTCTTACATAAGTTGTACCTGTATATATTTACAGCCCTTTCTTTTCTACAGCCATTCAAAGTGCAGAATTTATACAGCTTGTCTGAGCTTTTAGAAAGCACAGGACAGGGGATTGAGATTACACACTGCGGAGCTCAATGAGGGGAGCTCTGAGAGCTGAAGGGACACACCCCCCTTCGCACAGCTCACAGAAATAGAGCTGAGGCTGTCAATCACAGGCTGTGTGCCAGAGCTCCCTCCCCGGTCACCTTTTTTCACTTGGTGTCAGGAAAACTTGTCAGAAGTGGTACAGAAAGCAGAGGAATGAGGCAGCAGACAGAAATGACACTTAGTGCTCTGGATTGAAACAAGTACACACGATAAAGTGGTGTGCTTTGCTCATATTTTATGTCTGAGGTTTACAACCACTTTAATTAATAACGGTAATAATGTTCAGCAAACTATAGCAATCATTATGCTTCCAGCTTTAGCCAGGAAACATTAGTCAGAACAATAAAAGATGATTCGTGTGCTATGGCTTGCTGCATTTTGCTCACCACTGTTTCCAAAAAAATGACTAGATTTGTAATTTTCCCATAATACTAGTATTCCCTAAAAAACATACAGTAAGTCTTCCTCATAGACCAGCAGGACCTGTTCTATGTAAGGCAGAGGTTCTAATCAGCTGCCTCTGTCAATCTAGGTCCGGTAGTCTTGCAATAGTATATAATTTATTTTAATATATTTTTTATTTTTATTTTTTTATTTTTACTTTTTAATTTCATTTTCATTTTTTGTTTTTTTCATTTTATTTTTCTCACTCCCAGTTTACTAACAAGAACCAGTGTTTTGCACACACCTGATTGAAGATTGAAGTGATTGAAGATGTTGTTTAAATATTCCCCACACGCATGGGATCTCCATCCCGGTGATTAAGCTCCAAGGGGCGGAGCGAAACGAAATGGAGGAGTGACCTGGTTGTAGTCCAGAAGTTGTCACTCTTAGCACCATCACAGCACCGCATGGATGTGCGGCATTAGGGTTCCTTGAGCTAGTCTTGCAATAGTCATGGTGAAGATGGAAAAGCAGAAGTAAAGTCAGATGGGCCAGACGCTGGGTAAGAATCTGCAGGGTTAAACAGTTTTTATACATGGCAGCGACATGTAAGGTTCCGCCTTATACAAAAGCACTTGTGCTGCCCTATTTCTGATTAATTTGGTAAAGAGAAGAGTTTATTATGTCATAGAGAAATGCTATATTTTAATGGACAAACACAAAAAAAACCTTTTATCAAACAATCGCTGAAATCGTTTGCTAAAAGTATGTTTTACTAAAAGCTTTGACATTTTAAAGAAACAACCTGGAAGCCAATATTCAAAGCCTTCAACAGTTTTAATGGGCAGTAAAATTGAGTGCGCTTGTACTACATGTACAGCATGCACTGTTCCTCTTTGGCTTTTGTTTCTGTACTTGAAATGGTAGTTTAGATCATTTCCAATAAAGTGTCTTTCAGCACGGAACATATTTATTTATTACCGCACCTAATGAGCTGCAGATTGCAGGTTCTACTGACGCTATGGCAAGAAGCGGAAGAAAAACAGAATGTAGGAGCTTCATAGCTGGAGCTAGTATTACCACAGTATCAGGTCTAATGTAGAATTAATGTGATTCTAAACCCAAAAACAAAATGTAATATATTGCAGCTTACCAGTTCTTAGATCTAGGGGCTGCATTTGTTTTCTTTTTTCAGCCTGGATTCCTTTATTTGCACCTAGTAAACCTAAGAATAACACACTTCCAGTGTCAAGCTTATCCCTAATGCAAGTGGTAAGAGACTATAGCTGGCTACTGTGTTCTTCACCTATAGTTGCCCCCTTTCCCATAAGGTAAGCAGGCCTACCGGTACTCAGTTGCCTCCAGGACTTATACACAATGCTATAGTGCCTGGTTACCATGCCAGGACAGGCATGAACTGAGCAAAGCAAACAGGTACTTGCGGTTGGCTGACAGGCAGAGTGGTTCAATGACAGTACAGGTAAAAGGCAGACAGAGTTCAGAGAATAGTTGATATTCGATCCAAGTCATACACAGGGAAATCCAATCCAGGAGAGCAGGGCAGACAAACAGGCAGATTGATCAGGTATTTACACATCCTATCACAAGCATGAGACTGCAGGCTTGGCTGGCTTAAATCAGGTTTGGTCTCCGCCCAGATTCTGGCCACAATCAATCACCTTAAAGGTGGACAGACAGACAAGGAGAATGCCAGTCAAAACTAGGATGCTTGAACCAGCGGCTATGATGGAGCACATGCTCCTGACACCAGTGCCTTCATGTCTATATTTCTATATATAGGTTTTTTTCTCCACTGTATCTATAGAGGCTGCCATGGTTGACACATAGGCTGGACTTTAAACATGTCCACCTTTATTCAGCTTCATTACATGGTGGACTGATAGGATTAGTTGTTTACACAATAAATATAGGGTTCTTTGTGTTTTCTTTTATAGGAAGTGACAAGTATACAGCAAGATCAATGGGTACTTTTTGTACTCAGCTTGAAAAACAAAAACAAATGCAGCCACCACATCTAAGGACTGGAAATCTCCAAGTTATGTTTTGGGTTTAACCCCTTCGTGACAGAGGGTTAAAACAAATCTTATTGCCTAAACCCAGTTTTGCAACTTTGACATGTAAAACTGTACAAATCATTGCATTCAATTTGTGTATCCAGATGAATTACAGCCTGCTTTTATAGGACAAATTTGGCTTTCGTTTTGGTAGTAAATGGTAATGGCTGCCCCCTGATTTTTTATAGTATCAAAGGAAAACTGGCCCAAAATAGTAAAAAAAAAGGTAATTTTTTAAAATGTAGCTGTATATTTCTTGCTATTACCATGACCTACCACTAAATACCATTTCCAAAAAAAATTTCAGTTTCCTGACAATTGCAGCAATACCACATATGTGTATGTTATTTGTTGTTTGTACTCCCACTTCCACCTTCCCACTAGGATCATTGATTTGAATCCCAACCATGCCACTACCCGCCTGGATTTTGCATGTACTCCCTGTGCCTGCATGGGTTTCCTCCCACACTCCAAAGACATGCTGATAGGTTAATCGGATCATGTCTAAATTGTCTCTAGTAATAGTATGTGTATGTATTAGGATTATTATTATTATACAGGATTTATATAGCGCCAACAGTTTACGCAGTGCTTTACAATAAAAGGGGGACAGTACAATTGCAATACAGTTCAATACAGAAGGAACAGAGGGGCCTGCTTATTTTGCTCACGATCTAAAGGTATGTTTATGTAGCAATAACTATCGGTGGAGCTGCTGGTTTAAAGCGGGCTGTTACCGTCACCTTCGTTACCTCTATTTCACCAGAACCAGGTCTAGGGTCCCGTTGAGTTTAATACCAGACAATGTAGCCACTGGACACTTGAGTATCTTTTCCAATGCTTTAATAAACGTAAATTGAAGGAAGTAGCAGTAAAGAGGTAGAGGAAGAGTTGCAGGGAAGTTCAAATACCTTTTCTTAGTGTAGTATTAGGAATTGAAAGCTTGTAGATGAATTTACTCTCTTTTTAGAGTTGGCTCTTTGCCCACCTGGTTAGGTTTCTCTCACTAACCCAGCAGCCAGTACACAGCACGAACAAAAGTCTCTGCCACAGACTTGATTGGAACAAAACCCGTAGGATCCTCTGCCACAGGATGTAATGGTTTACGATGAACAGCAAACACAGCACTAGAACCTTTAAGCCGACCCGGCAGTACTATGCAGTAGGATTACTTTAGGATGCGCCCTCCAACTGAGTCACCAGGCCCCTCTCCAGACCAGCACTCTGCATGATCCTTCCATGACGGGTCCTCCCCTGGGATCTTCTCAGTTGTCCAGCTTCTTCCTGTAGGACAGACAGCCCAGGACCATTCCCTTGCCGCTGTGGTAGGCCCCAGACAGGCTTCTGGGCCCACCCACACGCTGCAGCGACGTGGGCCTCCCGGTCGGAGGACCACGAGGTAGTACTCCTAGCACATACCTGTCGGCCAGGAGGGCCAGCAGGTGGAACGAAAGACGAACCCTAAAACATGGCGTCTGTCCCATAAATACCCTCTCCCAAAATGCAACTCGGAGGACCACCTCCACCGAGTTATCTCCGGGACAGAGGATCACTCATATGCTTCAACGTGTTGCCTTTCCAACACCGACCCATGGTGACAACGACACCCACAGGCACAGTATGAAACTACATGCAACTCAGCCAAACTGGAACAGAGGCAAATCTGACTATGTATAAAAAGATAACCCACTAAATTTACCTATAAGCAGTAGATTGAAAATCTACCAGCGCTACATACTCCCCCCACTACAATAGACGTTGTCCCCAACGTCTGTCAAAAAAACTCCCAAGCCTGAGAGTAGGTATTTGAACTTAAAACTTGGATGAAGGGGAAGAAACGACAGTATAGAAATATTACAGTTTTAACATTTATAAAACAATACCTTTACATCCGTAAAAGAAAACCCCTTTTAGAACTGTTACAAGTCTCACTATCTATCTAGCTGAAAAGCCTAACAGCTTGATAGGAGATCCAATTGTTCCTGAAAAAAAACAAAGTTAGACACACACTAAATATGTACAGTACCCTCACTAAACAGTTTAGGAGCAAAGTCTCATTCCAAAAGAAGAATGACACTCTCTTCCCGTATATTTTTTCTTTTAATGAAACAAACTGAAGTAACTTGAGAAGTCCATCCCTATTTTTAAGCAAATCACATCCTTTCAATAAAGAAAATCCAGCTAGCAAAGAGTCTTTGGATTTAGAAACGCTGAGATGAACATTATCTCTATACACCCCAAAGTTCTTTGTTCATAATCACCAATAAAACCGAGGATCTGGCAATGTCAGTTTCTTTCCCAGTTTATCCACTGTAGTGATAAAGTACACAATATAATCTTTTCCAGGTCTGCAAATGACCACTTTGTCAGCATAGATGTGCCGACCATAGTTCCAGTGTAGGAAACACCCTGTCAGATAAGGGTACTCACCGAGGCCGAGATGCTGAGAGCGGTAACCTCTTGCGACTTTGCGCACTCCACTCCTGGAGATGGCACAGGGGGTGAAGGGCACAAAGAGGCACGAGTCACCAGCAGGCTGAGCAGGTCTTGTGTGAAGGTCACTGGCAGGGAGAGAGCTGTGCAGGACTGGAAGATGCTGAAGCTCAGGAAGGAGGATGAACAGCTGATCCAACAACAGGCCGGGGGTCAAACACCGTTGACTAGTAAGAGTCTCTGGATAGGCAAAAACAGTCTAGTGCAAGGACTGTTAGCAGGTCTGTCAGCAGGCTGATGACTAGTACTGAAGTTTGATAGCAAAAGTCCGTAGGCAGGCCGAGGGTCAAACACAGGTGACTGGAAGCAAAGTCTGTGAGCAAGCCAGGGGTCGAGCACTGAAGACAATAGCAAAGTCCAGGAGCAGGCTGAGGGTCAATCACTGGAGACAGGAAGCAATATCCGTAGACAGGCCGAGGGTCAAACACAGTAAGCAAGTGGAGAAGTCCGAGAGACAAGCCGAGGGTCAGATGCAGGTAGAGATCAGAGCAGGTCATGGTCAATCCGGGTCACAACAGGTAATCAAGAATCAGGATACAAAGCAGGAAACACACGGGGAGCTTAAAGACAAACCAGCAATCTGGTCATGGCACAGAGTGGCTTTTATAGGTCAGTGGGAGGCTCATGTTGTGAGCGCTATTGCGTATGTGCGTTCGCCGTTATGCTGAATTAGCCGTTTTGCTGAATTGCACACAAACATTAGCCGTTTAGCCGAATTGCGCAACCGCATTAGTTGTTTCGCTGTATTGTGCCCAGGGATGCGCCGGAGTGCCGCTCTACCGCGCATGTGTGAAGGAAGGCAGCGATATTGGTGAGACTGGTACTTGCCTCTTTCCTGACACATCCACTGAAGCGTTCATCCATGGCAACAAAATATCCAGTTTTCCGGAAAGGTTTTGGCACAAACAAATAGTCCCAAACAGCTTCACCGTACCACAGTTCCCGGTTTGCCTCAATTTCCTGCATAATTTCCTGAGTAACATAGGGAAACTCCAGACCATATTCTGTGGCAACACGTTTGGTAAGCACTCTCTGTAAACGTGCAAGTTTAGGCAAAGATCTATTTTTTCCCAAACCAGGAGGCACACAAGAGTTCGGTGATTTACTCACCATAGACCCGACGGGTGTCGGAAGCAAATAGCAACTTTAGACAATGTCTTCTTGGTAGTAATGTGCGGCTCCACACAAGGTGATGTCTTCCCAGAATCCATGGCTGTCCACTCTGAGAAAGTCAAGGCAGAAGCAACATCTTCGCCCTGAGCCCACAATAGTTCCTGTGACATTGTCTCAAACAAATCATCATCACCGGAGAGATCTGACATGGAATCTATCTCCGAATCTCTCAACTCTTCTGCTGGCAAATATTTACAAAGAGTCCCAGATATGTCCCCCTTTGATCTTTCACCCGTTCCTAACGTGGACTTCTCCGGATCCATGTATTTCTCCGGCTCCGGTTCGGGTAGTCTCTGGGGCAGACCTCGACCACGATGTATGGCCAGTCATTCACACTTGTGGCAAAGCATGCCCAGCCCTTCAATATCTCCAACTGTTTAGAGAACAAACCTCCCCTGCGGTTTCAGACGAATGCCAATATCTGTCAGCAGGGTTCCGGTCAGCATAGCACCCGCAGCGGTACTCGTAGGGAACAATTTAGGTCCCATAGTTGGCGGTATCAACGGAAAAGAAGACATGGCTGCACTCTGATCTTCTCAGCACGATCACGAGGCCTCTCTTCTCCTCTGGTGCCAAACACACACACGCGTCCCACGCGGCAACAAGTAGGTTAGGCTCCTCCCACTTGTTGTTCTGATCACGTAGCTCCCGGGCTTTTACTTCTCACCCACAGCCTACGCAGTCAGAAATAAAGTCCTGCACTTCAACCCCTTCTTCTCTCCAAAAATTGACAAAGTCCAGAAACATATTCCAACGTAAACTCCCGGTGAAATACTTCTCAGGGCTACGGGAGGTTAACGGCTAACAATCCCGGACGACGCCCCCACATGTAGCAATAACTCTCGGTGGAGCTGCTGGTTTAAAGCGGGCTGTTACCGTCACCTTCTTTACCTCTATTTCACCAGAACCGTGTCTAGGGTCCCGTTGAGTTTAATACCAGACAATGTAGGCACCGGACACTTGAGTATCTTTTCCAATGCTTTAATAAACGTAAATTGAAGGAAGTAGCAGTAAAGAGGTAGAGGAAGAGTTGCAGGGAAGTTCAAATACCTTTTCTTAGTGTAGTATTAGGAATTGAAAGCTTGTAGATGAATGTACTCTCTTTTTAGAGTTGGATCTTTGCCCACCTGGATAGGTTTCTTTCACTAACCCAGCAGCCAGTACGCAGCACGAACAAAAGTCTCTGCCACAGACTTGATTGGAACAAAACCCGTACGATCCTCTGCCACTGGATGTAATGGTTTACGATGAACAGCAAACACAGCTCTAGAACCTTTAAGCCGACCCAGCAGTACTATGTGGTAGGATTACTTTAGGATGCGTCCTCCAACTGAGTCACCAGGCCCCTCTCCAGACCAGCACTCTGCATGATCCTTCCATGACGGGTCCTCCCCTGGGATCCTCTCAGTTGTCCAGCTTCTTCCCGTAGGACAGACAGCCCAGGTCCATTCCCTTGCCGCTGTGGTAGGCCCCAGACAGGCTTCTGGGCCCACCCACACGCTGCAGCGACGTGGGCCTCCCAGTCGGAGGACTACGAGGTAGTACTCCTAGCACATACCTGTAGGCCAGGAGGGCCAGCAGGTGGAACGAAAGACGAACCTTAAAACATGGCGTCTGTCCCATAAATACCCTCTCCCAGAATGCAACTCGGAGGACCACCTCCACTGAGTTATCTCCGGGACAGAGGATCACTCATACGCTTCAACGTGTTGCCTTTCCAACACCGAAAACAAAGGAGAGGTTCCCCCAGGGTGGGGTTTTTAGGCAGCACAATAAGAAAGGGAGTCAAATTCAATATCAAAAAATATAACAAATTTATTGAAGTATACCATAAAAGTTAAAACAATGAGCTCCAGTGGGGGGTACTTGAGATAAAACTACATATTATATAAGCTGAACATACATTGGCAGACACATATTCACAACAACACTAGGTAGCATGAATATTTAAACCTGACGCGTTTCAACCCCTGTGCTTGGGGTCTTCTTCAGAGGATTAGTCTGCTGAAAAATATACATAAGTAAAATTGATACACGTAAATAGATTGCATTGGTATAATGATAATTACATTCACCATATGGTGCATAAATACAATATAATTACCCAATAATGTGTGTTCAGCAGGGAGAGGAACAAGGCCTCCCACAAGGAGATCCCCTAAAAAGACTGTCCTCCCGTCTTCCCCAAAGGGAGAACACCGGGCGCCCCTACCGCCAACACGGTTCGGACCAGGGCAGTGAAAACAGCGACGTAGCTTGCGAGAGGTCACACTCTTGGGCACCGCCCGCCGGACTGGCAGCCGACCAGGGAGCACAGAAAAGTACACCTGTGATAGTAACCAAAAAATATCCCCATAGTAGATCTAGTCATTTAAATCATGTTAATCATGTGTCCAAGAGGGGACGCCGGGGGACAACTGTCTCCAGCACACGCCCAGGACACAAACATAAAGTATATAAAGTATATAAATATACATGGTATTCTTCATAGGCAGTATAAGGTATAGGCAGCCCCTCAGTTTGTGCTCTATGTGAAGGTGATCCAAGTGAGAATATAATGAAATAAAATAAAGAGATGAAAGAAGTGGGTGATGAATAACAATAACTGAGTGTGAGAATGTGATGAAATGAAAGTGAATAGACCAGAAATGCCAAGAATAGGACAGGTGGGGAAGAGGAAAAGGGAATAGGGAAAGGGGGGGGGGGGGGGAAGGGAGGAACGGGAGGGAAGAGGGGAATGGGGAGGGGGGGAGAAAGAAGGGACAGAGAGAACAGAAACAGAGGGGAAAATACATAGGAAAATAGGGGGGGGAGGGGCGGGGGGGAAGGAAATTGCGCAATTGTGAAGATTAAATTGATTACCTCAAAAAGGTGCTAAATGGCATGTGTTTTGGCACTACGTTGCCCCATACACACAAGACTGTTGCTTGTCAGCCAACTCGGGATTGGTCACAAACTATAGCGGGCTCGGTGGATTGGTATCCCACTCTGAGTCCACCAGTCTAAAAGTAAATAAACACAAGAGTATCAAATGTAGAAAAAGGATAGTAACCAGGCCGTTATAAAACAGGACCGTTATAAATGGATGGGGGTCAATGCGAAGTCAGATAATATTCGCACGAGCCCCCATTATATAGGGCAAGGAGTAGTGTCAAACAAAGAAAAACACAAATAAAGGAAAGAGTACTTACAAGGTAAGAGATGGAAAGTGCCTGCTGTCCACCAAAGGGAAAGAGAGACTGAGGGTATGTTGCAGATACCGCTTTTATATTGCCTATTGTGGGTGTGTACTTGCTTGTAATTTGTCCAGGTGTGTGTGTTTACCCTGGTTGCTCCACGGCGGGCGGCATGGCCGCCATTATGGCAGCCGAGCGTGACTTCCCCGGCGTTCAGGAAGAGCTAGGCTCCGACTGATCGTCACTCTCGCCGAAATCTCGCGATGTCAATGACGTCACACCGCACGCGCGGGGCCCCGCGCATTGCGTAGTGGCGAAAAACAGCCGGCAAGGTGGGGGGGGGACGAGCCGGCCTGTCCCAGGTGGCTCCTCCCCCCCATGCTTTCCCCATTGGATGCTCGGATGGCCACCAGGCGCAACATTGGGGATCTCTTCCTCCTTGCCGGTGGCATTCCGGAACACTCTCGGATGTTTTTCGCCACTACGCATGCGCGGGGCCCCGCGCGTGCGGCGTGACGTCATTGACATCGCGAGATTTCGGCGAGAGTGACGATCAGTCGGAGCCTAGCTCTTCCTGAACGCCGGGGAAGTCACGCTCGGCTGCCATAATGGCGGCCATGCCGCCCGCCGTGGAGCAACCAGGGTAAACACACACACCTGGACAAATTACAAGCAAGTACACACCCCCAATAGGCAATATAAAAGCGGTATCTGCAACATACCCTCAGTCTCTCTTTCCCTTTGGTGGACAGCAGGCACTTTCCATCTCTCACCTTGTAAGTACTCTTTGCTTTATTTGTGTTTTTCTTTGTTTGACACTACTCCTTGCCCTATATAATGGGGGCTTGTGCGAATATTATCTGACTTCGCATTGACCCCCATCCATTTATAACGGTCCTGTTTTATAACGGCCTGGTTACTATCCTTTTTCTACATTTGATACTCTTGTGTTTATTTACTTTTAGACTGGTGGACTCAGAGTGGGATACCAATCCACCGAGCCCGCTATAGTTTGTGACCAATCCCGGGTTGGCTGACAAGCAACAGTCTTGTGTGTATGGGGCAACGTAGTGCCAAAACACATGCCATTTAGCACCTTTTTGAGGTAATCAATTTAATCTTCACAATTGCGCAATTTCCTTCCCCCCCCCCCTTTTCTCCCCCCCCCCATTTTCCTATGTATTTTCCCCTCTGTTTCTGTTCCCTCTGTCCCTTCTTTCTCCCCCCCCTCCCCATTCCCCTCTTCCCTCCCGTTCCTCCCTTTCCCCATTCCCTTTTCCTCTTCCCCACCTGTCCTATTTTTGGCATTTCTGGTCTATTCACTTTCATTTCATCACATTCTCACACTCAGTTATTGTTATTCATCACCCACTTCTTTCATCTCTTTATTTTATCTCATTATATTCTCACTTGGATCACCTTCACATAGAGCACAAACTGAGGGGCTGCCTATACCTTATACTGCCTATGAAGAATACCATGTATATTTATATACTTTATATACTTTATGTTTGTGTCCTGGGCGTGTGCTGGAGACAGTTGTCCCCCGGCGTCCCCTCTTGGACACATGATTAACATGATTTAAATGACTAGATCTACTATGGGGATATTTTTTGGTTACTATCACAGGTGTACTTTTCTGTGCTCCCTGTTCGGCTGCCAGTCCGGCGGGCGGTGCCCAAGAGTGTGACCTCTCGCAAGCTACGTCGCTGTTTTCACTGCCCTGGTCCGAACCGTGTTGGCGGTAGGCGCGCCCGGTGTTCTCCCTTTGGGGAAGACGGGAGGACAGTCTTTTTAGGGGATCTCCTTGTGGGAGGCCTTGTTCCTCTCCCTGCTGAACACACATTATTGGGTAATTATATTGTATTTATGCACCATATGGTGAATGTAATTATCATTATACCAATGCAATCTATTTACGTGTATCAATTTTACTTATGTATATTTTTCAGCAGACTAATCCTCTGAAGAAGACCCCAAGCACAGGGGTTGAAACGCGTCAGGTTTAAATATTCATGCTACCTAGTGTTGTTGTGAATATGTGTCTGCCAATGTATGTTCAGCTTATATAATATGTAGTTTTATCTCAAGTACCCCCCACTGGAGCTCATTGTTTTAACTTTTATGGTATACTTCAATAAATTTGTTATATTTTTTGATATTGAACTTGACTCCCTTTCTTATTGTGCTGCCTAAAAACCCCACCCTGGGGGAACCTCTCCTTTGTTTTCAGTTTCCAAGGGGTGAGCAGCGAATTCCTTTTCTCCTCTCCAGTGTCTTTCCATTTTGCCTTTCCAACACCGACCCATGGTGACAACGACACCCACAGACACAGTGTGAAACTACATGCAACTCCGCCAAGCTGGAACAGAGGCAAATCTGACTATGTATAAACAGATAACCCACTAAATTTACCTATAAGCAGTAGATTGAAAATCTACCAGCGCTACATTTATATGTGAGTTGGGGGCCTTAAATTGTAAGCTCCTTAAAGGGCAGGGACTGATGTAAATATACAATATATATATATATATATATATATATATATATATATATATATATATATATATATATATATATATATATATATATATATATGTGTGTGTAAAGCACTCTGTAAATTGATAGCACTATATAAGTACCTGTAATAAAAAAAAAATTCAAGGGTTTCAAGCAAGAGATTAGCATAACAACCAGACATCTAGCATTTTCAGAAGCAGAGCAATGTCAGCCAGCATGTATTTCCCATGACAGTTTTCGTGTAATACTTTTTTACTATATTTTTGTTAACATGTTTTTGTACGAATAAAACAATGACTGCCATTACCCCCCAGAACGATATATCTGCCTGGAACACAAAGCATGTAGAGTGGCATTCCCTTGGTGCTCAGTCTGAGGCTGTGGAACTCGGTGTAAGTGGAGCTGGTATAAGTGGGAGTTAAAAACCAGAGTTAGAGTGTACAAGTCTTGCTGTTTGTTTGCTGTTTGTTTGCTTGCTGTTTGCTTGCTGTTTGCTTGCTGTTTGTTTGCTGTTTGTTTGCTTGCTGTTTGTTTGCTTGCTGTTTGTTTGCTTGCTGTTTGTTTGCTGTTTGTTTGCTGTTTGTTTGTTGTTTGTTTGCTTGCTGTTTGTTTGCTTGCTGTCTGCTTGCTGTTTGTTTGCTGTTTGTTTGCTGTTTGTTTGCTGGGTTGCATTTTTGGGGCTTTTCCTTTTAGTTTTTCATTTGCCTTCTGCTGTCACTTTTTAAATAGCTTTTTTTTCTCTGGTTCCACCAGTCTATCAATTAAGGGGGGTGGTTAATTGCTCACATGTGCCTATTTAACTGGGTGTAGGACTCAGTCTGAGCGTGCTCAGTCTGAGGCTGTGGAACTCGGTGTAAGTGGAGCTGGTATAATTGGGAGTCAGAGGCAGATGGAGTGTCCTAAAGAACGATTTTAGAGACTTAGGTGCTAAATTGAGGAAAAGGACCTGCAAGGTAGTGTTCTCAGGAATACTACCGGTACATCGAGCCACACCAGAAAGGCAGAGGGAGATTAGGGAAGTAAACAAGTGGCTGAAGAGCTGGTGTAGTAAGGAGGGGTTTGGGTTCCTGGAGGACTGGGCCGACTTCTCAGTCGGTAACCGGTACTATAGAAGGGACGGACTGCACCTAAATGAGGAGGGTGCAGATCTGCTGGGAATGAAGATGGCCAAAAAGTTAGAGGGGTTTTTAAACTAGGCGATGGGGGGGAGGGTCCAGAGACAGTGATAGCCAGCGCGGAAGATATTCCAGAGGGTAGTATTGGGGGCATTAGTGGTAGGTTAACCAAAGCACAAAAACACAAGGTGAGTATAGTAGCAAGTCCTAGTTGCAATCTTGAAACACCCAATACGAGGACAATATGCAACCGGTCTAAACTATGTGGCATGTTCACCAATGCCAGGAGCATGGCGGACAAGATGGGTGAACTAGAGATACTGTTGTACAAGGAGGATTTGGATTTTGTGGGAATTTCAGAGACCTGGTTCAACAGCTCTCATGATTGGCTGGCAAACATTCAAGGGTATACCCTATACCGCAAGCATAGAGAGGGTAAAAAAGGGGGAGGGGTATGCCTATATATCAAGAATAATGTACAAGTGAATGTGAGAGATAACATCACTGAGGGAGCTAGTGAGGAGGTGGAATGCTTATGGGTAGAGCACCAAAGGGATGAAGCTAAGGGGAAAACAATACTGGGAGTATGCTATAGGCCCCCTAACCTGAGGGAGGAAGTGGAGACGGATCTCCTATCACAAATTGGATTAGCAGCAAGGATGGGAAGTGTTATCATAATGGGGGATTTTAATTATCCAGACATAGACTGGGCGGAGGGAACCGCGCATTCATTTAAGGCTCGCCAGTTCCTTAATGTCTTGCAGGACAATTTTATGGGTCAGATGGTAGATGCACCAACTAGAAATAAAACATTACTGGATCTACTTATTACCAACAATACAGACCTGATCACAGATGTGGAAATACGGGGCAATTTAGGTAACAGCGATCACAGGTCAATTAGTTTCAGAAAAAATCACACAAATAGGAAACATGAAGAGAACACAAAGACACTGAATTTCAAAAGAGCCAACTTCCCTAAACTACAAACCTTGCTAAAAGGCATAAATTGGGATAAAATATTAGGAACAAAGAATACGGAGGAGAGATGGGTTTGCATTAAGAGCATATTAAATAAGGGCATTAGCCAATGTATCCCATTGGGTAATAAATTTAAAAGAGCGAACAAAAATCCTGGATGGCTTAACTCCAATGTAAAAATGCATATAAAAGCAGCAAAGGAGAAGGCCTTCAAAAAAGGTTGAGGGATCATCCTCAGCATTCAGACTTTATAAAGAATGCAATAAGAAATGTAAGGGTGCAATTAGGACGGCTAAGATAGAACATGAAAGACACATAGCGGAGGAGAGCAAAAAAATCCCAAGAAATTCTTTAAGTATGTAAACAGTAAAAAAGGGAGGACAGACCATATTGGCCCCATAAAGAATGAGGAAGGACATCTGGTTACAAAGGATGGGGAGATGGCAAAGGTATTGAATTTATTCTTCTCCTCAGTATTCACAAGTGAATCGGGGGGCTTCAGTAACCAAAACTGCAGTGTTTATCCTCATGACACAACACAGGAAGCACCTACATGGTTAACAGAGGACGGAATTAAAATTAGACTTGAGAAACTTAACATTAATAAATCACCGGGACCAGATGGCTTGCATCCGAGGGTACTTAGGGAACTCAGTCAGGTGATTGCCAGACCGTTGTTCCTAATTTTTACAGACAATCTATTGACTGGAATGGTACCAGCTGATTGGAGAAAAGCCAATGTAGCACCAATATCTAAAAAGGGCCCAAAAAACATCCCTGGGAATTACAGACCAGTTAGCCTAACATCAATAGTATGTAAACTCTTGGAGGGGATGATAAGGGACTATATACAAGATTTTAGTAATAAGAATGATATCATTAGCAGTAATCAGCATGGATTCATGAACAATCATTCTTGCCAAACCAATCTATTAACCTTCTATGAGGAGGTGAGTTGCCATCTAGATAAAGGAAGGCCCGTAGACGTGGTGTATCTAGATTTTGCAAAAGCATTTGACACAGTTCCCCATAAACGTTTACTGTACAAAATAAGGTCCGTTGGCATGGACCATAGGGTGAGTACATGGATTGAAAACTGGCTACAAGGGCGTGTTCAGAGGGTGGTGATAAATGGGGAGCACTCAGAATGGTCAGGGGTGGGTAGTTCCCCAGGGTTCTGTGCTGGGACCAATCCTATTTAATTTGTTTATAAACGACCTGGAGGATGGGATAAACAGTTCAATCTCTGTATTTGCAGACGATACTAAGCTAAGCAGGGCAATAACTTCTCCGCAGGATGTGGAAATTTTGCAAAAAGACCTGAACAAATTAATGGGGTGGGAGACTACATGGCAAATGAGGTTCAATGTAGAAAAATGTAAAATAATGCATTTGGGTGGCAAAAATATGAATGCAATCTATACACTGGGGGGAGAACCTCTGGGGAATTCTAGGATGGAAAAGGACCTGGGGGTCCTAGTAGATGATAGGCTCAGCAATGGCATGCAATGCCAAGCTGCTGCTAATAAAGCAAACAGAATATTGGCATGCATTAAAAGGGGGATCAACTCCAGAGATAAAACGATAATTCTCCCGCTCTACAAGACTCTGGTCCGGCCGCACCTGGAGTATGCTGTCCAGTTCTGGGCACCAGTCCTCAGGAGGGATGTACTGGAAATGGAGCGAGTACAAAGAAGGGCAACAAAGCTAATAAAGGGTCTGGAGGATCTTAGTTATGAGGAAAGGTTGCGAGCACTGAACTTATTCTCTCTGGAGAAGAGACGCTTGAGAGGGGATATGATCTCAATTTACAAATACTGTACTGGTGACCCCACAATAGGGATAAAACTTTTTCGCAGAAGAGAGATTAATAAGACTCGTGGCCACTCATTACAATTAGAAGAAAAGAGGTTTTACCTTAAACTACGTAGAGGGTTCTTTACTGTAAGAGCGGCAAGGATGTGGAATTCCCTTCCACAGGCGGTGGTCTCAGCGGGGAGCATTGATAGCTTCAAGAAACTATTAGATAATCACCTGAATGACCGCAACATACAGGGATATGTAATGAAATACTGACACATAATCACACACATAGGTTGGACTTGATGGACTTGTGTCTTTTTTCAACCTCACCTACTATGTAACTATGTAACTATGAGTGTGCAGTCCAGTTCTCTTATTAAAATGTTAATTAACTCAAAAATCTTCCCATCCAAAACTGAGATTTGTGAGTTTAGCTGTAGAGCTAAATTACCAAATGGTTTCCTTTATCTCTCCTGGACTCTGGAGCTCATACCTCTGCCCTTAGACCTTTACATCTGACACATTCATTATACAAGGTTCCATTCACTTTTTAGGTTTCAAATGTATTTCATATTATGAAAAATTTAAGGAGTGGGACACCTCTAGGTGGGAAGGTACATTGAAGTTGGGTGGAACGGAGCAAGGTACTTTGGTAGGGAGATCTCACCCATGGGTAGAGGCCATCCACAAAGCATGCACCAACTTGACCTAGAGTAAGGAGGGTATTGGGAAAGAAGGGGTGGGCATTGAGGAAAATGTTCTAGGCTGGCAAGGCAATTGTAAGCTTAGCTTGGAATAGTACGTTGCTTGTAGCCGTTACAACAAAAATCCTAGCACTAGTGACAATTTGGGAATGCTTATAACTCATTTTCAGGAGACTTTACAACATCACGCCTGCCAAAGATGCCAACAACCAATCTGATAAAGAAAAAAAAAATGCAGTAGAATGCCAAATTGAAAAGCACATCAGGTAATAAATAGGCAGACAGAAAAGATTTTTGGTTAATCACTTTCTTCTATTTGGCTTCATTCTTATGTTTAGGACAATATATAAATTCTACAGCAATGAGGATATAACAGCGAGGCACTGCCTAGGTGGATTGTGGATCTTGTATGTGTCATCTAGATTTCTCACATACACATGAGGGGGGCTCAAAGGTTCATGGCTGAGGTGGAGAAAACAAGCTTTCTATTTTCTCAGAAACTTATTATAGCAGAACTCCACCCAAAAGGGGAAATTCCGCTCCTCCCCTGCTCCTCTGCCACATTTGACATGTCATTTTTTTTTTTTGAGGGGGGAGTCGGTACCTAGTTTTGATAGGTGAAGAAAATATAGTGATTGCGCAGGTGAAAATAATAATAAATGATCAAAAGGAAGCAGATGGCAATTACATAACAGAATATTTGTGTAGAAAAAAAAAGAATGCCGCGCTATGTAATTGAAATAACAATTATATATGAAATAAATAAATAACAATGATCAGTCCATGAGAGTGTCCAAACAAATAGTGTGAAAGAATCCTTTGCAGTGCACCTTTCACAATAAGAAAAGGCTGTGCCCTTACCAGATAGCTAGACTCCACATTATAGGAGTCTAGTAAGACATGGATTCATACGTCACCAGGGATCCATCCACTGGATATAAGCAGAGTAATGTTGATACCAACCGCACTGGTCTCTCTCTCTCTCTCTCTCTCTCTCTCTCTCTCTCTCTCTCTCTCTCTAAAATTGCCACATAGTATAAAACAGTGATGGTTTATTAAAAAGTTAATATAAAAGTCCAGCAAGACATGAATGAAATAATCCTGGGTTAAAACAATCTGCAGATCGCAATCAAACAAGCGTGGTTTTATTGAGCATAAACTCCACCCTACTAGTTTCATCATACATGACGTCATCGGGGTGTGGGGTTCATGTCAAGACCAATGCTGTACATCAGGTCCATATCGGAAAGAGCACAGCTGATCCAGTGCACTAATCGTCTCATTAGTATGGCTGTCATTTGTGAAGATAAATGACCCAACCCTATTCTAATGAAATGGGTGGGTCACAGAAGGGGGCCACTCATAGTATCTATTAGATGGCCAAGCATCATTTTCAAAGTGACATAGACGCAGCGGTGGATACAAACCAGACCTCGGTTTGAACCAAGGGGAAAGAACCAAACCTTGTTCCCAATCCAACGTAACTGCGGTATTACGTGAAGGATGCCACCATATGCGTTCCAACACCTTTACGACAAAAACTCCACACCCTTCGCGGGCTCACTCCGCTCGCCACGCTTCGGGCACAGCCTCGCTTCGCTCGGCATAATTATAGTCTGAGTCTGTCCACTTGGATGGGGGGGCTTGAACCTGGACTCAGGCGTTGAGTTTTGTCGTAAAGGTGTTGGAACGCATATGGCGGTGTCGCGCATGCTCACTCCAGCGGGTAGCGAAATGTGATGGGTCGCCATATGTGACGCTACAATGGCAAATATGCATGGTATAATAAATCGATGGAAAGACAAATGTGATAGAGACAAGTAACTGTTGGCATCTAGTGGCACTCTACGCATTTCCTGGCATTACAGCCATTCATCAGGAGAGTTATGAAGTAATATACTAGGAAAGAAATGAACAGGGGTTAATAATAATGCCCATAGAATAAGAAAGGACTGGGGAATTATATCCCAACAAGGTGGAGATAGATTGGGATACTTACTATACAGTCTCAAGGCCACATAGTGTGTACACATAGTCTATTGGATCACGCTGTGACCACTATGTTGGGCTCCGGGCGCTGTTCTCCGTCCTTGGAGGGCTCCCCCGTTTCAACCCCGGGGAGACATCATGCCTCTTACCCCCGTCTTTCTTGGCGGATACCGGACTTGGCCTTGAGGCTGTATAGTAAGTATCCCAATCTATCTCCACCTTGTTGGGATATAATTCCCCTGCCCTCCCTTATTCTAAGGGCATTATCATTAACCCCTGTTCATTTCTTTCCTAGTATATTACTTCATAACACTCCTGATGAATGACTGTAATGCCAGGAAACATGTAGAGTGCCACTAGATGCCAACAGTTACTTGTCTCTATTACATTTGTCTTTCAATCGATTTATTATACCATGTATATTTGCCATGTCTATTTTTCATCTGTATTGCATGCTATGGGCAGCATATTTAGTGTAAGTCTGGGGAAATTACATTAATTTTAGAGAGATTTCCTCAAATTTCCTGTTGCATCTCTAGGACAAGAAGTGAGGAGAAATCTCCTGAACACAGGGAAAAAAAAACTCCATAGGGGTTTTAAACCTTCCCTATACTATCTAAAATTATAACAAAAGGTTGTGGCTCTACATACACTTTAAGAAAACTGTATACAGTGAGGAACGATGCCAAACATAGTCAGACATAGAATATGGGTTTACATACACTTGATGTAATGAAGATCAGATAAAAACATTTTTTTCAGAAACTTCACAATCATATAATAAACCATACAAAACAAAATCCAAATGAATGCCAATGTTACGCAACTTTTAAATATGAATTTAGGCTGAACTTCTTCTTTTCATTCATAGGTAAAAATGAAAACCGTCCGATCAGCCCCTACCCTGTCCACCTTTAGGAGATCCTTGAAAACTCATTTATTCAGGGAAGCCTATCCCACACCCACATAACTGTCCCTGAGCCACCCCCATCAAATCATTCTTTGCAGATATTACCTTTTGTACCACCACCCCCTCCCTTTTAGAATGTAAGCTCTACGAGCAGGGCCCTCCTGTACCTTTTGTATTGTACTGTAATTGTGTTGTCCCCCTTATACATTGTAAAGCGCTGAGTAAACTGTTGGCGCTATATAAATCTCGTATAATAATAATAATAATAATAACTATAGGAGAATTGATGAGGCGAGCAAATGGGAAAAAGTAAGGAATGCAAAGGAGAAGTGGTTGGAAGAAGAACGCAAGAGAGAGGAGGCTAAAGAGAAACAGAGAAAAGCAGAGGCGAGGGCTAAAGAACAGAAGAGAAAGGAAAAGGAGGAACAGAGAAGGAAGGAACAATTCAGAGAGGAGGATTAGAGAAAATGGGAAATCGAAAAAAATAGAAGAGAAGAAGCTGCTGGAAGCAGTTCGCGAGAGGGAGGAAGCCAATTGGAGAAAAGCAGAGGAGGAGAGAGAAAAACAGAAGAGAGAGGAAAAAGAGGAACAGCAAAGGGAGGAAAAACGCAGAGAGGAGGAGGCGAGAAAATGGGAAAACAAAAAAAGAGAAGAGAAGAAGCTGCTGGAAGCAGTTCGCAAGAGGGAGGAAGCCAATTGGATAAAAGCAGAGGAGGAGAGAGAAAAACAGAAGCGAGAGGAAAAAGAGGAACAGCAAAGGGAGGAAAAACGCAGAGAGGAGGAGGCGAGAAAATGGGAAAACAAAAAAAGAGAAGAGAAGAAGCTGCTGGAAGCAGTTCGCAAGAGGGAGGAAGCCAATTGGATAAAAGCAGAGGAGAAGATAGATGAACAGAAGAGAAAGGAAAAGGAGGAACAGAAAAGGGAGGAAAACCTCATAAATGAGGTGGCGAAAAAATGGAAAAACAGAATAGGAGCAGAAAAGAAGCAGCTTGAAGGGGATCACAAGTATGAAGAAGCTACTTGGAGAAAAGCAGGAAAGATAAGAAAAGAACAGAAGAGAAAGGAAGAAGAGGAACAGAGAATGATGGAAAAAATCAGAGATGAAGAGCAGCGCAAATGGGAAAAGAAAAAAGAGAAGAGAAGAAGCGTCTGGAAGATGATCGCAAGAGGGAGGAAGCTCAATGGAAAAAAGGAGAGGAGAGGAGAAAAGAACAAATGAGAAAGGAAGAAGAAGAACTGAGAAGGAAGGAAAAATTCAGAGATGAGGAGCGGCCCAAATGGTAAAACAAAAAAAGAGATGAGAAGAAGCAGCTGGAAGAAGATTTTGAGAGGGAGGAAGCTAATTTGAGGAAGACAAGAGAAGAACAGAAGAGAAAGGAAGAGGAGGAACAGAGAAGGGAGGAAAAATTAAGAGCTGAGGATGCGGAAAGATGGGAAATCAGAAAAAGAGAAGAGGAGATGCAAAGACTAGAGCAGGAGAGGCTGCAAGAAGATTACAAGAGGGAAGAAGCTGAATGGAGAAAAGCAGAGGAGAATAGAGAAAAACAGCAGAGAAGGGAAGAAGATCAGAGAAGCCTGGACAGAATCATAAATGGGGAGGCGAGAAAATGGGAAAACAAAAAAGAAGAAGATGAGAAGCTGCTGGAAGAAGATCGCAAGAAAGAGGATCTTAAATGCAGAAAAGCAGAGGAGAAGAGAGAGGAACGGAAGCGAGAGGAAGAAAGAGAACAGATAATAATGGACAGATTCAGAGATAAGTAGACAAAAAGATGGGAAAACAGAAAAACAGAAGAGGAGAACAGGCTGGAAGAAGCTCGCAAGAGAGAGGAGGCTAAATGGAGAAAAGCAGAGGAAAAGAGAGAAGAACGGAGGAGAAGGGAAGAAGAGGAAAAGAAAATCATGGACAGACTCAGAGATAAGCAGAGAAAAGAAGAGGAGAAGCGAGAAGAACGAAAGAGAAGGGAAAAAGAGGAACAGAAAAGGATGGACCAATGCAGAGCTGAGCAGGCGAGAAGATGGGAAAACAGAAAAGCAGCACAGGAGAAGCAGCTGGAAGAAGATCGCAAGAGAGAGGAGGATAAATGTCAAAGAGCAGAGGAGAGGAGAGAAAAACTGAAAAGATGGAAAAAAGAGGTACAGAAAACGGAGGACAATTTGAAAGAGGAGGAGGAAAAAAGAAGGAATAAAAGATTAAGAGAACAGTGGATGCAGCATAGAGAATATCTCATGAGAGAAGAGGCTAAATGGAGAAGAGCCGAGAAAAAGAGGGCTGAAGAAAAAAAGAAATGAGTAATGTGAAGAGAATGAGGGGGGTGACAGTTGGAGGAGAGGGAGCGAGTGGGGGGAGAGTAAGGGGGAAAAAGATAGAAAGAGAGGGGAGAAAGGAAGGTTTATCTCCTTCCCTCTAGGAGAATGGGGGAGGAGAGGGGTCAGAGAGGGGGGACGTGCTCATGGGAGTGAGAGCCAGAGGGGGAGGTAAGGGGGAAAAAGATAGAAAGAGAGGGAGAAAGGAAGGTCTCTCTCCTTCTTCCCTGGGGAATGGGGGAGGAGAGGAGTGAGAGAGGGGGACATGCTCATGGGCGTGAGAGACGGGGGGTCTCTCACGCCCATTAGCACATCCGCCTCTCTCACCCCTCTCCTCCCCCATTCCCCTAGGGGGAAAGAGAGAGACTTTCCTTTCCACCCTCTCTTTCTATCTCCCTGCCCTTACCTCCCCCTCTGTCTCTGACGCCCATGAGCACGTCCCCCTCTCTCACTCCTCTTCTCCCCCATTCCCCTAGGGGGAAGGAGAGAGACCTTCCTTTCCACCCTCTCTATCCCCCCCCCCCCCCCACCTAAGACAGAGGAGGCTAAATGGAGAAAAGAAGAGGAGAAGCAAGAAGAACGAAAGAAAAGGGAAAAAGAGGAACAGAGAAGGATGGACAAATTCAGAGCTGAGCAGGCGAGCAGATGGGAAAACAGAAAAGCAGCACAGGAGAAACAGCTGGAAAAAGATCGCAAGAGAGAGGAGGATAATTGTAAAAGAGCAGAGAGAAAAACTGAAAAGATGGGAAAAAGAGGTACAGAAAAGGGAGGATAAACAAAAAGAGGAAGAGGCAAAAAGAAGGGATAAAAAATTAAGAGAACAGTGGATGCGGCAGAGAGAAGATCGCATGAGAGAAGAGGCTAAATGGGGAAGAGCCGAGAAGGGGGCTGAAGAAAAAAAGAGATAAGTAATGTGAAGAGAATGAGGGGGTGATAGTTGGAGGAGAGGGAGAGAGTGGGGGGAGACTAAGGGGGAAAAAGATCAAAAGAGAGGGGAGAAAGGAAGGTCTCTCTCCTTCCCCCTGGGAGAATGGGGGAGGAGAGGAGTGAGAGAGGGGGACGTGCTTATGGGCATGAGAGACAGAGGGGGAGGTAAAGGGGGGGAAAGATAGAAAGAGAGGGTGGAAAGGAAGGTCTCTCTCCTTCCCCCTAGGGAATTGGGGAGGAGAGGGGTGAGAGAGGGGGGCGTGCTCATGGGCGTGAGAGACGGGGGGTAAGGGGGGAAAAGATAGAAAGAGTGGGTGGAAAGGAAGGTCTCTCTCCTTCCCCCTGGGGGAATTGGGGAGGAGAGGGATGAGAGAGGGGGACGTGCTCATGGGCGTGAGAGACGGGGGTAAGGGGGAAAAGATAGAAAGAGAGGGTAGAAAGGAAGGTATTTCTCCTTCCCCCTGGGGGAAAGGGGGAGGGGAGGGGTGAGAGATAGGGCCGAATCTCCTTATCAGTAATGGTCTCAGGGACCCCTCGGATATGCAAGTTCTGTCTGCGTTCCCTATTCTCCAGGCCTTCCTGCTGTATTTGGATCTGAGACACCGTATGTTTGAGGGTAGCATTGTCCTCCTCCAGAACATGCACATATTGCACCAGTTCATCAAATTTGTTCTCAAGGGTATCTGTACGTTCTCCTAAATGTGTAATTTCTCCCCTGAGCTCATGAGCTATTTTCCCCACTTCTCTGGCTATGTTGTTAGTTAAGTCCTGCAGCAAACTTTGCAATTTTGCATCAAGGACTCCCACTGTGATTGCAGCAGCAGATCCTGACAGGGGAGTGGGTGGTATCTCCATAGGCAGCCCCTCTGGGAATGCTAAAGGATCAGTGGGTTTCGGCGGGTCCTCCGGAGTACCTGAGGTCGGGGATTGCGGCCTAAGTAGGTACCACTCCATGTGTTGTGTAGGCCGTGACTCGGTGAAGGGTCTGAAGATGTGTTTTTGATAGCCATGGGCTGCCGAGGTCCTCCGGCGGTAGGTGGTGTAGCTCCCGTTGCGGAGGATGCAGGCTGAGTGGAGCGGGAGCCGTGGAAGGAAAGACGGCGACCGGAGCCTGTGTATCGCGCGTCCGCCATCATCACGAGCTGCACATGCGCCCCCTTCAGGCTTTCTAAGGGCATACATTTTTTATTTCACCCCTCACTGCCTATCACAGTTTCGGAGCCCATGAAATGCCCAGATAGAACAAAAGTAGACACCCCAAGCTATTTAATAAAGAGGAAACTGCTGCGCCGACCAAATAAAACAAATAGAAGTAAATGTAAAAAAATGTAGTGAAACAATAAGCAGCCAACACCACCAATTAGACTAATTGTGACAATAAATATGAAAACAAAAAGTGTAGCGCTATAATGTGTCAGTCAGCAACATTGGAGTGTGCTGAGTGGCAAACAGTGTATATCAAAAGTTAGGTTGTATTAGACCTCATATAAAAGGACAATGAACCAGTGGGAAATCTAATACTCAAATGAAAACCACTATTATCATGTCCTCTGTGATAGAGCAATGTGAATCAAATGTGCATCACATGGGTTCAACCCGAACCCTCAAAACAAAACACAAGCATGTAGGGGTAAGGGTAAGTGATAAGTCCCTGGGGTGAGGACAGTTCATTTAATCAGACGGAGACCTCCTGGAGCATAGGCATATATCTCATGATAATATTTGTTATTGGTGGACTCCTCCAATGATCAGCCAGGTGCAAGAGTAACGTAAAATGCCCTTACCGGACGCGGTGGACTCACAGGCCATACAGCGGTGAGTCATACGAGCTTGAACCGTGTAGCACGGTAGGGTTATAGCTGTTCCTGGTCCGCAATCGAATGATCTTGAGAAGAACTCCAATCGTGAACAGTCTCCCGATTCGTCCTCCAGCACTCACTTGGGTCTCAAACAGTTAGAGACAGGGAAAATAGGAGAAAAAAGGCTCCACATAATGTAAATTCCGGTTTATCAGGAGATTTATTGTATAAAAAGTTCCAGCGAAAAGTTCCAGATAAAAACAAAATTCATAAAGACATAAAAAGATGTATTTAGCGCAGTAGACAGATGGTTTAAGGTAGCGTCCTACACCCGACGCGTTTCGTCTGAAAAGACATCGACTGGGGTACAGCTAACCTCTCATCTGCTGCGCTATTTATAAAAAGTGCTCAAATTTGCATCGGGGACACCTGTGCGGCGTGACTTCCGGGTTTGTGTCATGTGAGGGTGTTCCTAATCAGCTGACTCCCTATCTGGCCTATCACAAGATGAATTCCAGATCCAAACCAGGCCTCGGTTTGGATCTCATGTGTAACCAATTGTAATTGGGGGGTGGGGACATGTGATCCCCGCGTCCGCGCGTCACAACGTGGTGACGCGGAGCTCAATCTCTTCATCTTAGTTAACTGGCTGTTTATGGACGTGTGCGTCACCGCGTGTCTGCGCGGTGACGTCACACGTCCAACATACCCTCTCATTTTTCAGAGCAGTGCATACAGCAAGGAACACCACTCATCGCGCAGGCGCAACAGCGCGAGAATCGAAAGGTCCTTCCCACCCGAGAATATCAAGGCGTGGTGTTGTAAACAGGCACCAATCGGAAACACTTCCTCACTCCATTAGCCACTCATATTATTCTCTGTGTTTACCAGGATCGTCGGGCACAGATCCGATGGATTGTTTAACAACCAGAGAGAATAAAATCATTGGGGCATAGGAATAATGTAGGTGCACAGACTATTAGAATCATCGAGGGGAACTTTGAATGTAGAACTATGATAGTCACGACACACATGTTCCCCCGTGTTTACAAACATTAATCTCAAGCAAAACAATCATCTTAAAAAACTAAATGTTACAATAAAAACATATATGAAAATATATGTATATAGATATATCTAAAAAGGTTTATAATCACATAAAGTGGAAATCCACCTCATGTATTAGCCATAACAACAAAACCATCTAGCAGGAACGTAAATCTAAGGAAGGGGACCTATATGCTTCTTTACTGACGCCCTCAAATAAATCTTAGATACTTCCTAATTTGATGTAAACGAAGAAGAGGGGACGGGGAAGAGGAGCAAAAAATACAGATAAAAAATACAGATCAAATGGACGTTACCAAAAATAATCTATTGTAACTATTTGTGGAATCGATGTAGTAGGGGTAGCAAAATCTAGTACGGAATGGAGTACCTACAGTCAACCAAAAAATAGAAATTTCAAAATAGAGGAATGGGGAGAGGGACATAATAAGGGTCTTAAGACTGGTTAATAAACGCATTAATGTCCCACTCGATGTTTAAACCATGGGGTACATAGCATTTAATTTGGTGTATCCACCAGGTTTCGAGTCTAGAGACTCCCGTTATGCTGGATTCCCCTCTCCAATGTGGAATAAACCGATCTATAACCTGGAAAGTGGTCCCTGCTGGGTTGCGGTCGTGATGTGATGCATAGTGTTTGGAAACACTATGATTGGTTTTACCTTTTTTGATTGCTGTAATGTGTTCTTTCACCCTAGTGGTGAAATTACGTATTGTCCGACCAATATATTGCTTTTTGCACGGACATGTAATGAGATATACAATATATGGAGTTTTACATGTAGCGAATTGTTTCATTTTATACTCTTTACCTGTAGTAGTGGAATTGAATGTTTCCATTTTACGTGCCTGACAAACATTCCATTTGCAAACTGTGCATCTTCTGCAAGGATAAAATCCCTTCATATTGTGAAAGAATGATATCTTATTTGGGGGATCTATCACATTCGGTGCGATTTGTCCTTTGATTGATGGAGCACCCCTAAATATAGTAGCAGCCTGTTCAGGTAGTACAGGGCCCAAAATGGTATCACTCTTCAGTATTTTCCAGTGTTTTTTAATGATGTCTCTAACTTGTTTGTGTTGAGTGGAGAAGTTCGTCAGAAAAGACCACTTATGCTTGCAATCTCCGTGTTTTTTGGGTCTTTCTGGTTGAGTGACCAATAAAGAGGCCCGATCCATTAGGGCTACCTGTTGAATCTCCTTAGTAATAAGGGAATTATCATATCCTTTTTCACAGAAACGTGTTTTTAAGATCTCAGCTTGTAGGTAATAATCAGAGAGGTGGGAGCAATTTCTCCTTATTCTCACAAGCTGGCTTTTCGGAATGGATTTAAGCCATACCTCATGATGACAGCTATCGGTCGGAATATAGCCATTCCGATCCGTAGCCTTGAAATATGTTTTGGTTTCCAGATGACCGTTATTGGATATGATCTCTTTTTTATCTGTATTTTTTGCTCCTCTTCCCCGTCCCCTCTTCTTCGTTTACATCAAATTAGGAAGTATCTAAGATTTATTTGAGGGCGTCAGTAAAGAAGCATATAGGTCCCCTTCCTTAGATTTACGTTCCTGCTAGATGGTTTTGTTGTTATGGCTAATACATGAGGTGGATTTCCACTTTATGTGATTATAAACCTTTTTAGATATATCTATATACATATATTTTCATATATGTTTTTATTGTAACATTTAGTTTTTTAAGATGATTGTTTTGCTTGAGATTAATGTTTGCAAACACGGGGGAACATGTGTGTCGTGACTATCATAGTTCTACATTCAAAGTTCCCCTCGATGATTCTAATAGTCTGTGCACCTACATTATTCCTATGCCCCAATGATTTTATTCTCTCTGGTTGTTAAACAATCCATCGGATCTGTGCCCGACGATCCTGGTAAACACAGAGAATAATATGAGTGGCTAATGGAGTGAGGAAGTGTTTCCGATTGGTGCCTGTTTACAACACCACGCCTTGATATTCTCGGGTGGGAAGGACCTTTCGATTCTCGCGCTGTTGCGCCTGCGCGATGAGTGGTGTTCCTTGCTGTATGCACTGCTCTGAAAAATGAGAGGGTATGTTGGACGTGTGACGTCACCGCGCAGACACGCGGTGACGCACACGTCCATAAACAGCCAGTTAACTAAGATGAAGAGATTGAGCTCCGCGTCACCACGTTGTGACGCGCGGACGCGGGGATCACATGTCCCCACCCCCCAATTACAATTGGTTACACATGAGATCCAAACCGAGGCCTGGTTTGGATCTGGAATTCATCTTGTGATAGGCCAGATAGGGAGTCAGCTGATTAGGAACACCCTCACATGACACAAACCCGGAAGTCACGCCGCACAGGTGTCCCCGATGCAAATTTGAGCACTTTTTATAAATAGCGCAGCAGATGAGAGGTTAGCTGTACCCCAGTCGATGTCTTTTCAGACGAAACGCGTCGGGTGTAGGACGCTACCTTAAACCATCTGTCTACTGCGCTAAATACATCTTTTTATGTCTTTATGAATTTTGTTTTTATCTGGAACTTTTCGCTGGAACTTTTTATACAATAAATCTCCTGATAAACCGGAATTTACACTATGTGGAGCCTTTTTTCTCCTATTTTCCCTGTCTCTAACTGTTTGAGACCCAAGTGAGTGCTGGAGGACGAATCGGGAGACTGTTCACGATTGGAGTTCTTCTCAAGATCATTCGATTGCGGACCAGGAACAGCTATAACCCTACCATGCTACACGGTTCAAGCTCGTATGACTCACCGCTGTATGGCCTGTGAGTCCACCGCGTCCGGTAAGGGCATTTTACGTTACTCTTGCACCTGGCTGATCATTGGAGGAGTCCACCAATAACAAATGTTATCATGAGATATATGCCTATGCTCCAAGAGGTCTCCGTCTGATTAAATGAACTGTCCTCACCCCAGGGACTTATCACTTACCCTTACCCCTACATGCTTGTGTTTTGTTTTGAGGGTTCGGGTTGAACCCATGTGATGCACATTTGATTCACATTGCTCTATCACAGAGGACATGATGTTAGTGGTTTTCATTTGAGTATTAGATTTCCCACTGGTTCATTGTCCTTTTATATGAGGTCTAATACAACCTAACTTTTGATATACACTGTTTGCCACTCAGCACACTCCAATGTTGCTGACTGACACATTATAGCGCTACACTTTTTGTTTTCATACCCCAAGCTATTTGCTGGGAGGTATTTTGCAGATCTCGCTTTTTGTCACAAAGTTTTGAAAATTTAAAAAAGAAAAAAAAATTACATTTTTCTTTTCTTTCTTAATTTTAAAAACAAATGAGAGCTGCAAAATACTCACCATGCCTCTTAGCAAATACCTTGGGGTGTCTACTTTCCAAAATTGGGTAATTTGGGGTTTTTTTGTGCTATCTGGGCATTTCAGGACCTCCGTAACTGTGATAGGTAGTGAGGAGTAAAATCACTATTTTACGTCCTTAGAAAGCCTGAAGGCGGTGATTGGTTTTTGGGGTCCTGTACACAGCTAGGCTCCCAAAAAGTCCCACACATGTGGTATCACCATACTCAGGAGAAGCAGCAGAATGTATTTTGGGGTGTAATTCCACATAAAACCATGGCGTGTTTGAGCAATATATCATTTAGTGACAACTTTGTGCAAAAAAAAAAAAAAAAATTTTTAATTTTAACATATTTAACGGACTCAACATGCCTCTCAACAAATAGCTTGGGGTGTCTACTTACCAAAATGGGGTAATTGGGGGGGGGGGGTTGTGCTATCTTGGCATTTTATGGTCTTCGAAACTGTGATAGGTAGTGAGGAGTGAAATCAAAAATTTACGCCCTTAGAAAGCCTGAAGGCGTTGATTGGTTTTTGGGGTCCTGTACGCGGCTAGGCTCCCAAAAACTCTCACACATGTGGTATCCCCATACTCAGAAGCAGCAGAATGTATTTCAGGGTGTAATTCCACATATAACCATGGCAGGTGTAAGCAATATATCATTTAGTGACAACTTTGTGTAATTTTTTTTTTGTCATTTTTCAATCACTTGTGACAAAAAATAAAATATTCAATGGGCTCAACAAGCCTCTCAGCAATCTAATAAATATACGCTTTTTGACATTTTTTTTACCAAAGACATGTGGCTGAATACATTTTGGCCTAAATGTATGACTAATTTTGAGTTTATTGGATTTTTCTTATAACAAAAAGTAGAAAATATCATTTTTTTCAAAATTTTCAGTCTTCTTCCATTTATATCGCAAAAATGAGAAATCGCAGAGACAATCAAATACCATCAAAAGAAAGCTCTATTTGTGGGAAAAAAAGGATACAAATTTAGTCTGGGTACAACATTGCATGACTGCACAATTACCAGTTAAAGCAGCGCAGTGCCAAATTGTAAAAAGTGCTCTGGTCATTGAGCAGCCTAATCTTTCGGCCTGGATTCTTTCCTAAATGTACATAATATAACTGGGTACTGACATTTATAGGTAAACTTGCTCCAGGGAAAATCCGATTGGCTCTCGGGGGATCAGGAAGGAATTTTTCCCCCTGCTGTAGCAAATTGGAGCATGCTCTGCTGGGGTTTTTCACCTTCCTCTGGATCAAAAGTGGATGAAGGATTGTGTATATGGGATTGCATTTTTTTTTGGTTGAACTAGATGGACTTGTGTCTTTTTTCAACCTTACTAACTATGTAACTATATTGAAAGCACGTCAATATGCATTTTCTATGAACAGTGTATCTATTGATATAATGTGTTAGCATTGTTATTTGAAGCTGCAGTTGGTGGTAAACTGTTCCTCACTAGAATGTATTAAAGAAATTAACTTGTAGTATTATATTAAACAATCTACGCCCACTAGGCAAAATAACACATACGCAGATTGCAATACTCGTGGCAGAAACAGCTACATCCATGTTATATCACATCAAACCTAAATGAAAGACAAACCTAGACAGTTACTATGGTAACTACAGTCAAGATTTATCTAATATATAAAATTTGGAGTATTTGACACGCATACAGAGCACTTTTAGTAACTATCCTCAATGAGTACAATTATTGTATAGAAGAATTACAATGGTTTTGAGTGATGAAGAAAGATTTGTATGCTGCAAAAATTATGATATTTGCCTTTGCCAAATACATTGTTGATATGTAAAGACTAATTCCTAATTTTTTTTTTTTTTTACAGACTGTCACTAGAGTCTTATAAAGAGTACATGGTTTATGTGAATATGTGACAGAGTTTGTAGTGGCTACTGACTGAACGACAAAAATAAGTAGCATGCCTTACAGTATATAGTGCTCATCAAACTACAGTATATGACAATTATGGATGCAGGGTGGATATGTTACAGAGGTACAGTATGATTTCAGAACCCATTAAAGGGAGAGCTTAATAGTGATATTGGAGGTGGACCCACTGCTTCTTTGGTGGATACTTGAGTTGCTCTGCAGAGAGACCAGAGGTCCTTGGCTTCTAATTGAATTGATCATAATACTGCTGCCAATATAGCTGGAAACAGTGCCAGTGGTACTGGTGATACCATAGAGAGTGCATTTGGATTAGTGAATGCCAAGACATGTAAGGAGCTATGTACACAATGGTTTCATGGCCTATTTCTGTGATTTCTTGCAAGTAAAACCGCTTTAAAGTTTGTTTTTGCACACTTGCACTTTAATCCTAGAAAACCCATAGAGAAGGGATGAGTTTCCACCAGCAGACAAGAGTGGAGTTTCCATTAGTATACACGTGATGAGTTTCCATCAGTAGACAAGGGATGGGTTTTCCTCAGTATACCAAGGATGAGTTTCTCTAAGTATACAAGGGATGGGTAACTGGCAGCAGGCAAAAGATGGGTTTTCCTCAGTATACAGGGCATCAGCCTCTGTCAGTTGACTAGTTGTATGTCAGTATACAAGGGAAGAGTTTCTGTCAGTATACAAGGGATGAATTTCCGTCAGTATACATGGGAAGAGTTTCCATCAGTATACAAGGGAAGAGTTTCCATCAGTAAACAAGGGATGAATTCCCGTCAGTATAAATGGGATGAGATTTTCCGTCAGTAAACAAGGGATGAATTTCTGTCAGTATACATTGGAAGAGTTTCCGTCAGTATACAAGGGAAGAGTTTCCATCAGTATACAAGGGAAGAGTTTCCGTCAGTATACAAGGGAAGAGTTTCCGTCAGTATACAAGGGATGAATTTCCGTCAGTATACCAGGGAAGACTTTCTGTCAGTATACAAGGGAGGAGTTTCCGTCAGTAAACAAGAGAAGAGTTTATGTCAGTACACAAGGGAAGAGTTTCCGTCAGTATACAAGGGAAGACTTTCCGTCAGAATACAAGGGAAGACTTTCTGTCAGTATACAAGAGAAGAGTTTCCGTCAGTAAACAAGGGAAGAGTTTATGTCAGTATACAAGGGAAGCGTTTCTGTCAGTATACAAGCTAAGACTTTCTGTCAGTATACTAGGGAAGAGTTTCCGTAAGCATACAAGGGAAGACTTTCTGTCAGTAAACAAGGGAAGAGTTTCCGTCAGTATACAAGGGAAGAGTTTTCGTTAGTATACAAGGAATGACTTTCCATCAATATACAAAGGATGATTTTCCATCAGTATACAAGGAATAGGTTTCCATTAATATGCAAGAGGTGAATTTCTGTCAGTATACAAGGGATGAGTTTCCATCAGTGGACAAAGGATGACTTTGTCGGTTGACAAGGTATAGGCTTCCACCAGTAGACAATAAATGGGTTTCTCTTACTAAAAAAGGAGTAAGTTTCCATCAGCAGACAAGGGCTAAGGTCCTGTGAGTAGATTAGGGGTACGTTTCCATCAGTAGACCACAGGTAACTGCCTAGCAGTAAACCAGGGGTAAGTTCATTCAGTAGACAAGGGTTACATTTCCATCAGGTGGCAAGGGATGCACTTAGTTAGCTTCTTTGCTTCTCTGTTAAAACATCCTTGAGTCGGGCTTCTAAATGGAACATCTCTATCGAGCAACAGTGGGGGTACAGGTGTAGAGGTTTTATACTTACTACACAAGTGCTAGTAATGAGATATCTTAAGTTAATATTTGAACACTGTCTTGTGATGTATTAACTCTACTGTTACCAGATCCACAGAGTACGAGGACTTTATTGTTGAATCTGCGGATTTAAAAGAATTCAGAAATAACAGACAAGTCATGACATTTGAGCTGGTTTTATTGTGCCATCTAGTGGATGAAAATGAGATTGACCACAAATTATTCAAATTTACTTGCAACTGGGTAGATAAGTATATTATTTCATTAGCGTCATGGAATTTGTGTGGAAATATTCTTTGTAGGTAATTAAATCCACTAATAAAGCAATGGATCTGAAAATACAACAACTTCTAAACTGCTGTGTTTATATTTAATGGTGACCTTCAGTCAAAACCAAAATTTAGCAAGAAGCACTAGATGTACACATGCTGCTACACGTGACCTGTTTGGCCAAGGCTGAATTCACAGACACTATGTCTGACTTATTTCAGAAACCATTGCCACTTCTGCAATCAGAGGTGGCTATCAATCACAAGACTTTCTACAAGAGGCTCCTTGAGATTTCTCTCCTCTACTATTTAATGAAATTACTTCTTTACCTTCTCACCATATGTTGGTTGTTGTGGAATCACTGATTGAGGCAACGCGTACTATTCTTTGGATAGATAAGGATGTTAGGCTGGCCATACACGGTGCAAATTTCTTTCCTGCAGCCATGGGTTGCAGGAAAGAAATTTGCATGATTCCCTCAGTGCTGACGGGGAGAATCGGCAAATTTTCCTGCCATGCCCTACAAGCCAGTGTGACATTTTGCACTTTGGTACCCTTAGCGTGAGGGGTCAGATATGACATCTATAAATATGCACCATGTCTCCCCTTTTCTCTTCATTCCTTATTGGTAAGTCCCTCTTGAGGATCCTCCCTATGCTCCTGCCCACCTGGTTGATCATTTTGCCCCCTTTTTTTCCCTCACAGGGCTTCTACCCTTGATGAATTAATCCTTCCCCCTAGAGTCTGAACTCTTTCTTTGAGCTGAGCCATTGCCTAATTTTTTTTTCACATTTTTCCTAAATTGTTAGCTGCTAAACTAGGCAAGGTGTTTTATACTGTTGCAGCTTCTGCGCAATAGCTGGGCTAGAAAGCCCATCCGGCAGATCTGCTTGCTGTGAGTCTGTGAATAAGTAGGCTGCCTCAATCAATTAAGTACTTAACTGTGGCTTAACAAGTTAATTATGAACAGACCATGCCTCAGATAGGTACTCAATAGATGTGGGCTGTAGGCAGGGCCTACATGCTGTACTGCATGGGTTAATGTTTGGTCATGTCGGTTAACTGTGGATGGTGATGCATCAGCCTGAGTAACTTCTTGTAGTAGGGTATATAGGGGAGGGGAAGTTGTTCCTTGGAGCTCTTTCCATGGGAGACAGGAGGAAAGCCACACATGCAACGATGTAGTAGCTGCTGAGCTTGAAGTGTCACTCAACTTTATGGGAATAGAGCATGGGAAAATAGAAAGAGAGAGAGATCAATAGTCATTAAAATTGGAAGGTATAACAAGCCTCAGAAAGGCATCCAGTTGGGGTGGGCTGTGGGCAGGGCCTACATGCTGTACTGCATGGGTTAATTTTTGGTTACTTCAGGGTTAACTGTCAATGGTGATGCATCAGCCTGAGTAACTTCTTGTAGTAGGGTATATAGGGGAGGGGAATTTGTTCCTTGGAGCTCTTTCCATGGGAGACAGGAGGAAGGCCACACATGCAACAATGTAGTAGATGCTGAGCTTGCAGTGTTACTCGACTTTATGGGAATAGAGCATGGGGAAAGAGAGAGAGATAGAGGGATCAATAGTCATTAAAATGGGAAGTGACCAACCTACAGGTATGAGCGCCACTGCCAAAGCCGATGTAAAACGGGCCTTAAGCATGTTCTAGTGTTTATTGAAGGAAAAGCCTTGTTAACAGTTGTTGTACACCTGAAACGTGTTGCACTATTGATTTGTAAAAACCTGCAATTTAGGACAAATACCGTTAACCTCAGTAAGTAAGTTTCAATATTTAACAACTTCTAGTCTGGTCACTCTATGGAAGATTTAGGTGTATATTTATACAGTGAATAATAATGGGGAATGATGTGTGCCATTATGGTGATAGTGAAGTAAGCGCAAGATAGGACATCTACATTGAGAGAGGGAGCAGTGCTTGCTGCTGACAGAAGCCCCCATCAGAGGGGTGTATTAACCACTACTGGACACTTTCACCCCCTTCTTCCCCAGGCCAATTTTCTAATTTCAGCGCTGTCACACTTTGAATGACAATTACTCAGTCATGCAACACTGTAACCAGATTACGTTTTTATCATTTTTTGAGACAGATTGAGGTGTCTTTTGGTGGTATTTAATCATCGCTGGGTTTTTTTTTTTTTGTTTGCTATATAAATGAAAAAATTGAAAAAAAAACCCCATGATTTTCTTAGTTTCTGTTTTAACAAAAATATTTCTTCATAAATATAGGCCAAAATGTATTTTGCTATATTTCTTGATAGAAATAACCCAAATCAGTTATATTTTTTACTCTGTGTAAAAGTTATCAGGTCTATAAACTATGGTATATTCATTTGAAAATTAATCAATCCTGATGTACTGACGGCCTCATTTCTTGAGGCCCTAAAATGCCAGGACTGTACAAATACCCACCAAAAACCCTTTTTGGAAAGTAGACACCCCAAGGTATTTAGTAAGGGGTATGGTGATTTTAAGAAATGAAACAAAGTTTGTTTTTCTTCACATTTTTTTTTTTTTTTTTTACATACTGTCACCATAACAGTACATTATCACCATATGACTGGTGTGGCGGTAATCAGGGACACTGACTGGTGACAGTATATAAAAAAATAAATTTTTATCATTTTTTAAAAATGTTTTAAAACATTTTTTTCTATTTCTTTACATTTTTTTTACACACTGTAACCAGAGTATTACAGTGCCACCATAATGAGACTGTACTGCTCTGGGGGGATGAGCAGGATTTTTTTGTTTACACTGTGATTGCTCATTACAGTGACAATCACTATATAAGCAATCATTTTTATGAATGGCATCCATTCATGTACCTTTGTGCACAATTGTGATACCTGTGATTGGCCACAACTATCACGTGGTACAGGTGCCAATTGATCACTGTGACCACAGAGATTACAATAGTGCACAATGAATAAAGCTAAAGTCTCCAAAAAACACTCCAGCACCAGATCCAGGGGTTCCATAGGACCAGTCCTGATTGGATGGTTGACACGTTTCGGGAGACAAACCCCCTTCTTTAGAGCCAAGGAAGCTGGCATTTTTGAGTTATATGCATACTGTTTTATATGCTTCTGAGTATCCATTTGTCCTAGTAGATATAATAAATTTGTCTATGGTAATGCACAAGATATTTGCACCACCTGTGTGTTTTTTGCAATGCACAATGAATGGCTATGCATGAAAACCATTGTGCACAACTGACATGTGATAGCTGTGTTTGGTCACAGAGATCACATTGTACCAGGGCTGGCCCAGGTGCAACAATCTGTGTTCCACGGTGTCCGTTGGACACAGTAGGTCACCAATCGCGCCGCTGCACAGCCCCTGGGGGGCACACGAGTGGGAAGACGTCATATGACATCCACCCCGGATAATGGTGCTCTTGCCCAGCTGTATTATTATTATAGGCCAGACGGGAGGTGGTTAATGACTATTTTAATTGCCCTTCTCTGTTGTAGGGACCCTATCATAGGCCCACTGCAGAAAGGAGCTTCTCAGGGACTGGACCTAACCCATGAGTGTGCAAGGTCTTAAAAAGTGTTCAATGACTCCCATCCATGCTGGCAAGCTGAGGCAAGAAAAGAGTAAGGTGTATAAAACTGATGGAGGATACTTGGTGTTCTGCACTGTTTCCTTCAAAATGACTTGTGAATGCAAAGACATGTAACTTCTAGTATTAGGCCTGGCGAGGTTGTCTGTCCAGTGGCCACAAGGGGGAGCTAGCTCACACATCAACTAAGCAAATCTAGTTGCATGGCATGCAGGTCCCCCATGCCAACAACAAGTTCCTATGTCTGGTAGGCAGCATTGTGATGGATATAATGGAACTCAGTACAGTACTCTGCACAGTGTGCAAACAGAGTCAGACAAGGTACAGAGAGCCACTGCACCAGGACAAAGTAGGTAATAGTGGCCGTCCGACTGAAGGTTAACAGCATTGCTGAGTGATTGCAGGGTGCGCTGGAAGCAGACACTGTAACCTCTGCTCCTCCAGAAGTTTGCATTGTCTCTTGATTGGCTCCTACAACTTTTGTTTCAGGCTGGGTGTTATGCACGTGTTCTGCTGTTCGTAAAATTATAGCTCGTATTTTTATTTTATATGTGATCTTATGTACATTGATGTTGTTCTATACCTAATGCATTAATTGACTGACATGGTTCAAATAGGCTACTTTAACTGTCCACTGAACTCTGTATGTCACGCTGTATACAATATGTTTAAACATACACGTACGTCACAATTCCTCCTTTTTTGTGCTGTGAGCCTTCCATTAAAAAATGGGCTTTTGTTTCATGGGTTTTGTATTTTGTGATTATCATTTAATTTCTGGATATACAGTATAGGGTTTTTTTTTTTTAATTGATGTTAATAAGGCCCGTATTTTAGAATAAACTGCCTTTTTTTTAGCAAGGCTTCCCCTTAAGACCTCATGCACATTGGCACGCCTGTGTTCAGCTTTTCTAAACACAGCAGAAACTACCGTGTTTCCCCAAAAGTAAGACCTACCCCAAAACTAAGACTTACTGTGATGTTCAGGGAGGGCTGCAATATAGGCCAAACCCCCGAAAATAAGCCCTAGTTTAAAGTGATTGTAAACTGCTAGAATATTACAGTATTTTATCATGTAAAAGGTGTGTGTTTCTGTAATCTAATTGAGTCAAATACCTTCGTTATAGCGGCGCTCGGTGCTCAGCTGATCTCCCGCTCCCGAAAGTATTTAACACAATTCGATTACAGAAACACACACCTTTGTGAGGATTCTAGCATTTTACAACCACTTTTACTATGTTCACACTGACAGGTAGGGAGGGAGAGGGGGAGAGAAGACAGCAGATAAAATGGCAAGCCCTACCCCGAAAATAAGCCCTACGGTGTTCTTGGTTGCCAAAATTAATATAAGATCCGGGCTTATTTTCGGGGAAACACGGTATATGAGAAGTATAAATTTGTTTACTTCCCAGACCCCTTTTCCTGGGTTTACATGTTCCTGCTCAAAAGCAGGTTGAGTTGCATCCGTTCAGCTATGTTCAACTCTGAAAAACCAATCCTAAACAGAAGCAAATTTTTTTTCTTTCATTTGGGAACTCTTTACACCAGGCTGTATATGACATAACCCTGACCACCGCACTCTCTATGCTGGGCTGTTTATGATATACTCCTGAGCACTGCACTCTCTATGCTGGGCTGTTTATGATATACTCCTGAGCACTGCACTCTCTATGCTGGGCTGTTTATGATATACTCCTGAGCACTGCACTCTCTATGCTGGGCTGTTTATGATATACTCCTGACCACTGCACTCTTTATGCTATATTATACAAAAGATGCTGGTTGCTCAGTAGTCACTATGTTAATGCAGTTCTTGAAGGTAGGCTCTGTGCAGAAAACCATAAGTAATGAAGTTTGTACGTGTCTGTTAGACTCTCGCTCGTGACACAGTGATTAAAGCATATTTTTTGGGGTACAGGGACTGTGGAATATGTTACTGTGTACACCAGGGGTAGGCGAACTACAAGTTCCATCATGCCTCTGGGAGTAATTGTAACTGCCAGCCTTGCAATGCCTCATGGGAAATGTGGATCCACAACAGCTGGAGGGCCCCAGGTTGCCTATTACTGGTGTACACAATGGGCAGGCTCATGTTTTAAACCCCTCTCACTGTTAGCACAATTTCATCACACCTACTATTTGCTGCAGTGCGCATAGCATGTACTCAACAGTTGCTGGTTGCTAAGCAGTCCCTGGCCATTCTAATGAAGCCTTTCTTTAAAGTGGAGTTCCACCCACTTTTACAACTCTTCAGCATCCCTCACTAAACTGTGCACTGTAAACAAATTGGATATTTGTTTTATTTTTTTCTCAGCACCTACTGTATATCTGCTGTATTCATTTTTCACTTCCTCCTCCCTGGCTGTGGCCCATCGCATCATTTCCTGTTTGCAATGCCTTCTGGGAAGGGGCGGCAACTTCTTCTGACACTGCCATTGCTATGGAAACCTGACCTGAAACCTATTACACTGCTTGTGCTGCACTGAGCATGTGCGAGATCTGCAAGGATGAGATCCAGGCAGAAATACAGTCTGGCTTCAGATGCCCACACTTGAGATGGCCACGGCCTGCTGTAAGTTTATAAAGTAACAAACTAATGCTATAAACTAACAAAACAGACCTTAGTTTACAGACTAACTTTACTAGAATACATTAAGCTTGTGTATTATAAGGGTATTTTTAAAAAAAAAGTATAATTTGGGCCGGAACACCACTTTAAGGTAGGCTCAAAGTGTTAGCTCTCTTTTTATATTCTGTGTGCATAAAAAGCATATGTAATTGAAGAATTTATTTTCTTTTTTTAAAATAATTGTGCTGAGGTTTATACATGTCTGTCAGACTCTTGCTTGTGGTACAGTAATCAAAGAATATTGTATGGGTACAAGGAGGCTCAAGCATTTTTTTTACCATACCCCTATAAGCACCACCCATACAATTTGGCCACACCCACTGTTTAGCACGGCATGGTATGTGCACCTCCTTACAGCTCTACGTGGGGTACTTAAAGGTGCCCCAGGTCTTTTACAATCCTAGAAATGCCTCTGTTAGGCAGCCTGTGCAGCTGCAAAATGACCCTCTTGGAGATATGCTAAATGTGGGTCATGCGGGTCTTAAACCCTTCATGTAGATCTAGACACTCACTTCTAGGGCAGGTGAGAATTCATAGGGATTCTTCATAATGTTCTAACTGTGCTCCTGTTTTGTAATATCAAAGTGGTGTCAGGTAATCCTTCATTCACTTCCTGCCTGACTGGCACTTGCAGAATTCTTCTCCAATATCCTCTTGACACCAGTTAGGTAGATAGTAAATAAGGAGTTCACTCGTTGACCCCCAGCTGCAAGTTATGGACCATGAGAGAATTTTTAGGGTAATAGCAAAGCTAACTCTCATCTGCATCTATCTATCTCTACTGTAAATAAGTGTTTGAACTTGTGCAGTAATGTAGGGATCGCAAGATTATTCTTACACAGAGACTCTTTGATAACCAAGAAAGAAAACAAAGTAGATATGGTGCTGTTCTGTTTTGATATGTTCCTGATGGCAGGTGTTTCTAATTAAAGGATTGAATATAGAAGGAATGCTAATAAACCACTACCCCTACCAATTTATACCACTAAGTGGAGTAAATCAATGAAATATTGTTATTGATTGATTAATTAATATTGGCATTTTGGAATTTTACTTGTTGGGAGATCTATTCAGTTTTATATGTTTATTTTACATAATATTTGTTTTTGAAGTATTGATTTTTGATTATATTGGTTTATGGGATAAATAGAGTCACGGTGAATTGTGCTTAATTCATCACTTATGCTTTATACCAATGTTCACAGATTGCGATGTATCTTATATGCATAACACTTTATTTATAGATCACCGATTTGCACGATATACACTTGGAGTATTAATGATTCAACGCATTAGTAGTATTATATCGGTTTGGTTTATTTATATTATATCACTTATACTCGTATGTATTTCATTTGTTTTTCACTATCACGTCCATAGGCAAAAAGGAGACCATACCGTTTGCAAATAGTAGTTCATATATGTATTTATAGGAATATCATTTACACTTTAATTGGGGTTTAATTAGAAGCACCTACCACCAGGCACATAACAGAACAGCGCCATTTATATTTTGTTTTCTTTTTCTTTCATTGATTTACTCCACTTAGTGGTATAAATTGGTAGGGGTAGTGGTTTATTAGCATTCCTTCTATATTCAATCCTTTAATTAGAAACACCTGCCATCAGGAACATATCAAAACAGAACAGCACCATACTTTGTTTTCTTTCTTATTAACTTACTCCACCTAGTGGTAGTAATTGGTAGAGGCAGCAGTTCCATTAATTAGTATTATTTCCCAGTTCCAACCCTTGAGCTGATACTTATTCCTTTGCGCGGAATCATTTAATTTTCTTTGATAACCAAATCTGCCATTGACACCAATCAAAGACCATCCTTCAAGGTGATCCATAGATTTGCTTCAACTCCACAATTTGGACAATATTTATTATTGTTATTCCATTTCTCTTAAACAGAGACTAAGTGCCGGTTCACACAGTGGCGACTTGTCAGGCGACCTAGCCGCCTGACAAGTCGCGTCCCGTTCTGTACTACGGAACTGTTCTAATAGGAGCGACGCAAGTCGCTCCAACTTAGAAAAAGGTTCCTGTAGTATTTTTGGGGCGACTTCAGGCGACTTGCATTGACTTCTATACAGAAGTCGTTTTGCAAGTCGCCGCTGAAGTCGTGTGCAGGTTGCCTCGGTGAGGCGACCTGCAAGTCATGCCCCCCCTGTGTGAACCGGCACTTAGGCTCGGTTCACACAGGGGCAACACGACTTCAGCGCGACTTTGCACGGCGACTTCAACGCGGCTTCAACGCGACTTCAGCGCGACTTTAAGAAAATTACAACGCGACTTCAAGTCGCCTCCAGGACAGGCGACTTTGGCTGTGGCCAATCGCAGGATAATCAGCTCTCTGGGAGGGAGGGAGGGTTTGCCTGGGCAAACTAAATTTTTTCCCTGTAAAGTCGCTTGACTGTAGATAGAGATCCGATTTGGAGGCGACTTCCATTGATTTCTATGGTACAGGTCGCCTACCAAGTCGGATCCAAGTAGTACAGGGACTACGCTCTGAAGTCGGAGCGACTTCAGTAGTGTCTATTAAGACGCTCTGATTCCCTGTAATGTGAATCTCTTCTTGGGGCGACTTGAGGGCTTTCAAGTCGGATCCCAAGTCGTCCTAGTGTGAACCAAGCCTAAGTGTGGAAGAGGGTTACAAGGTGGCCATGACTTGTAAATCATACCTGGGTCCTATACAAGCCAGCTAAATTTATATTAAGTTTTTGGTTTTTTTTCAATTCTCTCCAAGAAAAAAAGATCAGCTTGATGTAAAAAAAAAAAAAAATGATAAACAGGTGTATATAATGTAACATATATAAAGTTGAAGTTCTCCATCACACGAGCCAAGAAAGGCAAGAAAGCAGTCCCGTTGTTCCATATTTTATTGTTACATTCCTCATTTTTGTTTCAGTTATCATGGTTCATAATGCATTCGGTATAAGCACTTTCATTGAGTTTTTTTTTTTACAAAGATTTTATCAGAATCACAAAGTATCATTTTCACAGTAACATCAGTGCATTGAGAGCTTTGTGTTCATATCCTATGAGAACAGCCATACTTCTACCAGTTATAACCCCAACTTCTTCAATATGTGTCCAACTACGGATCACCTTGCTGGTTCGCCTTTACTGTCAATGCAATGATAACCAAAAGAAATACTGCAAACATTTTGTTGGTGCTGGAGATAACACATTCACTGTGGTGCTTTTGTGAGTCACAAAAGGAAATACTTTAAGTGATACAGGAAGGGGGTCAGCCCTGAAATATCAAAGTAACATTTACAATCTCAAAATGGCATAACTGCCAGTGCAACTATATTTTTAAACATCCAAAATGATTCAGAAAAAGTAAAAAAAAAAATCCAGTATACAATGAAAATGCAAGTTTTTATGATTGCTCAAAGTGTGCATGTTATTACAAAATATTCCCCGTGGGGCTCAAAAAGTTTCCTAACATTCAGTTGTGGTGTGTGAGATGCCAACATAGTCTGCAGAACCATCAGCGCAAGTTCTTTATAGACCGGTATGTAGTTCCAGCATTTACATTTTGTGAAAGGGTGGAAACAGATTCTTCAAGTGTTCTAGCAGCAAAAATACAACATGGGAGATTTACAGAGTGGATCCTAAGTGCCTTATTTTTTACTTTGTTCTTTAATAGCAATGAAATTACAATGGCAATTGTGTATATAGCGTGTTGTACATATTTTTCCTGTAAAACTCTCCCTTCATTTGCTCTTAATAATGATCTTGAGACAATATATATATATATATATATATATATATATATATATATATAGGCCCTACTACGCAGAAGCCCTGGTTTACAAACACTGCACTGCTGATAGTCAACCAGGCTGAAGCAGCTGTATGTGGTTTGGAAGAAATAGCTCTATAATATTCAGCTGTAAACCATTCAACTTCTGGATGTATGGTTGGCCCTGAAGGAAAAATAAATTATTTGCATGGCCTTCACATTGGAGCAATTTGTCATGCGATTTGAAAGATCAAATCGCATGATAAGTCACAGCCTATTGGAGGCAATGACACTGTTCCAATCAGTGCAACACCGATTTTGTGGCGCCGCACTGATTTGCAAAAGTAGTTACTGCACTACTTTTGCCGATTTCAGGTGCGACTTCAATAGACATCTGTGCATGAAGCCACACAGATGTCTATCAAGTAGCACCTGAAATCGCGCTGACATAGCTACTTTGGAATCCCGCTACTTCAAGTGAAGTAGTGCGATTTCCAAGTAGCATCAATGTGAACCAGGGCTTATCCTAAAAAGAAAAATAGCCTCCCCAGATTTATTTTGGGTTGTGATGAAAGTAAGGCATGCAGATACCTAGTGTTTTAAACAGGCTGAATTGCGCCAAGTAAACCTATTTTAATTATATTACGCCTACTATGAGGCCCTCTTAGTTGCTCTACAATTAGATTTCTAAAAATGTTCATTCGGCATTTTCTTTTTTGCAAATATGAGCATGTCTCAATCCAAACACCAATATAATGTGTATGGTTATAGTTTAATAAGCCCCCCCCCCCATACCGACTTTGAAATTGTGCGACTTTACTTGAAATCGCACAATTTCAAGGCCACACAATTTCAAGACCACATGTCAGTGCGATTTCAGGTACGACTTGGCTGACATCTGTGCGACTTCAGTCGCACCTAAAATTGCCAAAAATAGCGCAGGAACCTTTTTTTCAAATTGGTGCGCCACAGCAAAGTCAGGGTTGCACCGATTAGAACAGTTGCACTGCCTTCAATAGGGTGCACCTTATCATGCAATTTGGTCCAGGCGCACCGGTGTGAACAGGGGGCTAAAACCCTTTGCTCTCGGGAATGGCCAGCATTTAGGTTGGGAACAAGAAAAGCCAGAATTAGCAGTATTTCAACAATCAATTAAAAGTTTACTAATACTGATCAACTGCATTGCTAATGCTGCAAGGACATTATGTGCAAAACACATCAGCAATCAAGAAACCTATGATAAGAGAAATATGGTGGCTTCCATTGTTGAAAATGCTAGCTGAAATTATTGAAACCAGAAAATCAGTAAAACAGCCAGGACACTAGCATTGTCAGGTAGAGATCAGCAATGGCAGCCCCTTTATTTCTCTTAGGTTTACTTTAGAGGAAAATGGTAAAAGCATGCCCCCAACCACCTAGCTCACCTAAAAAAAAGCCTACCTTTATACTGGATCCAGCGATCTTCACTGTGTGGCCCTGCACAGCCTTGCTTAAGAAAGTGTCCCCACCAGGTCCTCCTTATCCTGTGAATGTGTGCCACAGCCCCATTCCTTCTTTGGGTAGACATACTCATTGTGGCCCCCAGCGGTCCTGCCCAGTACAGCTCTGTCCATGGGAATGAATTGAGCTGTGACACAAGGATGAAGAGGACCCAGTGAATACCCTTTGTGGAGAAAAGTTGGGAGGTTTTGGGCAGGGTCACAACGTGAAGATCACTGGATCGAGGATGAAGGTATGGTTTTCCATGTTGGATGCAGTGTGGTGGGGGCATGCCTTGCATCAAGGCTTGTACCAAAGGTACAGTTGTCCTTCAAATGCATAATACCCATCTCACATTTGCTTGGCAAATTGGGATATAACTATAAATAAAGTACAGGCTGCACTTTATTTAAAATATACAATTTTGCTGATTTCCTCTTAAAATGAAAAATCCCACAACTGTGAATAATACACATAGCTAGCCATGTTTTCAGAAAGCAGTGGCTTTATAACTGTATTGCAATTACTTTTTTGCCCTTGCTTGAAAATGTGTTCCTTCATTAAAAGGACCTCCTCCAGTGGAAATGGTTAAGAACCTCTGGATCTCAAACAGTTTATACTCTTAACCCGAGCATTAAAGCTGAACTCCAGGCATACAACTAAGTACACCGATGAATATATGTAAATAGGCTGTTTCACCTGTCAAAGCATTTGTATTTCTGTCCATTCAGTAATAAGATTTACACTCTGCTACACAGCCTAGCCTTGTCTGACAAGGCAGGAGACCTGACTTTACTCTACTACAGTTAAAGTGTTACTAAACCCAGGACTCTGCATTCACTATATCTGGTCTCCCACAGTACACAGAACGTGGAAATGCAATTATTTCAGTAAAAATAAACTGCTAAATACCTTTTTTCATTAGAAGTTAGAGCAGTCTGGTGACTTCTATCAGTGTCTGGTTAAAGCTTGTAGAAGTTTTCATTCTACTAAAAGTGTCCAATAAGGCTTCGGGGCCCCTGACCCTCTGTCTGGACAGTGCCGGTTGGCCCTGTGCTGATCACATGCACTCTCCCAAGAAAAAAAACTCTAGAAATACACACCAAACTGAGCATGTGCAGCTTGTCCCCTAGCCACTGTTCTATCAGCAGGTAGATACACAATGCGGAGGATTAACCCCTTAGGTTCCACAGTGAGTATAACAAGCCTGTTTTACTGCATATACAGACAGATTTTACTGTTGTGAGTTTGGTAACACTTTAAGTAACACAGGTCTTATCTTTCCCCCAGCCTGTGTTCGGACAGTGAAGAAGAAACTGAAGACTAATGAGCTACTTTCTTTGTCACTCTGCTCTCATCCTATTATGCTCTTTGGAGCATTGCAACACAACTTGATTGGCTCCTTGTACTGCTTCATCCTCAGCCAGTCTGAGTTCTGCTTTAGAGGAGGTTGCAAAAGGGCCAGTCAAAGGTCAAACTCAGGTACTTACACTGCTTGTAAATATATTCCTAATGATGTATTAATAAATATAGAGCTACATTGATTTGTGTCTTGTGTATCTACCTAGAGTTCAGCTTTAAAATAAATACCTATTTAAGGTGTGCCATAGAATTTACCCCCACAAATAAGTTAATGGGATGTCTTGTAGTAATCATGAATACCAACCTCCCTCTAGTATTCTTATGTATCCAAGTTTTAAGTGGCAACATGCTGGGCATAGTCTCCACTAAATCCCATGTAACACTGGATTTTGTTATATTGGCTGGAAATGTTATTTCACACCATACATTTCAGTGTTCACAATAAAAAAAAGAATGCAATGTAATGTAGTTTACAAACTACTGAATATAAATGTCTTTTAGAAAATAAAACAAAAAACTTTCAGTTTAGTTCTACTGGTGGTTAAAAAAAGAGTACTAACAACCCAAAGACCACCTAAAATATTGCTAACAAAACATACATTAAAATAAATAAAAAGTAAAAAGGATTTAATACAATCAAAAGTGCAAATCAAATCTAATATCAGTAGTCATCAAACCTGTTCTCTCCCATAATCTTTCACAGATTAAAATAAACTTCTCTAATCAAAGTTCAATTTGTTCCCTTTGCTAATAACCACAGAGCAGAAAAAACGACTGACAACCCGATCAGTCAAGAAAAAGTAAAGTTGTGATTGTTTGTGCAGATTATCTATATACGTATTCTGTAAACACAAGGATATTCACAGTACATTTTCAGAGACCAGCTTTTTTCCATGGATTCGTTTAACAAGATAATGCAAAGCCACCGTTTGCCAAAACCTACAGCATCAACCAGAAGTCCCCATTTATCAGTTAGGATGTAAAGTTATTGTATGATAGCTTGTTATGGGTTACTGCACATTGCTGTTTTTTGGCACTTTGTTAATAAATAGGCCCCTTTTGTGTTCTACAAACTCCAATCAAAAGCAGAATTCCATGTTTTCAATTTAGATAGAACCTCTGTAAGGCTTTTATTGTTGCTGTGAAGATTTGCTACCTCTTTCTCTCTTTGTGACACAACAGGAAGCGATCAGATCTAAACATAAACTTCATTTCCTGTCTGCCCAAGCCTGGAAAAATGGTTGGAGTCCTGTATTGCAACTGTATTAAACTATTGCAAATCAATTGTTATCTGTACTATCTTTAGTATCAGCATGTGGCTTGTAAGTGTACGGATGGTAAGACCTGGTGTATTAAGGCTTTTCGCAGCGTAATTATTATTATTCTTAATTAGATATTATTATTATTTCACAGAGTAATTAAAGTAATTATTAAAGTAATTATTATCAGTCATTATATATCTATTTATCAATCTAGATAGATTGATAGATAGACCGTATATAAAAATCATTGTTGGTTTTATTAGCTATTTTCATTTTTATAGCCTGTTGTCACTAAGACCAAGTTATAAGAGGTACAAATCATATACAATTTAAATGGGCACTGTGTCCCATAATTTTTTATTTATTTTTTTAAATCTTTCAAATAGGATCACTATAGTAAATGCCTGTGAAACAGGGACTGCACAGGCACCATGTTTGAAGCCTAAACTGGGTTTATGTGGAATACAATGAACTAAACAAGAAAAGGAGTGGAACCCAATCCTGAAGAGGCAGGACAACACCATAAAATGCATCGATCCGGATCAAGGTGTTGAAATAGACATCAATTTGAACATGGACTTGTACACATGATGTTTGATGTTACATAGTAGGTGAGGTTGAAAAAAGACACAAGTCCATCAAGTACAACCTATGTGTGATTATGTGTCAGTAATAAGTATATCCCTGTATGTTGCGGTCGTTCAGGTGCTTATCTAATAGTTTCTTGAAACTATCGATGCTCCCCGCTGAGACCACCGCCTGTGGAAGGGAATTCCACATCCTTGCCGCTCTTACAGTAAAGAACCCTCTACGTAGTTTAAGGTTAAACATCTTTTCTTCTAATTTTTCTTTTCTTCTAATATTGGATGTCATATGGCAAATATTTTATTGTGGTATTATATCTATGTTTTTTATGAAGCTTTGGAAAGAACTTTTTACATGAAGGCATAAAAAAAAATGTAGTTGTGGGCTAATACATTTCTTCCTCATTGGTACATTTAAAGTCTGTCATAGAGTGATAAATGTTGTTGAGATTTTATGTTTAACTTGACTTTTATATACAGCATTGTACTAATCCTTTCTGCAAGTCTCCCAAAGAAAGCATATTGGAGGCTTATAATAAAGGCTTTTTAGTAATGGCTTGTTTAGACGATATGTACTGTCTATGTACATGTACCAAGATTGTATTTTGTATTTGATATCTGCACTTTCCGTGTGATCCTTAAAATAAAGTATTGGAAAAAAATAAAGGCTTTTTAGCAGAGGCTTGTAATTAGAGGCGTATATACCATTTTTCTGGGACTGTTGACAGAAGTGCTGCCAGGGAATAAGCCTAGCAATTGTAAGGGGCCTATATAACTTGCTGGTTTTATTATAGAAAAAACGTCCCTTACATTAATAACTCAATGAGTGTTTTTCATATGTTGCCTGTTAAACCTCTACGCCCCACTGTACACGGCTTTGTAATTAATATATGAATACTTAAATGAACGGTTATCTTGCAATCATTTTAAAATTTGATCACATTGTAACTATACAGAAAAAGGATGTGCTGCTGCCCCCCCCCCCCCCCCCGTGATAATTAAATTATGATAACAGTGTTATGTCATAGAAGAACACATTAAAGACTTTCAGGCTGTTTAAAGTGCAGTATCTAAAGTGTGTGAAATGCTAGATTGGGTGCTAAAACCTAAAGAGCAATTCCATGCATCATTTACTCTCCTGGAGACGCTGGCAAAATTAGAAAATGTTGTCAATTTACTTTAGACTGAGCTGTGTGTATTCCACTGCAGCTACAATCCAGAGACCACCTCACAGGGGCACTAGAAGTAGACCATGCTGTGTAACCTCCTCTCTTGCTCTGCTTTATGTGACCCCGATTGCTTTTAATTCTCCAGGGCAGGTCTGAATAACTCATGGCTGTGGAAAGCCTACAGTGCTGAACTTTATATATCAGGTTTTTAGTGTGTGAGATAAGAAGGAGCCTGCAGTGAGTGTTTGGAAATGAATCGCCTCCATAAGAAGCAGGACTTCTCAGATACCAAAGAAAGAGAGTGGGGTAGTCTGATGTATAACAGTAATGCCTAGATGAAAAACGGAATTAAGTATGCGTTTATATTTCCTTTTGTTTGGAGTGTACCTTTAGAGCCCTTGCACACTGGGGCGGTTTGCAGGCGCTATTGCGCTAATAATAGCGCCTGCAAACCGACCCGAAAGTGCCGCTCCTTGCATTCCAGTGTGAAAGCCCCGAGGGCTTACACACTGGAGCGATGCGCTGGCAGGACGGTAAAAAAAGTCCTGCCAGCAGCATCTTCGGAGCGGTGAAGGAGCGGAGTGTATACCGCTCCTTTACCGCTCCTGCCCATTGAAATCAATGGGACGGCGCGGCTATACCGCCGGCAATGCGCCTCTGCAGAGGCGCTTTGCGGTGGTATTTAACCCCTTCTCGGCCGCTAGCGGGGGGTAAAACCGCCCCGCTAGCGGCCGCATACCGGCGGTACAACGCCGCTAATAATAGCGGCGTTTTACCGCCGACGCCACCCCCCGCTCCAGTGTGCAAGGGCTCTTAAGTTTACTTCTGTTAGAAGCTTTCCTACATTCCCAGCCACATATTCAATAGTTTACCAGCCATTAACTTCCCCAGGCTAACAGATCCGCCTGAGAAACATACTATGTCAGTAAGGCTGGTGAACTATCACTGGTTCTATTGGATGGAAGTAAACCGCTTGTTTTTTTTTTTTCTTTTCTTTTCTTTTTTTCTGACCTGAAAAGTAAAGGCATAATGTGCTAGTATGCATCATATACTAGCACAATATGTGAAACTTACCTGAAAACGAAGCCCTCGTTGTCACCGCTGTAGGCCGCATCCATCTTCGCCTGCCTTCCTTCCGGTTCTGCGGACTCTGGCTGTGTGACTGGCCGGACGTCACTCCGGGAGCCGCCGGTCACGGCACAGGGCTCTCAAGAAATGGCACAGGTGGCCGTTCCTTCAGAGCGCATGCGCCGATGACGTCATCGGCTGCATATACAGTAAATATCTCCTAAACGGCGCACGTGTAGGACATATTTACAGCACCTATAGGTAAGCCTTATTATAGGGTATACCTATAGGTATAGGTATTATAGCCTTACCTATAGGTACAATTAATCAATAGGAGTTTACAACCACTTTAAGCCCCGTACACGCAGGCAGAATGTCGGGAGACATTTGCCAATACAAAAAATACTAACCGCCATTCTGCCTGTGTGTCGGTTTGTTCGGCCGGCTTCTGTCGGACGTGCATGCTGGAAATCCAGCAGCCAACCCACTCACGATCAAAGCTCGCTTAAAGCCCCACTGAAGCCCCAGCGGAGCCCCACCGAAGCCTCACCGGAGCCCCATCGAAGCCCCATCAAAGCTCCACCAAAGCCTCATCGAAGCTCCACCAGAGCCTCATCGAAGCACCAAGCAAAAGCAGGTGTAAACAGGACTGTAAGCTAACCATTTTATATAGTGACAGGGGCTTTGACTGGCGTTTAGAGAGCTTTAACAAAGCCTGTCCGAAGCCTTGTTTTGAAGCAAGTGTAAACTATCCCTAACTGATTTCCCCCTCGACATAATGCAGTGACATCTGTCATATTATTATATTGTATCGATCAATGGCAAAACGTAGCTATATATGTTGGTGAAGTTGTATTTGAACACGGATCTAGATCCATTCTCCCTTTCAATGTCAGACATCTGTCAAAAACAATGGTGGCTTTCAAGTCAGTTTTGCATTCTTCCTCATCTTGCTAGTTCTCATCATAGACTTGTAAAGTCAAAGATAAGTGAACTGTACCACTTTACATTCTTTTCATTTCCAAAAAGAAAAAAGAATTGTCTGTAATGTAGAAATATAAGAAGTCTCTAACTGGTAGAGATATTCCAAGTACTCTAGTGATTTTGACGTAAATCTAACCAGAATATTACATTATGATCACGTCACTCATCTCGCTTACCTTCATTATAGACCACTCCAAACTCAAATCTCCCTTTTTAATTATATTATTCTAAAATATCTGTCATATTGGCATTACAGCCCATGGTGTTCTTATGTATCGTTCCTATGTAATACACTCTGGCATATTAAATGATCCATAAGCCAGCTCATGTGAAACTATATAGTAAGCATTACTGTGTACTAATATATAGTGTAAATAGTTTCCAAAGTGCATTGCAGTCACCAAGTCCCACCTATACTACAATCTTTGAGTGCACCACAAGCTTTACGGTATAACCAGAATAAGTGAAATTAGGAAAATAAACAACATTGGCTGCCATCATATAAATAAAAAGGTAAGTACATATTATTTGCACTAGTGAGGCCGCTGTAAACTAAAACCATTAGCAGAGGACTGAGCACCTAGATTCAGTCTTTAACACAGAGCTGGTTGACAGTAACTCAGCAACAGTCCAGGCATATCAGACACAAAAGAAGTTAGCCTCTCTTCATCCTTCAATCCCCTCATTAGTACTATAGAGTTTTTTATTTGATTTAAAAGTCAGTGTGCGTGAACAACTGTAAACCCGTTCCACACGGCAGTGCGGCCCAGTAGAATATTTGCCTATATATTTGTATTACACACGTTTTTCTGCAAGTACTGACCCCCAGACGAGGAGTGATCCATTGACTAGTGGTACTTGTCACTATTGTAGCACACAGTCCTCCAAGGAGCTTCAGGTGAGCAGCGGGTAAGTTATATTCTGAATAGAAGGATAAGGCTTCATGCTGATTCTCCAGGCACAGTGGTTCCAGTTGTTTTCTTCTTGGGGCGAACCTTGACATTCTTGTTCTGTGGCTGAAACAAGGCAGATGTTAGAGGAGTATGAAGACAGACAACAAATTAATAGTAGCACATTATGACAATGCAGGGAATTTTTTTTCCTTTACCTGCGGTTTACTACCGCTTTAAGCACTTGCCTACTGGGCACTTTTAGACTCCTTTCACACTGAGGTAGTTTTCAGGTGTTTTAGCCCCTGCCCATTGTAATGAATGAAGCACCACAACACCAGAGTTTTTAACCCCTTCTTTGGGGTTAAAAGCTCCCCGCTAGCGTCCGAAAAGCAGCGTAATAAGCGCTGCTTAAACAGCTGTAAAGCGCCACTAAAACGAGCGCCACTAATGACCGGAGCTTTTAGTGTGAAAGCAGCCTTACCCCCTTCCTGCCCAGGCCAATTTTCAGCTTTCAGCGCTGTCACACTTTGAATAACAATTGCGCGGTCATGTAACACTGTACCCATATGAATTTTTTATCATTTATTTTTCACTCAAATAGGCTTTTCTTTTTGTGGTATTTAACCCTCCTAGCGGTAATCCCGAGTGTGGCTCGGGGTTAAATTTCAGTGACATTAGCAGTAATCCCGAGCCACACTCGGGATTGCATTGCAGGATCCTGGTCCAGGTTACTTACCTTGTCCCCAGGATCCTGCGATGTCCCCCCACTGTGTCCTCCGTTGGATCATCCGCCCGATGCTCTGTGTGCCGGGCTCTATTCCCTGCGAGCGACGCATGGGGGTGGAGCCCGACGGCAAATTCAAAAAGTACAAAAAACATAACACATACAGTACACTGTAATCTTACAGATTACATTACTGTATGAAATAATTTCACCTCCATTTTGCCCCCAGTGCTTTGTCCAGTGCCCTGCATGCAGTTTTATATTATATATATGTTCTTCTGCCTGGAAACTTGAGATTGTCCATAGCAACCAAAAAGTGTCCCTTTACATCGAAAGCAGTTTTAGACCAGCTAGAAAACAGCGATAGTAAATTAGAACACTTGCAGAATTGAGCAATAGTGAATCATGGGGAAATTCATTTTATTATTATATTATTATTTTTTATAATTATTTATTATATTATAATTTATGATTTCGTTTTTCAAACTTTACCATACACGGGATATCTACTAGACTCCTGTTTGGGCAGATTTAAGTGAGTTATTCCTAAGAATTGAAAATAAAAAATTGAAAATAAAAAAGTGTGGCGCTAGTGAAAGGTGAAAAATCCTGTCGTTAGACAGGTAAAAAAGAGGGGAGTGAAGACACTATCAGTGTCACTTGGTGAAGTGATAATTGATTATTAAGAAAAATATCAACAAAGTAAAAAATACAGGCATATATAGGTATGCTGGTGAAAATGCAGTGATAATCAGTTGGTTTAAATTAGGAAAAAATCAAGCGCCCAGCACCTTATTCAAAAAGGAAACACAGACACATATAAACCCATACAAGAAATCCCAACAACCTGATTAAGTGATTTAACGCAGCCAGTAGGGGAGATTCAAGTACCTGGCACCTTATTCAAAAGGAAAAACCAACACATATAAATCAATGCAAGAAATCTAAATAATCTAGGTGGGTGGTTTAACACCACTAGTATTCAATGGAAATAGGGGCCAGGATAGGGGGCATAAAAATCCTTATGGGAGGGCAGACATAGCTGGAAAACAACAAGTCTCTCAAATGGCAAAAGTAGACTGTCCCCTTCAGTCCTATAGATAGCAAGGTCTCAACCGTCTTCTCCAGAGATGATTAGAGGTTGTTGGGAAGGGGTCCTGATAGGTACACTAAATCTTGACTCTTGTGGATGATTCCCACCAGGAAAGAGAGAAAGCAAAAGGATGCCCTTACCGGATCAGGTGGACTCACAGGCCGTGGCGGTGAGTCAAACGTGCATGTTACCGTCAAACGGTGTGAGATGGAGGCTTGTGGGAAGACTCGTGTGCCGTCTTGTCAGCAGTCCTCAACTGAAGAGCCAGCTAGGGGATCAAGGTCCCCAGGATGCGGTTCCGGTCACCAAAAAGATCATTCGCTCAGAGGTCCATCATATATGTAATTGGTCAAAGAAAAGAGAAAAAACTCCACATGGTGTAAATCCTTAATGTGCAAAAACGCATAAGAGCGCTTTATTGAGCAAAAAAACTCCAAGAGGCAATTTTTTACAAGCGGGGGGCAGTAAAAACTTGGCTCAATATATAAAACAGCATAAAAAAATATATAAAAAAAATATATATAAAAACAGCGCAGTGGGTAATGGTGGGGTGTAATCATAGAGACCCTCTATGATTACACCCCACCATTACCCACTGCGCTGTTTTTATATATATATTTTTTTATATATTTTTTATGCTGTTTTATATATTGAGCCAAGTTTTTACTGCCCCCCGCTTGTAAAAAATTGCCTCTTGGAGTTTTTTTGCTCAATAAAGCGCTCTTATGCGTTTTTGCACATTAAGGATTTACACCATGTGGAGTTTTTTCTCTTTTCTTTGACCAATTACATATATGATGGACCTCTGAGCGAATGATCTTTTTGGTGACCGGAACCGCATCCTGGGGACCTTGATCCCCTAGCTGGCTCTTCAGTTGAGGACTGCTGACAAGACGGCACACGAGTCTTCCCACAAGCCTCCATCTCACACCGTTTGACGGTACATGCACGTTTGACTCACCGCCACGGCCTGTGAGTCCACCTGATCCGGTAAGGGCATCCTTTTGCTTTCTCTCTTTCCTGGTGGGAATCATCCACAAGAGTCAAGATTTAGTGTACCTATCAGGACCCCTTCCCAACAACCTCTAATCATCTCTGGAGAAGACGGTTGAGACCTTGCTATCTATAGGACTGAAGGGGACAGTCTACTTTTGCCATTTGAGAGACTTGTTGTTTTCCAGCTATGTCTGCCCTCCCATAAGGATTTTTATGCCCCTATCCTGGCCCCTATTTCCATTGAATACTAGTGGTGTTAAACCACCCACCTAGATTATTTAGATTTCTTGCATTGATTTATATGTGTTGGTTTTTCCTTTTGAATAAGGTGCCAGGTACTTGAATCTCCCCTACTGGCTGCGTTAAATCACTTAATCAGGTTGTTGGGATTTCTTGTATTGGGTTTATATGTGTCTGTGTTTCCTTTTTGAATAAGGTGCTGGGCGCTTGATTTTTTCCTAATTTAAACCAACTGATTATCACTGCATTTTCACCAGCATACCTATATATGCCTGTATTTTTTACTTTGTTGATATTTTTCTTAATAATCAATTATCACTTCACCAAGTGACACTGATAGTGTCTTCACTCCCCTCTTTTTTACCTGTCTAACGACAGGATTTTTCACCTTTCACTAGCGCCACACTTTTTTATTTTCAATTTTCATGCGCAACAGTCTTATTGCTGTGTCGGCTGCTGTATCCACATTTAGGAGTTGGCGCAATTTCTACACCTTTGTTTGTGCATTCCTAAGAATTACAGGCCTACAATATAAAGCCAAATTTCCTTCACTGATGGAGATATGATGCCCTTCGAGAACTGGACGACCGTGCTGTAGCTGTCATTCGGCTATAGCGCGGTCGGGAAGTGAATAAAGTTTATTTTAAGCCACAAACTATTGTTGTTTTTGTTTTAAATAGGTCAATGTTAGACAGATTTACCCTCAATAATTGTTCTGCTGTTAAAGGTTTGACAGGACGGGAATTTGGGGAAGACGTGTACCAGGGATACAGACAGAAATAAAAAGGGGTTCACGCCTTCTCTTTAGGGCCATACACAAAGGCCAAATATAGAGCGGCGACATTCGGCTCGTGTGTATGGCAGGCGGTCCGACAGAGGCCAGCCAAACGTTCGGCTTCTGTCGAAGGGGCATGACCGAAAAAGGTCTGCTGATTGGTATGAATGATTGTCCTTTTTTTTTTTTTTTTTTGCATGCTAGTCTCATATGGAAAACGAATGGGTTACTAAAGTTAAAAAAATTGTCGTAAGACAAAATACAACTTCGGAAGTGATGTAATGTATTGTATCCTTTCGTTTCTGAATATGCGCGGTCTTGGTTACACTATTTTTTTTTGTACAAATACTATAATAATCACACAAAAATCATTCGTTCTGTTATCTTACGAGAAACATTTTTATGATTGTCCCTTCAGATATTTCCGCATGAACTGTTGTGATCAGCTATCGAAAGCTGTTAAACAGATTATTGGACGATCTCTCCGAACGTGTTTTTTTTTTCGTCTGATATTCTCATCGTGTGTACGAGCCTTTATTGTGATAATCCTTTAAGGATAAGTTCACTGGCCACACAGCCGCGTCATTCATACAAACAGTTCTGTGTGTCCGAACGAACTACAAGTCCCATTATCCTTTGCGGCTGTCAGCTTGTAGTTCTCAATGCCCCCAATTCCCCCCCCCCAAATTAAACCCCCCCAATCCATCATACCGATTCCTCCAATTACACCCGCTCCCCCTCAATCATACAAAAGGGGCTGAAATTGTAGGCATAGATATGATAGATTGTTGGGAGGGGGGTGGAATTGGAGGCATAGGTATGATGGATTGGGGGGAGGGGGGTGGAATTGGAGATTGGAGCCAGAGGTATGATGGAATGGGGGGGGGGGGGGGGGGGGCTGGAATTGGAGGCACAGGTATGATGGATTGGGGAGGAGGGGGGTGGAATTGTAGGCATAGGTATGATATATTGTGGGGGGGGGTGGAATTGGAGGCAGAGGTATGATAGATTGTGGGGGGGGGGGGTGGAATTGGAGGCATAGGTATGATGGATTGGGGGGGGTGGAATTGGAGGCAGGGGTATAATGGATTGGGGGGGAGGGGGGTCGAATTGGAGGCAGAGGTATAATGGATTAGGGGAGAGGGGGTGGAATTGGAGGTACAGGTATGATGGATTAGGGAGGAGGGGGGTGAAATTGTAGGCATAGGGTATGATAGATTGTGGGGAGCAGGGGGGACTGGAATTGGAGGCATAGGTATGATGGATTAGGGAGAAGGGGGGTGGAATTGTAGGCATAGGTATGATAGATTGTGGGGAGGGGGGGTGTGGAATTGGAGGCAGAGGTATGATGGATTAGGGGGGTGGAATTGGAGGCAGAGGTATGATGGATTAGGGGGGTGGAATTGGAGGTATAGGTATCATGGATTGGGGGGGTTGGAATTGGATGTATAGGTAGGATAAATTGGACGAAGGCAGGTGGAATTGGAGGCATATGTATCATGGATTGGGGGGGGGGGGGTGGAATTGGAGGCATAGGTATGATAAATTGTGGCGAGGGGTGGAATTGGAGACATAGGTATAATGGTTTGGGGGGTAGGGGGGTGGAATTGGAGGTATAGATATCATGGATTGGGGGGGAGGGGGGTCGAATTGGAGGCAGAGGTATAATGGATTGGGGGGAGGGGCGGAATTGGAGGTACAGGTATGATGGATTAGGGAGGAGGGGGTGAAATTGTAGGCATAGGGTATGATAGATTGTGGAGAGGGGCGGGGAGGGGGTGGAATTGGAGGTATAGGTATGAAAGATTGGGGGGGAGAGGGGTGGAATTGGAGGCAGAGGTATGATGGATTGGAGGGAAGGGGGATGGAATTAGAGGTAAAGGGATGATAGATAGGGGGGAGGGGGGTTTAATTGGAGGCATAGGTATGATGGCTTGGGGGGGAGGGTGGAATTGGAGGCATAGGTATGATAGATTGGGGGGAGGGGGTAGAATTGGAAGCATAGGTATGATTCAGACCCATGCCTCCAATTACCCCTCCCTTCCCCAAACCAGCACATCTATGCTTTCAATCACCCCCCCCCCCAATCATCACCACCCCCTCTTTCTCCGAGCACACCTCTTGTTCCATCCCTCATCATACAAATGCCTTCAAACCCTCCAGCACAGGTACTGCTACCAATCTCTGCACACAGTCATTATTATTATTATTTTTTAACCCAAACTCTTTTTTTATTAATATCAAAAAGCGTCTGTACATCAAAAAGCATATAAAGCAGTACAAAATACATGTAGTGTACAGAAATCGGATAAGAGTCAGTCATGTCTTACACAACACAAAAGAATAGTTGTGAACGGAAATAAAACAAGTCAACCAAAGCTCATTGTTTAGCATCTTATACGGGGTATCATTTCTATTCTACTTCTGGAAACACTGTCATCATTATTACCATTCTCCTGCAGCTGCGGATCAGGCATCGGGGCACACTGTGGGCAGACCGAGAGGGTTTGAGCCCGTCCACTTAGGACCAGTCAATTTTTTGCTATTCAGCACTGCGCTAGTTTAACTGCTAATTGTGCGGCCATGCAACACTGTACGCAAATTACATTTATATAATTTTATTCACACAAATAGAGCTTTCTTTTGGTGCTATTTAATCACCACTGAGTTTTTTATATTTATTATTATAAAAGAAGAAAGAAAACATTTTGTTATAAAATTGTGCAAACAAATTACCTTTCTTCATAAATTTAGGCCAAAATGTATTCTACATTTCTTTGGTAAAAATAACCCAAATCAGTGTCTATTATTTAGTTTGTGTGAAAGTTAGAGTCTACAAACTATGGTCTATATATTTTAAAATTGATCAATCCTGATGTATATCAATTTTGAGGCCCTAAAATGCCAGGACGGTACAAATATCCCCCAAATGACCTCTGTAAAGTAGACAGTCCAAGGTATTGAGTAAGAGGCATGGCGAGTTTTTTGAAATTGTAATTTTGTGTCACAATCGTTTAGGAAAATTAATACATTAAATAAACTGTGTTTTCTTTTCACTATTTTTTTTTACATACTGTCACAAGTACAGAACAGCGTCACCATATGACTAGTGTGGCCGTGATCAGGTGAACATGACTGGTGACAGTGTGTTAAAAAAAAAAATTAAACAATTTTTTATTAAATTTTCACCATTTTATTTTCTTTTTTTTAACATTTGTTTTCTTTTTGTACTATTTTGTTTTACATCCTCTCATTAGAGTAGTTCAGTGTCACCCTATTGACACTGTACCATTCTGTAGGGGTGATTAGGGGTGTTTTTTTCTTTACACTATTATTGCTTATTACAGTGATGATCACTGTTATAAGCAAAGTTTTAGCTGTCAAGAATGGCTTATATTATTGACAGCTTGCTTACTATTGTGATCTGTGATTGGCTTCAGCTAATCACATGGTAGCAGGTTCTTTAATTGGCCTAGGTACCATGTCATAGCTGTGGGACAATCACATCTTCACAATAGTAAGCAAACCAGTCAGGAGTGGAAGCCATTCATGACTGTATTGTTTACACTGCAATCATGTGATTACTATGACCTATCCATAGGACACAGCGGTCACAGGTTTGCGCCACTACATGCCCCAGGGGGTGCACCAGTGCACATGTGCTCAGCGATGTACTGGTACATCGCTGAGCCTGCAGCTACTGCCTGCTGGCAGTATAATTACATTGTAATTGTGAGGTCAGCAAGTGGTTAAAAATCAAGACCATTTACAAAGCTCTTCCCAAGCAGAGACGGGAAGGAGGCTCTGACTCCAGCGTGATGGTTATGCCCACCTCTTTTCCAATCTTGCGTTTGCCCTTCCCCATCATCCTCCCTCTTCCTCCTGAACCTACCTAACCTAACAGTACATTTCAAAATCCCAGACCCCCTTCTTTTTTCCATCCTGATGTATCCAAAATAATTTCTTGTGGTTGTCTACTGTCTTATTTATTTTTAAAGAGAAAATAGGCAGGCATAATTGAACAATTGATAACCAATAACATTACCTTTGTCTAGATGTGGACATTAATCAAATGCTTGTGTTGTTGGATATAAACTTGTACACATTGGGGGGGGGGGGGATTTACTAAAACTGGAGCACACAGAATCTGGTGCAGCTGTGCATAGAAACTGATCAGCTTCAAGGTTTTTGTGGAAGAAATGGGACTATATCGGTGCAATACGAGAGTCAAACCAGAGGGTAAAGTTTATTAACAGAAATCTAAAACAACATATTCAAAAACCATTTGCTTATGACCCATATTTTATGGTCCATGTTTTTTATAGTGGTATAGAGGTTAATCCTGTCATGTTTCGCCCCCTCATATTGGGCCTCCTCAGGGGATGCTATCCGCTTGGGAGCTCAGCCATCCCCCTGATTCTGTGTGCTCCAGTTTTAGTAAATCCTCCCCATTGCTGCACTTTTCTGGAAAAAGAAAAAACCTATCCTTTACTCCCAACTGCTGAGTCTAACACTAAAATAAATTATTACCTAAACAAATTCCTAACACTAACTAACCGCTTTTGCATCTTACTCTCTTCTGCACAGTCCTGCAGTGACTCAACAGTGCCATGATCCAAGCTCCAGAAGCAATTGATTTCATAATCGTTCATTTTCAAAGAGCCTATGTTCTCCTTGGACTACTGTTGTGATTAGCCTCCAGTGTTTTCTTAAAATGTTTTACAGATTCAGGCATGACATCACAGTGGTGTATTGTATTAGGTGGTCCTAATTAGGGACTACAGATAGAATTAGAAGCCCTCAGATAAATAGGATTATTCGCAATACATGTGGAATCCTTATTTTTTATGAAGATGCACCAAAACTGCATTGTTGGTCCTGTAACCAACCTTACTCCTAGTGCTTCTACTGTGTTTTACTGATGGTCAACAAAAAGCCTTCTTGAGATCTCTGATTAGGAGAAACTTTGATGTTTCCTGTGTTAGAGCATGAGAATGACAACTGGCAACTTGATCACCTTCCTGACTTGCCCCTACGCTGGTAACTCTGAGTTTTACATGTGCATCTGTAGCCATTAGCCACCGACTTGACCTTCATTTCTAAAAATGTGTTGGGAAAGTTTTAGGTATAACAAAACATACCTCCACTTTTGTAACCTTTTTTACACTCTTGACACTTGCTGTCCGTTTGGGAACTTTTTCAGTGGCATCTTCATCAGACTGTTCAGTTTTGACTTCAGACTGTTCCCCATCTGACTTTACACTATGCCTTTGGTCTTCAGATGCTGGACAAGTAGTAGAAGCTATACAACAGAAAAATTATGAATTAGGTGCAGTGTCTACTTATTCCATTATATAGTGTGATGCGCAATGACCAATACAGTGTGGTAGCCCAAAACAAGTATTTAGACTCCAGTTGTGATCACATCAGTGAAAGAATTTTGGATTGCTAATTTTGAGTTACTGCACTTCGCACATTACCATTGTTCTTTGATGCCTTTTTTTGAATGGGACTATTGATAATACACTAATCGGTAATCAAGAAAAATTGTAAAGGGCAACATATTATGTAGCTGCAATGACTATCTGAGGACACTAAATGGAAATGAAGGAAGTTACAAATGAAAGTCACCGGCCTCTAAATTCAATATTTAAAGGCCAATGGTGAATTAGATACATAACTACACTAAAACTAATTTACAAAATAAGAAACAGAGAAATCATTTATTTCTGACTTACGTCACTGTACCGTCTGTGAGATCATGACTGTGCAGAATTAATGGGCAGCTGTAAATGGCAAATGCCAAAATATGACTTTGCAATAGCAAATAAACAATTTTCTGCTATAAACAATAGGAATGTAGACATAAAAGGAAAATGGGAAGAAAGAATATATGACCTTATTATGTTATTGGCATATGTTAGATAATATTTTAAGTAAATGCAGATATTAAAGAGCCCATTTACTCTGTTAATGCATTTACTAAGAAAGATTTAAACCTAAAAATTATTGCTTATCAACCAATCACATTTCAGATTATTAAATCACATTACTAAGAATAATTCTGACTGTTTAAGATGCTGAACTTTGCACACAGTTGCTATATGCACTTTCCTAGGCTTCGTTCACACCATGGCGTTCCGGATCGCGGGTGGAAGTTCCGGAACTTCTTTTGGGTGACAGGCGCCATGCAATTTTGTTTGCGCAATTTTACCGCACTTTATCAGGCGACAATTGCGGCAAAATCTGACCGCAATCCTGAACGCCATGGCGTGAACGGAACCATACTGTAAGGCTGTCAATCGGACTATTTTCTAATCAGATTGGAATACTTTTAAAATCTACTAGCTTTGTTTATCCAAATTAGCCAATATATCTAGCTGTATAAACTCCACTGCAAACAAAGCAAAGGAGAGAAATACCAACTTATACCTTTATTTCAGTAGTAGTTTACTGGTTATAGGAGGTTTAATAATGATACATTGTTTTAAAAATGCAGCTAGTTACATCAGTTTTGATCTATTTTTAAAAACGTACCATGCTTATGCTGATTTTCTAGTCATTTTGCTATTTTTTTTACTACACTGGAACCTGTGTTAGATTATTTTTTGTGTTTACATCTGGCAACTGTGCTAAGAACAGAGTAATATGTAATAGTTATGGTATATACAGTTGTGCTCATAAGTTTACATACCCTGGCAGAATTTATGATTTCTTGGCCATTTTTCAGAGAATATGAATGATAACACAAAAACTTTTCTTTCACTCATGGTTAGTGTTTGGCTGAAGCCATTTATTATCAATCAACTGTGTTTACTCTTTTTAAATCATAATGACAAGAGAAACTACCTAACTCACCCTGATCAAAAGTTTACATACCCTGGTGATTTTGGCCTGATAACATGCACACAAGTTGACACAAAGGGGTTTGAATGGCTATTAAAGGTAGACATCCTCACCTGTGATCTATTTACTTGTAATTAGTGTGTGTGTATAAAAGGTCAATGAGTTTCTGGACTCCTGACCGACCCTTGCATCCTTCATCCAGTGCTACACTGACGTTTCTGGATTCTGAGTCATGGGGAAAGCAAAAGAATTGTCAAAAGATCTGCGGGAATAGGTTGTTGAACTGTATAAAACAGGAAAGGGATATAAAAAGATATCCAAGGAATTGAGAATTGAGAATGTCAATCAGCAGTGTTAAAACTCTAATCAAGAACTGGAAAATGAGGGGTTCTGTTGAAACCAAATCACGGTCAGGTAGACCAACTAAAATTTCAGCCACAACTGCCAGGAAAATTGTTTGGGATACAAAGAAAAACTCACAAATAACTTCAGGTGAAATACAGGACTCTCTGAAAACATGTGGTGTGGCTGTTTCAACATGCACAATAAGGAGGCACTTGAAGAAAGGTTGGCTGCATGGTCGAGTCGCCAGAATAAAGCCATTACTACGCAAACGCCACAAAGTATCCCGCTTACAATACACCAAACAGCACAGAGACAAGCCTCAAACCTTCCGGCACAAAGTCATTTGGAGTGATGAGAAAAAAAAATTGAGCTTTTTGGCCACAACCTTAAACACTTCATTTAGAGAGGAGTCAACAAGGCCTATGATTAAAGGTACACCATTCCTACTGTGAAACACGGAGGTGGATCGCTGATGTTTTGGGGATGTGTAAGCTACAAAGGCACAGAAAATTTGGTCAAAATTGATGGCAAGATGAATGCAGTATGTTATCAAAAAAATACTGGAGGAACATTTGCATTCATCAGCCAGGAAGCTGCGCATGGGACGTACTTGGACATTCCAACATGACAATGATCCAATACACAAGGCCAAGTCGACCTGTCATTGGCTACAGCAAAATAAAGTGAAGGTTCTGGAGTGGCCATCTCAGTCTCCTGATCTCAGTATCATTGAGCGACTCTGGGGAAGTCTCAGCCCAAGAATTTACAGGAACTGGAGTCTTTTTGCAAAGAGGAATGGGCAGCTTTACCAGGTGAGAAGATAAAGAGCCTCATCCACAAATACCACAAAAGACTTCAAGCCACCATTGATGTTAAAGGGGCAATACACGGTATTAAGAACTGGGGTATGTAAACTTTTGATCAGGGTCATTTGGCTAGTTTCTGCTGTCATTATGATTTAAAAAGAGTGAACACAGTTGATTGATAATAAATGGCTTCAGCCAAACACTAACCATGAGTGAAAGAAAAGTTGTGTGTTATCATTCATATTCTCTGAAAAATGGCCAAGAAATCATAAATTCTGCCAGGGTATGTAAACTTATGAGCACAACTGTAAATGTAAAATTCAGCCTATAAATAGACCCCTATTATTGTACCTGTTATGCCGCGTACAGACGATCGGAATTTCCGACAACCAAACCGTGGATTTATTTCCGATAGGTGTTGGCTGAAACTTGTCTTGCATACACATGGTCGCACAAATGTTGTCGGAAATTCCGAACGTCAAGAACGCGGTAACGTACAAAACACATACGACAGGACTAGAAAAAGGAAGTTCAATAGCTAGTGCGGCTCTTCTGCTTGATTCCGAGCATGCGTGGGCGGAATTTACGACAACGGATTTTGTTGTCGGAAAATTTGAGAACCAGCTCTCAAATTTTGCTGGTCGGAAATTCCGACAAAAAATGTCCAATGGAGCCTACACACGGTCGGAATTTCCGACAACAAGCTCACATCGAACATTTGTTGTTGGAAATTCTGATCGTGTGCACGCGACATTAGTGTTAGATATTTTTCATTGAAGTGATTGAGATAGACATACACCTACAACAGGCAAGCCACCATCATGGCAGCAGCTCTGTTCAGTAGGTGATCTACATGCATAATCTAGTTTTTCATATCCAAATGACAACATTGTTTTGTGTATAGCTACTTTTCCAGTAAATGAGAGAACACAACCAAGCCATGTTAATCTAGTGTAACTACCTCTAGATTCAAAGAAGTACAATTAAAAAAAAATATCCAGCTTCAGGGGGGTTAGTGGGTCCGGCAAATTTTTGGAATCACACCATTCATTACACAGGCAAGAAGCCAAAATGGATAAACAGGAATATTCACATACTACTTGTCAACTCTCACAGCTACCCCATTAGTCCTTATTGGAGGTCTATTAACACATTTACAGTGATTTTGAACACCAGGACGTATAAAGTAAAAGCATAGTGCTAGAAAAGTGTACTTTATAGTTTATACTTGCATTAGTTACGTCTTATAGAGGATAGCCTGGGCCTGCCAATTAGTACTACAGTGCCCTTAACCAAACATTTCCAGTTTCAATGCAGTGGGGTTGAATTACTAAAGCAGTAGAGTGTTTGCACTTTTCAAAATGAATCTTCAACTATCCTAGTGAATCCTAGTAGTCATGTATTTTTCATGTACGATTTTTCCATTTCCGCTTGTTCATTTTTTATGTCCCTTTAAGGTATGGGGGTTTCATTTGCCCCCCCCCCCCCCCTTCCCCTTTTTTTTGCTGATTTATTATTGCGTTATTATCAGTGTCTTTTTTCATTTATTCCTTTTCCTTACAATACCAATTTGTTCTATGTTTTTATTTCCTAATTTTCCGTTCCAATCATATATTGGGAAATTATATTTATTATTTATTCATTTATTCAATATATTGATTATTTGTAATAGATTACCTAACAGCCATGTTAATATTTTTATAATTTTTTCTTTCATTGCTATGTATATTTTGTATGTACTGGTATAGATCTATTTGGGACATCTTGTGTCCGATTTAGGTAATGCTGCTTAGTATTGTTCAGTAATGCTTATTTTCTGTTTTGGTTTATCACCACTTGCTAGCACTATTTCACTTTAGTGCTGCCATCTAGTGTTTGCCATTATTATTGTTTATTTTCACATTGATGTTTTTAGCCATGTGACAGCACCAGATCCGATCATGTGATCGGGACTTGAGCTGAGGAGATTCGGTTTCCGTGACTACCCTCTCCCATCCTGTGCACCTTTTGGTGGTTGTTGATTGGGTCAGGGAGCCGGGACACCGCCCCTTCACCCCACATCACATGACCAGGAAGTAATGCATTACCAGGAAGTGATGTCCACTATTGTTTGCCATGCGGTGGGGAGGTCTCCAGGCGCCAGTCTCACTATTAGACTGCGCTATTGGGTCCTACATTCACCGGCTGTTTTATTCATGATTCTGATTGGTCTAGCGATCAACAGGATCCAGTTCCTGATTACTTGACCTTTGTAGCTCCACTGTGATTGGCTATAGGGGTTATCTTATTGGATTAGATATTTATATATAGGAGCAGCGTGAAGGGGGAAGCTCATGCCCCTGTTGAAGACCCTCTTGGTCGAAACGCGTCGGGCGATCCCCCCTTCCTTACGCTGCTTAGATTTTATTTCAATTGTGATCACTTTTATCCATTTTTTGTATGGTATTTTTAGAAATAAAAATCCCTGGTTTACCTGCACTATGCAGAAGCTTTTTATTTTTTATTTGCATATTATCCCGATGCAAGAAACTGCCTTCCAGTAGCCCTACTTCCATCACGGGGTCTGGATCAAATCTGTCCCCGGCTTCTCCTTGGAACACATCCTTGAGGTCTATTGGCTGATATCCAGTTGGCGGCCCTTCCTGATGTTTCCTCACCCCACCAGAGAAGTCGAGAAGTGAGACAGAGGTTCCACCATTCCGGATATCGTTTTGCAGCCTAGGTTTGGCTCCATGCACCATTGACTCCATGTCATACGACAGTGGAGTCCACATCATCTGGTAAGAGTACCCATCTTATCTTACTTCCTGATGTTTTCATTCTGATGCCCCATATCGAGATGTTGGTTTACAGCTACGGAAGTTCTGTACCCCGTTGTTGACTCAGTCACAGATCCACACCGTGCACCATTGACTTTAATTTCCAGTCTCACATCATTTTTTGGTCCATACCAGTTCCTCTTATTAATTTGAGTTTGGAATCATCCATTTACCATATGTGGACACTTTATACTGTGTTTGTTCATTTCACTTCACTTATGGTTTTTGCACATATGCTTTACTGTTCAGTACAGCATCTCTTAATTGTTTCACTACACCCTAACTTCCCAATATTTTTTAGCGCTGCATTTTTTCCCAGTTACCAGTTATTGTTTGTCACAATGTATGCAGCTGCTGGCTCACATATATTTTATTTTTGCTATTAGAGCGCAGTTCTTTCATATTCTCTTGTATCCTAGTGAATGAGATGAACAAAGTGAACATTCACTGTGCAATGAACACCCAATCACGTGCACGGAAAAACATTTTGAGCTTGGAACCTGTCATGAATATGACAGCTTCCCCCACAAGGTTTCGTGGTTGCTTGGATGCATGTGACTTCCTAGAAAGCGATGGTTCATCACGGCCAGGAGATTCTCTGGCCAAAAGCTGAATGTAAACAAGGAGGCCAGGGATACTAGCTAATTGAATTGCTGAACTATGGCACTGCCTATATTTGAGCAATGATGTGTGACACACACTGGAAGTAGACCTAATGGGAAACTCGTTTTTGAGTTCCCCATCAGGTTCCACCCACCCAACTCCATGACTGCCCACTGGTGTGTTCTATTAATCAAAAGCAAGGTGGTTCTGATGGATAACTGGTCTCTCCTCATCAGGCTCTGCCCACCCCACTACAAAACTCCTCGGCCATGCGACTCTGCATTACTGCCATGGATGGGAAGGAGAAACAGAGTTGAACTGAGGACGAAGTGTCCAGAATTGACATTCCAGCCTCAGTGCTGTCACCGTCTAGGACAGATTCATATACCTGTTCCTGAGAGGTACATGAATCTGTCGCAAACATTGCCTATTTTTGTGTGGAGGTAATTCTAAAGAGTGTTTAGGACACTCTTGATGAATTTCCCCCCTTGTCTATTTCTCTTCACCCTTCCCTCCTCTTTTCTTACTATCCCCTTATGTAATAATGTACCAGTCAACCTCAGAGCATGGATCTCAAGTTTCAATTATTTGAAGTAATCTACAGTGTTAGAAGTTACAGTATGTTCATATGCCAACACCACTTAAGCTGGCCATAGATGGGTCTTTTTTTTTTTTCATTCAGCCAGTGGGCTGAACGAAAAAAAAAAGAAGATTCTTCCATCCAAACAATGAAGTATACAGCAAAATCTTCCCAGACGAGACATTATATTCTGACAGCGGGACACTCCTCTGTCAGAATACACTGATCAGCAGCTGCAACTGCTGATCAAGCAAAGTTTTCCAACATTTCTGTTTGACAGAAGCTGATCTAATGATCAACTTATGTCGAACTGGGGTGGCCATGCATGGATTGAAATGAGGCAGTCCCTGCTGAACTGGCTGAATTTTGATACATCTTTAGTTAACGATTCAGCTTTATCAACAACCAAAACAGCCCTGTATTGATCAGCTACAGATATAGAATAAATGTCACTAGCTCTTAACTGTAACAATGTTACATCACATTTACTGGATTACTGTTAGTTTATTGATACAATGCTTCAAACAAATATAATATATATATAATCTGTATAGCACTATTGGAAGAGCAATAAACCCACTCTCCATTAAACGACATTGCTAAAGAATAAACTATACATTGTACTTTCCTCAAACAGTACTTTACCTTTATACTTTCTGGTGTTCTTATATGGGCATTGCTGTATATACCTATGTTAATAATATATTTTTTTTATTATGACTGTAAAATATTTTTATGATAAACCAAAATTGAAATAATGCAACATTACACAACAGAACAGTACACATTGTGAACTTACTCAAAATTCGTGAAAGCAGAAAAGACAAAAAAAAATTATTGTTAGAACTGCATAAACTTAAAAAATGACATGATGGTGTTATTATAGAGTCTAACATACTGTTACATTCTAGCCCTAAAACAATTTATTGTAGCTCTGGTGTACTACTGACTATGAGATAGCACTGTAAAAGCTTGTTGAACATCAACTCAAAGAACGGCCTTCAGATTTCAGTTTACTAAACTGGTGAAAACTGTAAGGACTAAGCACATTAACCAATGGCAATCAGTAATATGTTAACTTTTTTTTTTCAATGATCCACTTGACATGAGTTCTTCCACTTATTTATTGTCTGATGTACTACCACAGAGAATGGATATGCAGGCATTCTTTATTACCGGACACTAAAATTTATAATTTTCTGCATATTTACTACATTGGTTATGTGTGACCTATGCCAGCCTTCTTCAGCCAGGGTGTCGTGGCAAAATACCTAATATTTGCCCAAAATTGTCCAACATTTGTCAAACAGCCTGCCTTTTTGTGCTATACAAAGTAGGTTTTTATTGTGCAGCATTACAACCTTACCCACCATACAGGCCAGAGTCTGGCATCCTAACAATCGATGGCATCATGGATTGATAAGGAACACATCGGGCACCTAATCTGAATGCAAAAGCTTGTACCCATCTATGGATTGTAAAATCTTCTTTATTGAATAATTGAGATTAAAACAAGATGGTATAAACAGTGTTGACACGTTCCAGCTAGATACAACTATAAGCCGTTCACACAGGCCAAATGTCGGGCGGTTTCTAATGAACTGGCTGACATTCAGGCCCATGTGTACGGCAGCTGGTCCGATAGACTTCTAAGGAAGGGGCATGACTGAAAATATTAACAACAGAAATTTTTTTAACAATCAATAATGACTGTCCCTCCAGAAATAATGACCTACATATGGCGTTTTATATTAATCTGGAATCTGGAATTGCTCGTTGCCACAATACATCTGCTGTATTTACACTATTAGGACAATTAGGAATATTAGGAACAATTTGGACGTTCTACCAGCAAATCAGTATTTCCATTTTTCTAACCGAAATTCATTACATGTTTTCCTCTTAAAGTAAAACTAAAGGCAAAATGTTTATTTTAGTTTTGGACAGAGTGGATATGGATTAGAACAGCTGTCAGGTTTTTGCTGCTGTCTGTGCTCCGTAAGGGAGCTTAACCCTCTCTGTTTGTCATGTTTACCTTTATCATCGAAAGTGAAAGTAAAAGAAAATCCCACATTTTGGGCTGTCCCAAGAACAGGAACAGAGGGGGAATCTTCCAATGAGGATGCTAGTTCTGGTGACCCTGTCATCCAGGCATTCCTTCAGTTTAGGGGAATTCCCTCTCATCTCCTGTTTTGGTTATGGGACAGGAAGCAAATGGAAATCTCAGCTGTCAAGACAAATCCTGACGGAGTTAGAACGCAAAAGAATTTGCCTTTGATTCTACTTCAAGACCTCATGCACGGTGGCACCATTTACACTGCAAAACTGCCCTGAGTTCTGAAAACTGCAGTTACAGCACAATGCCGTCATGCTTGACCAATGGTAGTTCAAAGAGGATGCCTCCATTTAGTCACAAGTGCTATGGAAGGCTATGGAATATGACAATGTGACAGTTTTGACAGGCCTGCAATATTTATATGTCTCTACCTGGATCCACAATACTTTCCACCAGCCCACTGGAAGCACTGCGTAGCCGAGGCTCAGGACTCTGCAGATGCACTGCATCGTCTTCTTGTATGAGAGTTAAATCCTGCATGCTGAAACTTCGCAACTTCTCTGACAACACTCCTTGACCCTGAGAGAGAAGACACAGTGAGCAGCTACACTTACTATACCTACACCTTCATAATGTGCATAACATATCTGGCCATGACTAGAGAAAGAAGACACTAAATGAGCATATGACATGAAAACTTACCTGGAATTTTTTTTTAAATTTTATTAACTTTTTTGATCTTCTGTTATATGGGGTCACCTAGAAACTTAAATAAATATATGATCTCAACACAAAGGAAGTGAAATACACATTCCTTTTTTGTATTAACTGCTTTTCTTTAAACCCAAGGTGTGGAAAAAAAAGGAAATTCCCACCATCCAATCACCAAATTAAGTGGTCTACATTATACCAATGGCTGGTGTATGTGATCTCATAAAATTACGCTGGCAGGAAATGCTCAACATTATTAAAGGATAGAGATGAGTTTAGGCATGTTTGGACCCTAGTCCTCATCCACCTGAGTGAGCCTGCCAAGGAGCTGTCACTGTCACAATCATAAGTAAACGAGGTATCTCTTACCTTGCAGCCACACGTATGTGCGCCCCTTGTATAGGTTCGCTGTGGGCTCAGTACAGGTGACAGCTTCCTGGAGGGATCACTCAGGTAGGTTCGGATTAGGATTCAAATACACCTGAGCTCACCTTTTTTTTAAATAATCACTGTAAGTTTTCAACTATATATGTGGACCATTTTAGATCTCCCGCCTTCTTGAACTACACTGCCTGCCCTGCTTTTCTTTTAACCCAAGGTGTGCAAAAATAAAGTGAGCAAGGCATCTCTTGCCCTACAGCAGCATATATATACACCCCTCCTTGTATACGTGCCGCTGCAGGCCCAGTAAAGGTGGCAGCTTCCTGGTGGGCTTGCTAAGGTGAGTTCAGATTAGGATCCTAATATGTCTGAGCTCATCCCTATTAAAGAAATAAAAATGTCATCTTATTTCTTAGAACAGCAGAGAATCTGTGTCTTACTGAGCTACAGGAAGGAAGATAATATTGTTAAACCATGTTTACTGCATGACTGATCACAATTTTACTGACTGTAAAGAGCTTGTCAGAGGATATCTGATACACATGGAGCAAAATCCAACTACAGTATCCAAACCAGTTCTGCAGTGTCAGATAAAAGGGCAATTTTGAGGCTATACCAAGGTTAGAGAAGGGTAACATACAGCTAGACAGATGATTTATTTGCAGGAACATAACATGCTTATGTGCCATTACAACTTTCAGAATAGCATAATACTGACGTGAATGTATCATTACCTTGGTAGCAGCAGTGACAGCAGCATTAGCAGCAATGTTCAAGCCTCTTTTACCAAAACGCATCATAGTTTCATAGCTCTTGTCCCTCGCCTGAGCAATGTACTCATCAATTTCCTGTAAGGCCATAAAAACAGGCATTTAACATTTGACTTACGGCACTATAAATGCTAGCCCTTTCACCTATTATATCAGGATGTCTGCTATTTATTCATGAAAGTACTAGAAAGACTGGAAATGAAGACGGTCTTATTTCCAGGCACAGCAGTTTACAACTATTACCCACACTGATTTGCTAAACCACAATTCTGAATCTGATATTGCTATCAGAAGTTGGTATGGTGGCCCGTTCTCTTATGTTTTTTTGAAGAAGCCGTATGCATGAAAATGTGATATTTGTTTTTTAAAGCTAAAGTTTTATCTGCCTAAATTTTGCCTTCCCTGTTAAATCTATCCCTTCTTCATCATCAACATGCAGCTTACATTTTGAAATAAAATGTTTGTGTTTCCATTCCAAATGCTATGACAGGCGGGTGTTAGTTTGGAGTATGGGCATTTCTAGACAGACTGTATTTGAATGCAGACCTACCTGCGCAAGGTCCACATGTGATGCTGAGCTTCCTTTATTGAAATGACTGAAATCCAATGAATGATAGGGATAGGTCAGGACATGCTGTAGCTTATAATGCACACTGTGAGAAGCTCACAGTGTGAAGTGAATTTAGAGTAAGCATTGTCAGTATAGGGGAGGAGCCCATAAAACTATGGAAGACTGAAGGTATGGCTGGAGATCAGCTTTACCAACTTTATATTGTTAACTTAAAACAAGCTTTAAACAAGCAAGTCATTGATATTAAGACAGTGAAAAACATGGATAAACAGGGCTATCTATACCACGGGGCAAGGAATGCATTGTGTTATGTGGCCCCATCCTAGCAGCAATAAGTTCCTCACCTTTGGTAGCAGCATAAAACTCCCTGCTCCAATCAACACTGGGGACAGATGACAGGCATGCAAGTCCTGCATCATGGTACATTTCCCCAAATATGTAAGAATATACAATTAAAATAGCAATATTCAGCATTGCCAATGGACAACACCATGTCTTAAACATTAATGTGTGCAAAATATTGACACAAGGTGGCGTCACAACTGCGCACTCCTCTTTATATGCCCTACATGACCAAAGGCTTGTAAACACCTAAACATCACACCCATATGAGCTGTTAGACACTTAATTCCAAACCTAGGGAACACACACACCCCTTTGGGGCTTTTATAATCTTCAGGCTGGATTCACACCTTTTACAGGTGCGGCTCACAGCAGGAGTCCGGTGCGCCCCTTTTCTACATTTCAGAGATGAGTCAGGTTCGAATTTTTGTCTGAATGGAGATCTGAAACGCACAGGCGCACAGGACCCCTGTGCAACGCGCTCAGTGACTCCATTGAGAGCCGGTCACAATCTCCTGTCATGTGAATTGGATGCGAGGAAACCTGCATCCAATAAGTGTGAACCCAGCCTTAAGCATTGTACACACAATGTGATTGTTGGCCAACCAAGCATCTGATTTTTGTCTTAAGGGCGTGTGGCAGGATCTTGTCTTGCATACTAAAGGTACACAATTGTCGTGCAACAAATACGAACGTAGTGACATACTACAATGAATTTCAGCTCTTGAGCCCCACCCTTTGGGCCCCTTCTGCTAATTTCATGTTTGGTGAGCATTGATTCCAAGCATGCGTGTTTGTACTTTCGACTTTTGTGTGACGGATTTGTGTACTGACCAGACGAAAATCTGACGTCAAACCATTGTCCGCCGAAAATTTACTAGCCTGCCATGCAACATTTGTTGGCCGAAAGTTGGACAATTGTCAAAAGGAGCGTACTAACAGTAAGATTTTAGGACAACAGTCTGTCAACAGACAATTCCCTGCCAACAATCGTATTGTGTGTACGCGGCTTTACTCTTTTGAGAAAGCTTTCCTTAAGACTTTATAGTGTGTCTTTGGGAACTTAGAGACTTACCTTCTCCTTACTAGAAAGTGTTGGATGGACAAATTTCCTATACAGCACACTAGAGCCTTTAGTATAAGGTGATAGAAGCCAAATAACAAAAGCAATCTTTAACTCAAAATAAAAAGGAAACCTAAAAGAAAAGAAAGAAAGAAAGGCTAAAGTTAGCTACAGTAAGAACATGCTTTACAAAGGCACAAAAGTAAAAACCAAATAGAAAAAACAAACAGTTTGACACCAACAGCGTGAACTTGTCAAACAAAGAAATAATTCATTTTATTCCTTATACACTACCTCTATATATAGGTGGGCTCTACCGAAAGTAATGCAAAATTGGGTATAACTTTTTTATTAAATTACATAGGTCGTTTAAATGTCACATGCTGTTAGAGTAAGGCCGGCCATAGATGGTTCGAATCTCGGCCAGTTCAGCAGCAGGAACCAGCTGATATTTGTACCGTGTATGGGCAGGCTAAATGTACCAAGTTGATTCACATGGTACAACCAGCCTGCTAGATTTACTTGCGATTATCGCTAGCAGCTGCTAAAGCCACTAGCAATAATCACTGTCCTAATAATAATACAATGTCACGGCAGCATTGATTCCCCTGTCAGCACTGTCTGTGTTGATGGGGAAATTGTGCAAATTTGTTTCCTGAAACCCGTGGTTGCAGGAAAGCAATTCACACCGTCTATAGCCGGGCTAACTCTTTCCCTATAGTAACTCTTTTTCTTCTCTTTCCTTGCAGGTAAATAATGATTCCAAGCAGAAGCACGTGCCATCATTGAGTTCTTGACTAAGGAGGGGTGCAGGATGTCTGACATCCACAGAAGGCTACAGAATGTTTATAGAGATGACACCACTGACAAGAGCAGTGTGCACAGATGGAGGACCAAATTTAAGGATGGGGAAACCAGCATTGAGAGACCATCAACTGCGACCATTGACATGAATTATCAGCGATTTGTGAGCTCCTCCATCTCCTCATATTGTTGAAAAGGCTGTGGAAGGAGGTGTACATTCCTGCATATCTCTTGGGATTGTCCCCACATTAAGCCATTATAGGCGGAGGTCCAGAAACCTTATTGCCGCGGCCACTCGGCACCTGCTACAAGACGATCCTCTCCTGGTATTATTTCATGCTACCCACTTATCTGTGGATAAAAATTAAATGCTCCTTGATACCTCATCTCCTCATTACTGGTAACTGCCTTTGATACCGATATACTGGAAGTCCTTGAGGGTTCCTACAGTGAGAGATTGGCTCCTTCTGGTTCGAGAAATTCAGTTGACAAAGGAGTGGAGGTACCAATATGTCGTCAAGTACTCTGTTTTATGAGACTTGGGCGTTATGGATTGAGTTTACCACCTCTGACACATATAAACAGTTGATGATGTATTTTTTTGATCATAGTTGAGCAACTAGTATTCTTCAAAACCGATTCTTGCATAGCTTCATTGGGGAAGGACTGCTAAATTCCCCCACTTCCTTCTCCCCCTATTCTCCTTATCCTTTTTTCTAATTTCCCCCTTGATCCCCCCTCTCTTTTTTTAGAGGTGCTTGCACCCTATTAGGCGCTGGTACTGAGCCCTTACATTGGGGTCCTTTTTGTCTGTATTTTTGGTTTGCCCTGTGCAGTATTTTACTGGGATAATTTACACTATATTACCCTGGGTTTGCTGGGATGTTTGATTTTGTTGGGGTAATATGCTGGTAAGCTGTATACTTTCTTATGTAACTGGATGCCTATCGGAGTTTCATGATTTTACGTATCATGTTTTTTCTAATGCCTACAAATAAAGATTTTTTTAAAAATAAATAAATTGTAAGCTAGCACAATGGGACTGTGGTCACCGTGCTATGCAGAAAATGGTGGAAAACTTAGGGTAATGGAAAATGTGTGCAAAGTGGGTACCTTGGCAGTTGACACCATATTTGAGGGGCAGAAGGGTGAAAATCTGCTTTCATTTGCTGGAAGCGTTTGATGCCAATGAAGACAAGTTTTTTGCTAATCTGGAAATAGGGGATAAAACATGGGCATATCTTCATAATCTGGAAACAAAAAAATCACTCCATGGAATAGCATCACAACTCTTCCCTAAGGTCTAAGAAGATCAGGAGCCAGCGATAAGCAAAGAAAGTCATGGTGACTGTTTTTTGGGATGACAGGACGTCATTTTCCTTGATATTCTGGAACGTGGCTGTACCGTGTCCAGGAAGCGGTACGTTGAGACACTTAGAAGCTTAGAGAAGCCATTAGGAGGAAGAGACAGAACAAGAATCTGAAAACGACCCACATTCAACATGACAATGTGCAACCACACACATCTTTGGCAACAAATCAGGCGATAAGAAGAAAATTCGACTGGTTAGTGGTTCCCCATCCACTGTACAGCACAGCCCTCCCACGTTCATTGGTTCGGTCAGTCTTTCACTTTGATGAAAGTGGTTCTTGAAAAAATGGGGACAACAGTGCACACATTAATTTTTTCAAAGAGGATTTAAGAGTGGGGTTCAATGATGCAAATTAATCGCTTGTGATGGAGACTATGTTGAGTAGTACCTTTGTATTGATGAAGAGTTACTCTAACAATATGTAAAATTTGAATGCCCTATGTAAGTCAATAAAAAAAGTTATGCCCACTTTTACATTACTTTTGTTACAGCCCTCATATATATATAGATAGAGATATATCTATATATAGATATATCTATATCTATATATAGATATAGATATATATATTACCTTGATATACATATACTGTAAAAGATAGTGTGCTGGTCCACTAAATAAAACTCTGGAATATTTCTAGGTGTGTTAAACAAAAAGTGGTAAAGTTTCTCTAAAACCAAGAACAAAAAATGTAATATATTGCAACTTAAAAGCCCTTATTGTGGTGACTGAATTTGTTTTTTTTTTCTCAGGCTTTTTTCCTTTCGTCTGGAGATCCTGCCAGTAACACACTTTCAGTCCTAGGGTGATAACACTCATCTTTGAAGGACCAGTATTATGACGCTAAGCTGCCCACTCCTGATCTGGACTAGAGAGGTTCTGTGCACTCTGCAGTATCTAAAAAAGTCTTAATATCCTTGCCCAAGTTACCTCTATAGGCTACAAAACACTTCCCCCACTGTTATTCACATGATGAGAGTAGGGGTAGGGAAGGATTCTGTAGTTCACAGAGATAACCTAGTCATTGATGTGAAGACTGTTTGAGATAAGACTGCAGAAAGCACAGGACAGCACTGCATTTCTGGCAGGATTAACAGGTATGTTTTACTCATTGATAAAACTCTTTAAATTATATATTTTTCAAAGATCAAAGGGAGCAAATAAGTGAACATCACTGTTAAAGTAAATATAAAGGCTTCAGATTTTTTTTACCTTAATACATTCTCTGCATTAAGGTAAAAAACTTTTTATGTGCAACTCTGTTACCTTACCAACCACCAAAATACTTCCCTAAGCCCAATCTCGATCTGAGAGGAGCGGTGCTGCTCTCTCCCTCCTCACTGGAATGTTGGTCATTGGCCCTTGCTGCTGTAAATCAAATCAAGTAAAGAGCAATCGGGGGGGGGGGGGGGGGGCGGGACTGAGCCCTGCTGTGTGTGTCAATAGATACACAGAGCGCAGCTCAGGATCAAGCCCACAGGTGTGCTACAATAGTAAGTGGCTTTCTATGGTGGTACACAGGGAAGAGGAGGAGCCCAGAGCATCGGCGGAGGACCCCATAAGAAAAGGGTTGGAGCTGCTCTGTGCAAAACCAAGCAAAAACTACCGTACACATTTCCTCATTGCTCAGTAGTGTTTAATATGGTTCCTAAATGACGGAGATATTAGTGCAAAGTTTAAGGTGAACATAAGGCCTCATTACCATGTGATAAGTGCCAGCTGTAGCAAGAACCCATCGTATTCCCACAGCAGGATTTACAAGTGGATGCAGATATACGTATTTACATTTATTTTTGGCTAAGAACAATGTAGCAAGTACAGAAAATATCTGTTTATCTTGCCAAAAACTCAATGCCCCTGAAAAGGCAGCATAATCAATATTATCCCACTCTCTTGTAAACTACTAGTCTCATCTAACCACCATGTAATAGAGATGAACAAAGACAGGCATGTTTGGAGTCCAGTATGTGTGGCTTCCATAGATACCTTGGAGAAGTAACTGTAGGACTAAAGGGATAAGAAGTGTGTTATCCACAGCATTTCCAGGTGAAAACAAAAAGGGAAATAGGCTGAAGAAAAAAAAAACCAATGCAGCCGCCACATATAAGGACTAAGGAAAGTTGCAATGCATTACATTTTTTAGATTTAGACACACTTTAAAGAATAATATAAAATACAGTTGCTTAACAGGCTTTTCTTGTAATTGAGAGTTCATAAAATAGACAGTTCCAGTTTAATCTATGATTTTTTTGAAGATGACAAAAAAAAAATGAAAACATGGCCTGAATTAGGGCATTCTGTACACTGCTAGTGCACAAAACTCCCCAGAAATATCACTTCTGCTTATGTGATTGGCTCATTGCTGTTCTCAGCAGTTGTTCTCCTATTACAACACTAGAAGCAAACATGTGACTACAGCAGGACAACCCTCCCACTCAGTACTGAGGAAACAGAAAGTGAGTGGAATCCCTTGTAAATTACCAGCAGAGGATATACAAAATGAATGGCTCTGTTTTAAGTGGCCTTGAACTCCAAACTGTGAAGATTTGCTATCTTTTAGGGAACATTTGGAGATGTTAATTCTGTCTAAACAGTACCCTCAAAAGGGTCTAGGCACTTCTGTGCATACACCCTCATGTGCAATATGTATAACTGCAGTGAGAGATCTAAGGCAGTGAAACACTGCAGCACAGCCAGCTCAAAACCATAAAGCACAAAATGTTTGCGCTCTCCCTGTCAACGCCGGCTCCAGACAAAGGCACTGTCTCTTTAAGCAGCAACAAAACACATGGCAAGCCCACACAGTACTGTATCAAAAGAAGCTCACCACACTAGCAAGTAAAATGCCACCACCATTTCATAGTTCCCTGAAGACGTCCAATGGGACGAAACACGTAGAGTGGAGTCTTAGTGCTAATGTCACGCCTTTGCTCTTGGATGCCAAGCAGCAGCTTTTTATTGATGGCATATTTTTGGGTGATCAATGATTTTATGCAAGTACCTAAGCAATACTAATAAATACTACACTATGGTGGGATTTTACTTGCTTGTGTGGTGAGCTTCTTTTAATAGAGTACTTTGCAAGCTTGCCATGTTTCTTGTTGCATCTTAAAGAGACTGTGCTTTTGCCTTGAGCCAATGATGACAGGGAGAGAGCAAACATCCTGGGCTTTATGATTTTGAGCCGCCGGTGCTGCAGTGTTTGCGGTATATTTTTCTGGTGAGTTTGTTTTTTTCACTTAGAGGTGTGGTGTGGTTTTTCAATGGAAGATTTCATGATCAAGTCGACACAGATGGAGATACACCGATTACTCTATTATGAACTTTCTTTTACGTTATATTATACATATTTATATTCTTATTTATGGCTGTTATTGCTTTGTTCAATTCTTGTTTTTCACATTGTTTCACAATTCTCGAAATTCTATGGCGCTGCACACCTTCTTTTAATGTATCTGTTAGGCTTTTGTGTATTAACCTGCTGATTTGCTAGACGCCTTCCCCATAGGTGCTGACAACTTTATATACAGTATTTTGCTCTATTAAATGCAGAAGAGTGGGGCCTAATGCCGAATTGCATGATCTGGCTGCCCTACTGATGAACAAGGATGACAGTGGGAGAAGCTTCTGCAAAGATGCCACTGGCCACTGTGGATCAGCAAAGGGAGAGTGTGGAGCTATTAACACTGGAGCCAGAAAATGCAAAGGTAAGTTTACCATAATGTAAATGTATGCTGTTCCCACCAAAACTCTTCACATTTTCACTTAAAGTGCTACTAAACCCAGGACCCTGCATTGGCTATATCTGGTCTTCCATAGTACACAGAGCATGGAAATGCAATTATTTTAGTAAATATAAACTGCAAAATACCTTTTCTCATCAGCAGTATATAGCAGTCTTGTGACTTCTATTAGTGACTGGTTAAAGCTTGTAGCAGAGTTTTCATTTTAGTCTGACTGTCCTATGAGGCTGCAGGACCCCTGATCCTCTGTCTGAACAGTGCTGATTGGCCCGTGCCGATCACATGAACCCTCCGAAGATAAAAAAAAAACTCTCTAGCAATACAAACCATACTGAGCATGTGCAGAGTGTACCCAAGGCTCTGTACTATCAGGAGATAGATTGGGGACAGTAAAAAAAGGGGAAGATCAGAGAAGACAAGATCAAACAGCCTTTTTTACACAATGCAGAGGATTAACCCCTTAGGTTCCGTGGTGAGTATAACAAGTATTCTTTACTGCATTTACAGACTGATTTTACTGTTGTGGGTTTGGTAACACTTTAGGGATGAGGGACATACACTCTTTCTGCCCTCCCTCAATGCAATGTCAAAACTGACACACAGGACAAAGGAATACTCAGCAGCAGACATATATCAATACGTCCTATTATTCCCAAGAGCCCAAATGCGATCCTTGTGAAACAATATAAGTGGCGCTAAATACCAGTGATAGACCATACAACACTCGAAAGTGATCTAGTACATCTATCTACAACAGGAAATTGGAATAGATAACGTGAGTAAATCTATATCATAGAAAAACTATTCAATATAAAATTAACAGTGAAAGTGTGCCATACACAAGGCAATTTCAATGACACATAAACAAAAGTGAGATCAAGTGGTAAAGTCCATAAAGTCCATAGATAGACCACCGTGCAAAAGATGTGATGAATCTGGAAACGGTCCACCAATTCACTTAGTGTCAGTGACTCCACTTCCCTTAAAATCAGCACTCACCGACTCAAAATGCCTCACACTCTCGTGTTTTGGCAGCAAAGCATAGATGTAAAGCGCATCAGCTGGGGGCGTAGGCTCCGAATTCCTTGTTAATCCCAGTGTCACCATGCAACTCAGAGGTCCATATTTGCTGGAAAAGTCACCCAACTGTGAAACAAGTCATATATATTTTAATAGAAAGGAGCTCTCATTTATTTTTGCATAGTCCTTACTGCATTACATCAGCAGAACAAATGCAGGAAGTGATGTGTGCACATGGGCCAGAAGCAAATGTGTGGTGATGCCATCACCACACATTTGCTTCTGGCCCATGTGCACACATCACTTCCTGCATTTGTTCTGCTGATGTAATGCAGTAAGGACTATGCAAAAATAAATGAGAGCTCCTTTCTATTAAAATATATATGACTTGTTTCACAGTTGGGTGACTTTTCCAGCAAATATGGACCTCTGAGTTGCATGGTGACACTGGGATTAACAAGGAATTCGGAGCCTACGCCCCCAGCTGATGCGCTTTACATCTATGCTTTGCTGCCAAAACACGAGAGTGTGAGGCATTTTGAGTCGGTGAGTGCTGATTTTAAGGGGAGTGGAGTCACTGACACTAAGTGAATTGGTGGACCGTTTCCAGATTCATCACATCTTTTGCACGGTGGTCTATCTATGGACTTTATGGACTTTACCACTTGATCTCACTTTTGTTTATGTGTCATTGAAATTGCCTTGTGTATGGCACACTTTCACTGTTAATTTTATATTGAATAGTTTTTCTATGATATAGATTTACTCACGTTATCTATTCCAATTTCCTGTTGTAGATAGATGTACTAGATCACTTTCGAGTGTTGTATGGTCTATCACTGGTATTTAGCGCCACTTATATTGTTTCACAAGGATCGCATTTGGGCTCTTGGGAATAATAGGACGTATTGCACTGTTTATTTAATAAGTGGCAGCTTTGGATTCACTTCATTAACTTCTCACACATTTAAGTTTCACACATTTGTTTCACACACTTTGTGCTTTAATTTTTCCACATCTTTCATAGGGGGGCTAACACCCCTTTTTTGGCATTGAGCGCAGTGGTGAGAACTCAGGAAGGGCGTGTTGTTTTGAGTTTTCATTTTTTTGATACAGACATATATCAACCATCATGTACTGTATGTTTCATATTAGCAAAAAGTCCTAGACCCAAAATCTCAGTAATATGCCCCATATACTGTATGGTTCCACCTTTCTCTTATGGCACAGTTTAATGCCCTATCCCTCTGAAATAATGGTAATGGTACTCATACATCTGATCATTGATTATAGGAAAAAAATGATTCCTGTAATACTGTTCCTCGTGACTAGGCAATAAAGACGCAGCAGCAGACTAAAGATGTTATCCTGCTTTCTCCTCCTGTAACCATGTTCATTGTTAGGCTGATAAGAACTGTGCAAAGCAATAGAGCCTAGCGCAAGTGCTGCTATGCAAGGCACCTTCTGTGCAACAAAAAGCTGATGGCAAAGCAAATTCATGTACATATAATATCTGTATTTTAAAATACAAAAACTAATTTTTAATTAATATATATCTGAATTGAATGGTGTTTTATTAATGTATAACTTGAGCTCCGAGTTACAGCAATATTAAGACTTTTTTAAATTATTCCCCACTCTATGCTGTGTAAGACACTTTTCCTTATCCCAGCTGCTGCATAAAAAAAAAACCTTAGTACACAACAGAACAATAAACTATAACATACAGTATGTAATAATGTATTGTTCTAAAATAAAATGTTACTGTATATACTCAAGTATAAGCCGACCCGAATATAAGCCAAGTCACCTAATTTTACCACAAAAAACTGGGAAAACGTATTGACCCGAGTATAAGACGAGGGTGAGAAATGCGCAGCTACTGTAAGTGGAAAAGAGGGTCAACAATGCCCATTTGCAGCCTCACTGTGCCCATTTGCATGTCTCACTGTGCCCTTTTGTATGCCTCACTGTGCCCATTTGCAGCCATAGGTCCCCCGAACTTTGGTAATTAAGGGTTCATAGATGCCCCCTAGCTGCAGCCAAAATTTGGGGTCTCTGGACCCAAAGGGTCCCAAAATGACATTGCTGCAGATGGACACAGTTGACCGAATTTGGGGCCCCGTATCTCGGGGCCACTTGGTACTAGGAACCCTGCTAGATCCACTGGATTTGCACACCAAATTTGGGGTTTCTAGCACCAAGTGGCCCTGAGATACAGGGCCCCAAATTCGGTTTGGAAAATGTCATTCTCTGCTGCAGAAAAGTGCTTGACTCGAGTATAAGCCGATGAGGGCACTTTCAGCACAAAAAAATGTGCTGAAAAACTCGGCTTATACTCGAGTATATATGGTACTTTTTTTTTTTTTAGTTAAAATAAAAAACGTTAAACCTAACTGCTCTGTGCAACGACATTGCATAGAGTGTTCCCTTACCTCCATTTTGGCGATCCCCTGCAGGCGCTGTCTGCTGCTCCTTCCTGAGGGTGCCCCCTCAGTAAGCTGTGTGCTAAGGGGCACACTTGCGTGCTCACTCCTAAACCAAGCTGTGCGCAATCCACAGACCACGTCCCCTCTTCCTCCTTACTCCCCTTTAGCCTATGGCTCCCACTACTCTCAGTGTCTCTTGTGAGACCAGGAAAGGGGAGCAGCACTGCTGCAGGTGGGATAATGCTGTGTTACTGGAGGAGTAAGATATGTGTTTAGGGGGATCTGGGGGGAACCCAACAAGTATTGGGGCGTTTGCAGGGAATGCATTAAGGTAAAAAAAAGTTCTGAGTTTAGAACGACTTTAAGTGTGACTAAATGTCAGGATTTATCAAATGTGGCAATTCCTTTAAGTTACATAAGCCCAATGCATAGTTTGGGATCATTCCCGTTAATGCTTTAAACGCTGAAACTTATTTTACAGTATAAAGATAGATTCTTCAAGCCTGTCAAGGGCAAACCTAATTTTACCAATATGAATGCTATAAAATGCAGCTTCAAAGTGCTAAAAATCACATTAATGCTGTAACAATAGTGCTGGTTATGGCTGACTGCAGCACTGTACAGGTCTCACACCCTGCACAAGTGAAAAGCCAGTCATCACCTTTTGGTGTAATACGCAGGTTCATGCCTGGACTGACATCAATGCTGTAGCTATTTAAAGACTGCCTGTGATAATCTCAAGAGGAAAATAAAAGTATTTAAAAAACAATTTCTTTTACACATACAGTATATTGTTTGTGTGTACATATACACACACACACAGTATATATATACATACAGTATTTGTCAATATTGTCTGGAAAAATAATGCACTTCTCTAACTTCCAACAGTATATTTGTCTGCCGAGATAATGTATCTAATTGATTTGCTTAATTCCAATAAAATACAATAATAGAAAACTTGGAAGGTTGAATGGAAGCCACTTAGTTGACCTGACAGAGTGGCTTTGTGCTAAGAAATGATCCATCATAAATACTGTAATAATAAACACAGTATTACTTGTACATGCATTTATTGATCTGATAATCTATTAATATTTACTAAGCATTAAGGTACTTACCAAGAAAGGATAATATCAGTTAAAGTTTCTGCAGTTGTGAAAAAGGCAAATACAATCCAATACATCATCCATTTTACCTGTAAAACATACATTATCGGTCAGTTCCCAGATATAAATAATTCACATTTCCATGAGATTCATATATATATATATATTTTTATTTCATAGTAGTAAAGACTGCTTGGCTCCTCTCACTTTCCTCGAACTGAATGTTGTGCACCGATTCTGTGATTACAGGAGGTAAATGTAAAAAATACAATATATCATTGTTTTAAATGCAAATGTATTTGAAATAGATGGGGTCTTGTATGTCTGCATACACGTATACTTTAAAGCAAACCTGTCATATAAAAAAAATTCTCTTTGATGCTTACATTTACCATTAAGATGCTCTTACAACTCTGTAGACCAAAGACCAAATAACATAGATACCTCTCAAATACCCCAATCTGTTATCCCAGCTGACAGGTGTTTGGCAGGTGCTGGTAGAGTTGAATACTTGCTAGTCAGACACATCGAGGACTACAACAAAATGGCGCCCGTCCACACACTGCCATGGCATATAGTGAGCTCCTCTTAGTAAAAAAAAATGGCTTCAGCTTGGCTTGGTTTCCTACCCATGTGAAAACCTCCTTTAGCGTGTTTTGAACAGTAGGGGATTAAATGTAGAGGCCTCTACGATTAAGCCCCTACTGGGCAAAACATGTTAGAGAGGGTTCTCCCATGGGTAGGAGACCAAGCTGAAGCCATTTTTTTATTAAGATGAGCTCACTATATGCCGTGGCAGTGCGCGGACGGGCGCCATTTTGTTGTAGCTCTCACAACTCTTCGGTAATTCTGAGAGCTGTTTCCCCAAAATGCAGCGCTTGGGCTCTGAGCGGCCAATTGGCAGGTCTCAGCACTGTTGTGCGATTGCTGGTATCAATGCAGGAGCAGCAGTGGACTTCGGAGTGGCAAGCCCTCAGACCAGGTAGACTGGTCATTTTTTTATTTAGACAGGTTTGCTTTAAGGAGCTACTGAAGTACTACCATAATATAAATATATGGTACATTGTAGATTGGTTTGTTTTACTCCTATATCATATTTTTTCTACAATACATGGGGGAATTAGTAATCCCTTTAGTGTTAAAGCCTGAAAAATAACTCTTTAAATATAATGCAAAAATATGTTAGGTATGTGAAACGCTTTATCTGGGCTTTTTTTTTCTATTCGTGCCTGTAACAGGTGTATAGGTATAATATTTCAAACCTTCAAGACATATTGCCATATATAAAATTACAGTAAATCATGCCAATATAAGCAAATAAAAATACAGAAAAAAACAGCATGCTACCTCCTACCAGAACTAACCTGTCTGTTACCCCAGCCACATGGGCTGCTATCTTTTAGTAAGGGAGAAGTTAGCATGGACGATTCGGCCAAATACCGAAAGTTTCACTCCCAAAGCACTGGCACCCAATGCTAACAGATTTTTCAGACATCCTGGTGCCCAGGAGGGTCCATGGGGGGCAAGTAGGTGATTGCCCCTTCCTTGGTGAACTGCTCAACTAACCAGTTTACTTGGGTCAGGGTAAGCAGGTAAGTGTACATAAAACACCTACTTGTTTATTAATCCTTTATTCATTTTTATTTACTAATATTTACTTTTCAGGTTCTAGCAATGTCCAAAGGTGTCATGTGGCATCTTATCTGGTAGAGCTCAGTATAAAGTGGGAGTCTAATTGAATCCTAACCTCTCACCTCCATTCTAAGCCCTATTCTAACTACCATATAAAGCATGTCCAAAGTCCGGCCCATGTTCCAGTTTCATACGGTCCCACTGGTAATTTATATATATATCTTTTGTTGGCCCCCAACGAATCAGATTACATACAGGAGAATCTCCTGTTTACCTGGCGGCCTTTGTAATAGGAAGTCCTGTCTCCTGGGCTGGCACTGGACGACTGTTCTGTCTATCATAGGAGGTGGGACTTTGTTTTAAAGAGGCCGCAGAGTAAACAGGAGATTCTCCTGTATGTAATCTGTTGGTGCTCGTCCCACCCCCTCCGAGGCTGCAGATGGGCATCGATCAGGCTACACTGATGGCAATGGTGAGGCTGCATTCAGAGGCTGCATTCATGGCAATGGTGAGGCTGCATTCATGGCAATGGTGAGGCTGCATTCATGGCAATGGTAAGGCAGCATTCATGGCAATGGTAAGGCAGCATTCATGGCAATGGTAAGGCAGCATTCATGGCAATGGTAAGGCTGCATTCAGAGGCTGCATTCATGGCAATAGTAATGCTGCATTCATGGCAATGGTAAGGCTGCATTCATGGCAATGGTAAGGCTGCATTCATGGCAATGGTAAGGCTGCATTCATGGCAATGGTGAGGCTGCAGATGGGCACAGACCCTTATTTTGCTTCACAGTTCTTTATTTAAAATTTAAGTTTTTTCCTGAAACTTCCCTCATGCGCACCGCGGCGGTTTCCGTGTCTCTGTGATCGGAGAATGCTTTTGGAAACAAAGCATTTCTCCGTTCTGCCTAGTGACAGCACAGTGATCTACTGCTCTCTGTCATCCAGAGCAGTGATCACTGTCCTGTGTGTTCAAGCCCAGCCCCTTCACAGTTAGAATTACTCCCTAGAAGTTCCCCACTTCGTGAAATATTATAGGGCGGCTCAACTGGTACAACTTTACCAAATTTTTTCTACAACATACCAGACTGGGTTTCGGTTGGAAGCACAAGCCAGTCCCTCACTACCAATAGACCTCCTGCTGTGGCTCCCGACAGGAGAACGTCAGGCCATATTGTGCCCTTCCTTATCCCACTCCCTGCGTCTGTGGGACACGGTGAACAAAATACACCCATTGAAATCTTCTCATTCTCCTGTAGCCCCTATACTCAATAACCCACACTTTCCTCCAGGACAAAATCCCCAGCAATTCACGTGGTGGGTTAACAAAAGCCTTTATAGCAGTGGTTCTCAACTCCAGTCCTCAGGACCCACCAACAGGCCAGGTTTACAAGATAGCTGAAATACATCACAGGTGATATCACTTGCTGCTCAGTGATTGCAGTATTCTAGTCTGCAACTACCCATGGTAATACTTAAAATCTGGCCTGTTGGTGGGTCCCGAGGACTGGAGTTGAGAACCACTGCTTTATAGGATAGCAAACTTCATAGACCACAAAGGGATCAGGCAACAGGCTTATTTTCGAGAGACATTACAGATGCCACAGACGGAATCTTTCCGTCTACATCAAAACTTCCTCAAATCCCTAGCTACTGATCTGATAGTAATAACTACTAGGACTTTGTTTGAAAATAAATGCTTACGCAGAACTGAGTCACGGGGAGGGATCTCTGAGCTCAATGCCCTCTTCAATACCCAACAGACCAAACCTTCATACCAAATAGCATGGGAATCTGATTTAGGTGAGACTATAGAGGAGGAGATATGGGGGAAATGGTCGACCATGGTGCATAAGGGAATACTCAATACTTCCCTGGTGGAGGGAAACTACAAGGTGTTGTCCAGGTGGTACCTTGTCCCGGCGAGGCTGGCGAGGATGTACCCCGGAACTTCACCCCTTTGCTTTAGAGGATGCGGGCAGGAGGGTACCATGATACATGTTTGGTGGTCCTGTCCCAAGATCCAGCGCTTCTGGATCAGAGTATTCACCTTGGCCTACTCAGTGACAGGACAAAATCTACCTAAAAATCCCAAGACGGCACTATTTGCAGACTTGCCGGACGGGACCCCTAGACATCTCCAAACTCTCATCCTTCTTTATTTTTTCAGGAGCTAAAATCACAATAGCACGAGCATGGAAAACTCCAGTGGTCAACCTTGCACTGGTAAAGAATAAAATATCTTGGATCATGGTCAACGAAAAATTGGCCAGTATCCTTAAAGACAGACAGGCCAGATTTGACAGGGTGTGGTCCCCCTGGATCAAATACCTCCAAGCCCCATAGTCTCAATAACTGTATGGTGGGGGACCCAGGCCGAGGGAAACGGCTTCTTCTTTGGATTCTGGACCTTTATCTTTTTTCTCTTCCTCTCCTTCCCATCCTCCTCCTTCTTCTTAACCTTACTTTAAATCACTTATTTTCTCCCCTCCCTTTTTTCTCTTTCTATGTTTAAAAGACTCTACTTATGGATACAAGTGGGGAGCTATGGAGCCTCTCTTTCCTTGGCTCCGATGGAGGAACAAGGTAAACTAACTTTAAAGGCCTAACCTCCTTTGGCGCCAAGGGCCCTGATACTGAGATATACTAAAAGGTACTAAAACTTGATTTAATATTACCAAGAAGTTAGGAGTACTCCGCTTACGGGGCAAATTTATCTTCTTTATCTTTTCTATTTTTTAGTTCTATTTTTATTTTTATTTTTCATTTTGATAAACACTGATATATGGAACTTATATGATATGTTATTCTAGACCCTTTAAGGATAGGTCTACATTAGTGTCCTTATGTTTACAGAACGTACTAATACTCACCTGTTACCCCCCCTTTCCCCCCCTTTTTTCCTTTTTTCTTCGTGTTCTGTACAACACTTTTGTGTCATTTGACAGAAAATATGATTGCTGACTGATTGTTCATGCCATTTTGTATAATTTGCAAAATTTTTAATAAAGAAAATTGAAAAGAATTACTCCCTAGGACACACTTAACCCCTTCACCGCCACCTACTGGATAACCCCTTCACTGCCAGTGTCATTTACACAGTAATCAATGCATTTTTATAGCACCGATTGCTGTATAAATGACAATGGTCCCAAAAATGTGTCAAAAATGTCTGATGTGTCCGCCATAATGTCACAGTCCCAATAAAAATCGCAGATCGCCGCCATTACTAATAAAAAAACTGAAAAATAAAAATGCCATAAAACTATCCCCTATTTTGTAGACGCTATAACTTTTGCGCAAACCAATCAATATACGCTTATTGTGATTTTTTTTTACCAAAAATATGTAGAAGTATACATATCGGCCTAAACTGAGGAAAAAAAATACTGGTAGTTATTTTATATAATTTTGGGGGATATTTATTATAGCAAAAAGTAAAAAATAATGCGTTTTTTTTTTAAATTGTCGCTCTTTTTTTGTTTATAGCACAAAAAATAAAAACCGCAGAGGTGATCAAATACCACCAAAAGAAAGCTCTATTTGTGGGAAATAGAGGACATCAATTTTGTTTGGGTGCAACGTCGCACGACCGCGGAATTGTCAGTTAAATTGACGCAGTGCCGAATCGCAAAAAGTGCTCTGGTCAGGAAGGGAGTAAAATCCTCCGGTACTGAAGTGGTTAATTGTTCAAAGAATGTCAGGCAAAATGGTCGGCCCTCACACATGTTCACTTCATCAAATCCGGTCCTCTTTAAAAAAAAGTTTGGACACCCATGTTGTAAATGAAATATGTCTAGACCTATACTGAGGGCGCTTCGGTCCGGTCACATGATCTCTTCAGCGCCGGCTTCAGTGAAAAAGAAAGATTGCCAACAACAGCTGCAGAGCCCGGGCAAAGACGTCAACCGTAGGCTTACTACGGGGCATCTGTTGGCTGTCCCTCCTCTTCACTGAAGCCGACATTGGGATCCGATCATGTGACCGGAGCGCCTTCAGAATAGGTAAGTATACACATTTTTCCTTAACAGGGTAGTTAGAATAGGCGTAGAACAGGAGTGGGAGCAGGTTTCAGAATAGTTCGTCTTTAACTGGACTTCGACTTTAAGCATCAATGAAGCTCCCATCATTGGCACATTTTTATGTGCCCAAGAAACTCTGGGGAAGGAATATAAGGTATAACTCCATATATGGGCAGTGATGTCACAAGGAACTCCTTCCCCCGAAGTTCTCTAGGCACTTAAAAGAGAAGTATGGGTTTTATTTTTATTTCCCCATCATACTTACCTAGGTGGATGCAGCATCTGTCCCCCAGCGCTTCTACACTGAGAACCGAGGCATCGAACATCGCCGATGGCTCGGTTCTCACAGCTCCCAGAGTGGAGAGCTGCTGCCTGTCAGTCAGCAGCTCTCCGCTCTGCCCCCCCCCCCCCCCCGGGCGCGCTCGCTCAACGGATCACTGAGCTGTTGAGGGGCGGGGAGCGGCCATCTCAGTCTCTCATTGGCTTGCTGAGAGGCTGAGACAGGCATCAGTCCAGGCAACTGGCGAATCCAGACTTCATTGTCATGATGACGCGGTGCCTAGATTGATTCCGGTGACATCAGTAGAGAGCAAACGTCAGACCGCTCCCTGCTGAAAATGGGTCACAGGAGTGCAAAATGAATTGCACTTCTGTGAGCCATAGGAGAAGTCCAGGCAAACGAGCCCAGGCTGTACTTTAAAACTCCTTTAAAACAATGCCAGTGGTGGGAACTCCCTAATGCTCAAACTGAATTTAAGGGCCTGATGGCTCTATCCACACAAGAAAAAAAGCTGCTGTTGTTTTCTGGTTTTAGAACGCAGGGCACTATTTCTTATGCACTGTAGCTTAGCTGAGGTGTGTAGAAACAGATGGAGAACAGAGACTTCAGCACAGCTCCAGTTCATTTTGTAAAAAATGCGTAGTGTGTATGTATTAAGTAAGCTTTAACTGCTTAGCCACATAGGCAGAAAGGAAGTACTGTAAATGGTACATAAGCTTTCTCACCTTGCCATAACCCCCTTCTGGACAACCCCCCACCAAAAGTTGAAGTGCTGGTATCAGTATAACAGGGGGGCTGATCACTTGCCATTCTCTTTCTTTGGGAATACCAGCCAGCACGCCAAACCAATCAGCTTCCAGGTTTTTTTCCTCAAAGCTTAATTGAACAAGCTGAAGTTTGAAGCTGATTGGCTTCCATGCACAGCTGCACCGGATTTTGCACCTTCCAGTTTTAGTAAATCAACCTCACTGTTGTTTATCGTTTATGATTTTAAAAAAATTTCAATTTACTTCTCCTGGTGCAGAAAATGTGTATATCACCACGGAGAGCCCTTCCGGCAAATTGTTGACAGGTTACTGCAATTGCCTGGTCCACATCCATCCTATTTTAAAAAGGATGTATGTGACTGTGGAACACAGGGAACAAGTTGGCAATTTCACTTGTCAACAAATGAATAAGGTTGAATTTCCCAGTGAATTATTTATATATATACACACACACACACACACACACACACATATATATATATATATATACACACACACACACACACACACACACACACAGTACCTCACAAAAGTGAGTACACCCCTCACATTTTTGTAAATATTTAACAATATCTTTTCATGTGACAACACTGAAGAAATGACACTTTGCTACAATGTAAAGTAGTGAGTGTACAGCTTGTATAACAGTGTACATTTCCTGTCCCCTCAAAAAAACTCAACACACGGCCATTAATGCCTAAACCGCTGGCAACAAAAGTGGGTACACCCCTAAGTGAAAATGTCCAAATTGGGCCCAATTAGCCATTTTCCCTCCCCGGTGTCATGTGACTTGTTAGTATTACAAGGTCTCAGGTGTGAATGGGGAGCAGGTGTGTTAAATTTGGTGTTATCGCTCACACTCTCTCATACTAGTCACCGGAAGTTCAACATGGCACCTCATGGTAAAGAACTCTCTGAGGATCTGAAAAAAAGAGTTCTTGCTCTACATAAAGATGGCCTCGGCGAAGACCCTGAAACTGAGCTGCAGCACGGTGGCCAAGACCATACAGCGGTTTAACAGGACAGGTTCCACTCAGAACAGGCCTCGCCATGGTCGACCAAAGAAGTTGAGTGCACATGCTCAGCGTCATATCCAGAGGTTGTCTTTGGGAAATAGACGTATGAGTGCTGCCAGCATTGCTGCAGAGGTTGAAGGGGTGGGGGGCCAGCCTGTCAGTGCTCAGAACATAAGCCGCATCAAATTAGTCTGCATGGCTGTCATCCCAGAAGGAAGCCTCTTCTAAAGATGATGCACAAGAAAGCCCACAAACAGTTTGCTGAAGACAAGCAGACTAAGAACATGGATTACTGGAACCATGTCCTGTGGTCTGATGAGACCAAGATAAACTTATTTGGTTCAGATGGTGTCAAGTGTGTGTGGCGGCAACCAGTTGAGGAGTAAAAAGACAAGTGTCTTGCCTACAGTCAAGCATGGTGGTGGGAGTGTCATGGTCTGGGGAGCTGCAGGAGTGCTGCCGGCACTGGGGAGCTACAGTTCATTGAGGGAACCATGAATGCCAACATGTACTGTGACATACTGAAGCAGAGCATGATCCCCTCCGTTCAGAGACTGGGCTGCAGGGCAGTATTCCAACATGATAACGACCCCAAACACACCTCCAAGCCAACCACTGCCTTGCTAAAGAAGCTGAAGGTAAAGGTGATGGACTGACCAAGCATGTCTCCAGATCTAAACCCTATTAAGCATCTGTGGGGCATCCTGAAACAGAAGGTGGAGGAGCGCAAGGTCTCTAACATCCACCAGCTCTGTGATGTCATCATGGAGGAGTGGAAGAGGACTCCAGTGGAAACCTGTGAAGCTCTGGTGAACTCCATGCCCAAGAGGGTTAAGGCAGTGCTGGAAAAGAATGGTGGCCACACAAAATATTGACACTTTGGGCCCAATTTGGACATTTTCACTTAGGGGTGCATTCACTTTTGTTGTCAGCGGTTTAGACATGAATGGCTGAGTGTTGAGTTGTTTTGAGGTGACAGCAAATATACACTGTTATACAAGCTGTACACTCACTACTTTACATTGTAGCAAAGTGTAATATATATATATATATATATATATATATATATATATAGAGAGAGAGAGAGAGAGAGAGAGAGAGAGAGAGAGAGAGAGAGAGAGAGAGAGAGAGAGAGAGAGAGAGAGAGAGAGAGAGAGAGAGAGAGAGAGAGAGAGAGAGAGAGAGAGAGAGAGAGAGAGAGAGAGAGAGAGAGAGAGAGAGAGAGAGAGAGAGAGAGAGACAGACATCCTTGGTAATATTTTGCACTATTATCTTGTCATTTATTTTGCAATGAAATAGAGGAACAAAGTAATATTTATTGTAACTTACATATTCTTTCACATTTTTTGTCTTCACAGCTTTGTATGATGAATATGCTGGATATAAAGTACCGAACAGCAGTCTAAGAAATAAAATAAATAGAATAACTCAGATAATTAAAACATAGTGTAATGCTAACAATCCTCACAAATATAATTCATAGTCCCTGAACACGTAATCACCTTTCACTGGGGAAAAAAAATTAGAACCTGGAAAAGTCAATGTTTACGGAGAGAAAGTCCATCATACCTGCTGAACTAACAAGACTACATATGTTGCATGTAAACTTAGATTTAAAGAAATACTGTATTCTGCACTGACAAACACATACTCTGTACAACTTTTAGGCACTAAAAATAGTCTGGTCTCACTGCATCCCAACCACCTGATCTGCCACTGAAGCCCCCCAATTCTTCCCAAATATATACTTTCAGTAAGTCACTATATACATACAGCTTGGCTTGTTCCCACTCCACATCCCCCATTCTCTCATGAGACAGTCCTTAGACCAGGAATAAGGTCCGTCAGGAACCAAGCCCTGCAATATGAAAGATGGAGGGAGTTGTCCATGGTTGTTCCAAGCATGCAAGATTGGGGCAAGGTCCAAGACTGTCATGCAAAACCAGATGGGTTCCAATATAAAACTGCTAGATTGCAATTTGAAATAAAAAGACAGTGCACCGGAATAATGTAAGATCCTCATTAAAACTTTAATTTATTGTACTGTACTCACAAAAAAATAGATATAAACACATATCACATGTAATCTATAAAAATCCCAAAAATCTCCATCAGTGCTTTACTACCAGCACAAGCACTGTCTCAGTACCGCAGCCTGGCTTATGTGGGTGCCGCGCCACCGGGGGGTGGTTGTTTAACGCCCCCCCCCGAACAAGGAACACACCGGCCGCCACTGTACTATGGTACAAGACCTCATGCAGACAGGATGTTTTATCTGCTGCTCCTAGGGGCGTTTTTTTTTTTCCTGCCTATAAACGCCCCTCCATGTTAGCCTATGTGTCCATGCACACATAAGTGTTGAGAGGAGTTTGAAGGCAGAAAAAAAACCCACTGCCAGTGCTTCCAGGAGCAGCAAAAAAACACCTGAGGTGCCTAAACACGCGTCTGAACATGCCTAAGCGCTAGGCGTGTTTGGGCTTGAGCATTAACTCATTTCATTGGCCAGAATTAATTATTACTCTGGCCAATTAAATGAGTTAACACCCAAGTGCTTGACACGCCTAAATGCGTTACTGACGTTTACAAGCGTCAAGCTTTTTTTATGCAAAAAGACTCCTGCCAAAAGGAAAGGAGTCTAGGAGAGTTAGCAAAATGTCCAGTGTGCCTAATCAGTGTTGCCAACCTACCAGATTGAAATTTACTGACAAGACACCAAGTTTTTACTGGCATTTTCAAAAGTTACAAAGTTACAGGTTTAAGTGCAAATTTCAGTATTTAGGCTACAAACAAGTACAATATGCAAGTAGCAATGTGATTTAAGGTAGATATTAAGGCAAAAATTATATTTCTTATTTTATTTTTTATATAGTAAGTAGCTCAGGGACAGGACTCAGGAGGGCGAGTAATTACAATGAGTAGGCACACACACATGAAATTGACTAGCACAGTGACACTGACGGCAGGGTGCAGCAGCACAGATGATGATGACTCCTCACCAATACGTCCCCTCCTGAGTCACAGTGACAGTCTCTCTCCATGCCAGGAGGTCCCTCCAGTCCACTCCAGTCTAAACAGCATTGTCAGTCCCGCACCCGCAGCCCCGCACATGAGGCCGCTTCACCCAGGCTCCCTTGCACTATGACATCACACAACGCGCTCCACCCAGTGCCGCCCGGACGCACTGTAGCAGGAACGCATATGGTCTCGGCTGGCTCACCGAGGGTCACAGCCATATTTTTAACTGGTAACTTTTTTCTGTCACTGGCATTTACAGGCAGGAGAACAATACTGACGGTTGGCAACACTGGGCCTAATACTAAACTGCATGTGACAATTCAGTCAGTCTGTGCTTTGCACTGTTTTATATAGGAGAGAGGTCAGCTTTAACCACTTCAGCCCCGGAAGAATTTACCCCCCTCCTGGCCAGAGCACTTTTTGTGATACGGCACTGCGCCGCTTTAACTGACAATTGCGCGGTCGTGCGGCGTCGCACCGAAACAAATTTGACGTCCTTTTTCCCCCACAAATACAGCTTTCTTTTGGTGGTATTTGATCACCTCTGTGGTTTTTATTTTTTGCGCTATAAACAAAAAAAGAGCGAAATTTTGAAAAAAAAAGCTATATTTTTTACTTTATGCTATAATAAATATCCCCCAAAAATATATAAAAAAAACTAATTTTTTCCTCAGTTTAGGCCGATATGTATTCTTCTACATATTTAAAAAAATAAAAATAAAATAAGCGTATATTGATAGGTTTGCGCAAAAGTTATAGCGTCTACAAAATAGGGGATAGATTTATGGCATTTTAATTATTATTATTTTTTTATTAGAAATGGCGGCGATCTGCGATTTTTGTTCCAACGCAGCCGCATGTAAACGCAGCTAATCGCAATGTACAACTGCAAGTGAACGATGTGCCAGGATTCTCTGAATTTCAAAATAACAAAACATGCTTTAACAGTGGCAGAACAGCTGCCCGTGTGAAAGGGGCTTAACACCCCACCCCCACCCCCAGTTAGAAAGCACCTCCCTAGGACACACTTAACCCCTTGATCGCCACCTCTTCCCTGTCAGTGTCATTTATACAGGGATCAGTGCATTTTTTTTTAGCACTGATCACTGTATTGGTGTCACTTGTCCCCAAAAAGTGTCACTTAGGGTCAGATTTGTCTGCCACAATGTCGCAGTCCCACTTAAAATCGCCGATCACCACCATTACTAGTAAAAAAAAGAATAATATTAATAAAAATGCCATAAATCTAACCCATAGTTTGTGGACGCGATAACTTTCGCGCAAACCAATCAATATGCGCTTATTGCGTTTTTTTCTACCAAAAATATGTTGAAAAATACATATTGGCCTAAACTGATGAAGAAATTAGTTTTTTTTTTTTACTTTTCTTTATATTTATTCTAGCAAAAAGTAAAAAATATTGTTTTGTTTTTTTTTCAAAATTGTCGGTCTTTTTTTGTTTATAGTGCAGAAAATAAAAATCGCAATCGCAATCGCAAATACCACCAAAAGAAATCACTGTGGGAAAAAAAGGACATACATTTTGTTTGGTTACAATGCTGCACGACTGCGCAATTGTCAGTTAAAGCGACGCAAAAAATGACCTGGAAGTGGGTAAATCCTTCCAGTCTTTGAGTGGTTAAAGAGCATGTGTTTTAGACAAGGAGGTGTCAGCCTTAATCGTTCTTCTGTCACTGAAAAAATAAATAGATTAGCTACCCGGATAGAGCAAATATTTCTGCTGACTAGACAAACGCCTTTAACACGTCAGATTAACTCCTTTATACTGTATGTGTAATACATACAGTGCAAGTAAAACTGGATGAAGAGCATTTACCAATGCAGGAAAAACAATAAAAATTGAAATTCAGGAGTGCATAAAGATAAAACGAAAGATATTAAAAGCTACAGTTCACAAAAAAAATCAGTATCTAATATTCTCCTGCTGTATAATGTATTCCTGATACGTCAATCTTGAGGTATTTACTAGACAAATCTGTCTGGGTCCTTATTTCAAATTTGGAAGAACGGTTGATTTTTCTGGACAGCTTGTATTGACAAATCAGACAAATGTAAAATCAGCAAATTCTATTTACCCAGCAAAGCAGGTCATTAATCCAGGACAGATATAATACGAGTCTGAGCATAACACACAGCGTTATTTTCACTATTACATCCTTGAACATGGACCATCCACCATATTGTTAAGGTACATTGTACATGAATTTTTGAATGCCGTGGTCAAAGGCTGACAGGATTTGGAAGTGACTTATGGCCGTGATACAGGAATACCCCACAATTTGGGTCTACTTCAGGAAAAATCAGTAACTGGAAACTAGAAAAAATATATACAGTAATATACAGTTATATATATATACAGTTAAATATATACAGTAATATATACAGTTTGTTTGAGAGTAACTTGGTTTGAGAGCGTTTTGCAAGAGAAGCAACATTGTTTTAAGTAACTTTGACTTTTATATACAAGCGATGTCTTGATATACAACTGAGTATAAGGGGACTTTCACACTCGCAGCGCCCGGGCGTCGGTGTAAAGCGCGGCTATTTTTAGCGATGCTTTACTGTCCTTTTAACTGCGCTTTTCAGCCGCTAGCAGGGCGCTTTTGACCCCTGGTAGCAGCCAAAAAAGGGTTAAAATTTCAATGGCCAGGGGCACTTTAGGAGCAGTTTATGCACCACTCCTAAAGAACCTCAAAGATGCTGCTTGCAGAACTTTTTTTGACGTCCTGCCAGCGCACCGCTCCAGTGTGAAAGCACTTGGGCTTTCACATTGGAGTGACAGGAGAGGCACTTATTTTAGCGCTATAGCGCCTGTAAAGCACCTGTGTGAAAAGGGTCTAAAAGAAAAGAGGCGCCTCTAAGTGTAGCAATATGGTTACCTTTAATGAAGGTACAACATTTACCAACTCACATGGTTGATGATTAAAACAGGCACATCTAAGTATGCAGGCATCCGGGGTAAAGCTGTCCACATAGACCAAGGATCTCAAAACTACGGCCCTCCGGTTGTTGCAGAACTACACGTCCCATGAGGCATTGTAAAACTCTGACATTCAGAGACATGACTAGGCATGATGGGAATTGTAGTTCCATAACAACTGGAGGGCCGTAGTTTGGAGACCCCTGACATAGACCATCCTCCTCACCAGCGGTGCGGGGGACGGTCTATGAGGACAGCTTTACCCCGGATGCCTGCATACTTAGATGTGCCTCTTTTAATCATCAACCATGTGAGTTGGTAAATGTTGTACCTTCATTAAATCTAACCATATTGCTACACTTAGAGGCGCCTCTCTTCTCTTTTATACCCTGTAGCTCCTGCTGGATTTTGCTTCTAATCCCCTTGTGGAGGCTTCCATTTGTGGATGGACATTTTATGGTTACACAACCTATCACATTGCTATAATCTTTTTATATGGAATATAAACTGAAAGACCTATGAATAAATGGTTGTGGAACGAATTATTTGAGTTTCTATTATTTCCTATGGGGAAATTTGCTTTGATATACAAGTGCTTTGGATTACAAGCATGTTTCTGGAACGAACTATGCTCGCAATCCAACGTTTTACTGTATGGCCATCTTAATTATGCATGCCCCAAATTTTCAGTGCATTCGAAAAAATGCATCCTTCTGTATCCTTCCAAATCTTCTACCAATCCAGAAGCATCTGAAAAGCCATATGCAAGCTTCCAGTGCTATTGGCGTGGTTTGTGTGATTCTTACCTGAACTCCAGGCAAACACCTGAATATGCAATTAAATACCCCTATGTGGACACTCCAAGGCACCATTCACACCAGAGCATTGTATACCTTGAAGCCCAAAGCTCCAAAACATTCAGGAAACAAAATGCCATATAATTAAATAGAAGCCGGTCATATAGGAGTGTTCAGGCACCCGTAGTTCAAAGACTACCACTCCAAAAGCTACATGAGCTATTTTTGAGGCGGATTAGTAAGAACATTTTTAGCAAGTACAGAAAACACAGTTGCAGGGGTCTCCAAATGCATTTCTTCATGTATATCTGATTTGGGGCCCATGTACGGATCAGAATGCAATCTGTCTGTGTCCTGATCAATGCATTAGTCCCGCATGGATGTACATTCTGGGATGCACTTGAAGATTCGTGCCACTGTCATTGATTTTAAAAGGCTGCCCGCACGTGGCTTTATGGAACACCTGTGCATCCCACATGGTAATGAGGGCCCTTTGCATGGGTGTGTGGATCAGTAAACCCATCTGAATTACATCGGAAAAAATGGAAAAACCTTGTTCCAATATTTTTTGAACCTAGATGGGCTTGGAGGTAATCAAATGTAAATGCATGTTTACATCTACCTGCCCACAGATTAACATGAAGCTTCAATTCAAATCCACCTGAAAAACTGACAGTTGGATCTTATCGGACCACCCGTGTGAAAGGGGCCTGATTTCGAAATTTGACCAATCAAGCTTTCAATTTCACCTCATGTTGGTACAGAAAAGAATTTCCGTGGCTGTAAATCTTCTCTTCCTTCCAGGTCACAGCTCCTGCGCATTTCATTTTCAATTATATTTCTTGCACGATTCTCCCATCAATAACTAGAATATTGTTTATTTCAACAAAGAACTCTGACAGCTGATTGGATGGAAACACCCCCCCCCCCCCCCCCCTTCACACAGCACACAGGAACAGAGCTGTGACTAGAGCTCCCTCCCCTGTCACCTTTTTTCTGTTGGTGTCAGTGTAACTTGTCAGAAGTGATTCATGCTGTTTGCAGAGGAACAAAGCAGCACACACAAATTACACTTAGTGGTTCTTAATTGAGAAAAGTACACACTATAGAGGGATTTGCTTTGTTCATATTTCATGTCTGAGGTTTACAATCACTTTAACCACTTAAGGACCAGAAGATTTACCCCCGTAACGACCAGGCAATTTCTTGCGATACGGCACTGCGTCGCTTTAACTGACAATTGCGCAGTTGTGCAACGCTGTACCCAAACAAAATTGACGTCCTTTTTTTTCCCACAAACAGTGCTTTCTTTTGGTGGTATTTGTTCACCTCTGCGGTTTTTATTTTTTGTGCTATAAACCAAAAAAGACCAACAATTTTGAAAAAAGAACAATATTTTTTACTTTTTGCTATAATAAATATCCAAAAAAAATGTAAAAAACAAATTTCTTCATCAGTTTAGGCCAATATGTATTCCCCCTATACCCCTTAAAGACGGGCGCCGTACAGCTACGGCGATTCGCGCAGGGGAGCCAACCCGCTGCAGTATTATGACGGCTGGTCAGCAAGTAGTTAAGTTTGTGATAGCATCACTTTAAATGAGCCATTTTCAACCAGGGTTCAGTGGTCCCTCCAGAGGTTGCTAGGGGTTCCTGGAGCTGTGAAATATTGACCTATCATTTGATGGTGCCTGCATAGTTCCAAGACCAACACCACTTGGCAAAGCCAGTAGCATGACACCAATCACGTTTGTGGCATTCTGACCACCACTGCAGGAGTTATTCTTTCTATTGACCACTGATGTAAGGGGTGTTTTTGCCATGGACCTCCAATGAATTGCACTCTGTTTTTAGGCATTTTTAGGCACTGCTGAGTTTGTAGAGGCCGATCTGCTGACAGGAGTAGAATTAAACCCTTGTATCCTTTATGGCCAAGGAAGCTGCTTCTGTTTGATCTGCAACTGCTATAATGCTGTACATGTGATCAGTTATAACACCAGCTATTTGATGGTTTGACAGTTTGGTTGAGAACACAATCAAATGGAACAGTTAGCCATCCCGGCATTTCAGGAATGTAACGGTTTTCTGAAACTGTTAGATCGATAGGTTTAGTTGCGCTTTATGATTTACTGCTGTTCAGGGGCTCTGGGCTTCAGCAAAATGGCAGCCTTCAGCAAGAAGAAACAGGAGCAATGTTGGAGGTGATTTACAGCACACAGTCATTTTTATAGCATAATTATTATTGTGAAATGTATGTTCCTTGCTAAAGAACATTATTTTTTATCAAGTTGTTATGGGCAAAGTTCCGCTTTAAATGTTACCTAATGTTAAAAAGATAGCTATTCAATAAATAAAATCAAGGAACCATCAAATGGTGTATGGCATTACTCTATAGAAAGGGGAGATGGCTGAAAAGACATAGGGGGTGATTTACTAAAACTGGAAGGTTCAAAATCTGGTGCAGCACTGCGACTTAACCAATCAGCTTCCAGGTTTGAGTCCTCATTCACACTGAACATGGTTTTGAAATCTTGCGAACGTATCTGAACTCGCACGATTTCAAAGCCGCATTTCAGTCCCACTTCAGGGGCGACTTGAAAGACATCTGTGCGGGTTCATGCAAAGATGTCTATTGAAATCACCCCTGAAGTCGCCAAAAGTAGTGCAGGAACTACTTTTGGAAATCGGTGCTGCGCCGCAAAGTTGGCGTCGCACCGAATGGGACACTCCTGTTATTGGCAATAGGCTTGGGTCAAATCGCATGTCAAATTGTGCCGATGTGAACAGGGAGCTCATTGTCAAAGCTTAATTGAACAAGCTGAAGTTAGAAGCTGATTGGCTACCATGCACAGCTGCACCAGATTCTGATTACTCCAGTTTTAGTAAGACTGGCCATACATTATACAATTTTCTTGTACAATTTTCCTTTGGATTTACCAAAACCAAATAATATGCGGGCAAACCTAAACACTTTCAATTTGTATGCAATCAAGCAGGCCCTTGCGTATACATTGTTTACTCACTATATACCTTGGATTTTCCAGGTTCATATCTATTTATGCTTTTTATTTTGTTCACTTTTGGAGCGCCACATTATTGGTTTATACGTTTTTTCGCACTATATGACTAGTGAAGTGTTGGCAGCTTAACAGTTTCTATGCGCATTATTTTCTTTTTTTTCAGTACCTTGCACTACATAGTTGAAGGTAAATCTAAAGGAAATTGAATAAGAAAATTGTATAATGTATGGCCAGTTTTAATTAACCCCATAGAAACTGATTAACCACTTGCCGCCCGCCATATAGCAGAATGACGGCGGCAAAGTGGTTTCAACATCCTGACTGGGCGTCATATGACGTCCTCAGGATATTGAGCCGTTGCGCACCCCCCGGGGGCACGGCGATCGATGTTGCAGGGTGTCAGTCTGACACCCCGCAGCACTAATCTAGGTAAAGAGTCTCTGACGGAGACTCTTTACCACGTGATCAGCCGTGTCCAATCACGGCTGATCACGATGTAAATAGGAAGAGCCGGTGATCGGCTTTTCCTCACTCGCGTCTGACAGACGAGAGTAGAGAAGAGCCGATCGGCTGCTCTCCTGACAGGGGGGGGGTCTGTGCTGATTGTTTATCAGCACAGCCCCCCCTCGGATCCTACCCAGGACCACCAGGGAAGCCGCCCAGGACCACCAGGGAAACCAGCCACACTGGACCACCAGGTATGCCTCTAGACCACCAGGGAAATACTAATCAGTGCAAAGGCAGCTGCCAATCAATGCCCAGGCAGCTGCCAATCAATGCCCAGGCAGCTGCCAATCAGTGCCCACTCCAATGCCTGCCAGTGCCACCAGGGATGTGTATCAGTGCCGCGTATCAGTGCCACGTATCAGTGCCCATCAGTGCCGCCTATCAGTGCCCATCAGTGCCACCCATAAGAACCCATCTTTGCAGCCTTTCAGTGCCCATCAGGGTCGCCTATCAGTGCCCATCAGTGCCACCCATGAGTGCCCATCAGTGCCACTTATCAATGCCCATCAGTGCTGCATGTCAGTGCCACTAATCAGTGCTGCCTACCAGTGCCCATCAGTGCCCATTTTTCAGTGCCCGTCAGTGCCACGCAATTGTCATTCAAACTGCGACAGCGCTGAAAGCTGAAAATTGGTCTGGGCAGGAAGGTGTCTAAGTGCCCTGTATTGAAGTGGTTAAAGTGCAACCAAACCCTCTTATCATTTTACAGCTAAGGAAGCTGCCATCTCAGCCTCAGTTTGATCTGCGGTTGTCACAATGCTGCACATGTGATCAGTTTTGACAGCAGCTATTTGATGGTTTGACAGTTCGGTTGGGAGCAGACATAAGCACATTGGTAACCATGACAGTTTTTGTTGGCATGCCTTGAATGTCACTGCTTTAGGAAACAGATCTGTGAGTTTAGTTCCACTTTAATTAAAGTGTAAGTCCACCCTAACACTAAAATCTCTACATCCACAGACACCCACGATCTAACACTAACCTATCTAGCCCTGTAAAGAAGTAACCGCTATACATATGGCTTTTGTGAAGCCGATCCGATCGGATCTCCAGCGGTGGAAGCTCTACAGAGGACACGGCGAACAACGGCTGTGAAATGAATGGGGAGTGACATCACCCATATCACCCAAGGCTCCACTGCCTGTTTCCCTTACCTAGGATGGCGGTGCCGGGACCCGAGAACCGAGGGACGGTTCGGCCTCGGGCGGCCGACATCACGGGCACCCAGGACAGGTAAGTACTTCTTTAAAGTCAGCAGCTACAGTGTTTGTAGCTGCTGACTTTAAAAAATTTTTTTTAGCTGGCCGGAATCCCACTTTAATCTTTCAATTCATCATTTGTTCGGCAGAAAATTTCCAAACTCATCCATCATTTTTTTTTTGGCTCAAAAACGTCCCAACGATTATCGATCTTGTGCCCATTAACTGGCCGAAAAACGAACTGTCTAAATGACCGAATTTCGGACGATTTTTCGTATAGTGTATGGCCAGCATTAGGTTAGTGTTAAATCGTGGATGTCTGTAGATGCAGGGATTTTAAAGTGACACTAAAGGTTCGTTTTTTTTTAATAACAAACATGTCATACTTACCTCCACTGTGAAACTTGTTTTGCACAGAGTGCCCCCGATCCTCGACTTCTGGGGTCCCTCGGCGGCTCTCGAGGCTCCTCCCCACATCAGATAACCCCCTAGGAGAAGCGCTCTCCCAGGGGGGTTTCCTTGCGGGTGCGCTTCTGAGTCCAGCATTCGGCGTGCATAGAGGTCGAATGCAGGACTCGGCCCCGCCCCCTGATGCCCGCATCACTGGATTTGACTGACAGCAGCAGGAGCCAATGGCTGCACTGCTAATAATCTATCCAATCAAGAGCCGAGAACTCCGGGCAGAGAGAGAGCGCGTCCCCGTGGGTCAAGTTCGAGGGTTCAGATAAGTAAAACGGGAGGGCTGGGGGGCCGGTCACTGACAGGTGTTTTTTTTACCTTAATGCAAAGGATGCACCTTTACAACCTTTTAATGTTAGGGTGGACTTATCCTTTAAAACATCAAATAAACAAAATAAGACCACCCATAACAACCAAACATGATTCTCCCTCAACTCTCCCATATGATTATAGGTTTCTATTGGCAACAATTCCAATCTCATTTTCCTTTCGCCAGTAATAAAAGTCAGTCCCATAGAGAGCAGAGCAAAGGGAAATAATCATGGACTAAATTGGGTAACCCATGGCAACTAATCAAAAAATCATCCTGGCAACAGTAAACACATCAGATCTAGTGTGATGGCCTCCTGTCCCTGGTTATGATCCCGGTGTTTCGTCACATTCGGCTACCCATCACATTTTGCTATCCGCTGGAGTGCGCATGTGCGACGCCGCCATATGCGTTCCAACACTGTTGTAAGACACCACTTTGCCACAGGGCCCCTCGCCACGCTTCGGGCACGGCCTCGCTTCGCTCTGCCTAATTATAATCCAACTCTATGTACACTTGGATGGTGGGGCTTGAACCTGGACTCAGGGGTGTGGCCACAAAATTCTGCGCAAGTGCAGATCGCCAGAGTGTCGGAACGCATATGGCGGCGTCACGCATGAGCAGTCCAGCGCCAAATGTGATGGGTCGCCATATGTGACGAAACACAGACATAGACAGGGGCGCAGCATTGTCAGGAAGGTCAGATAAATGGTTTACTGGATCACTAATTATTGAAAACATAGGATCCTCTAATTAATTAGGTAGAAGTAATTCAATTCTCTTTATTATCAGGTATGACATGATCATTCAGCATCATCATCACCACCATTATGTCCCCTGATTCCAGGCATGTGTACAGTGCAGAGCTTCACCTGTGTCCCTGGATGTGCCAGCCTTGCCCTAGTGGCACAATTCCACAAGAAGAAGGCCCGATCTATTTGTTTACATCCTGGTGTCCAGCATCTGACGTGTGACATGTCATCCTGGGCCCCTCCATGTACTCTGCATCCTCCATGTACTGTCCATCCTCCATGTACCCTGGGATGGAGGGGCCCAGGATGACCTGTCACACACACACACCGATCACCTGCACTGACATGCAGCATGCCCCCTCTGCCATACTCACACCACCAGTCTGGAGATGATCCAGGACACCATCCTGCTGGGCCGGCGATGGGCAGGGGAGGAAGGTGATGGAATTCCCACACCCGATACACCGTCTCTGCACCAATCTGGGAGGTGTGGCCCAGCCTTAAAGGCGATGCTGGGATGAGCTACTTGTTGTCGGAGGACAAAAAAAAAATAATCACGGATGCTGCCACTAGCTGGCCGAGCAGCGAGGACCAGCGCTGTGATTGGAGGAGAGCGCTGACAGCACGCCTGCATGCAAGTTATGTCAGGAGCCGCAGTCCATGGAGGGCAGGGAGGAGATCCCAGCTACATGGCTGCTGATCACTCACTTTCCCTGGATATAGGCACTCTTTACTATACACATCTGCTGTCATAGCAACACATGCTGCACCTCTTCTCCTATACTGAACATGAGCACAGCAAGGCTACACAATGGGGGGATTTACTAAGACTTGTACAGTGTGTCACCACACAATCTTACCTCTCTAAATCCAATCACATGTTGGGGCTCCTTCTCATGTGCGGCTACCCTCTGAAGAGCGATCCACGGTGGATCACTTTTCAGAGGACGTTTGACAGGTGGTGAGAAGGCGATTATGTCACCTCTTCACCACCTGTTTTATTATTTATTTATTTATTTATTTCAGGCACTTATATAGCGCTGTCAGTTTACACAGCGCTTTACATATACATTGTACATTCACATCAGTCCCTACCCTCAAGGAGCTTACAATCTAAGGTCCCTAACTCACATTCATATACTAGGGAGAATTTAGACAGAAGCCAATTAACCTACAAACATGTCTTTGGAGTTTTAACCCTAAAGCCTGGTACACACAGCCGAGTGGTTCAACAGAAACTAGCCCTTGTGTACACCTGCCTGTCTGACAGAAGCCGGGTCCAATGGCCATCCTCTGTCGGATGGGCATACTGGAATACCGGCATCTGATCAGCACTGGCAGCCAATGGCTGAGAGTGCTGACCGCTGTATACAGTCCCACTGTCAGAACGCAATAGCTCAGCGGTGTGATCTCTGTGCTAACATCGCATATTTAGTACAGCGAGCTCCTCAGTTCTTTTTTTCGTTCAGGATTCTGGATTAATCGAAAAAAAAAAAAAAAAGTGACGGACGGCAGCGATGATCAGGGCCCCCCCTGGGAGATGGACAGCAGTGATCAGTCCCCCCCAGGGAGATGGACAGCGGCGATCAGTCGTCGCCCCCCCCCCCCCCTCCAGGGAAATGGACAGAGGTGATCAGTCGTCGCCCCCCCCCCCCTCCAGGGGGATGGACAGAGGCGATCAGTCGTCGCCCCCCCCCTCCAGGGAGATGGACAGAGGCGATCAGTCGTCGCCCCCCCCCCTCCAGGGGGATGGACAGAGGCGATCAGTCGTCGCCCCCCCCCTCCAGGGAGATGGACAGAGGCGATCAGTCGTCGCCCCCCCCCCTCCAGGGAGATGGACAGAGGCGATCAGTCGTCGCCCCCCCCCCTCCAGGGAGATGGACAGAGGCGATCAGTCGTCGCCCCCCCCCCCTCCAGGGAGGTGGACAGAGGCGATCAGTCGTCGCCCCCCCCCCCTCCAGGGAGGTGGACAGAGGCGATCAGTCGTCGCCTCCCCCCCCTCCAGGGAGATGGACAGAGGCGATCAGTCGTCGCCCCCCCCTCCAGGGGGATGGACAGAGGCGATCAGTCGTCGCCCCCCCCCCTCCAGGGAGGTGGACAGAGGCGATCAGTCGTCGCCCCCCCCCCCCTCCAGGGAGGTGGACAGAGGCGATCAGTCGTCGCCTCCCCCCCCTCCAGGGAGATGGACAGAGGCGATCAGTCGTCGCCCCCCCCTCCAGGGGGATGGACAGAGGCGATCAGTCGTCGCCCCCCCCTCCAGGGAGATGGACAGAGGCGATCAGTCGTCGCCCCCCCCCCCTCCAGGGAGATGGACAGAGGCGATCAGTCGTCGCCCCCCCCCTCCAGGGAGATGGACAGAGGCGATCAGTCGTCGCCCCCCCCCCCCTCCAGGGAGATGGACAGAGGCGATCAGTCGTCGCCTCCCCCCCTCCAGGGAGATGGACAGAGGCGATCAGTCGTCGCCCCCCCCTCCAGGGGGATGGACAGAGGCGATCAGTCGTCGCCCCCCCCCTCCAGGGAGATGGACAGAGGCGATCAGTCGTCGCCCCCCCCCCCTCCAGGGAGATGGACAGAGGCGATCAGTCGTCGCCCCCCCCCCCTCCAGGGAGATGGACAGTGGTGATCAGTCATCGCCCCCCCTTCCAGGGAGATGGACAGAGGCAATCAGTCGTCACCCCCCCCCTCCAGGGAGATGGACAGAGGCGATCGGTCGTCGTCCCCCCTCCAGGGAGATGAACAGAGGAGATCAGTCGTCGTCCCCCCCCTCCTGGGAGATGGTCAGAAGAGATCAGTCGTCGCCCCCCCTCCAGGGAGATGGACAGAGGAGATCAGTCGTCGCCCCCCCCTCCAGGGAGATGGACAGAGGAGATCAGTCGTCGCCCCCCCCCTCCAGGGAGATGGTCAGAAGAGATCAGTCGTCGCCCCCCCCCCTCCAGGGAGATGGACAGAGGCGATCAGTCGGTCGTTGCCCCCCCCCCCCTCCAGGGAGACGGACAGAGGCGATCAGTGCCTTTACCTGAAGAGGCCTATGCTGCTCGTCATTCCAGCTTGACAAGGCCGTTGCTTCTCCTCGAACATGAAGGGGGTCCTAAGACTCCCGGCCAATTGGGTCTCAGGACCTGCTTCTTGATTGGCCGGGAGGAGAAGCAGGAAGACATTAGCGAATATTAACTACTTCAATACTGGGCACTTCTACACCTTCCTGCCCAAGCCAATTTTCAGCTTTCAGCGCTGTCGCAATTTGAATGACAATTGTGCAGTCATGCAACACTGCATCCAAGCAAATTTTTTATCATTTTTTTTCCCACAAATAGAGCTTTCTTTTGGTGGTATTTTTTTGCGCAACAAATAAAAAAAGACCAAAGATTTTGAAAAAAAAAAAGTTTCTTTGTTTCTGTTAAATTTTTTGTAAATAAGTAAGTTTTCTTCTTCAATAACGGGCACTGATATGGCTGCAATGACGGGCACCGATGAGGTGGCACTGATAGGCGTCACTGATTGGTACTTATGGGTGGCACTGATGGGTACTTATGGGTGGCACTGATAGGTGGCACAAATGGGCACTGATAGATGGGCATGGATGGCACTGATGAGTGGCATTGCTGGGCATCACTTGTCTGTACTAATCCATAATGTTGCCAGTCAGTGCCCATTTGTGGGCACTGATTGGCATGTATTGGGCAAATTTTTTTATATGTGGATGGCCATGGGGTACATACCTGGCCATCCACATGCTGAGGGCTTCCCTGGTGGTCCTGGCGGCTTCCCTGCTGGTCCAGTGTGGGCATCCGCGGGGGGGCTGCGCTTATAAACAATCAGCACAGACTCCGCCTGTCAGGAGAGCCGCCGATCGGCTCTCCTCTACTCGCCTCTGTCAGACGCGAGTGAGGAAAGCCGATCAAAGGCTCTTCTTGTTTACATCATGATCAGCCATGATTGGACACGGCTGATCATGTGGTAAAGAGCCTCTGTGGGAGGCTCTTTATCGAGATTGGTGTAGCGGTGTGTGTCAGATTGATACACCGCACCACTGATCGCGGCGATGTGCTCCCCCACGGGCGCGCAGCGGCTGTTATCCTGGTGGACGTCATATGACGCCCAGTCAGGATAACTGAACCACCACTTGCCAATCGCCTTCCGAAGATATACTGCGGAAAGGCGGCTCAGCTAAGCAAACCGACGTACCTGTACGTCGGTCTGTGCATGTGATGGTGTGGGCGCGCGCGCCGGTCCGGCGGACTCGATGTCCGCCGGCCACTCGCGACCGCGGTACAGAGAGGCAGAACGGGGATCTTGTAAAGAAGCCGGATCCCCATTCTTACAGGGGACAACATGGAGATCTGCTGTTGATTTACTAAAGGCAAATCTACTCTGCACTACAAGTGCATGTGTAAGTGAAGTCGCTGTAGATCGCTGTAGTCCCGAGGTGAAGCTCTGAAATTAGGGGAAGCTCTGCAGATTTTATCATCCAATCATGTGCAAGCAAAAATGCTGTTTTTTATTTTTCTCGCATGTCCCCCTCAGATCTACAGTGACTGCACTTCCAAGTGCACTTGTAGTTCAAAGTGGATTTGCCTTTAGTAAATAAACCCCTCTGTCTTGTCCCAGTGAGCCCAGCCCCCACACAGTTAGAACACACCCAGGGAGCACAGTTAACCACTTGATCGCCCCGTAGTGTTAACCCCTTCCCTGCCAGTATAATTTATACATTGATCAGTCTATTTTTTAACCACTTGCCAACCGCCGCATGCCGATTTACATTGGCGGAATTGCGCGGGTGGGCAAATGGGTGTACCTGTACATCCCACCCCCCCGTGCCTGCAGCTGTTGGATTCATTAGAGGACCGATCAGTCCTCAGGGCCAGGCCAATGATTTATGGCCTGGACCTGCTGATTGGTCCTAACGAATGAAATCATTCCCCCTGTCTGTGTGTAAGTGTAAACACAGACAGGAGGAAGTGATGTCATCTCTCCTTGTGCAGTCTTTTCGATTCCAGTGAGAGGAGAGAAGACGTCTTACCATGAGTTGCACAACACTACACTAACACCAGTACACATAGGTACACTTGCCACCCCCCGATTGCCCCCCGTTAACCCCTTCACTCCCTGTCACTGTGTCACCAATTGCAGTTATATTACCCAATAAAGGTTTAACCCCCTGATCGCCCGGTGGGTGATATGTTAGATTTTAGTGTCAGATAGGGTCTGCAACACCCCAGGCAGCGTCAGATTAGTGCCAGTAGCGCTAACACCCACGCATGCACCATACACCTCCCTTAATAGTATAGTATCTGAACGGATCAATATCTGATCAGATCTATAGTAGCATCCCCAGTAGTTTAGGGTTCCCAAAAATGCAGAGTTAGCAGAATCAGCCCGGATACCTGCTAGCACCTGCGTTTAGCCCCTCCGCCCAGCCCACCCAAGTGCAGTATCAACCGATTACTGTCACTTACAAAACACTAAATACATAACTGCAGCGTTCGCAGAGTCAGGCCTTATCTCTGCGAACGCTAACAGTTTTCTTGGTAGCGTTTGAATCAGTCGCTGACAGTCAGGAGCTTTTTTTCTGTGAGTCTCACTAGTTGTACCAGTAAATTTAGAGACCAAAATGTGAAATCGAAGGTACAGTAGTAAAGAGCCCTACACGTTTCTGAGCATGACAGATAGTGAAGAGGAAGTCACCCATCTGTCAGATTCAGGCTCAGAATATGATCTGTAGACAGCAGCGGCACCCTGACAGATAGCTCTGACGATGGAGTAGTGGTCCCTGCCAAGGTCAGGCGTACCCGACCCCGTTCTTCTGTTGTTGAGGTGCAAGAACCGCAGGGCTCTCGCATACCTCCCAACATTTTGAGATGGGAATGAGGGACACCTACTAACAGACGTATGTAGGCATAGGAAACGCCCCCTGCCACACCCCCTTGAAGAACAATTAACCAAAAAAAAGGTTAATTAAATCCACAAGGTTTTTTTTTACCACTACTATTCCTTTATATTAGCTTCTAAAATGTACAAATGCAGCAATTTAGAAATTGGATGAAAGGTTTAGCACTGGGAAACACTTTTTGAAAGATAAAAAGTGCATTTTGTATACAACTATATGGATCAGACCAAAATGCGGGACAAATGAGGGGGAAAGAGGGACAGAGGGACATTGCTCCAAATTAGGGACAGTCCCTCGAAATCAGTGACAGTTGGGAGCTATGCTCTCGTATGGAGCAGAGAGCCAGTACTAATTCTGTTCATCCTTCTGGTAAACTGGCAAGCACCAGCGGCCTAGTACACCCTGGTCGTACATCCAGCACTGCAGTAACATGTGGTGACGTGGCAAGTCCCATAAGTGCAGTTCAAGCTGGTGAGGTGGCTAGCACAACTAGCGTCCCGCAGCCACCAAGAAGACAAAGACAGGCCCATCGAACCCATAGTGCCCTTCCTGCTGCATTTGCCAATCCTAATTGGGATCCCGCCACTTCTGCAGCACCCGTACTTCCCCCATTCACTGTTCAACCCGGAATTCAGGTGGAAACAGTTGATTTTACATCACTTGATTTTTATTCGCTGTTTTTCACGGAAGATCTCTATAGATCTATTGTGGACCAAAGCAATTTGTATGCTGGTCAATTCATCGCCGCTGATCCCCATTTGACCCTTGCCAGAGATTGGAAACCTATTACGGTTTCCGAATTTAAGACCTTCCTGGGCCTATCCCTCCTCATGGGCATAAATAAAAAGAGTGAGTTGCGGTCATATAGGTCCACTGACCCAATTCACCATGTGCCTGTGTTCTCTGCCTCCATGACAAGGACACGATACAAGCAGATCTTGCGGTTCATGCACTTCAATAATGAACTCTGTCGTCCTCGGGGTAACCCTGGATTTGATCAGCTCTACAAAATTCGGCCCCTCGTAATCCACTTCAACCAACGGTTTGCAGCCTTGTTTACTCCCGATCAAGTTGTCTGCGTTGATGAATCCCTGATTAAGTTTTCTGGCCGCTTGTCTATCAAACAGTATCTTCCCAGCAAGCGTGCCAGATATGGGGTCAAGATGTCTAAGCTCTATGACAGGGGAACAGGCTATACATATAGTTTTATGGTTTACGAGGGAAGAGATAGTCACGTAGAGCCGGAGAACTGCCCAGACTACATAGGGAGCGCTGGTAAGATTGTGTGGGACTTGGTGTCACCCTTATTCGGAAAGGGGTACCACTTGTACGTGGACAATTATTACATGAGCGTGCCACTTTTTAGTCACTTGTTTGATCATGGAATTGGCGCATGTGGCAACGTGCAATCTAATTGCCGGGGCTTACCCCAACGGCTTGTAGATTCCTGTCTTAGGCTGGGGGAGAGAGCCTGCTCGAGATGTAATAATTTGCTCACTGTGAAGTGGAGGGATAATCGTAATGTTTCAGTTTTGTCCTCCCTTCACGCAGACACAACAGTCCAAATTCAAACAGCGACTGGTGTTGTGGAGAAACCCCTCTATATCCACGAATATAACCTTAATATGGGAGGGGTGGACCTCAATGACCAGTTGTTGGCGCCATACCTAGTTGCCCGTAAAGCCAGACGCTGGTACAAAAAAGTGTCTGTATACTTATTTCAATTGGCTCTGCTGAATGCTTATGTGCTATACAAAGACGAACTGGATCCTTCCTTAAATTCCAGGAACGATCATCACAGCCCTTCTGTTTCCAGACAGTGCTGTGGCCCAACTTCCCAATCCAAATGCAGTAAGCCTGGCAGCATGAGAGGCATTTTCTGTATGTCCTCCTTGGTACCCCTACCCAACGAGCCCCCCAAAGAAAATGTCGTGTCTGTAGAAATCGCGGATATAGGCGTGACACCCGGTATTATTGTGCCTCCTGTCTTGACCATCCTGGTCATTGCATTGGTGAATGTTTTGAAAGCTACCACACACTAGTGATGTATTAGCGTAGGGTACAGCATTGCACAGACTAGGACACACTTTCACAGGGTCTTCAAAGATGACATCACATTTTGAGAAACCCGAACCTGGAACCGAACCGTTACAACCACTACAACCATTACAGTTACAAATAAACGTGTAAAAAAATAAAAGTAAAAAAATATATATATATATAAAAAAATAAATAAAAATAGTTGTCGTTTTATTGTTCTCTCTCTTTCTATTGTTCTGCTCTTTTTTACTGTATTCTACAATGCATTGTTTTATTGTTACTAGGTTTTATCATGTTTTCTTTTTAGGTATGTAATTCTTTCATACTTTACCGTTTACTGTGTTTTATTGTTAACCATTTTTTTAATAATCCTAATGGTGGGCATACCCACCGATCAATCTCTTGTTTTCGTTCAGCACACAGGCTGCATGAAAAAAAAGAACATTACAATGAATGCCCAACAAGGACCAGCAACGTACTGGTATGTTGCAGGACTTTGAGTGGTTATACCAGAATGATGCCTGCAGGTTTAGGTATCATCTTGGTATCATTCTTTTCAGCCAGCAGTCGGCTTTCATGTAAAAGCAATCCTAGCGGCTAATTAGCCTCTAGACTGCTTTTACAAGCAGTGAGAGGGAACGTTCCCCCCCCCCCCACCGTCTTCAATGGTTTTCTCTGACTCTCCTGTCCCACCAGGGAACCCGAGAATGCAGCCTGTGGTTCTGCCAGCTGACCTTAGAGCTGATCAGAGACCAGAACGGCTCCAATCATCTCTATGGCCTAAGAAACTGGAAGCTAGGGGCGTGACCGGAAGCAGCTCTGCATGGACGCCTGACCTGGTAGCTCTCCTCCAGCCCGCAGCTTAACGGCCTGAAAAGGGGGATTTTCAGCTCCAATATATGGGAGGAAACAGAAGGACCAGATCCTCTAGGACCCGGGGTTCGTCCCAGCCACCATCCGGCTCCGCTACGACCATCTGGACATACTTTAATCGGCCCTCCAAGTCGGAGGACGAGCGGGACAAGATGGCGCCGACGGCCTCCTCCTCCTCCGCCACGAGACCGCAACGACGGCAGCTCTCAGCGGCTCCATCCACACTCCACACTACAGCGGGACAGACTCAGGAGATGGATGGGCCGACCGACCAGGAGACAACAGTGGTGAGTCCCCCCCCATCTCTCTCTGCACATGAGACACCCCGGAGCACACCACGGGATGTTACACCAGGCCGCACTGCACCTTACTACACACAGTGCTCAGAGGCCTTCCCGCAGCTACTGCGCTCACTATCAGACCCCTATCTCCCTCAGGGAGGCACGATCTCCCCCACTCCCTCTCTTCAACCGAGTGACTTTCCCCCACTGCCAGAGCCGGAGGGTGACTGGAGCAGCGATCAGGGACTAGGGGCACACCACGGAAGATTTACCCCCCAGCAAGTGCACGCCCCCCCCCGAGCTCCCCCCAATCACAGAGGCATGTGCGTCAGGGCGCTTTCAGACCGGTGGGGCAGGGGACAGATCACACCAAATCATACGTCCAGGTGGCCTGTTCACCAAGCGGGACCCCCTCGGATACTCTGGTGGGGGCCCACCCCCCCTCCTAAGCAGAGGCCTTCATGGGCAGACTTGCAAGCACCCCAGATGCCACGCCAGCTGCAACCCCTGGACTCCCATGACCCCATGCTCCCTCCAGCACTACACAGGGAATCCTCCCCTCCATGCTACCCCCAATCTCATATGGGACACGGCCCACGCTTGCAGCAGCCTATTTCCTGGCAGGACTGTTTCCAAGCCATACCCACCAAGGAGGACTTCAAACTCCTCATTGAAGAAGTTAAATCCGCATGTCGGGCGGAAATCCAGATTATTCACACTAACCTCAAACATCTATCTGAGAGGATGGAAATGGCGGAGGAGGAAATCCAGGAGACTAAATTGGCAGTTTACCGTACCCAAATACAAGGGGCAGACCACCACTTAATGCTCCGGAACATGCAACGTCACCTCGAGGACCTCGACAATAGGGGGCGCCGAAATAATATCCGAATTAGAGGTCTACCTGAATCAGAAGGTCCCGAAGACCTCCATGATACCCTGCAGCTTTTGTTTAACAACCTCCTGGGGGACCCCCCAGACAAACCTCTAGAAATGGACCGAGCACATCGGGCCCTGCGCCCTAAGGGACCGGCCTCCAGACCCCGAGATGTTATCTGTAGGGTCCATTCCTTCCCCTTAAAGGAGGACATCATGCGCAAAGCACGCAATGCAAAGAAAGTGGTCTTTGAAAACACACAACTCCAGCTCTTCCCAGATCTTTCCTGGATTACCCTGCAGAAGAGAAGATTGCTCCAGCCCCTGCTTATCTTACTCCAAGAGAAAGACATTACATATCGCTGGGGCTTTCCCTTCAGCCTCACGGCCCGCCGCCAGGGTAAATCTGCAACACTACGCTTCCCGGAGGACTTGGAAAACTTTTGCGACACTTTAGAGATCCCTGTCCCCCGGATGCCTGATTGGGACCTCGTGGACTTGCCGACACCACCTCCAGTGGTATGGCAGAAGATCCCCCCGACTAAACGCCCCAGAGACCGGGACTCACCTCGAGGATCCTCTAAACCCAAGCCTAAAAAAGGCTGATTCACGAGACACTCACTTCTGTCCTACCCATCTTTGCTACAACCGCCCCCCTTAAGGCCTTCCTTCAGTCATTGTGTTTTCATTGTCGGGCATTTTTCTGTTATAGGAGACTAGTTAGTGTTAGTCCTAGTTGTTTCCGGCCCACTAGGCCCCCTGGTGGTTTATCCTACTAAAGTTCCTCCTTATTATTTAGTTCAGATAGCTTAATTTCAGTTGAAGTTGCACTGAAAGGTTCTCTATGCCCCCCCGGGCCGAGCCCTGGTTTGGGGTCCTGACCGGGGAGACCTACTGGAACTCAATGGGGCTTGGGCGGTCTATACTGCCTGGGCCTGCAATGAATCATTTATTCTTAATTGTGATGACAATAATTATTTTCTCTCTTTTTTCCCTCTCCATCTTTCCTTCTTCCCCCTCCCCCCACCCTCCCCTCCCCTTTGGCTTGTCGCGAGTCTGGGACGGTCATCTGGTCGAGCCTCATTTGTGGATCTCCTCGCCTTCCGAACCTCGTAGGAGCGTTCCAGCAGGATAAGCTAAGTAAACATGCCCTCACACACACCAAGAAACATGGTTAGATTCATATCACTTAATGTTCACGGGCTGAACTCCAACAAAAAAAGACATCTTACATTGAAAGAACTTAGGAGATCAGGGGCAGATATAGCGCTACTACAGGAAACACATTTTAATAGGGGGGGGTGCCTTCGCCTTCGCATCCAGACATTACCCTCAGGTCTTTCAAGCATTTAACCCCCGCAAACGCGCAGGTGTAGCAATCCTATTTAAGCACGGTTCCCCGTTCAAATGCTTAGAGTCCTTCATTGACCCAAGGGGACACTATATAATTTTACGAGGCCAGTGGCAATCGCAGGCGATAACTATTTGCAATATCTATGCTCCTAACGCACACCAGATACACTTCTTATCCAAGGTCTTTACACGCCTGTTTAAGTCCCCCAACGAATGTCTGATCGTGGGAGGTGATTTCAACCTGGCGCATTCAGTGGGTCTGGATCGCCATGTGATCAACCCTACAGCCCCCCAGGCTCGAGCCGCCCGTGATTCCAAACTATTCAGACAATTAACCAGGCGTCATGCCTTATTTGATGCGTGGCGAGCACTCCACCCAGGAGACAGACAATATACCTTCTTTTCGGCCCCCCACCGTATGCACCCTACGGACCACAAAGACAGCCCAGATTCTTCCCATTTCTTGGTCGGACCATGCCCCAATAACTATCACTTGAGATGGGAGTCACGGTGTGTAAACCCAGCAACTGGCAGTTAAACAACTTTCTCCTCCAACATGTCCCGTCTAGGTCGGAACTAGAGACGACTTTGAAAAACTACTTCTTGGACAATAACACTCCCGATATCTCCCTCACTACCCTCTGGGAGGCTCACAAAGCAGTTCTTAGGGGACGATGTATTGCGATCTCTTCAGCCATGAAGAAAAACGCGACAGCATCTAAACTTCAGATTGAAAAAGAACTCAAAACCCTAGAACTTCGCCTACAGACTACGCCATCTATATCTCTCCTTAAAAAAGTAGTATGTCTCAGAACTAACCTTCGAGATCTGGCACTAGGCCAGGTGGAGAAAGCACTTCTGCGACTAAAGCAAACCAATTATGATAAAGGCAATAAAGCCCATTCCCTCCTAGCGCGCAAACTGTCTGAACGCTCCCATATGTCCACCCCCCACCAAATTAAAGATAGGGCGGGTACTCTGCATACACATCCTCAAGACATAGCCCAGACCTTTGGGGAATTCTACACAACCCTATATAATAATCATGAGATCCCTCGTGACCCATTACCTCCTGACCTTAGGGACCGAATGCGACACTATTTAGAAGACAGCGGCCTTCCCAGACTCCAAGGAGCGGATCTTGAGTCACTTAATGCCCCAATCACAGAGGAAGAAATAACAGCCACTATAAAAACTCTGCCCACACACAAATCCCCTGGACCAGACGGGCTCCCCTACGAGTACTATAAGACATTCCTCCCGATTCTTCTACCCTACATGTGTAGGATGTTTAACGCCTTTTTTCAGAACACCACCATCCCCGCGGATATGCAGAGATCATTCCTCACGCTTATCCCCAAGCCTGACAAGGACCCCTCAGTATGCGCACGTTACAGGCCAATCGCACTTCTTAACTCTGATTTAAAAATCTTTACTAAGCTTCTCTCAATGCGATTGAACCTGATACTTCCTTAATACATAAGGACCAGGTGGGCTTTGTCCCCCTGTGTCAAGCGGGGGATAACACGAGACGAATTATTGACCTTATAGATGTGGCGAACAGGGAGGGACTAGATGCGCTGGTTCTTGGTCTTGACGCAGAAAAGGCTTTTGATCGCCTTGGTTGGCCTTTCCTGTTCGCCACGCTGCGCGGGATTCCGGGGCCCTTTTCTGCAGGCTATCAGACACTTATACACTAATCCTTCATCCCAAGTTAAGACCCCCTTTGCGTTGTCGCCGACCTTTCCGATTGCTAATGGAACTCGCCAGGGGTGTCCGCTATCACCGCTATTATTTGCGCTGTGTGTGGAGCCCCTGGCGGCGACCATCCGGAAAAACACGAGCATACATGGGATCCCGGTGAGAGGTAGGGAATTTAAGCTGGCATTGTTGGCTGACGATATCATACTTACCCTGACCCAACCCAGGATTTCACTCCCCAACCTACACGTTGAGCTTGACCTGTACAGATCCCTATCGGGCTATAAAATAAATGCAGCCAAATCTGAAGCCTTACCTATTAACATACCGGTTCAGGAGATCCAACACCTACGACATTGCTTCCCTTACCATTGGAATAATCTATCCATAAAATACCTGGGAGTCCAGATTACTCCCTCCTACCCTACCCTCTACAGAGCCAACTATCCCCCCCTTCTAAAAAATATAAGGGACCTCCTGAGAAAATGGAAGGCTCATCATATCTCCCTCTTAGGGAGGATAGCCTCGGTCAAAATGGTTATTCTGCCAAAACTGCTCTACCTATTCCAAACACTTCCCATTCCAGTCCCAACAGCGGAACTGCGGAAACTACAGGCGGATATGATACGGTATGTATGGAATTATAGGAGACATAGAATACCACGATCGGTCCTGTTGGCATCACGAACAGACGGCGGGTTATCTTTCCCTGACATAACCAAATACTACCAGGCAGCCCAATTGCGAGCCCTGGCCTCCTGGTTTACCCAACGCTCCTACAAAAAGTGGACAGAAATCGAAAAATTGTGGATGGCACCGGTCCACCCAAACAGTATGTTATGGAATGCGATGGCGAAGGTAGACTCCTCCCAGCTCCTGGGCCCCATGCTTCACCTTAACACGCTCTGGCGTAGATTGTCACGAGCCCACACACTATGCTCCGAGAGATCACTCCTTACGTCTTTTCTTTATAATCCCAAAATGCCTGCAGGTCTCACACATCAGATGTCCTCCCCGTGGGCGACCAGAGACCTGTTCCACTTTGGCCATCTAGTCCACCCATGCACACGCAGGCTACTCTCCTTTGTGGAGCTTCAAAAAAAATTTGGCATCCCAAAGCAGGCATTCTATGGATACCTGCAAATCAGACACTATGCCCAATCTATTGCCCCAGACCTACAATTTTCAACCCCAACTACATTTGAGGGCCTGATATTGGAAGGCTCGGCTAGACGTGGGCTAATCTCTGACATATACCACATATTGAATTCCTACAGTTTCCCAGACCAGGGTAAGCACACATACATGCTCCGCTGGGAGAAGTATCTAGGCGAGGAGATACCGGAAAACACCTGGCAGGTGATCTGGTCCCAGGCAGCCAAAAGTTCACTTTGTACTTTGTATAAGGAGAACGCATATAAAATTCTCTTTTTCTGGTATATGACGCCTGACGTACTCCGAGCCATCTACCCTTCCAGTTCGGACAGATGTTGGCGATGCTACAGAGATAGAGGGACCCTATATCATATTTATTGGTCATGCCCTAAAATAGTCCCGTTCTGGACGGAAGTTCAACTACTATTGACTCGCTTGCTGGGAGTGCAGGTGCCCTGGACTCCGAAATTATTTCTTCTTGGAGTCTCTGGGTTGAATATACCCCGCCACTCTAGGAAACTGATGGGCCATGTATTTGCGGCGGCGAGGTGCCTAATCGCCCTGCGATGGAAAACACAGACCCCTCCCACTCAAACAGATCTTTACACTAGAATAAAGGATATAGAGCTTATGGAAAAAATGACAGCCCGTTTACAAGATAGACTGGAAATACATGATAAGGTCTGGGAGGACTGGCAAAGGCGGGAGGACCCACCCTAGGCTGGCGACAGAGCCTCCCCCCCCCCTCATCCCCCCTCCTTCCTACATTCTCTTCTCTCCTCCTTTTTCTTTTTACTATCCCTTTCCTTATTGCTGGACTATGTCCAGAACAAGATAGATATATGTTGGTTGACGAATATTGTGGATGAAGATTTTACTACATCTTTATTTTATATAGATGAATATATCCTACTGCCTACTGAATACCAGTTTGAATGTCTACCACTTGTATTCTGTATTGAGCAAACTACAATTCTTTTGTATTTTTATATACCTGTGACCAATAAAAACTGTTATTTGAAAAAAAACAAAACAAAACCGGAAGCTACGAGCATTTCATGACTTAGGTTTCACTGGATATAAACAGCGCCTTTGGGAAATTGGCAAAGCATTTTATCACACCGATCTTGGTGTGGTCAGATGCTTTGAGTGCAGATGAGAGATCTAGGGTCTAACAGACCCCATTTTTTTCAAAAAGAGTACCTGTCACTACCTATTGCTATCATAGGGGATATTTACATTCCCTGAGATAACAATAAAAATTCTAAAAAATAAAAAAAAACATGAAAGGAACAGTTTAAAAATAAAATAAAAAAGCAAAATAAATAATAATAAAAAAAAGCACCCCCTATCCCCCTGTGCTCATGCGCAAAGGAGAACGTAAGCGTCGGTCTGGTGTCATATGTAAACAGCAATTGCACCATGCATGTGAGGTATCACCACAAGGGTCAGATCAAGTGCAGTAATTTTAGCAGTAGACCTCCTTTGGAAATCTAAAAGGGTAACCTGTAAAGGCTTTTAAAGGCTTTTAAAAATGTATGTAGTTTGTCGCCGCTGCACGTTTGTGCGCATTTTTAAAGCATGTCATGTTTGGTATCCATGTACTCGGCATAAGATCATCTTTTTTATCTCATCAAACATTCGGGCAATATAGTGTGTTTTAGTGCATTCAAATAAAAAAAGTGTGTCTTTTCCAAAAAAATTGCGTTTGAAAAATCGCTAAGCAAATACTGTGTGAAAAAAAAATTGCAACACCCACCATTTTAATCTGTAGTGCCTTTGCTTTAAAAAAAATATATAATGTTTGGGAGTTCAAAGTAATTTTCTTGCAAAAAAATAATATTTTTTCATGTAAACAAAAAGTGTCAGAAAAGGCTTTGTCTTTGTTAGAAGAGTGGGTGATGTGTGACATAAGCTTCTAAATGTTGTGCATAAAATGCCAGGACAGTTCAAACCCCCCCCGAAATGAACCCATTTTGGAAAGAAGACACCCCAAGCTATTTGCTGATAGGCATGTTGAGTCCATGGAATATTTTATATTTTGCCACAAGCTTAATACGGGGCTACCTCATGTGTGAGACTTTTTGGGAGCCTAGCCACGTACAGGACCCCGGAAACCAAGCACCGCCTTCAGGATTTCTAAGGGTGTAAAATTTTTTATTTCACTCCTCACTACCTATCACAGTTTCGAAGGCCATAAAATGCCAAGATAGCACAACCCCCCCCCCCCCCCCCCCTCAAATGACCCCATTTTGGAAAGTAGACACTCCAAGCTTTTTGCTGAGAGGCATGTTTAGTCCATGGAATATTTTATATTTTGCCACAAGTTGCGGGAAAATTACAATTTTTTTTTTTTGCACAAAGTTGTCACTAAATGATCTATTGCTCAAACATGCCATGGACATATGTGAAATTACACCCCAAAATACATTCTGCTGCTTCTCCTGAGGGGATACCACATGTGTGAGACTTTTTGGGAGCCTAGCCGTGTACAGGACCCCGAAAACCAATCACCGCCTTCAGGCTTTCTAAGGGCGTAAAATGGTCATTTCACTTCCTCACTACCTATCACACTTTCGGAGGCCCTGAAATGTCAAGATAGCACAAAGGCCCCACAAATGACCCCATTTTGGAAAGAAGACACTTCAAGCTTTTTGCTGAGAGGCATGTTGTGTTCATTGAATATTTGATATTTTGCCACAAGTTTCGGGAGAATTACAATTTTTTTTTTAACACAAAGTTGTCACTAAATGATATATTGTTTAAACATGGCATGGTTATATGTGGAATTACACCCCAAAATACATTCTGCTGCTTCTCCTGAGTATGGGGATACCACATGTGAGACTTTTTGGGAGCCTAGCCGCGTACAGGACCCCAAAAACCAATCACCCAAAGCTCTTTGTATCCAACCGTCTGGGACATGCTGCAGGTGTACTCACTCAATCACACGGCAACCGCCTACGCCCCATAGGATATTATTCCTGTAGGCTGGATGCATTAGCAAGAGGAGGCCCATCGTGTCTACAAGCTGTCTTTGCTGCACAAGCCTTGGTGACAAAACTTCGGACTTGGTCCTTGGACACTTCCTCATTCCACTTGCTCCCCATGACATTGCTGCCATACTCAACCAGATCCAGCCGAAACATCTGTCCACTGCCAGACATTTGAGACTCCAATGCTCCCTCCTTCTACCAGACAACATTACTCTATTACGTTGTCAAACACTGAACCCTGCCACCCTTCTTTCACTTCCCGAGGGGGGACTAGAGGAGGAGCCGCCGAGTCCTGACTCGTCACCCCATGACTGCTTTGAATTATTGCTGCTGAAAACCACACATCTCCCCACCGTGGGTGAAATACCCCTGCAGAATCCAGACCTAACACTTTTTGTTGATGGCTCCCGATTTGCCGATGAAGTTCTACAAGCTGAAGCCTTACCACCAGTGATGTCTGCACAGGAGGCAGAGCTGCAAGCACTCACTACAGCATGTAAACTGGCAGAGGGAAAAAGCCAACATCCTTACAGACTCAAGATATGCTTTCGGCATTGCCCATGACTTTGGTGTTATCTGGAAGGCCAGAGGATTCCTGGCAGCTGCAGAAACACTTGTGAAACACAGCTCAGCTATCAAAGACCTGATGGACGCCTTACTTCTCCCAACCCAAGTGGCTATTCTGAAAGTAAAAGCACATAGCAAATTGAACTCGAAGAAAGCCAGAGGCAATCACCTAGCCGATTCAGCTGCCAAACAGGCAGCCAGCCGGCCATGGGAAGTGGAGAGCAGGGTGGTAGAAGACCACCCTGTGCTTGCCTTACAGACTCTCCAGGGGACAGAGTTTACCTGAAAGAACTACAGGAAACAGCAAGTCCGGATGAGAAGGAAAGCTGGAAGCGGAAGGGAGAAACCCTCAAGGATGGACTATTCGAGTGCAACAAGAAACCTTGCTTACCCAGGAATATGTACCCGGCTGTGGTACAATGGGCACATGGAGCTGCCCATCTATCAAAGACTCTTATGAATTCCCTCATCAACAAATACTATTTAGCTCCAGGAATCACTCCACTGACTAGGCACCTTGAAAACCAGAATGCTAAAAATGGCCCACGAGAATGGTATGAGCTGGTCGGACAGTCTGCCCATTTCCCTGTTCAGCATCAGATGCACACCAAGGGGAGAACACTCCCTATCCCCTTACGAGATTTTGTTTGGTTAAGCCCCTAGACTTTGTTGTTATTTTCCACAACAGTTATAACTGCAGTATGCTGTGTTGACTAACTAAATAACCACATTATCACAAGAATTAACCCAAATACGTGGCCAGTTGTTTTCTTCCATTCCAGATCCTGAATTAGATACAGGAGCACTACTGCCTGGAGATTGGGTGCTGGTGAAGAAATTTGTGAGAAAACATTCTCTTGAACCCAGATATGATGGTCCCTTCCAGGTCCTTCTGACCACAAGCACATCTGTAAAGTTGACTGTGAAAAACACTTGGATCCACCCCTTCCACTGTAAGAAAGTCCCAAATCCGCAGGACAAGACATTGACTGCATCATGATGTCTATATTGTATATCCTTTTCCTGTTAAATCTGGTGAGGGCCCAACAGGTGGCTATCACTAAGAGGAGTGCTCATGAGGAAAGGTTTGACCCACATGTGTATACAGATGCCACAGGGGTCCCAAGGGGGGTCCCGGATGAGTTTAAAGCCCAAGACCAAGTAAAGGTAGGTTTCGAGTCTCTGATTCCCATAATCACTGTCAAGAAAAATTTAGACTGGATAAATACATATATTACAACCAGCAGCGGTTTGTGAATTACACCAGAGATGCCCTACAGGGGATTGCTGACCAATTAGCCCCCACATCTTACATGACATTTCAGAATAGGATGGCCTTGGACATGGTTTTAGTGGAGAAGGGGGGTGTTTGTAAAATGATAGAAGGTACAGGGACATGCTGCACATACATCCCTGACAACACTGGTCCAAAGGGTAAGGTCACACTGGCCATCAAGAAGTTGGAAAGCCTATCAGTACAGCTAAAAAAAGAATTTGGGTATCTCAGACCCATGGGAACAACATTTTGGCTAGATGAGCGGGTGGAAGAAGATTTTAGCTCAAATAGGTATAGCTGTTTTGATTATTTTGATTATCCTCGCTCTGATAGTTTGTTGCATACTACCTTGTCTGAAGAAGTGCATAAAACTGTGGAAAATAGCACCCCAACCTTCTTGAACCAAGGAGGAGATTTTGATGGGTCAGATGAGAAACCTTACACTCAATTGCAGTCCCTCCCTGTGAAGTACAATGCCATTAGGGACAGCATCTGACTTTCTTATGTGCAAAGTTAGTGACAAGAGGGCTGATGGAAAAGCCATCACCCGTCTAACGTTCAGCACAAAATATTTCCAAGGTACATACGGACAGATGAGTTAGGATGATTAGGGACAGTTAAATATAGTCATTTTAAGGGGGGACTGTGGTGGATTAGGTAAAATGCCCATTTTCTATTTGCAGCTTTTATACTAACAAAGTTTATATTTTTGTGTATACAAAAAGTGCTTCATTAACTCCTTGCTCAAAATGGCCGCCAGCAGCATCCCCTCCCATCGAATGCAAGAATGTAAAACGAAGATGGCGCCTTCGCTCCGAGACTACACCCAAGAGATGGCACCTGAGGGTCTGGAAGAAGCTCACCTTATATGGAAATGGCCAATCACAAGCTACTAATGTGTAGATAACACTATGCTAGTGCTGTACTCCCACGTAGCATAACGCACTCACATATAAAACCCTGTGTAATCAGGAAGAATAAAGAATTATCACGTATCTGAACACAGGCTCAGTGTGGTATTTCACCTTATGCATGCACCTGATTAGCCCTAATTAGAAACAGGAACAGATACCCACCAGACGATTGGTCTGATTAATTTCACCAGCTGTTACGGATATGCTCGCTATACACAAGGCGAGCACCCAGATCACCTGGTGCATTTTAGCCTTTTCCATTGGACACCATTTTCCTGAGGGGTGTGATCTTCACACCACTCTCCTATATATACACCTTGACTTGATGTCAGTAGCCTGCTGTACGCCTGGGCACCACATCATTTTAAGGAGAATCTATCACCATTGGCTGTTTAAAGTAGGTTATCATTAGGTGTTTTAAGACATATAATGTTTGGAATTTTTAGTCCAACTCGAATTTTCCTAATTATGGCTGCTCTGACCATTTATTATGATTTAAACATAGAAATCTCCCAAGTGGTGTCCGATTTGCCTTAGCATCAATATAGGTTTTAGTATAAATTTAATTTTACCCTCATGACTATATATACACTTTTATATGTTTAGCTCTACTCTCATGATTTTGCATATACCCTGGGAGCTACTCCCCAATATATTCCCCACATACTTCTGTTATACACTTTTTCTATGCCTAGGGGATCTCCTTATGGTACCCGTCCGATCCTCGTGGACTCCTTTGCCATCAATTGCGCTCCTGGCCTCACCTTTCCCTCTTTCGTTCTCCCCCTCCCTTTTCCTATCCTCACCTGTGGCAAACTATACTTATTTACTCCTCTTTCCATTTCATTGCAATTTGATGAATCAAAAGATCCCAAACCACCCCCAATATTACCTGGTGTTGACATGGATGATGGGATTGTAGGGTGACGCGGATCCTGCCCGAAAGTGGTCCTTAATGTGCATGCGAACTTGCTCTATATGGTCAATTTGCCTGTAAGTATTTTCAGACTTTATCCAAACTGCCCTGTGATATCCACCATGCTGCTGTTTTTCCCAAAATGTTGTTCATATATGTTACTCTAAATTAACTCCCCTTATTTTTACGCTAGATAACACAGCTTATCCTTAATTATCCCTGAAGAAGGAATGCAACAAACAACTCCAAAACATGTTGGGTTTCTTGAATTTCATATGATTCATTTTGGCCTCTTACTATGAGACCTTTCATATGATTCAGAAGAAAGCTTATATATGTTATAGCATGACAATATTCATTATCTTGTTTTTATAACCAAGATTTTATGTGAAATATGTTTGTATAATAAAATTTTGTAAAATTTTCTATACCAGTTTTCTACTTGACCCTATCCCTCACCCTTACAATCCCTGGGGCACATTCTTCTATTTTTTTCTCTTTCCAAAATGGGGTCATTTGGGGGGTTTTGTGCTATCTTGTCATTTCATGGCCTCCGAAACTGTGATTAGGTAGTGAGGAAGTGAAATCACCATTTTAGGCCCTTAGAAAGCCTGAAGGCAGTGATTGGTTTTCGGGGTCCTGTACACGGCTAGGCTCCCAAAAAGTCTCACACATGTAGTATCCCCATACTCAGGAGAAGCAGCAGAATGTATTTCGGGGTGTAATTTTACATATGATCATGGCATGTTTGAGTAATAGATTATTTAGTGACAACTTTGTGCAACAAAAAAAAAAAATCATTTTCCAGCAACTTGTGGCAAAATATAAAATATTCCATGGACTCAACATGCCTCTCATCAAATAGCTTGGAGTGTCTAGTTTCCAAAATTGGGTCATTTGGGGAGGGGTTTGTGCTATCTTGTCATTTTATGGCCTTCGAAACTGTGATAGGTAGTGTGGAGTGAAATCTAAAATGTACACCCTTAGAAATCCTGAAGACGGTGCTTGGTTTCGGGGCCCCGTACGTGGCTAGGCTCCCAAAAAGTCTCACACATGAGGTATCCCCATACTCAGGAGAAGCAGCAGAATGTATTTTGGGGTATAATTCCACATATAACCATGGCCCATGTGAGCAATATATCATTTTCTGACAACTTTGTGTAATGGTTTCTTTTTTGTCATTTTTCAATCACTTGTGACAAAAAAAATAAAATATTCAATTGGCTCAACATGCCTCTCAGCAATTTCCTTGGGGTGTCTACTTTCCAAAATGGGGTCGTTTGGGGGGGGGGGGTTGTATTTCTCTGTCATTTTAGCACCTCAGAAAATGAGTCATGAGCAATCAAACTAAAGGCTGCGTAAATTCCAGAAAATGTACCCTAGTTTAGACGCTATAACTTTTGCGCAAACCAATAAATATACGTTTATTGACTTTTTTTTTTACCAAAGACTGTGGCTGAATACATTTTGGCCTAAATGTATGACTAACATTGAGTTTTATGAATTTTTTTATAACAAAAAGTATAAAATATAATTTTTATTTCAAAATTTTCAGTCTTTTTCCGTTTATATCGCAAAAAATAAAAATTGCAGAGGCAATCAAATACCATCAAAAGAAAGCTCTATTTGTGGGAAAAAAAGGACGCAAACCACTTAACCACGTTAACCACTTAAGCCCTGGACCATTTGGTTGGCCAAAGACTAAAGCACTTTTTGCGGTTCGGCACTGCGTCGCTTTAACGGACAATTGCGTGGTCGTGCGACATGGCTCCCAAACAAAACTGACGTTCTTTTTTCCCCACAAATAGAGCTTTCTTTTGGTGGTATTTGATCACCTCTGCGGTTTTTAATTTTTTGGGCTATAAACAAAAAAAAGAGTGAAAATTTTTTAAAGAAAACAAGCAATATTTTAATAAAATATCAACTTTTTGCTATAATAAATATCCCCAAAAATTTGGTGATGCTTTTCGGGCAGTAGCAGGGCGCATTTACCCCCCAAGAAGGGGTTAAAAGTGCCCGTAATGCGGCGCTTCCGAAACGCTTTTCAGGCGCTTCCGAAGCGGTGCCCATTCTTTCTAATGCTGCTTGCAGGACTTTTTCCCGTCCTGCAAGCGCACTGCCCCAATGTGAAAGCATTCAGGCTTTCATACTTTGGTGGCTTAAGAGGCAGTTTTCAGGTGCTATTTTTAGCGCTAGGAGAAAAAGAAATAACCCCTCAAAAATTGGTTGGACTTTAAAGGCAACAAAGTAGTAAAAACAATTTTATTGGTACAAATATACAAAAATACACATAAGAAAAAGTCTAATACAATAACATTGAATAAACAATGGAGTAGTAAAAAGAGGAATATACGTACCGTATATACTCGAGTATAATCGTTCCGAGTATAAGTCGAGGCCCTAATTTACCACAAAAAAATGGGAAAAACTTATTGACCCGAGTATAAGACGAGGGTGAGAAATGCACAGCTACTGTAAGTGGAAAAGAGAGGGTCAACAATGCCCATTTGCAGCATCACTGTACCCATTTGCATGCCTCACTGTGCCCATTTGCAGCCATAGGTCACCTGAACTTCAAACTCGGTAGTTAAGGGTTCCTAGATGCCCCCTAGCTGCAGCCAAAATTTGGGGTCTCTGAACCCAAAGGGTCCCGAAATGACATTGCTGCAGATGGACACAGTTGACCGAATTTGGGGCCCCGTATCTCGGGGCCACTTAGTGCTAAGAACCCCAACTTTGGTGTGCAAACCCAGTGGAACCAGCACCATACAATTTCTAAAGCTGGGGTTTCTAGCACCAAGTGGCCCCGAGATACAGGGCCCCAAAAATCAGTTCAGAAAATGTCAAGCACTTTTCTGCAGCAGAGAATGACATTTTCCAAACCGGTTTTGGGGCCCCGTATCTCAGGGCCACTTGGAGCTAGGAACCCCAGCTTTGGATATGTTATGGTACCAGTTCCACTGTGTTTGCACACCAAATGTGGGGTTCCTAGCACTAAGTGGCCCTGAGATATGGGGCCCCAAAGTCGGTTCAGAAAATGTCAAGCACTTTTCTGCAGCAGAGAATGACATTTTCTGAACCGATTTTGGGGCCCCGTATCTCGGGGCCACTTAGTGCTAGGAACCCCAGCTTTGGATATGTTATGAAAACAGTTCCACTGGGTTTGCATACCAAATTTGGGGTTCCTAGCACCAAGTGGCCCTGAGATACGGGGCCCCAAATTCGGTTCGGAAAATGAAATTTTTTGCTGCAGAAAAGTGCTTGACTCGAGTATAAGTCGAGGGGGGCACTTTCAGCACAAAAAAATGTGCTGAAAAATTCGACTTATACTCGAGTATATACGGTATGTAAGAATCGAATGTATATTCGTGTAGTCTTCCACCTGGGCCAGTGGATTGTATGTATCCATTAATAGGAGGCTAATTTTTGCCAATCCCAAGATAGGTATGAATGAAAAGATACCCCCCAGGTAAGTAATGAAGGACTTTGTGGGCAACAAAAAAGAAAAATTGATCAAAAAAATGTATAATTGTATAAATGATATTTATTTAAGAAGATATAAAATTATTCAGGTGCAAACATCACCTAAGGAGTATATTGAATAAAAACAACAAGTTACAACAATGAATCGTTAGTGCGTGGTAGTTTTGTGGATATTTGGCCCGACACGTTTCAGGACACTGATGAAAGGACCCCTTAAAGTGTCCTGAAACGCGTCAGGCTGAATATCCACAAAACTACCACACACTAACGATTCATTGTTGTAACTTGTTGTTTTTATTCAATATACTCCTTAGGTGATGTTTGCACCTGAATAATTTTATATCTTCTTTAAAATAAATATCATTTATACAATTATACATTTTTTGATCAATTTTTCTTTTTGTTGCCTACAAAGTCCCTCATGACTTACCTGGGGGGGTATCTTTTCATTCAGTGCTAAAGTTTTAGACTTACTGATTTTGCTGGGGTTTAGAGTATTGCAGGCTGCAGACAGGAAACTTTTGATTCCATACTTTTTACATGCAGGCTTTTTACAGAATATTCCCTCAAGTGACTGTAGTAGTAAATATTATATTGTGACAGGTTTACTTTAACCACTTTAATGCTAGGCACTTTCACCCCCTTCCTGCCCAGGCAAATTTTCAGCTTTCAGCTCTGTAACATTTTGAATGACAATTGCACGGTCATGCAACAGTGTACCCAAACGAAATTTTGATAATTTTTTTTCACACAAATAGAGCTTTCTTTTGGTGGTATGTTATCACCTCTGCGGGGGTTTTTTGTGCTATAAAACAAAAAAAGAGTGACAATTTTGAAAAAAAAATAAAAATTTTTTTTACTTTTTGCTTTAATAAATATCCCAAATTTTTTTTAAAAAAATTCTCAGTTTAGGTCGATATGTATTCTTCTACAAATTTTGGTTAAAAAAAAAAAAAAAAATCGCAATAAGCGTATATTGATTGGTTTGCGCAAAATTTATAGCACCTACAAAATAGGTTGATTTATGGCATTTTTTTATTATTATTTTTTTTTTCCAAGTAATGGCGGTGATCTGCGATTTTTATCAGGACATTGCGGCGGACAGATCAGATACTTTTGTGGGACCACTGACATTTATACAGCGATCAGTGCTATAAATATATATAATTAACATAAAAGTCCAAATAAAGTGAAAGTGCTCAAATCCAAAGTGAAGAAAAAGCAAAATGCTTCAGAAATATTCAGGTGTGCAACTACATCCCCTCATGTGTCCCCACTCACTGGATCCGAACTACCCTCAGCTTTTCAGTCTAGGGGTCACTTTGGACTTGATAATAATATCCAGGAATGGCGGATTTGGTGTTGGGTCATCAGATCAAAACTTCTTTGTGAAGGTTATCAGCCGGACAAACAGGTACCTCAGGCAGGCATGTGATGTACCTTAGGCAGTGAGGAGTCACAGGACAGGACACCACACGGCAACTCTTCCTCACAGGAACTTCCGCTCCGCACAAACAAGCCGTTGCTTCAGTGCGCATGTGCCGATGTCGATACAGTGGATATCTCCTAAACCGTGCAGGTTTAGGAGATATCCACGGTACCTACAGGTAAGCCTTATTATAGGCTTACCTGTAGTGAAAAGTGGTTTGTAAGGGTTTACTACACCTTTAAAGCCAACGACTGCAAAGTAGGGTGATAAATCCGTTACTTTAGACCAGCCTTTTTTGACCAGGGTACCCAGGGGCTCCTTGAGGTTTCTTCAGGGGCGCCTTGGCAAATGCCTAAAAAAGTATACAAGCCAGCAGGTGGATCAAGTCTGCCTTTTACTTACACAAAACCACAGGTTTTTAATGTGCACCATTTCAACCTTCCAGCCACTGCCATCCCAACAACCAGTGATGTCATCAGTGTTGATAAGAAGGGTGTTGATCACCTGCACAGTATCAAGGATTTGACCCTCCCCATCAACACTGGGGTCACATTAGCTGAGTGATGGAGAGAAACTGAGGGAGAGGGGAAACACTGGCATACTAGTTGGCACTAGTGTGCAAAAGTGTCTTTGCTTTGTAAGAATTAATCATCTCTAATGTTGGGTGTCCTACGTGTGTCGATGCTGCCACATTATGTAAAACGATTAGAATAGTTTTTTACATTTTAGAATGGGGTGCCTGGAAACTGTCCATAACTTTAAAGGGTGCCTTGAGATTTTCCATAATTTTAAAGGGTGCCTTGACTGAAAAAAGAAACACTGCCCTAGAAAAAAAGATCTGGACAATCTGGAAGAGCCTAGAGTGTGTCAGGAGTTTGATCAGGTCAGAGTACCACATCCTGGAAGATTCCGAGCTATGAGGATTACCAGAATTCCCTCCATCTTTATCTTATGAAGCAGCAAAAGAAGAAGTAGTTGTATGGGGAGATGTACTATTTCCATGGTGCCACCAACTTTCATTTTTTCTGCTAGAGGATCCCTCTACCTAGAGACAAACCTGTCCAGTTTGCGGTTCAACCTTTAGAACCACACCTGGTGTCCCTCACCTGTGACACAGGTCATGGAACACCTTACTGTAAAATCCATTTATGAGTTCATTGACACACACACACACACCGCTCCATTATTCAGAACCATAGGATTATATCACCCCCCTACAGGAGTAGGACACGAGGCAGAAAAAAGACTTGGCTACGCCTCTGGGCAGTCCTAGGTGATATACACCCACCTCTCTGCTATAGGCCTTCAGTTTAGTAACAAGCAGTGTCAGAAGCATCAAAACTCCTTAGAGGTGTGGAGCCGTGTCTGTCAATGAACTCAGAGAAATGGATTTTAAGGTACTGTATATACTCCAGTATAAGCCGAGGCACCAAATTTTACCACAAAAAACTGGGAAAACGTATTGACTTGAATATAAGCCTAGGGTGGGAAGTGCAGCAGGTACTGGTAAATTACACACACACAACACGCCCCCCCCCCCCCCGCTAATAGGGGTCAAGTAGGCGCAATCCGGGCGCCCATTCAGGTAGAGTAGGCATAATTCAGGCGCAAATAGGGGACAACCCAGGCGCTAGTAAATGTAGGTAACAAAATATTAAATTAATGTGGCGCTCAATCAAATTAAAATATAAATGGTGTAAAAAACTGATGATTAAGTGACGCTCAAAAAAGTATAGTGCAGCAGGTACTGGTAAATTACACACACACAACACCCCCCCCCCCCCCCCCCCACTAATAGGGGTCAAGTAGGCGCAATCCGGGCGCCCATTCAGGTAGGGTAGGCATAATTCAGGCGCAAATAGGGGAAAACCCAGTAAATGTAGGTAACAAAATATTAAATTAATGTGGCGCTCAATCAAATTAAAATATAAATGGTTAGGACGGGAGATCCCTAGGAGAGTCATTTTGAGGAGGATCGTGGAGCTGTTTTATCAATTTTGATTGTATCGTCTATGGGACCTTTTTACCAAGGGCACGTTTCTTCGCTGATCTAAGCACCTTTTTGATACCATTGGACTTAATTATTATTTATTGCACTTGTGTGGATTTTTATCTGTCATTATTTATATATATTTATTCTAGATTATTATTGCACAGATCACATAGTTTCACTATCATTACTTATTTTAGAGTGCCGTATTTATTGCTGTTTATATTCTATTTGCACAGTGGTTCTATGAATTCATTAGTTACACTTAATATGGAGTTATGTTTTGTTTTTTTTAGTCACTTTTTGGATTATTATTATTGGAAGAAAAGTTTTCATAAGTGATTTAGAAAAGGGGAAACCTGCACCCAATTTTTGATGTAGCAATGGTTCACTATAGCTGGGGGGGCTAGACGGAGCTCCTGCGTCGCCGCCCACCCAACTTTATCTGCTGATTGTTAAACTTTCTAGAATACACATATTTTTATTGTGTAGAATCTGGGGCTGCTGTCGCGTCATTTCCCTCTCCCCCTTTCCCCCTTTCCCTCTCCATCATTCATCTCAGACTCTAACCACACCCTCGAGTCACGCCCACCATGTCACGTAAACCACGCCCATTTTTCACCACGGCGTGCTTTGCGCGCCGCACTGGTATATTTTTCCTAAGCCACGCCTACAAATGAATGCCACGCCCCCTAATTATTGTATGGCTCCGCCTACAGCCACAAAAGTGTTCCATATTTTTTTTTTTACAATGTTGGCAACTATGATAACCCCTGTCAGATTTTTTTTTTTTCACCATTTGTGTACCAATGCAGGGAGACTTCCCTTCACTTCCTGTCCCATAGCCAAAAAAGGAAGTGAGAGGAAATACCAGAAAATGAGGGGAATCCCTTAGGGACCCCCAGGTCACCAGAACTCATGCCCCATTGGAAGATTTCCCCCTCTATTACTTTTCAGGGGACAATCCAAAAATGTGGGATCTTCTTTATTTTCCTTTTCAATGATAATGGTAAACAGGACAAACAGGGGGAGAATCTCCATAATGGGGGCACAGACAGCAATCAAAATTGACAGGTGTTCTAATCTCTCTGCCCTCTATCTAAAATAAAAAAAAAAAAAGTTTTGCCTTTAGTTATACTTTAACCACTTGAGGTCCGTGCTGTAGCCGAATGATGGCCCCAGCGTGGACCTGAATTTCCGGGAGGCCATCATAGGACGTCCTCCCCTTTGCACGCTCCCAGCGCTCCCCCTGCAGGGCACGCGCGGCGTGATTAACCGAGACTCGGGTGATCACTGATCCGAGTAAGGGGCCGATCGCTGCACCTTACCACGTAATCAGCTGTCAGCATATGACATCTGATCACGTGTGTAAACAAAAGCTCGGTAATTGTTTTTTTTTCTCCTCACGCTGACAGTGTGAGGAGAAAAAAAAGCTGATCACCGGCTTATGTTCAAGGGACATCGGTCCCGAAGAGGAAGGAGGCACATCTGCCTCCTCCTCTGTGCTTGCCAGTGCCACCTGCCATTGCCACCTGCCAGTGCCACCTGTCAATTCCCACAAGTGCCACCTATCAATGCCCACCAGTGGTGCCAATCAGTGCCACCTAGCAGTGCTGCCTTTCAGTGTAACCTATCAGTGGCCATCACTGCAAGCTATCAGTGCCACTTCTCAGTGCCCACCAATGCCACCTATCAATGCCCTTCAGTGCCACCTCTCAGTGTCACCTCTCAGTGCACACCAGTGCCGCCTATCAGTGCCCACCAGTGCCGCCCTATCGGTGCCCATCAGTGCAGCCCATCGGTGCCTATCAGTGCAGCCTATTGGTGACCATCAGTGCAGCCTCATCAGCGTACATCAATGAAGGAGAAAAATTACCTCTTTGCAACATTTTATAACAAAATATAAAAATATATATATATTTTTTTAAATTCAGTCTTTTTAAATTTTTTTAACAAAAAATAAAAACCGCAGAGGTGATCAAATACCACCAAAAGAAACCTCTATTTGTGGGAAAAAATGATAAAGATTTAATTTGGGTACAGTGTTGTATGACCGCGCAATGGTCATTCAAAATGCGACAGCGCTGAAAGCTGAAAATTGGTCTGGAGGGGGGTTTAAGTGCCCAGTAAGCAAGTGGTTAACCACTTCAGCCCTGGAAGATTTGGCTGCTGAATGACCAGGCCATTTTTTGCGATTCGGCACTGCGTCACTTTAACCACTTCAATACCAGGCACTTAGACACCTTCCCGCCCAGCCCAATTTTCAGCTTTCAGCGCTGTCGCAATTTGAATGACAATTGCGCGGTCATGCTACACTGTACCCAAACAAATTTTTTATCATTTTGTTCCCACAAATAGAGCTTTCTTTTGGTGGTATTTGATCACCTCTGCGGTTTTTATTTTTTGCGCAACAAATAAAAAAAGACCGAAAATTTTGAAAAAAAACAAGTTTTTCTTTGTTTCTGTTAAAACTTTTTGTAAATAAGTACGTTTTTTTCTTCAATGACGGGCACTGATATGGCTGCACTGACGGGCACTGATATGGCGGCACTGATGGGCACCGATGAGGTGGCACCGATGAGGTGGCACTGATGAGGTGGCACTGACGGGCACTGATGATGGGCACTGATAGGCGGCACTGATGGGCACTGATAGGTGGCACTGATGGGCACTGATAGGTGGCACTGGTATGCGGCACTGATGGGCACTCATAGGTGGCACGGATGGGCACTAATAGGCGGCACTGATGGGCACTCATAGGTGGCATTGATGGCACTTGTAGGTGGCATTGATGGTTACTTATGGGTGGCACTGATAGTTGGCACAGATGGGCACGGATGGGCACTGATAGATGGGCACTGATGGGCATGGATGGGCACTGACAGGTGGCATGAATGGACACTGATGGGTGGCACTGGTGGCATTACTTGTTTGCAGTGATGCCCCTAAGGGTGGCATTGCTGGGCATCACTGCAACATAATTGTGCCAATCAGTGCCCATTTGTGGGCACTGATTGGCACAGATTTGGCATACTGGGCACATGTGGATGGCCATGGGGTACATACCTGGCCATCCACATGTTGCCCCTTCCCTGGTGGTCCTAGTGGTGATCCCTGGTGGTCCAGTGTGGTGATCTGCGGGGGGGCTGCGCTGATAAACAATCAGCGCAGACCCCCCCTGCCAGGAGAGCCGCCGATCGGCTCTCCTCTACTTGCGTCTGTCAGACGCGAGTGAGGAAGAGCCGATCAACGGCTCTTCCTATTGACAGCGTGATCAGCCGTGATTGGACACGGCTGATCACGTGGTAAAGAGCCTCCGCCGGAGGCTTTTTACCAAGATCAGTGTAGCGGTGTGTCAGACTGACACACCGCTCCACCGATCGCCGCGATGCGCGCCCCCGGGGGCGCGCTGCGGCATGTTATCCTGAAGGACGTCATATGACGCCCAGTCAGGATAACACAACCACTTCCCGGACGTCAATCCGCCATAGGGCGGGCGGGAAGTGGTTAATTGACAATTGTGCGGTCGTGCGACGTTGCACCCAAACAAAATTGACGTCCTTTTTTCCCCACAAATAAAGCTTTCTTTTGGTGGTATTTGATCACCTCTGCGGTTTTTATTTTTTGCGCTATAAACAAAAAAAGAGCGACAATTTTGAAAAAAAAAAAACAATATTTTGTACTTTTTGCTGTAATAAATATCCCCATTTTTGGGGATGAGACCAAAATAAACTTACTTGGTTCAGATGGTGTCAAGCCTGTGTGGCGGTACCAGGTGAGGAGTAGGGATGAGCTTCGTGTTCGAGTCGAACCCATGTTCGACTCGAACATCGGCTGTTCGACCGTCCGTCGAATTGCGAACGATATGGGCCGTTCGCGCCAAATTCGTGTGGCGCGTCACGGCCCATAATTCACTGCGGCATCGCAGTGCATTGCTGGCTGATGATTGGCCAAGCATGCACTATGACCCGCATGCTTGGCCAATCACAGCGCCGTCAGTAGAGAGAGCTGTAATTGGCCAAAGCCAGGGTGGCTTTGGCCAATTATGGCTCAGGGGATTTAGTACACACCCCACACTATATAAGGCCGCCTGCACGGCGGCCCTGTGTAGTGTGTGTTCCGGTGTGCTGAGAGATAGAGAGAGAGAGAGACAGTGTCATTTGATTTGAGTTAGATAGATTAGGCAGAACAGTCAGTCAGTTAGCTGCACTTACAGTGTATTGTGTATATATATGCATCCCAGGTGTTGCATATATATATATACACTGTATTCAGTTTAGCTAGATCCGTTCCGGTTATCTTCTATCTAGACTATTTAGTGCAGTGTGTCCTGCTCACAGTGTTCAGCTAGATCCGTTCCTGCTATTTACATTCAGTGCAGTGCGTCCTGCTCACAGTGTTCAGCTAGATCCGTTCCTGCTATTTACATTCAGTGCAGTGCGTCCTGCTCACAGTGTTCAGCTAGATCCGTTCCTGCTATTTACATTCAGTGCAGTGCGTCCTGCTCACAGTGTTCAGCTAGATCCGTTCCTGCTATTTACATTCAGTGCAGTGCGTCCTGCTCACAGTGTTCAGCTAGATCCGTTCCTGCTATTTACATTCAGTGCAGTGCGTCCTGCTCACAGTGTTCAGCTAGATCCGTTCCTGCTATTTACATTCAGTGCAGTGCGTCCTGCTCACAGTGTTCAGCTAGATCCGTTCCTGCTATTTACATTCAGTGCAGTGCGTCCTGCTCACAGTGTTCAGCTAGATCCGTTCCTGCTATTTACATTCAGTGCAGTGCGTCCTGCTCACAGTGTTCAGCTAGATCCGTTCCTGCTATTTACATTCAGTGCAGTGCGTCCTGCTCACAGTGTTCAGCTAGATCCGTTCCTGCTATTTACATTCAGTGCAGTGCGTCCTGCTCACAGTGTTCAGCTAGATCCGTTCCTGCTATTTACATTCAGTGCAGTGCGTCCTGCTCACAGTGTTCAGCTAGATCCGTTCCTGCTATTTACATTCAGTGCAGTGCGTCCTGCTCACAGTGTTCAGCTAGATCCGTTCCTGTTATCTTCCTACTGACAGGCAGGCTTGTCTGGTTACAGTATATAAAGCTACCTGAAGAAAATTACAGGTGTTCTTTTTGATCCTATTAGTACCACGGTCAGGCAGCTAGACTATTTACATTTAGTACAGTGTGTCCTGCTCACAGTGTTCAGCTAGATCCGTTCCTGTTATCTTCCTACTGACAGGCAGGCTTGTCTGGTTACAGTATATAAAGCTACCTGAAGAAAATTACAGGTGTTCTATCCCAGCTTAGTGCAGCTACAGGCCATTAGTATGTCTGGAAGGCCAAGAAGGAGAGGCAGACAGTCACAAGCCAATAAGAGAGGGCAAGCAGGCTCTGTGTCTAGTGCTGGTCGTGGAGACGGTGCATCCTCATCAGCACGTGGCCATGGGACACGCTTGGCCTTTTTTTCGGCAGCTGGCCGTGTTGAGCCGCAACATGCGGAAGACTTGGTCGAGTGGATGACCAAGCCGTCCTCATCCTCCTCATCCTCTCTCACCCATGCCCAGGGTGCTTTGTCTGGCAAAGCAGCGGCCTCTTCCCTCAGCTCAATGTCATCAGTGACTCCTTCCCTAGCTCCACCATGTCCTCATGAGGATTCCCTCGAACTGTTTGACCACAGTGTTGGGTACATGCTCCAGGAGGATGCCCAGCGTTTGGAAGGCTCTGATGATGATACTGAGCTCGATGAAGGCAGTAACATGAGCACGGACAGAGGGGGTGCCCAAGAAGGACAGCAATCTGGCAGTCATGCTCCCCCTGCTGCAGCATACTGCCAGGTTTGCTCCAGTGATGAGGAGGGAGGGGATGATGAGGTCACTGACTCAACGTGGGTGCCTGATAGGAGAGAGGAGGAGGAGGAGGAGGAGGAGGCGGCACATCACCAACGAGGCAGGATGCCCTCCAGGGGCCAGCCTAAGGGCAGCACATTGACTGCATCACACCCCAAAGCTCCACATGTGCAGGGCGCTGCAGTCTCTGCGCGTTATTCAAAAAGTTCTTTGGTGTGGGCCTTTTTTGAGACGAGTGCATCAGATCGCACCGCTGCTATTTGCAACATATGTCTCAAGCGTATCTCGCGTGGCCAAAACATCTCCCGCTTGGGTACCACATGCTTGACCAGACATATGTTGACCTGCCATGCAGTTCGTTGGCAAGCGTATCTGAAAGACCCACACCAAAGAACAAAGAGGATCTCTCCTTGCTCCTCATCAGCTGAGATTTCCAACCCCACTAGACCTTCAGTCCTCTCTGAGACCTGCAGTGAGAGGAATGAAGGTGTAGAATTAGGTGTGTCACAGCCAAGTACTTGTGGGCAATCTGCTTTTGGTACACCGACGTCAGATTGTACCAGGCAAATTTCCCTGCCCCAGCTGCTGCACCGCCGAAAGAAGTTTGCTCCCAGCCATCCACATGCCCAGCGGTTGAATGCTAGCTTGGCAAAATTGCTAGCACTTCAACTGCTGCCTTTTCAGTTGGTAGACTCTGCCCCCTTCCGTGAGTTTGTGGAATGTGCGGTTCCTCAGTGGCAGGTACCCAAACGCCACTTTTTCTCACGGAAGGCGATTCCGGCTCTCTACCGGCATGTGGAAGGCAATGTCCATGCCTCGCTGGACAGGGCGGTCAGCGGTAAGGTGCATATTACCGCTGACTCATGGTCCAGCAGGCATGGACAGGGACGTTACTTAAGTTTCACGGCGCATTGGGTGACTCTGCTGGCAGCTGGGAAGGATGCAGGACAAGGTGCAGTAGTGTTGGAGGTTGTTCCGCCACCACGCCTCCAAAATGCTGATTGTGACACACCTCTCTCCTCCACCCCCTCCTCTTCTTCTTCCTCCATGGCCTCTTCCTCGGAACCAGCGGTGCTCCGTAGGCGTTCAAGGGGCTACGCAAGTACGCAGGCCAAAAGATGCCATGCGGTGCTTGAGCTGGTGTGCTTGGGGGACAGGAGCCACACTGGGGCAGAGGTTCTGTCAGCTCTGCAGGGGCAGGTTCAGAGGTGGTTGACGCCACGCCAACTTAAGGCAGGAATGGTGGTTTGCGACAATGGCACCAACCTCCTCTCTGCCCTCCGACAGGGACAACTGACCCATGTGCCCTGTTTGGCTCACGTCCTTAACTTGGTGGTGCAGCGGTTCTTGGGCAGGTACCCGGGCTTACAGGATGTCCTGAGGCAGGCCAGGAAAGTCTGTGTGCATTTCCGCCGGTCATATAATGCCAGTGCTCGGCTGACGGACCTCCAAAAGGAGTTTAACCTGCCCAAGAACCGCCTAATCTGTGACATGCCCACCAGGTGGAACTCGACGTTGGCCATGCTGCAGCGGCTGCACACGCAGCAGAGGGCCATCAATGAGTACCTGTGCGACTATGGCACCAGGACAGGGTCAGGGGACCTTGGTTTTTTTTCCCCACGCCAGTGGGCCATGATCAGGGATGCATGCACTGTCCTGTCACCATTCGAGGAGGCCACGAGGATGGTGAGCACTGACAGTGCATGCATCAGTGACACTGTCCCCCTTGTCCACCTGTTGGAGCACACGCTGCGTGGAATAATGGACAGGGCACTTGAGGCAGAACAGAGGCAGGAAGAGGAGGACTTCCTTAGCTCTCAAGGCCCCCTTTATCCAGACAGTGTTCCTGCGTGCCCGCCGATCACACAGGAAGAGGACGAGGAGGAGGAGGAGGAAGATTGTGTCAGTATGGAGGTGGAGCCTGGCACTCAGCATCAGCAGTCTTTAAGGGATCAGTCCCAAGGAACACATGGACTTGTACGTGGCTGGGAGGAGGTGGCTGCGGACGTTGTTGTCCTTAGTGACCCAGAGGACTCCGGACCGAATGCCTCAGCAAACCTACGCTGCATGGCCTCCCTGATCCTGCAAAGCCTGCGTAAGGATCCTCGTATTCGTGGTATCAAGGAGAAGGACCAATACTGGCTGGCAACCCTCCTTGATCCACGTTACAAGGGTAAGGTTGCGGACCTTATCTTGCCATCGCAGAGGGAGCAGAGGATGAAACATCTTCGGGAGGCCTTGCAGAAAGGTCTGTGCAACGCGTTCCCAGAGACTGGGAGGTTACAAACTCCTGTTTCTGGACAACGTGTTGCTGAGGCTTCGGTCAGTCAAAGAAGGAGCGGTGGAGAAGGTGGCCGTCTGACCGATGCGTTCAGACAATTTTTTGGTCCGCAGCCCCAAGGTATGATCGGTTCCAGCAACCATCGCCAGCGTCTGTTTTACATGGTGCAGGAATACCTAGGGGCAAGATCAGACTTGGACACCTTTCCCACCGAAAATCCTCTGGGTTACTGGGTCTTGAGGATGGATCACTGGCCAGAGCTTGCACAGTATGCAATTGAGCTACTGGCCTGTCCTGCATCCAGCGTTCTTTCGGAACGTACATTCAGTGCTGCTGGAGGCGTGGTAACCGATCACCGGGTGCGTCTGTCCACTGACTCGGTCGATCGGCTGACCTTCATAAAAATGAATCAGTCTTGGATCACCACCAGCTACCAAGCACCTGATGCTGATGTAACTGAATAATTTTTTTCAGATCCCTTCAAAGACTGCCTATGCTGATGCTGAGTGATTATCCCTGAGTAATTATCCTCTTCCTCCTCAATCATCACGCTGATAGCTTGTAAGAACATTTTTGGTTCTGGGCGCCACCACCAGTGCCTAAGGCACAATTTTTCAGCCCCTGTATAACAGGGGCGTGTAATTACAATTTTTGATGTAATACTTTGCAGCACGGCTCGTTCCTGCATTCCAACTAGAGTGTCTGTGAGGGGTTGCAGTGTTGTGGCACCAGCACCAGTGCCTAAGGCCCAATTTTTCTGCCCCTGTCTAACAGGGGCGTGTAATTACAATTTTTGATGCAATACTTTGCAGCAGTGCTCGTTCCTGCGTTCCAACTAGAGTGTCTGTGAGGGGTTGCAGTGTTGTGGCACCAGCACCAGTGCCTAAGGCCCAATTTTTCTGCCCCTGTCTAACAGGGGCGTGTAATTACAATTTTTGATGCAATACTTTGCAGCAGTGCTCGTTCCTGCGTTCCAACTAGAGTGTCTGTGAGGGGTTGCAGTGTTGTGGCACCAGCACCAGTGCCTAAGGCCCAATTTTTCTGCCCCTGTCTAACAGGGGCGTGTAATTACAATTTTTGATGCAATACTTTGCAGCAGTGCTCGTTCCTGCGTTCCAACTAGAGTGTCTGTGAGGGGTTGCAGTGTTGTGGCACCAGCACCAGTGCCTAAGGCCCAATTTTTCTGCCCCTGTCTAACAGGGGCGTGTAATTACAATTTTTGATGCAATACTTTGCAGCAGTGCTCGTTCCTGCGTTCCAACTAGAGTGTCTGTGAGGGGTTGCAGTGTTGTGGCACCAGCACCAGTGCCTAAGGCCCAATTTTTCTGCCCCTGTCTAACAGGGGCGTGTAATTACAATTTTTGATGCAATACTTTGCAGCAGTGCTCGTTCCTGCGTTCCAACTAGAGTGTCTGTGAGGGGTTGCAGTGTTGTGGCACCAGCACCAGTGCCTAAGGCCCAATTTTTCTGCCCCTGTCTAACAGGGGCGTGTAATTACAATTTTTGATGCAATACTTTGCAGCAGTGCTCGTTCCTGCGTTCCAACTAGAGTGTCTGTGAGGGGTTGCAGTGTTGTGGCACCAGCACCAGTGCCTAAGGCCTAATTTTTCAGCTCCTGTTCAACAGGGGCATGTAATTACAATTCTTGATCTAATATTTCACAGCAGGGCCCTGTGAGGGCTTACAGTGTTTTGGCCACAGCAACACCTAAGGCCCAAATTTCTGCTGAGTATATAGGGCAGGACCCTACTTTCAAACATCTAACTTACAAACGACTCCTACTTGCAAACGGAAGGAGACAACAGGAAGTGAGATGAAATCTACCCCATAGGAAGGGAAATTCTCTCATGTAAGAGTTAATATGGGAAAACAATTTCTCCTTTCCACTGATGCTTTCCAATCCTTGTTCCACAAAAAAACCCAAATTTTCAAAAAACATTTTTCATTGGGACAAAAAAGTGAGGTGAAATCTTCTGAAGAGGAGGAAAGACGCAAAACAAATGTCACAGGGGTGATAACCCTTCCCTATGTTTTCCAAAAAGCTTAGAAAAGATTTTTTGGCTGGAGCTAAACACATTAAAAATGTTCAAAATTACAAAGAGATTCTACTTAACAACAAACCTACAGTCCCTGTCTTGTTTGCACCGCCTGTATACTGCTGTTCAGAGTATATAGGGACCTTTCCTTATTTTAATTTGGGTGCGGGGTTCCCCTTAATATCCATACAAGACCCAAAGGGCCTGGTAATGGACTGGGGGGTACCCATGCCGTTTGTCTCACTGATTTTCATCCATATTGCCAGGACCCGACATGACATTAAACCCGCAAGCAGTTTTAAATGAGATTTTTTCCTTTAAAAATGACATTTGGTGCAGGGACTGTTCTAAACATGGGAAACACGCGTCACTTTACAGGCATACTATAGACACCCCCCAGGTACGATATTTAAAGGAATATTTCACTTTTTTTTTTTTACTTTAAGCATCATTAAAATCACTGCTCCCGAAAAAACGGCCGTTTTTAAAAGTTTTTTTTGCATTGATACATGTCCCCTGGGGTAGGACCCGGGTCCCCAAACCCTTTTTAGGACAATACCATGCAAATTAGCCTTTAAAATGAGCACTTTTGATTTCGAACGTTCGAGTCCCATAGACGTCAATGGGGTTCTAACGTTCGTGCGAACTTGCGGTCCGTTCGCGGGTTCTGGTGCGAACCGAACCGGGGGGTGTTCGGCTCATCCCTAGTGAGGAGTACAAAGACAAGTGTTTTTTGCCTACAGTCAAGCATGGTGATGGGAATGTCATGGTCTGGGGCTGCATGAGTGCTGCCAGCACTGGGGAGCTACAGTTCATTGAGGGAACCATGAATGCCAACATGTACTGTGACATACTGAAGTCGAGCATGATCCCCTACCTTCAGAGACTGGGCCGCAGGGCAGTATTCCAACATGATAACGACCCCAAACACACCTCCATGATGACCACTGCCTTGCTAAAGAAGCTGAGGGTAAAGGTGATGGACTGGCCAAGCATGTCTCCAGACCTAAACCCTATTGAGCATCTGTGGGGCATCCTCAAACGGAAGGTGGAGGAGTGCAAGGTCTCTAACATCCAGCAGCTCTGTGATGTCATCATGGAGGAGGGGAAGAGGACTCCAGTGGCAACCTGTGAAGCTCTGGTGAACTCCATGCCCAAGAGGGTTAAGGCAGTGCTGGAAAATAATGGTGGCCACACAAAATATTGACACTTTGGGCCCAATTTGGACATTTTCACTTTTCACTGTACTCACTTTTGTTGCCAGCGGTTTAGACATTAATGGCTGTGTGTTGATTTATTTCGAGGGGACAGCAAATTTACACTGTTATACAAGCTGCACACTCACTACTTTACATTGTAGCAAAGTGTCATTTCTTCAGTGTTGTCACATGAAAAGATAATAAAATATTTACAAAATGTGAGGGGTGTACTCGCTTATTTTTTATGAATGGCATCAATTCATGTGTCATTATGTATTATTGCAATAGCTGTGATTGGCTATCACATGGTACAGGTGTGCTGTGATTAGCCCTGTCTGTACCATGTGATCACAGGGACCAATCACAGAGATCACCACAGTACACAATGATTGGCTATGACTATAAGCCATTGTGTACATTTGACATGTGATCACTGTGCAGTGCTGCCAACCTACCAGATTGAAATTTACTGACACAACATCCAAAATTTACTGGCACAGCCAAGTTTTTACTGGAATTTTCCAAAAGTAGATATTAAGTTAAAAAAATATATTTCTGATCTTATTTTTGATATAGTAAGTAGCTCACGGGGCAAGAATAAGGAATGCGGAGGCACACACACATGAAACTGACTCTCACAGTGATATTGACAGCAGTGTGCAGCAGCACAGATGATGATGACACCTCACCGACACAACGCGTCTCCTCCTGAATCACAGTCTCTCTCCACACCAGGTGGTCCCTTCAGTCCAAACAGCCCCACTCCTGTCCCGCAGACCTGCACACAAGGCTCCGGCCGCTCTGCTCATCTCCCTTGTACCATCACACTACATGCTCAGGCACACCTGTGGTAGACCCGCCCCTGCCAGTGCTGCCCGAACACACTGTAGCAGGCACTTCAATAGTCTCGGCCGGCTCCGGACCAGAATTGTACATGTGCAGTATCAAGCCAACCGTCAGACATTTTTTTACTGGCAACTTCTTCCTGTCACTGGCATTTACTGGCAGTAGAGAAAGTGCCTGTTTTTTACTGGCTGCCAGTATAAATACTGATGGTTGGCAACAATGTCACTGTGATTGGTCACAGCCATCACATGGTACCAGGGCCGGCCCGGTCTAGCAATCTGTCTTCCACTGTGTCTGGTGGACACAGCAGGTCACAGATTGTGCCACTGCACAGCCCCTGTTTCGTCACATATGGTGACCCATCGCATTTGGCTACCCGCTGGACTGCGCATGTGCGACAGCGCCCCATATGCGTTCCAACACTTTTAAAACTTTACGTTTTAAAAGTGACAAAAACACTTTTTATTTTTTTAAACACTTTTAAAAAAAGTGTTAAAAGTGACAAAAGTTTTATAAGTGTTGGAACACATATGGCGGCGTCGCGCATGCGCACTCCAGCGGGCAGCCAAATGTGATGGGTCGCCATATGTGACGAAACACCCCTAGGGGACACACAAGGCACGCAACCGGGAGGGTGTCATATAACGTCCACCCAGAAGACAGAGGCTCCGGGGCGGCTGTAATTTTACAATAGACCAGGCAGGAGGTGGTTAAACCCTACACAGCTGGAATGCCAAAAGGCTTTTCTTAAACAAGGTTGGCCCAAGGCCATCTCAAAAAAGATCCAACTGCTCAACAGACAACCATAGCAATCAAATAATACTTGGGAAGCTCGTGAGAAACACAGAAGGATGGTGCCAGAAAAAGGCCATCAATGTAGTCTGAGGGCCTATCGTGTAGTCTGAGGGAATACCGTGTAGTCTGAGGGAATACCGTGTAGTCTGAGGGAATACCGTGTAGTCTGAGGGAATACCGTGTAGTCTGAGGGAATACCGTGTAGTCTGAGGGAATACCGTACCGTGTAGTCTGAGGGAATACCGTGTAGTCTGAGGGAATACCGTGTAGTCGGAGGGAATACCGTGTAGTCGGAGGGAATACCGTGTAGTCGGAGGGAATACCGTGTAGTCGGAGGGAATACCGTGTAGTCGGAGGGAATACCGTGTAGTCGGAGGGAATACCGTGTAGTCGGAGGGAATACCGTGTAGTCGGAGGGAATACCGTGTAGTCGGAGGGAATACCGTGTAGTCGTAGGGAATACCATGTAGTCGTAGGGAATACCATGTAGTCGTAGGGAATACCATGTAGTCGTAGGGAATACCATGTAGTCTGAGGGCCTACCATGTAGTCTGAGGGCCTACCATGTAGTCTGAGGGCCTACCATGTAGTCTGAGGGCCTACCATGTAGTCTGAGGGCCTACCATATACTACATAACTATTCCAAAAGGAGTTTGTGCACTAAGAATGTAATGACTATGACTAGCTTCAGAAGACCATGACATGTCTAATGTTTTGAGTGAGACTGTAATTGATTTCCTTCAAACCTTCATTGCAAACCCAGATGGCATCATATTCTTGGGCCATTAAAACTCCGTGGTGTGAATTCTGATCCCGGATTCCACCAGAACTACGGCTTTAGAGTCTGGCCTGTCAATCAAAAGTAAAACAGCCAATTAGGACTGCGACAAAGAAAAACAATTGTTGGAGAGCAAGTTAAATATACAATGACACATGGCAAAATAATTGTATATGTAGCTCTGTAATGTTACATTCACACGGGTTACAGAAAAGGTGCCATGTACAATGGGGGAGATTTACTAAAACTGGAGCACTCAGAATGTGGAGCGGCTGTGCATGGTAGCCAATCAGCTTCTAACTTCAGCTCGTTCAATGAAGCTTTGACAATAGAACCTGGAGGCGGATTGGTTTCTATGTAGAGCTGCACCAGATTTTACACTTTCCAGTTGTAGTAAATCTCCCCCATACTGTCAGCGCCTAGCAAACACCCAGTCCAAGAAGGTGTATGGAGACAAATTGGCTTAATACACATTCCTGCTTTTATCGGACATTGCATTATGCCAGATAAAATGTTGAGTTCTACATTGGGAGCAACAGCATCTTAATTCTACAGGCGATCAAACCAAAATCAGATCGGATGCTTTGGAGGCCATAGGAAAGATATGGGGTCTGAAAGACCCCAGATCTTACCATAAAGAGGACCTGTCAAGGCTCATGCGGTCACAAGGGATGTTGTTCATCCCTTGTGATAGCAATAAAGTTAATCCAAAAAAAATTTAAACCTCCTGTGTAACTCTGAATTGGTAACCTGTCAAGGCTTTTAAAGTGTCTCCTATGAAAATTTTTAGGTAATATAGTTTAGCGCTGTTCCACGGGCATACACAATTTTAAAGCATGGCGTGTTAGGTGTCTATTTACTCGACGGAACATTTTTTTTTTTTTTACCAAACAACTTAGTATTAGACTGCATTTCTATGTACTAAAACTCAGTGTATTTTTTTCCTAAAAAGTTTGATAATTGATAATCCACTATGCAAATATCTTGTGACATAAAAAATTGCAACACCCACCATTTTTAATCTCCAAGGTCTCTGATGATAAAATATATAATATTTGGGGGTTCCAAGTAATTTAACAGGAAAAAAAAAACGAATTGTTCCGTGTATGAGAGAGATGTCAGAATTGGCCAAGAATGGAAGGTGTTTGTTACCCCAACATTTCATATTCCTGATATGTGCCTGCTGTACCATGTACTTGTATGAGAAAGTCTCCTGTTCTCTTTGTTTTGCTTCTTTTATGTGAAATCCCTGGTGTGCCTGTCAGTCCCTCTGCTTTACTAATAAAAACTGACCACACTAAGCAGGAGAGCACACCGTGGTCAGTTCTCTAGCTATGATGGGAACTCAGCCTGCTCTCCTCCAATGATCAGACTTGTCCTGACAACCCCCCCCCCCCCCCCCCACTGCACAGCTATTCACTGAGAAGATCAGTGTGCTGCTGCTTCTCCTCCCCAAGCTCTTATGCAGCTGAGAACAGAGGGAATGTGATCACTTATAAAAAAGGCAACAAAGATATTTATAATGTTTTTTTTTATATCTATACACAAATGTTTTTCTTACCATTTCTATTTTAATCGCTTGCTGACCAGCGCACGCTGATGTACATCAGCAGAATGGCACTGGGGGCAAAAGGGCAAACAGGTATGTCCCCTTTAAGAAGCGGTGTTGCGGGCGCGCGAGTGCCACGTCCTCTGTGACAGCGGGTCCCGTGGAGTCGATGTCGGTCGGATGCCCGCAATCGTGTCACGGAGAGGTAGAACGGGGAGATACTTTTGTAAACAAAGCATTTCCCCGTTCTGCCTAGTGACATGACAGAGATCACTGCTCCCTGTCATCGAGAGCAGTGATCACTGTCCTGTGTGTTGAAGCCCATCCCCCTAACAGTTAGAATCACTCCCTAGGACACACTTAACCCCTTCACTGCCCCCTAGTGGTTAACCCCTTCCTTGCCAGGGTCATTTACACAGTAATCAGTGCATTTTTAAAGCACTGATCGCTGTATAAATGACAATGGTCCCAAAATAGTGTCAAAATTGTCCGCCATAATGTCGCAGTCACGGTAAAAATCGCAGATCGCCATTGCTAATTAAAAAAAAAAATTATTAATAAAAGTGCCATAAAACTGTCCCATTTTGTAGACGCTATAAATTTTGCGCAAACCAATCAATATACGCTTATTGCGATTTTTTTAACTAAAATTACGTAGAAGAATTCATATTGGTCTAAACTGAGGAAAAAAAAGTTTTTTTATATATTTTTGGGGATATTTATTATAGCAAAAAGTAAAAAAATATTGCTTTTTTTTTTTTTCAAAATGATCGCTCTATTTTTATGTTTATAGCGCAAAAAATAAAAACCACAGAGGTGATCAAATACCACCAAAAGAAAGCTCTATTTGTGGGGGAAAAAAAAAAGACGTCAATTTTGTTTGGGTACAACGTCGCACGACAGCGCAATTGTCAGTTAAAGAGATGCAGTGCCGAATCGTAAAAAGTGCTCTGGTCAGGAAGGGGGTAAAATCTTCCGAGGGCTGAAGCGGTTAAAAACCCCTTTTATGCTACACTAGGTCTCTTCCTTGTTAGGAATGGTTCCTGGGCCCCAGGGCCCCTGTGAATGGGGCCCCGCTTTCTTAATAATGAGTAAATCTAAAAATAAATAACGGTGTATAAAAATAAAAATGGGTGTGCGATGACATTAATAATGAATATAAATAAAAGATTGTGAATGGAAAAAAATAGGTTAAAAAATATAAACAAATAAAAGTAATATAAAATAAATAAATAAGAGAGTATAAATATACATAAAAAAATAAAGATAATGAATAAAAATGTATATAAAAAAATAAAAAAAGGATACATTTATGAATAAATTTAAAGAATAAAGTAAAAAAAAAAGGGTGTATAAAATAAATAATGATAAATATAATAGTTATTAAATATAAAAATAACTGTACATAAGGGTGTATAAAAATAAAGAAAAATAATGAGGATAATAAATAATAAATATAAAAATAACTATGAATCAGGGTGTATAAAAATAATAAATGCATATGAAAAATAAAAAAGGGTGTAGAAAAAGAAAAAATATATATAATAATGGGTAAATGTAAAAATAAATAACGGTGTATAAAAATGGGTGCTTGATGAAATGAATAATGAATAAATATAAAGGGGTAAAGAAATAATTAATGAAAACCATAAATGAAATGAATAATTGAAAAAATGTCGTAAAAAAGAGACTGTGTTTCACTGTATTATCCAGGCTCCTCTATCTACAACGGCTATTGACAGGAACAATCCCACTACTACTGATCAGTACTGAACTTAGCGTGGAGACCCCATCGACATAGCACAGGGTAGACTCGAACTCCTGGACTCAAGCAATCCCGACAGCCTCAGCCTCCCATGCAGCTGGGATTGGAGACGCACGCCACCGCGCCTGGCCAAGAGATTGCAGTGCTCTCTGTATCTTGAAGCTGAATTCTCAGTGACGTCATCGGCTCAGCACTGCCATCTATAGGCAGCATTGGAAATCACACCCGCACGCTGCTGGGCTGAAGGGACGCTCTCTGCTCTACCACACCTGCGCACAAGCTGTAGCTATCTAAATGGGCTGGTACCATAGGCGTGCGCAGGGGGTGTGCCAGGTGTGCCTGGGCACACCCTAATCACCCCGTGCTGTGTCCAGAGATTTGCCCCAAAATGCTGCATCTAAGAGAGTGTGTGGCCCGCGCTGCCTGTGAAACAGTTTCACAGGCAGCAGAGCGTGAGAATTGCCAGAGCTGATCAGTGTATGGAACTGTCAGATGACACTGCATGCAGGAAGTGAGACCAGCTGTCTTAATGTCAGGGTGATGTCGGGGGTGGGCGGGACAGAACGGTCATCAAACACCAGCCAATGGGATGGGGTCTGGGCGGGCCGCTCTCTGAAGCAGCTCAAACATTGGCTGGTGTTTATAGCACTTGGTCCCGCCCACTCCCGACATCGTGGCTGAGTTGTAAGTCATCACAACTCAGCCGCGATATCGGGGGTGGGCGGGATCAAGCGGCAACACCAGCCAATGATTGGGCTGCTTCAGAGAGGGGGCGGAGCCAGAGAAATGTAGCGGCCCGCCCAGACCCATCCTATTAGATGGTGTTTGGTAACTGTTCAGTCCCGCCCACCACCAGCATCACCGCTGACTTTTAACAGCTGTGTCTCTCCCTGCATGCAGTGTCATTATCTGACAGTTTCATACACTGAACAGCTCTGGCAATTCTCACCATCTGCTGAATGTGAAACTCCTCCTCTCCCCTATCTGTGCCACCCAATGCTGCCAATCAGTGCCAACCAATGCTGCCTATCAGTGCTAAACAGTACTGCCTATCAGTGCAAACCAGTGCTGCCTATCAGTGCCAACCACTGTTGCCTATCAGTGCCAACCACTGTTGCCTATCAGTGCCACTGCTGCTTATCAGTGCCAACCAATGCTGCCTATCTGTGCCAGTGCTGCTTATCAGTGCAAACCAATGTTGCCTATCAATGCCAACCAGTTCTGCCTATCTGTGCCAATGCTGCTTATCAGTGCCAACCAATTCTGCCTATCAGTGCCAACCAGTGCTGCCTATCAGTGCAAACCAGTGCTGCCTATCAGTGCCAACCAATGCTGTCAATCAGTGCCAACCAATGCTGTCAATCAGTGCCAACCAATGCTGTCAATCAGTGCCAACCAATGCTGTCAATCAGTGCCAACCAATGCTGCCTATCAGTGCTGCCAATCAGTGCCCATCAGTGCTGCATATCAGTGCCCATCAGTGCTGCCTATCAGTGCCAATCAGTGCTGCCTATCAGTGCCAATCAGTGCTGACAATTAGTGCCCATCAGTGCTGCCAGTCAGTGCCCATCAGTGCTGCCAATCAGTGCCAACCAATGCTGCCTATCAGTGCCAACGAATGCTGCCAATCAGTGCCAACAAATGCTGCCAATCAGTGCCAACAAATGCTGCCAATCAGTGCCAACAAATGCTGCCAATCAGTGCCAACAAATGCTGCCAATCAGTGCCAACAAATGCTGCCAATCAGTGCCAACAAATGCTGCCAATCAGTGCAAACCAGTACTGCCTATCCGTGCCAGTGCTGCCTATCCGTGCCAGTGCTGCTTATCCGTGCCAGTGCTGCTTATCCGTGCCAGTGCTGCTTATCCGTGCCAGTGCTGCTTATCAGTGCCAGTGCCAACCAATTCTGCCTATCAGTGCCAACCAATTCAAACCAGTGCTGCCTATCAGTGCAAACCAGTGCTGCTTATCAATGCCAACCAATGCTGCCTATCAGTGCCAGTGCTGCCTATCAGTGCCAACCAGTACTGCCTATGTGTGCCAGTGCTGCTTATCAGTGCCAACCAATTCTGCCTATCAGTGCAAACCAGTGCTGCCTATCAGTGCCAACCAGTGCTGCCTATCAGTGCCAACCAATGCTGTAAATCAGTGCCAACCAATGCTGTAAATCAGTGCTGCATATCAGTGCCCATCTGTGCTGCCTATCAGTGCCCATAAGTGCTGCCCATCAGTGCTGCCAATCAGTGCACATCAGTGCTGTATATCAGTGCCCATCAGTGCTGCCTATCAGTACCAATCAGTGCTGCCTATCAGTACCAATCAGTGCTGCCTATCAGTACCAATCAGTGCTGCCTATCAGTACCAATCAGTGCTGCCTATCAGTACCAATCAGTGCTGCCTATCAGTACCAATCAGTGCTGACAATTAGTGCCCATCAGTGCTGCCTATCAGTGCCACCTACCAGTGCCCATCAGTGCTGCCTATCAGTGCAGCCCATCAGTGCTTCCAATCAGTGCTGCCTATCAGTGCCAATCAGTGTAGATCAGTGCTGCCAATCAGTGCTGCGAATCAGAGCCTATCAGTGCCCATAAGTGCTACCAATAAGAGCCCATCAGTGATGCATATAAGTGCCCATCAGTGCCACCTATCAGTGCCAATCAGTGCCCATTAGTGCTAATCAGTGCTGCCAATCAGTGCAGCCTATTAGTGCCCATCAGTGCTGCCTTAGCAGGGATGGTGGAAACCCCTCTACAGATAATTGCAATACAAATTACCTTCGAGTGCAACAACTTTTTAGTTGGGAGGTTCACACCATTATAGCACTTTGGATTTTTTATTTTTTAAAGTGTTACACTTAATTGTATATGTTTTAGTTACAGTTATAATATGAATTATTGCACTTGAAGTTAATTTCCCACCACCCCTGCTAAGTCCATGTCTTTATGGACCTTGCTTTGTGCACTGGGGAGCAGTCATGTTGGAAGGGGTCATCCCCAAAACTCAAAACTCCTTAGAGGTGTGGAGCCGTGTCTGTCAATGAACTCAGAGAAATGGATTTTAAGGTACTGTATATACTCCAGTATAAGCCGAGGCACCAAATTTTACCACAAAAAACTGGGAAAACGTATTGACTCAAATATAAGCCTAGGGTGGGAAGTGCAGCAGGTACTGGTAAATTACACACACACAACACCCCCCCCCCCTTACTTGTAGAACAGCCCTTACTTGTTAGGTGGTGTTCCTTGTCCCACTCCCAGCTCTTGTGCAGGACACATGAGGGGTGCACATGCAGGAATTTACCATAGGGGGCAGCAAAGAGACCGATGTCAGCTCAATAAAAACACACACATTCCAAAAGCCAGCGCAGTCACAGAGCTCTCCCGCACCCGCCCCTGCCTTCTCCCATCCCTGCCAGACAGCCGGGCCCTTCTGCCTCACTCGAGTATAAGCCGAGGGGGGCTTTTCCAGCATAAAAAAGTGCTGAAAAACTCGGCTTATACACGAGTATATACTGTAAGTCAAAAATCCCATTTTTTCTTTCATTCTTTGACAGACACAGCGCTCCATTATTCAGAACCATAGGGACATCCCAAAGCAGTGCCAAACATGAGGGGTGCAACAACAAAAAATCCCAAGGCTAACACAAGAGCCAACCAGGTAACAGGAGCTCAACACAGAACTGGAGCCCAACCTGAACAATACACCCCCAAGAGAGATTAGACCACCTAAACAGCAGCCCGCAACACCTTGCGGCCAAAAGAAACATCTTCAGATGCCAGCACATCCACTTTGTAGAATTTTGTGAAAGTGTACACCGACGACCAAGTGGCCGCCTTGCAAACCAGCGCAGGTGACGCCTGATGACGGAAGGCCCAAGAAGGAGTAAGCAGCCAAGTAGAATGCGCCGTAACAGGGAAAGGAGGAACACAACCCCTGATAGAATAGGCCAGAGTCATAGTCTGTCTGATACATCTAGAAAGGTCACAGAAGAAGACAGCCCTTTTTTGGCCCGTTCATGATCACAGTGAGTCTGGTCTCGAAAAGACCCTGTTGACTACCAAATACACCCGAATCGCTCCGAACACATCCAGGGCATGTAAGGTAAAACCCTTAGGACATTTTGACCTGGGACACAGGTCAGAGGAGGGAACCACGGACAAGGGCGAAGAACCACTTCATCTTTGTGGATCACCAGCTAAGAAGTATGACATGGTAACGCCTATAGTCCGACACTCTGCGAGCAGAGGTGATAGCAACCAAAAAAGCCACCTTCTGGGACAGAGCAAGCACAGGAACCTCCCGAATATTTTCAAAGGGAGGCTCCTGTAGAACCGAACGCACCAAGAGCAGATCCCATGGCAGTAGAAGAGACCGCTCCGGAGGAGGCAGATGTTGAACTCCTCGATTAAGAGTACGCCACCAAGGAGTGCGAGACCAGGGGACCCCCAAGAAAACCGCCAAGGCCGACACCTGGCCCTTGATGGTACTCAAGGCCAAGTTCTGCTCAACCCCCCGTGAAAGAAGGTCGAAATCGGAGCCACGGAGAAAGAACAAGGGTAAATGCCAAGCGCCTCACACCAGGATATGTATGTATACATAGTCTGATCGCTCAAAGTCCCAGGATATTGATCGTCACTCCGGATTCCTCCAGCGTCAGGTGACTCTGTGCAGAACCCAGTCCCAGGACACCTCCCCACTCGGGCAGACTGGCATTGGAGGTGACCACTGTCCAATACAAGGGGAGAAAGATTGTGCCCTGCTGAAATCCCGGAGCGAAGCCACCAGACCAGGGACCCCCAGTTTTCTGGCTCAGCCAAATCTGATAGCCCCGAGACCTTGGGCACCTTACGCCAGGATCTCACTTGAAGGGAGCTCGTATGGAACTGCGCAAATGGAACCGCCTCAAAAGGTAGATACCATCAGGCCCAAGACCCACACACAGAACCGCCGGGAGGCCCACCTGCAAGACAACGGTAGTTGAAGCACAGCATGCAACTTCTGGAGTTTCTTCCTCTGGATAAACACTCTGGCTAGAGATGAAACCAGAGTCAGGCTCAGATAATCCAATTTTCTGGAAGGAGCCGGAGCAGACTTCAGGTAGTATAGAAGCCAACTGAAATCTGTGGTCTGCATAGCGAGCTACATCACCCCTCAGGGTAGTCAAGGACTCTGCTCGCAGAAGGAGATCGTCCAGGCAGCCCAGGACCGCAATCCCCCGCTGACGTAACCACGCCAGAACTGGGGCCAACACCTTTGTGAACACGTGAGGAGCGGAGGCAAGAACAAAAGGTCAACACCGCAAGCTGATAATGCTCTTCTCCCACAGTAAAACAGAGGAAGTGTTGGTGTCGGGCACATATTGAAGTGCGTAAATAAGCATCCGTGATGTCGACAGAAGCCAGAAATTCCCCATGATGAAGGGACCCCACCACCATGCGAATGGACTCCATTCTGACCTTCTGTACCAACTGGAACTGGGACAAGCACACCCCGAACCAACAGGGCTTGCACAGCCCCAAGGAGAACTGCCAACAGTCCGGTGACAGACACCTATTGGAGAGAAAAAACCCTTTTCGGGGTTCAAGGCTGGAACACTAGGACATAGGTGAGGGCACGCCTTCATAGTGAAGGGGCCTTGTCCATGGGTCTAGGGAGCCCTGCTTTCGGCTTGCCACACCAGGTCCATTGCGTGCCGAGAAGGACCGCATCCGCAACGAGATCCTTTTCCCCATTTCAGACTGTGCAAGAGATGTACGCTTCCCTCCTGTGGGACTCGTAATGATGTCATCCAGTGTAGCCCCATACAGATAATTGCCTTGAAATGGTAACCCAGTCAGAGCTTTTTTTAGAAGCCCAGTCTGCAGACCAACACTTAAGCCACAATACATGTCTAGCACCACTGCAGAAACAGAGAGCTTAGCAACCAGGGGAACTGCGTCCAAGAGGCATCGCGTACAAACTCCAGCCCCCAGACCAACTGGTCCGCCAACTCAGTGAAAGCAGAGGGAATCTGCGCCCCCTCCAGGTATGTCAGCCAGATCCTTAAAAGGCAGAGACTCCTCTACCAAAATCATGGTCGCCTTGTGCAACCTTGAGACAGGGGGATCCAAGACTGGTGGAACAGTCCACTCTTTAAGGAGGGACCCCACAAAGGCCCCGCACAGGGGGCGCTGACAAGGCTCCTTACAAGGGGCAATGTCTGAGACACATACCCCGCACAGGGGGCACCATTGAACCCCTAACAGGGGCACTGGCTGAGGACCAGCACAGGGGGCGCCACTGGATCCCTCACAGAGGGCACTGGCTGAGACCCTGCACAAGGGGCACCTACGGAAAACCCCGCACAGGGGCACTGGCTGAGATCCTGTACAGGGGGCGCCTACGGATGCCCCGCACAGGGGGCACCATTGGGCCCTTTACAGGGGGCACTGGCAGAGGCCCCACACAGGGGGCATCCACTAAGGCCCCACGCAGGGGGGCACCTACGGAGGGCCCACTTAAACAACCCCCCAAAAGGGGGTCGCCCTCAGAGCCCACACAATGCCGCCCCTCTGGGAGAAGGCGTCCAGTGTGGCCGCACGGCCTAAATTTTCAGCTGCCTGCCATGAGTACACAGGCCCGGAAGGACCGGACAAGGCAGAGCAGAGGAAGGAGGGCTGATGCCCGCAAAGGAAGGCGGCGGCCTCCGCCGCCCACTATAGGGCTGCCCCACACACGCCTGGTCAGTAGGCCGCAAAGCCGCGGCCTAAATTAGTGGAGGGTCGCCACAAGGGGCGCAGAACTGCAGATGCCTGGTCACCCGCCCAACCATCCAGCAGGTGCCCAGATGTACCCCCCCCATAGTGACAATACTGGAGGGGTGGGGGTGAGTGTCCAAAGCACCAAGGCCTGGGCCTAACCCAGGGAAGGGGGGGTGTGAATGAGAACCCCAGAGGGACTGACCACCCCAGGGAGTACCCGCACCCCACACCACTCCAGGGAAGGAGGGGGCCCCTTATTACCGCTCCAGCGAAGTGCATGGGTAATGCTCCCAGACAGATCCTCCTCGTCACCGAATTGGGAGGGCTGTCGGCCGTGAGGAACCCTGCGACATGCCAAGACCCGGTCATATGCGAAATTGCAAGATGTTTAACTCGCAGGGCCAGCCCCCGTCCAGTGGGGCTAAGTCGTGGCCGACCTAGCACGTAGCTGTGGTCTGCACGCGCTCGCTGGCCATACTGGGGAGACCACTGGATCTTAGTGTCCAGCCCGTCACCCAGACCGGCAGTTGATTGTAGATCTCACAGGAAAAATTCCAAGAGAAAAAAAAAGTAGTTTAAAAAGCAAAAACAAAAAATTGCGAGGACCAGAGATCCCAGCAGGGAACTAGGTCCTTATTCCTGACCAGGCAGAAAAAAAATTGAAGGCCTATAGTAGAGAGAGGGGGTGTATATCACCTAGGACTGTCCATAGGCATAGCCAAGTCTTTTTCTGCCTAGTGTGCTACTCCTGTAGGGGGCGATATAACCCTATAGTTTTGAATAATGGAGTGCTGTGTGTCAATAAATGAAAGAGAAATTATGTTTTTCCCAAGCGAGCATCTATTCTACTTCTCTTGTGCAGCAGCAAGATGTCTGTCTGGTCATTCCCATATGGTTGATGTATGCCACTGTTGTGGCATTGTGCGACTACCTTTGGATCCAGTGACTCTTCAGCTACGAGGTCCAGTGTTGCTCTAGCTTGAGCTGTGTCTAGAATTAGACCTAGATATTGCAAGCATTAAATCAGTTCTAGTGCTGATTTCTAGAGGTTCAGGACCCAGTCGAACCTGTGCAAGGTTTGGACAAGCAGGGCTACTTTGTTTGCCAGAAGCTATGCTGACTGTTTCAGTAGGTGATTGTCTAGATATTCCACAATGGGAATGCCCTTGGTAAAACCCTGAGGTGCAGAAGACCTCAGATTCAAAAGGCTGAATGGCAGGGCCACAAACTGGGAGTGCAGGAGGCCCACAGCAAAGCAAAGGAATCTCTAAAGCACTGGGAAACTGGGGGCATGCGTTCTTTAGGTCTACTAAGGCCAGAAAGGGCCTCCCTAATGGAAGGAAGTTATGACAGACCTGGTGGATTCCATGTGGAATTTTTGGGCCCATTTGTAGACATTTATGGCCCTGAGATTCAAAGATGGGCTGGATGCCGTCTTTAGATCTGGGAACTGAAACAGGTTGGAGTAGAATCCCTAGAACTGTACTGCCATAGGGACTGGGGCAATAAAACCCTGCCCCAGAAGACCAGCCTTCATGGGGATTTTGCTAATCTGTGCAATGACCCAGGCAGGTTGGAATGGATCAGGGAGGGTGCTGGGAGTGAAACTAGCTTGTATCCTCTGAAATCCACTTCCAGAATCCAAGCTTCAGAGATGCAGGTTGTCTAAATATCTGCAAAGGCTAATAGACATTCCCCCACATTTGCTGCAGAAGATCAATCTGAGGGCTTGTGTTTCTTGAAAGTCCAAGATTTTCTGGGGAATATGGGTACATTCACAACCAGTGACATCTTTGATGAGGGCATCCAGGACAGCCCTGAAGAGACATTGTCCCAAGAAGGGCATGTGGAGCAAGCGCTTTCTTGCGGGCAGGCTTTGCAGCCCATCATTTTAGCCAAAAGGTCCTTCTTATGTTTACTGACAGGACACTAATACGGGAGACGAGGCAGGAGACCAACAGTGTGTCCACACTATGGTTCAAAGCTGCAATCATGAGTTTGAAATGTTCTATGACCAGGGGATTAACTGCCATAATGATCAGATCACATTTAATGGCCTAGAATTTGACAGCAAACGCCAACAGGCCTAGTTAACAAAATTCATTAAGCAACTTTAAGCAGCTTACGCCTAAAACTAGCATCAGAAGAGGCCTGAACATCCACCTAGTAACATTTAACAAATGTGTGAACAGAAAACTAAATTTCAGTCTTGCAAATTTGGGAAAGAGATGCCTGATGCTGAAAAGGCCACAGAGGACTGACAGGTCTGGCAATTGGTGCCGTAACAGGAAAGGGAGGATCTTATCTTTCAGATTATAGGCTCAAATGATTGATGATTTGTCTAATCCACCTACCAATAGTGGAATGAGAGGCAGGATGTCCCATAAGGAGACCCTCAGGAATTATACAAATTGATTGAAACTAATGGCTTAGGTCAAAATTTGACCCTTGATGGTACTTAAAGCAAAACGCTAATTGAAAGGGGAGACGAGAATAGCACCACATCCCAATATGTAGCATTACAGAATACATTGAAGGAAGGTGTAGGAGTTTAAAAGGGGGGCAAAAAAAATGTATATCAACCCTAAAATCAAGTATTTTATAACATCAAAAATAAACATTAAAACTTGCATTCATGAAATTAAATATTGTCAATATACATGATACAAGCACAATTTTCTCCAAAAAAATGATATCAAAGAGCATTTTCTCCCAAGAATAGTACAGAAGCAAATAACTTCTACATGCTTCATGGTTAGCTCAAGCAACACCATGCCATTCCAGGGTGGGCCTTGGGACAACCCAGAGCACCCCCATGGCAGCAGACCAATCTAACACCCAACTGCAGATGGGAGAGATAAATGCTGGGCCGCAGGAGGGGGAACCAAAGGGCTGATGTATCAATTTATTTGCAAACCAATAATAAGGGATGCCCAAACACTACAGCTTTAACGTGCCAATGAACAGAGAAACTATTCGATATGTGCTGCTGGTAAGTGTGGGAATCTTGGGCTTGATTTTAACGTTGGTGATATACTTTTTTTGGCACCTTTTAAAGTTCCACACTTTCATGGATTGCATTCTGGATTGGATGGATTCATCCCATGGAGTACTTCCTGGAATGGAATTTACTAGCCTAACCACCTAAAGTAGGCCTTCCAGGTACAATAGCAGACTTTGCGAATAGATGATTTTCTACCTTTCGGGAGCTTAGAGATGACAATCTCATAAGCCCCTGTGTCTCAGGACCTGGACTTTAACAGAAAGGCTATTAAAAGTTGGTGGCTGAGAACCAGGAAGGTGGAATTGCCCCTGGGACAGAATAACTGGACGATCACCTGAGAACTTGCAAGGGAGTCTCAATTTGTCTGAATACCATATCTTCCTGGGCTAGTTTGGTGCAATAAGGATCACAGGCAAGGCCCCTCCCCACTCACTCCTGTAAAGCAGACAAGGGGAAAGCTGTAGATCAAGTTGTACTGACCCCACAGAGTCATGATGGGATCTTCTGCAAAGGGCCAAGGAGCCCTGGGTCTGCTGACAAACTTGTCTAGTTTGTCATTGAACCTGGACAATAGAAGGCTCACGTCTGGCATCCTCCACTTGTAACATAGGTCTCAAAACACCTGTAGGTAAAGGAACATTCCCCTGGAACAAGATGCTGATGACAGAGAAAGCCCACCTGGCCCACATTCCAGCCCAACTGGAATGTGTACTGAAGACAGGGCCAGAAAGTAGAGCTCTGTCTAAGCTGGAGTGAGGTTTGCTTCTCTTTGAGCTGCATGACTCTTGGTGCCCTCCCGATAGCTAATGTATGTCACTGCTGTGGCAATGTCTGACTGAATCCTGGTTGGAAGACCTCAATGTCAAGAGATTCAAAGTTGCAAGGACAACTAGATGAATGTTCATGTTGATTGGAAGTTGGGCTTCTGCCAATGACCAAATGCTCTGTACAAAGAAGGTATCCAGGACTCCACCCCAGCCCAACATCTGCCTTACATTGGGAAAAAGGACTAATTCCAATGTTGGATTGGAAATACATCACACTAGGGAAACCCTGGTTTTGTTGGTCAGATGAATGGGACAATCCAGAGATTGATCTTGCTTGTCCCATGCAGCTAGGATGTTAAGTTATAATGGTGTGGAGCAATGATGACCTTGGGCGTATTTCAGACTAGGATCTGAACCCGTGTGCGCGAGACTGCTAGCAAGCAGTCACTTGTATGGTCCAATCATTTGCAGCCAGGGCATTCTCCATCCTGCAGCTTCATGTGATTTGCCCAGTACAGGTGATAGTATCCTGGGGGACTTGCACGCTTGGGTTTAGATCTTAGGTTGAACATACTCAAGCTTATTACTAGTCCAGAGTGAAATTTTCCTTACTGCCTTAAAAAGGAGGCTACCATTAGGCCCAAGACCCTCATGCAAAGGTGAACAGTGGGGCATCTCTTGTAGTGTAGGGTCTGAACATGGGAGTGGAGGGCCAGGAGCTGTCCAGAGGGAGGAAGACCCTGGAGAGTGCAGTGCCCAGAATCAGGCCTAGATACTCCAAGTGGTAGGTCTGGTCCAGTGCTGACTTCTGCAAATATATTATCCATCCGAATTTCTGCAGGATTTTAGCTGTCCGATTAGACATTGGCTGACAAGGTCTGGACTGACTGTTCATTCAGCAGGAGATCATCCAGGTATCCCACAATGGGGTTATCCTGAGAGCACAGCAGAGCTGGGACAGGAGCGAACACCTTGGTGAAGACCAGCGGTGCTATAAAGATGCCAAAGTAAAAGCAAAAAACTACAATGTTACATGCCCACAGCCAAACGCAAGTAGCATTCATGCGAAGCGAAGATGGGAATGTGCAAGTAGGCATCCTTAATGTCCACAGAAGGTTCCCCCCGATTGACCGACCTAACAGATTTCATACGGAATTTATGAACCTGTTGGGTTTTTTCTAGGACAGGTGCAATAACACCCTGCAGCAGCTGCTGGAGAGCAGTACAGAGATCCACCTGCCTTTGTAGCCCCTAGATACAGCTTTCTGGACCCAGGTGTCTGAGATCCCCTGCATCCAGATGACTACAGAGGCAGATAGCCGCCACCAGTCTTTCTAAGACGAAATGTACGTCAGATGGTTGACACTCTGACATCATCGCTGAGTACCTCGTCCACAACGGGTGTTTGCTGGCTGGCCGGCTGCTGTGTTTTATCCATGCTTTTAAATACGCATTTCTACGTAAGTGCAACCTTTAATCCTAATACATTTTGATATTTACTGATTTACACTATGGAGAGCTGTCTTTTCATTTTTCTGGGTCCTTGCTGCTGACTGCCTATTTGCCCACCGGACGGAGCCATCCTGTTTGTCTCTTTCTATTTGGGGAAGTCGTGCTGTGATGGTACCACTGATTGGGCATCTGGTTGATTTACAAGCTTATACAAAGCTTGCCTTTTCCTCGTCAAAAGAAGTTTATTGAGTATACAATATTATAAAGATACATAAAGTAAGTTTACAAGGATCTATAAAGTAAGCTCATTGTTTTACAGTAGGGTTTATATAGGTAAATATCATGAAATTTCAAATATTAAACCTTGGGTTCACGTAAACCTAAATTAAAGATATATATCATTTCCTTAGTTACTTTTGTAGGCATTTAAATGATTTATACCTACTATACATATTGTTTACAGGTAGAGTGTATATAGGTCAAATAAATTCTGATAATGAGCTTTAATCGTAAGGTGGAGAAAAGGAAAGAGAAAGAAGAAAAAGGGTAGAAAGGCAGAGGTATGGTCCACAAGGTTGTCCCGCTCGTCAGTTTATTATTCTTTTTAGTTCTCTTTGAAGCCTTAGAATGGGTGTCTCTGTAAGTCATTTAATCTGTTACCATGGCAATAGGACAGAGTCATTGAAATTTGACAGGAACTGTTGTTTTATCCAAGGATGCCAACGTTTTTCAAATTTTGGAATTTGATTTTGATCGATGGCTACCATCTTAGCATGGGACATTGTATTATTCATTCTGTGAATTGTTTCTGCTAGTACCAATGTAGGAGATTTCCATGCCTTGGCCACTGTTTGTTTTGCAGCCGTTATTAGTTGGATCATAAGTTTGAATTGAGAGAGTGTTAACCATTCCGGTTTTAGATTAAGTAAAGTTATATATGGATCTGGTTGTATTATTTTTTTAAATATTTTAGATGCAATCACGAAGACTTCCTTCCAGAAGGTTTGGATTACTGGGCAAGTCCACCATATGTGTAAATGTGTGCCTATTTCTGGGCATCCTCGAAAACAAAGAGCTGAGGTATTAGGTGAATATTTTGCCACTCTAGCAGGTACAAGGTACCAGCGAGTTAGGACTTTATAATTTGTCTCCAGTGCTAAGATGTTGGGTGAAGATGACTTAGATGTGAGCCATATGTTAGACCATTCCGTGTCTTCTAAAGTTCGTGCCAGGTCCTCCTCCCACCTCTGAACGTAAGAGGGTCTATTAAGATTTACTACTCCATATAACTGATTATAAAGTGATGAAATTGTACCTTTAGCAAATGGATCTTTTGTACAGATTGATTCAAAAATGGATAATTGGGATAATGGTGTATCCCCATTTAGGAATGGTGTATAGAAATTTTTGATTTGGAGATATCTAAATATCTCAGAGTTTGGTAGATCATATTTTTCTCTAAGCGATGGGAATGAAAGGAATGATTTAGATGCTATGAAGTCATTTAGTGTCTGAATGCCCGATGTTGTCCAAGCTTTAAAAGAATTTGGGTAGATCCATGCCGGATAAAAGGCCGGATTTCTGATAAAAGAAAGGAGAGGATTGTGTGGAGATTGTAACTGATATTTGGTTTTTAGTTTATCCCAGAGAGATAAGAAGTGTTTAGTTATGGGATTATGAATTTTAAAGCGGTCTTTAGGATCAAGCCATAACAAGTTTGATATTAATAGAGGGTCATTTTCTGAAGCCTCTATAAATACCCATAATGGGATTTCCTGTTTTGCATGGTATTTGGACAGACTGGCCAAATGTGCTGCTCTGTAGTAGTTAGTAAAATTAGGGTATCCCAGGCCTCCTTTATTTTTGGGAAGATGTAGTGTGTGTATAGGTATACGTGGTTTAGAAGAGCCCCATATAAACGAAGTTGCTCTTTTTTGTACTATTCTCAAAAAATAGGAAGGAATTGGAATAGGGAGGACTCTGAATAGATAAAGCAATTTGGGTAGAATAGTCATTTTGATTGCATTAATCTTCCCTATCCAGGATAAAGGAAGTTGCGACCATTGTTTTATTAGATTTGTGATCTGTCTTAATACAGGAGGATAATTGGTTGAGAATAAGTCAGAATGAGATGCTGTTAAATGAATTCCAAGATATGGGATTGATTTTTCTGCCCATGTGAATGGGAGTGCAGCCCTAGTCGGGATCAATTCCATGTTTGTGAGCGAAATATTAAGCACTAGGCATTTCTTAGGATTAATCATAAGGCCGGATAGGGCTGCAAATCCATCAAGAGCTGGTATTAAGTTAGGACCAGAGACCTGTGGTGATGATAGAAAAAGTAATATATCGTCTGCAAATATACATAATTTGTGTGTAATACCTCCTACTTCAATGCCAGTTATAGTTTGGTTTGTTCTGATGTATTGGGCCATGGGTTCGAGTATAAGGGCAAATAATAAGGGAGATAATGGGCAACCCTGTCGGGTACCTCTTTCGATATTAAAGGCATCAGATTTGTATCCAGCATATTTTATATAGGCTTTGGGTTTATTATATAATGCTTTGATCCATGTTAAAAAGTGGGGTCCAAAACCCCATTTTTGTAATGAATATTGCATATATTGCCAGGATACTGTGTCAAATGCCCTCTTAATATCGAGAGATAGAAAACAAAGGGATTTTCCGTTTTTTAGCAATATGTGCCAATAACACTGCCCTGCGTATATTATCGCCTGCTTGTCTATTTGGCATGAAGCCTACTTGATCTCTATGTATTAATTTTCCTATAATGCTATTGAGGCGTTATTATTTTTGCTAATAATTTAATATCAAGGTTTAACAGAGAGATAGGCCGATAATTCACACAGGAAGTATCATCAGAAAGGGGTTTTGGGATCATACAAACAATTGCCATTAGTGTTTCTTGCCGAAAAGAATGTCCTTCTAGAAGTTTGTTAAAAGTTTCAGTGAGAATGGGAGAGAGTATTTCTGAGAATGTTTTATAGTATAAAGCCGAGTAGCCGTCTGGGCCTGGTCTTTTGATAAGTTTTAGGTCTTTTATGGCGTTAGCAAGTTCATCTATAGTTATAGGCTCATCCAAACTGCTTTTTTGATTCTGAGACAACTCAGGTAAGGTTATTTTTGAGAAGGATTCAGCCTCTGTAGGATTAAATTCATTGTTTGTCTTGTATAAAGTTGCGAGATGTGAGTGAAATTTATGGACTATTTTAACTGGATTACAAGTATAAACATTTTTTGATAATTTCAAACGTATTGGTTTGAAAGATTTGTTAGTTGAATTTAATGCCCGAGCCAAATATGTACCTGGTTTGTTTGTATTCATGTAGAAATTGTGTTTGGAGCGTTTGAGGGATTTATCAACTGACTCAGTGAGAAATAGATCGTATTCCAATCTAGATTTTTCCAGATGAGATTTTGTACTCTGAGATGGATTATCTTGGAATGATATGTAGGCTGCATTAAAATTGAGTTCTAGTTTTTTTGCTAGATTTTTGCGTTCCCGTTTAAATAGTGCCATTTGTCTTTGTATTGTACCACGCAAGACGGGCTTATGAGCTTCCCACAGTGTTATTGGGGAAATGTCTGTTGTATTATTAATTGATATGTATTCCTTTAAAGCTTGTTCAATGGCCATCTGATGTAGTGGGTGTTTGAGCATTATGTCTGGTAAGTACCACGTTGGGTCATGCGCTTTTGGTATGGCTGAGGATATAAAAGTGTATACTGAATTATGGTCAGACCACGGAATCGGAATTATATCTGATGCAATGATTTCTGGTATCATTCCTATTGTTAGAAAAATATGATCTATTCTGGTGAAGGTTTGATGAGGGTGCGAGAAATAAGTGAATTTCTTTTTCATTGGGTTACTTTCTCTCCACGAATCTACCAGATTGTATTTGGAAAGAAGTTGAGAAAAAGGTAATCTAGAGGTTATTTTGGATGGTGTAAAAGGTGATTTATCTAGAAATGGGAGGAGGACCTGGTTCGAATCCCCGCACATTATCACTTTTCCTATTTTGTGTGTATTAATCACTTGTAATATATGTGAGAGGAATGGTGTAGGTTGTTAGGAGCGTAGTAGGAAATCACCGTGATTGCTGTATCCATTACATAGCCCATGAGTATCAGGTATCTACCTTCTGGGTCTTTAATTTCTGATGATAAGGTGAATGGTGTGGATCGGTGAAATGCAATTAGAGTACCCCTTTGTTTGGTACAGGCAGAAGCCATGCAAATTTGTTGATAAAAAGGAGAAATATATTTTGGAGTGGAATCTTTGGTGAAGTGTGTTTCTTGGAGGCATACTATATGAGCCTTCTTGTTATGGAAAGTACGGAAGGCTTTGGTCCTTTTTTGAGGGACATTTATTCCCTGAACATTCAGGGAAAGTATATTCAGTGGTGCCATGGCAACAGATCAAATAGTTTTGACTTACTTTTTGTTATGCAGAGCTGACTGCGCAGATCAACCTGTGTGGACTGAAGAGATGAAAAGATAGAAAAGAAACCAGTGAATTCTGGAGTAAAGAGTAAACAAAAAACATATGAGATTAGATGATATATTGTATAAATTATTTTTTGCAAGTAATCACAATTTACCCGTGAAAGAGAATAAATATCTCTCTCAGGGGAATAAGTGCCTTTGTCACACTCCCACATAATATGGTTGGGAGAATGAGGAGGGCTAATGGGGGTACACGGATCTTCCACTTACAGGAGAGAAGTGCTATGTCAAAAGACATCAAAATGATGATTCATTAATTGGAGTGCAGAATATAGTTTTTGTTGAAATTATTTATTCCAGGGTGGTTGTATATGGTTAGTCTTGCCCTAGGCTAAATAATTCAGTTAGAAAGGTACTGTTAATAACTTTGGTATTGATGAAGATAGTTTGAATTATTTGGGGATTTTAACCCTTTTAGAGTAAACAATTACATATTTTATTCATATGTAACTGTTTAGATATGTTAACTCATAAAATTGAGGTTGTATTGCTTCAGATTAGAACAAAAACATAGTTCTAGGAACTAGTTAGGTAATAATATATTTGTTTTAAGAAAAGAAAGAAAAAGCTTCCATTACTTCTGGATTATTGAACATATTTGTCCTAAAAAGTAATAAATCTATTGTTATTACCTGAAAATATATAACTGAACAAGAATTTCCTTATTTCACTTATATATTCTAAGGCTATATGAATCAGAAGTAATAAGAAATATAACTGGAATGTAACATGATCCCACACAGTGTGTGACTATCAGAATGCAGTTACATTCAGTTATAAATACAGGTTTTTTTATAGAGAACCATCTCTTAGTATAATAAATGAAGAGATATCAGGAATTAGGATGTCAGTCCATTGAATCTTCTTGGTCCATGGATGATGTGGCATAACGGCCTCTTTTGTGAGAATGATGATTCCCATTTTGTTCTGAAATTTTCTGGGTGCTGCCTGAAGGTGAAGATGATGCCATTCTTCTGCGTGTGGGAGAGTTGCTGCTTGTGGGTTCTGTCAGATTTAGTTTTAAAAGGGTTTGTTGTAGTTCATCTGCTGATCTGCTTCTGTAAATTGTACCTTGGTAGTTAAATCTGACTGAAAAGGGGAAGCCCCATTGATACATAATGTTGTGGCGTTGCAGTTCCATTAGTTGGGGTTTCATGGATCGTCTTTTAGTAATAGTAAGTTGGGATAGGTCAGCAAAAATTTGATAATTGTGTCCTTGAAAAATAAGTTCCTTTTTTTCTCTTGCAGCAATTAGTATTTGTTCTTTCGTTCTGTAATAATGAAATGTTGTGATTATATCACGTGGGGGTCCATCTTTCTTTTTGGCTGTGAGGGCTCTGTGTACTCTGTCCAGTTCTAAACGTTCAATAGGGATATCTGGCTTTAGTTCCTGTAATAGAGCAGTAATAGTAGATTGCAGGTCTGTCACAGTTTCAGGTATTCCCCTTATGCGCAAGTTTGAACGTCTGGCTCTATTTTCGTAATCTTCGAGCTTAGTTTGAAGTATTAAATTCTCTTCTTTTAATTGTTCCAATTCTGTTATATTTTCTTGGGTTGTAATTTCAATTTCATCCATTTTTATTTCTAAGGCTGCGGTGCGGTTTCCCAGCTCTCTTATTTCTTTGGTTAGGCTGTTTGTTATTTGGTCTGAGGTTTGTTTTAAAGCCTTATGAAGCATCTTTTCAAAATTGTAATAATATTACTGGGGATGCTGAGGAGGCTTGTGGAGAAGTTTGTGAGAGGATTTGTTCTGTATCTGACTCAAATGGAGAGTCTTGCTGTGACATTTTCTGTCTGTGAGAGCGCCCTGATGCTGTATATTGTGAGGTGACTGGAGCTGCTTTAGTTGCAGTGAGTGCCTGTGAGCTCTTTGTGAGGTGATTTTTATTTCTGCCACGGTTTCCTCCCAGTACCATATTTCCTGCCCAAACTTTCACAGTTTGTTCCCTGGGGCATAAAGGTTCAAATGGATACCTTTTGAGCCTGCAGGCTCCGCTTTGTCCTTCTCTTCTCTCCTCAGCGGTGCGGAGCTCTAACAATGCATGTCTGCTCCGCTAGGCTCCGCCCATGTACCTCCACAAAGCTTGCCTTTTGGTAAGCGTGCAATTTATTTGGTGGTGGATTTTTTCACATGGTGTCATCTGTGGAATTGCAAAGCCTCATTGCACCTTTACTGAACATCGCTTGAATTTTTTATTTGGACTTTATTTCACTGTTGGGACTATTCATCGGTGTATGTCTTTTTCACAATCGCCTTGGTTTTTCTAGTGCTTATTTTTGACACACATATGGGTCTATCAGGGATCTTTTTATACACAATTGTTATTTGTTTTGTAGCGCAGTTCACATTCTTTTATTAATACTTACTTTATTTGTGCATATCTCACAATTTTTGAGCTGCAGCTTTCCCTTTTTTACATTGTTTGTTTTTTAGGTAGCGCGGTAATTCTTTTTTGAATTCCTATTGAGCGTTTGGAGCTAGATAAGATTTCACAGGGCTTTGATATCAAAAATCAGGTATATGAAAAAATCCGCCCACTCTTACACCCAAAAACGCTGCGCTGATGGAAAATAGAGCATAAGTCTGAGCTGCTGCTTAAATAATAATAACCATAAATGAGAAATTGATTCACCACAATCTCGCCACAAGTGAACTCAAAATAGCAGCGCTAAAATAAAACCCTAATCATAAAGTGACATGTGCATCAAATAATATGATCAAAATTCACGAATAAAGTGCGCAAAACCAATTAAGTGAATAACATATCTGTGCACACAAAAAATTAAATGAAAAATAAATATATATGTAAACCAATGTGAATAAGTCCACAAATATAAAGAAGTGTCCACAAAAAGTCCAAAAATTATTGTTCCGTGACGTGATACAGTGCAGATCTTCACTTAAAATAAATCTTCCACCGCACCTCTGTGACTGTGAATCCACTCCCCTTAGGTAAACTCACCAGCTCCTTATGCCCACACTCTCGTGTTAGGGCCACCAAGCTTTTATCCCACACAGCAAGGGGAAAATGATCTCCAATGGTACACACCTTTACATATCCAGAGTGTGATGCCACAGAGCTCTCTCCGCATGAAAAAAGAAAATAATCCAATAGTGCAATAACGTAATGATATTTATTAAAATAACACACTCCTCCACCATTAAACTCACATCTTTAAAATTCACTGCAAGCCCAAAATAGCACAGCACAGCAAGCTGTCACAGCATAAACTCCAAATAGTACAACCAGTGTATGGTGGTAGCGGCGGACCCAGGTACTGCGCTCTCAAGATACCCGTCTCACCCGATCCCTGGTGTTGATAGGACCCACTTCCGCACTTCCTCGTATGGCGCTCCCTGTCACAGCGTCCTACGTCACAAGCGTTCGATTGCCGTGTAGCCACGCCCCGACATGTTTCGTCATGAAGACTTAATCACATAACATGTATGACCATATTGAGTTCATGATCTATGGCCCCCTTAAATGTACTTACTTTAAATGTACAGGGCCTCAACATACTACAAAAGCGTAATAAAGTATTTTGCTCCCTAGCTTCAACAAAAGCGCATATTGTATGTCTCCAAGAAACCCATTTTAATAAAATGTCAACCCCTAAATATTTTGGCTCTTTATATCCTCAGGTTTTCACAGCTTCTGCTGAGACAAAACGAGGAGTATTGGTGGCATTTAACTGTACAACACCTTTTTCCCTCCAGGCAGAGATTAAAGATCCTGAAGGGCGATATCTCATACTTACAGGGTATCTGACTCGCCAATCACATTAGTATCCTATTATGCTCCAAACAAAACTCCAATATCTTTCCTTTCCCATTTATTACAGGTGGTCAAAACTCATAAAATGAGCACCTTATTAATCTGTGGAGACTTGAATCGAGTCCTTTATCCATTTCTAGACAAATCCCCAATTCCCATCGCCTCAATTCCCCAGTAACATGCATTCCAGTAATTACTCCAACAACATTCTGTCATTCTCCATTAGACACTTGGCCTGAAACGAATCCTGCAAAACGCCAATTCACCTTATATTCACATCCTCACGAATGGATCACATATTAATTACCATAGGTATGACCCCTGGACTTCTCTCTTCATCCATTATTCCTTTCACATGGACATGGATAGCACAATACTAACCACGTTTTGCCTCTCTAATCCCTAAGGCACATGACCCCACATGGCAGATTAATAACTCCATTCTATCCCACCCATCTCATTCTGCAGATTTGGAAAAAGCTTTCAAATACTATCTGGCCTACAACAGGACTTATGATATTTCTCCTTTAACACTATGGGAGGCACATAAACCTGTGCCCTGTGGAGCATGTATTCAACAATCATCTTTTCCTAAAAAAGAAAAACGTCTGCTGCAGCAAAAACTGGAGACGAAATGTAATTCTTTCCATGAGCTCTTTCAATCGAATCCTACTCCCTAAAACACGTTTTGATCTTTTCCTCTCAAACTCTGCCGAAATTTTTTAATGTAAATCTAGGCATTCATTTTACCTTAAAGCCAATAAACCTACTACACTCCTAGCTCGAAGCCCTTAAAAAGTCTACGCACTCCTCCAAACCAATAAGTCTCAAACTGTCACAAGATACATACACCAGCAATCCTGTGAAAATTCTTCACTCTTTTCAAAAACATCTCGCTTCTTTATATAATAAAGAGGAACCCCTAGATCAAGCTTCTGCAGATTTATTCTTTTGGCATATCACATTCCCGTCTATCCCCTTGGCCCACCAAGATAGCCTTGAAAATCCCATAACCACTAGTGAAATTAATATGGCTATTAAATGCCCAGGCCCAGATGGCTTTTCAGCCATGTATTATAAGAAGTTTGCTCATATCCTAGCTCCATTATTGACCGAAGCCCTCAATTCTCTTCTTGCTGGACACCCTTTTTGACCTGAAACTCTAACAGCAATTAGATCAATGATTCCCAAACCAAATTCAGATAAAACATCTTGCTCCAACTATAGACCTATTTATCGACCTAATTTAGACATTAAACTATTAGCGAAAGTCTTAGCAACACGTTTAAACAATATAATAGGATCTTTAATACATAGAGATCAAGTAGGCTTTATTCCAAGGCGTCAATCGGGAGATAATCTACGTAGGGCAACATTACTGATACATGCTGCCAAAAAAGTCGAATTTCTCTTTGCCTCTTATCCTTAGATGTCAAAAAAGCATTCGACACAGTCTCGTGGCCCTACCTTCATTATGTCCTACAACGCTGGGGGATTTGGTCCCCATTTCCTTTGTTGGACCTCATTATATAACAATCCCAAAGCCTTTGAAAATAAGCAGGATACAAATCTAAATAATTATATATAATATATTATATTATATATAAATACGCCGTATTTATCCGCGTATAACACGCACCCCAAGTTTAGGAGGGCATTTTAAGGAAAAAAACTTTTAGGAGGGAAGTTTAAGGAAAAAAAACTTACATTTAAATGCCCATCAATGCAGCCTCATCAGTGTTCATCTGTAGCCTTGTCCATCATTGCAGAATGATCAGTGTCCATTTGCAGCTTGCCCAGTGCCATTTTCAGCCTTGCCCTTAGTCAAAAGCAGCCTTGCCCTTAGTCATAAGCAGCCTTGCCCTTAGTCATAAGCAGCCTTGCCCTTAGTCATAAGCAGCCTTGCCCTTAGTCATAAGCAGCCTTGCCCTTAGTCATAAGCAGCCTTGCCCTTAGTCATAAGCAGCCTTGCCCTTAGTCATAAGCAGCCTTGCCCTTAGTCATAAGCAGCCTTGCCCTTAGTCATAAGCAGCCTTGCCCTTAGTCATATGCAGCCTTGCCCTTAGTCATATGCAGCCTTGCCCTTAGTCATATGCAGCCTTGCCCAGTGCAGCCTTGCGCCGTTCGCGCCATTTAAAACTGCCGCCGATAGACAGAGCCTGTGTACTCGGCTCGGCACGCCGCCCCGCCTCCCTGCTAAGGATGAGAAGCGAGCGCTTCCGAAAAAGACCGAGCCGAGTAACTGTGTACTCGGCTCGGCTCGCAGTCCCGCCCAGTCCTGCCATTGGACGGAGTGTTATGTCCATCAAAGGGGCTGGGCGGGACTTTGAGCGGAGCCGAGCACACAGTATACTTGGCTCGGTCTTTTTCAGAAGCGCTCGCTTCTCATCCTCAGCAGGGAGGCGGGGTGGCGGGACTGCGAGTGGAGCTGAGCACTCAGCGCGGTCTTTTTCGGCGGCGCTCGTTTTTTTCCATCAGCGCGCGTTGTTTTTTGGCACACAGAGAGTGGGGATCGGCGTTTAACACGCACCCACGATTTTCCCCTGATTTTAAGGGGGAAAAAAGTGCGTGTTATACGCCGATAAATACGGTATATATATATATATATATATATATATATATATATATATATATCTCTATCTATATATATCTATATCTATATCTCTCTATCTATCCATCTATCTCTATATCTATATCTCTATCCATCTATCTCTATATATCTCGACTTTTATTTGTCCTCCTCATCAAACCTCTTGCTCAATCAATTCGCTCTGACCCTTCTATTAAAAAGGCATTGAATTAGCTGGACATCAACATAAAATTTGCTTATTTGCCAATGACATTTTAATTTTTATGTCCTCTCCACATATTTCCGCTCCTAACCTAAGCTGGAAATTGGATCATTTTGCTCACATATCAGGCTTAATCATTAACCTTCAAAAATCTTTGGCACTTAATATTTCCCTATCTCCTTCAGAAGTACAACAAGCACAGGCATCTCTTCCCTTCTCGTGGTCCACTACTTGCCTTTCTTATCTAGGAGTCACTCTTACACCCAATCTTACTGAACTCTTCTCAGCCAATTTCCCACCTATTTTTTACGTCACATTACTTTATTAACACAATGGTGTTCTCTCCCCATATCCTGGATAGGTAAAATGAACGTTATTAAAATGACTATATTACCCAAAATCCTTCATCTTTTCTGGGTTCTGCCCATCTCTGTTCCGGCGTACTTTTTAAGAATATTGCAGCATAAAAAAACGACGTTTTTTTGGGGCTCTTCAAAACCCTGTTTACCTATTCATACTCTCTACCTTCCAAAATGTGAAGGTGGTCTCGGATTTCCTAATCTACCTATTATTATGCAACCCATTTGGCACAAATAACTAAATACCATGCAACCTCTGAACTCCCACTCTGGGCAACTCTGGAACCAATAGATTGTGATCCGCTATCTTTTTCTAATCTATTATGGCTGCGATCGTCTGATCATAAAACAATCACTAATCCTGTTACCAAACATTCTCTTACTATTTGGAATAGATTTAATTCAGCATACGGCCTACAATCTCCACATATCCCACTTTTATCATTCATTAAAAATCCCCCTTTCTACCCTGCCTGGACCTCTTCTAAATCCTTTAAAGCCTGGACCACTTCTAAATTAACTCAACTACATGATCTGATATCTTTGACTTCCTTTATACCAGACTTATGTGAAAGACATGGACTTCTAAATTCAGAACTATTTAGATATCTACAACATTTTTTACACCCCATATCCAAGGAAAATATACACTTGACAAATTGTCACATTTTGAAAGCATATGCAAAAATGATCCCAATGCAAAATGACTTATTTCGACCCTCTATGCCCAACTCGATACTAAACCGGATCCTGATCCACCCTCGTATGTAGCTAAATGGGAGGCTGATCTGGGTCTTTTGCTGGAAGCAACCAAATGGGACAGTATCTAGAATACTACAAAATCCTCTTCACAAACATAATTGCTTTAGAAACAAATTATAAAGTGCTTACACGCTGGCACTTAGTCCCTGTCATAATTGCAAAATTTGCCCCCAATTACTCCTCATCCTGCTTTCGAGGTTGTAGTGATCTTGGCTCTCACCTTCATACCTGGAGGAATTGTCCAGTAGTCAAAAGGTATTGGAGAGATATATTTCTTATGATTTCAACCTTATTTGCAGTGTCTATACCTCCAGATCCTTTGATAGCACTCTTAAATCTAAAGCCGACAATACTTTCACACAGCCAATTCAAACTTTTACAACAGATTACTACAGCTGCGAAACAATAGCTAAAGCCTGGAAATCTAACAAATTGGTATTAAATGAAACCGAGCATAGAAACAATCCATGGTTCATGCCGAAAAAGAGGCTATAGCTCAAGACAAAATAAGTTATTTTAAGAGTATATGGCTCCCTTGGGTGACTCACTATTTACCATCAAATTTTGATGAAGCTCCGTTGATGCCTTGATAATTTTACTCACATACACACTCTCTCTTCTATAGCCATTCTTCCTAGCGCTTCTCCTTTTTTTCTCTTTTCTGTTTCTTCTACCTCTCTTCATTATACCTTTATCTTTTTTTTCCCCTTAGCTTCAAATAGCAATAGTTTTGTATACTCTACCTGGTTTCATAAAATCATAGACATAAGCTCCTAGAAGCTATATAACAGTGATATTCTCTTATCACTCTTCTCTGATGAATATTCTAGTTTAGTTGTAACTTTTTACTTATCTGAGGCTTTGGTATACCTTTATTATCCATTTTAGATTTCAGCCTCTATTGACTAAACTATAAAAATAGGATTTTTGACTTACCGCAAAATCCGTCTCTGACAGACACAGCCTTCTTCATTCAGAACCATAGGTTATATCGCCTCCACAGGTGTAGGACTAGGCAGAACAAACAAAACACCTGGCCACGCCCATGGGCTATCCTCAGTCAGTATATAACCCCCTCCCTGCTCTAGATATTCAGTTTAGTAGCAAGCAGTAATAGAAGTATCAAAAAAAAAAAAAAAAACAATATAGAGGGGTGGGTGCTGTGTGTCAATGAACTCAGAGAAATGGATTTTACGGCAAGTCAAAAATCCTATTTTCTCATTCGTTCATTGACAGACACAGCCTTCTTTATAAAGAACCATAGGGACGTCCCAAAGCAGTGCCAAACATGAGGGGTGGGACCAGGGGCGTAACTAGAAATCACAGGGCCCCATAGCAAAATGTTGTATGGGCCCCCCCCCCTGCAAACCGCCCCCCCCCCCCTGCAAACCACCCCCTCCACAAAAAAAAAAGAACTAATGCCATTGAACAACAGATTACCGCACCCATGTGGCACAGTACCCAGGCAACAGCTTATATTAATTATGAACAACAAAGTATGCAGTATACTGTATGCAGCCCCTAAAGGACACACATTGCTGACCTCCATGCCTTCTAACCAATTTCTGTTCTGTTATATAAAATGAACTAGTTCAACTCACCATAATGCTGAATCAGTGGGAGCCCTGAGCGTGTCACTTGACACCGTCGCCTGCCACCAGATGCAACTTGTCACGGAATGTCACTTGTCACATCACCCGCCACACATTGCGGATTGTCCACTTGCCACGTCGCCTGCCACCAGATGTAGATTGTCACTTGTCACACGTTGCAGAATGTCACCTGCCACATGTTGCCGATTGTCCACTTGCCACGTCCCGGATTGTCACTTGCCACGTCACCTGCCACACATTACTGATTGTCACTTGCCACATCCCAGATTGTCACTTGCCACACATTAGATTGTCACTTGCCACGTCACCTGCCACACATTACGGATTGTCACTTGCCACTTTCTGGATTGTCACTTGCTACACATTACGGATTGTCACTTGCCACGTCCCGGATTGTCACTTGCCACGTCACCTGCCACACATTACTGATTGTCACTTGCCACGTCCCAGATTGTCACTTGCCACACATTAGATTGTCACTTGCCACGTCACCTGCCACACATTACGGATTGTCACTTGCCACTTTCTGGATTGTCACTTGCTACACATTACGGATTGTCACTTGCCACGTCGCCTGCCACATGTTATGGATTGTCACTTGCCACGTCACCTGCCACACATTACGGATTGTCACTTGCCACGTCCCGGATTGTCACTTGCCACACATTACGGATTGTCACTTGCTACGTCACCTGCCACACATTACGGATTGTCACTTGCCACGTCCCGGATTGTCACTTGCCACACATTACGGATTGTCACTTGCCACGTCGCCTGCCACATGTTACAGGTTGTCACTTGCCACGTCACCTGCCATACATTACAGATTGTCACTTGCCACCTCACCTGCCACACATTACGGATAGTCACTTGCCACGTCACCTGCCACACATTACGGATAGTCACTTGCCACGTCACCTGCCACACATTACGGATAGTCACTTGCCACTTCACCTGCCACACATTACGGATAGTCACTTGCCACGTCACCTGCCACACATTACGGATAGTCACTTGCCACGTCACCTGCCACACATTACGGATTGTCACTTGCCACGTCCCGGATTGTCACTTGCCACACATTACGGATTGTCACTTGCTGCCACGTCTCGGATGGTCACTTGCCACACATTACGGATTGTCACTTGCTGCCACGTCCCGGATTGTCACTTGCCACTTCACCTTGTCACTTGCTGCCTGTGTCACTTTCATGCTGTGTCCCAGAGTCAGGCAGCAGAGAGATAAGGTCATCTCTCTGCTTCCCGAGGCTGCCTGCACAGTGAGGGGGGAAAACTGCACTGCACTGCAGGGATGCAGGGAGGGCGCCGGGCGGTGAGAGATGATGTCATCTCTATGCACCCCCGGCTGCCAGCTCCCTGATTGGCCAGCCTGCTCATACACGAGCCGAGCCGCCCAGCTGACTCACCGCCTGACAGCCCTCGGAGCCGCCCACGCTCTCACCGCGGACCCGCAGAGCCGCCCACTCTCACCCGGGGGCCCGCAAAGCCGCCCGCTGTCACCCGCGGGCCCGCAAAGCCGCCCGCTGTCACCCGCGGAGCCGCCCGCTCTCACCCGCGGGCCCGCAAAGCCGCCCGCTGTCACCCGCGGGCCCGCAAAGCCGCCCGCTGTCACCCGCAAAGCCACCCGCTGTCACCCGCGGAGCCGCCTGTCACCGGTCCGGGGGGCCCCTAACAGCTGCGGGCCCCATAGCGGCCGCGTGTGTCGCTATGGCGGTAGTTCCGCCACTGGGTGGGACAACGAAAAATCCCAAGGATAACACAAGAGCCAACCAGGACAAGCTGGAACCCAACCTGAACAATACCCCTTCAAGAGGGAATAGACCCTCTAAAACAGCAACCTGCAAAAAAACTTGCGGCCAAAAGAGGCATCAGCAGATGCCAAGCCATCCACTTCGTAGAACTTGTGAAAATGTACACCGACGACCAGTGGCCGCCTTACAAACTTGCGAAACGGACGCCTGATGACAGAAGGCCCAAGAAGCACTAAGTGCCCGGGGAGAATGCGCCGTAACAGGGAAAGGAGGAACCCGAATCCTGACAGAATAGCCCAGAGTCATCATTTGTCCAATCTATCCAGAAACCAGGTCGCAGAAAAAGCAGACAGCCCCTTTCTTGGCCTGTTTGTGAATACAGTGAGCCTGACCTCCAAACAGACTCAGTGGCTGGTAAATACATCTGAATCCCCCAAAACACATCCAGGGCAGATAAGGCAAATTCCTTGGGATGTGCTGATCAGAGACACAAGAAAGACAACAATGTTTTTATTTAAGTGGAAATCCAAGGACGGCACTATGTAAAAAGGGCGAAGCTCCACCTTAACCTGGGTAAGGTGAATGACAAGATAACACCACCATTTTCAACACCCTGCGAGCAGAGGTAATAACCACCAAGAGGCCACCTTCCGAGACAGAGTAAGCAGTGGAACCTCCCGAATATTTTGAAAGAGAGAGGCTTTTGGAGAACCGAAATCACCAAGTTCAGATCGCACGGCGGCAGAAGAAACCGCACCGGAGGAAACAGACATCTAACCCCTTGAACAAAAAGGTACGCATCAGGGAGTGCGAGACCAGGGGACGCTGAAGAAGACCACCCAGGCTGACACCTGCTCTACGGTACTCGAGGCCTATTCCTGCTCATCCCCCTTAAATGGAGGTCGGAATCGAAGCCACCTAGAAAGAACGAGGATGAATGCCCGGTGGCTCATACCAGGATATATGTGCTTTCCACATCCAGACGTAAAAACCTCCTAGAAGGTAGACTCCCTAGCCATCAGTAGTGTCGGAACTGCAGCACCTGGCTCATCACAGCCTGACCATTAAAAACAGCGACTCTAAAGCAGGATGGAAGGAACGGCCCTTGGGACAGTAGGTCCTCCCTAAGAGGCAGTTGCCAAGGAAGCGTTGGCGACCAGGCGCACCCGGTCGACATACCCAGACCGACGAGACCCATCCGGAGCCAAAAAAATAACCGGAATCCCCGCAGCCGTGATCCTGCGCAAAAAACCCAGCAGAAGTTGGAGAGGAAGAAAGGCGTGGAGCAAACGTCACAGGCCCCCTAGAGATCCCGTGACCTTGCCGGAAACCTTGGCACTGTCCTGTTGAGCCAAGACGCAAACAGATCTACCTCAGGAGTGAGTGCCCCAGCGGAGACAAATTTGATGAAACACGGCCCAGTGAAGGGCCCACCCCGTGGCCCAACCCTAGCCTACTGAGGTATCTGTCTGGAAAGTATTCCACTCCTGGAATGCGTACGTCAGAAAAGGCCTGAACGAGACATTCTGCCCACCGGAGGATACTGGCAACAGCATTTTTGGCCCGCCCTGGAGGAGGACATAAGCCACCGCCGCTGCCTTGTCTGACTGGATCCGTACCGGGAGCCCCCGAAGTCAAACCGTCCATGATCCAGATCTAGTCTGATCGATTGAAGTTCCAGGATATTACTGGGCAGTCTGGGTTCCACCAACGTCCAACAACCCTGAGCAGAGCTCAGTCCCAGGACATCTCCCCACCCGGACAGACTGGCATTGGTGGTCATCCTGTTCAATACAAGGGGAGAAAGGATTTTTCCTTGCCGAAGAACCCGAGGGCGAAGCCACCAGACTAGGAAACCTCTGGTTTCCCGACTCCGAATGTAGAGACCTTGGGCATTTGTCCCATTATGCCAGGATCTCCCCGAAGGGAGCTTGTATGGAACTGTGCAAATGGAATCACCTCAAAAAAGGTAGATACAATCAGACCCAACACCCACATGCAGATCCACAGAGGAGCCCACCTGCCGGACCGTAAACGAAAAACGCAGCATGCAACTTCTGGAGTCTGTCCAGGGGAAGAAACATGCTGACCAGAGCTGAAGCCTGGTCAGGCTCAGATAATTCAATGTTCTGGCAGGGCCAAAGCAGACTTCCGATAGTATAGACGCCAACTGAAATCAGTGAAGGTCTGTATAGGAACTACGTTGCTCCTCGGGGTAATCAAGAAGTCTGAGATGATCATTGTCCAGGAAGCCCAGGACAGTCACCCCAATGACGCAACTATGCCAAATCCGGGGCCAACACCTTGTGAACACCCGAGGAGTGGTGGCCAGATCAAAGGGTAACCCCACGTGCTGATAATGCTCTGCACCCACAGCAAAAACGGAGGAAGTGCTAGAGTCAGGCACATAACAGAATGCGTAAGTAAGCATTTGTAATGTTGTAGAAGTCAGAAAGTCCCCATGATGAAGGAGTGCCACCGCACGGATGGACTCCATCCTGAACTTCTGTACCCACACAAGGCAGGTCAGGGTCTTGAGGTCCAGAATTAGCTGTACCATGCCATCAATCTTTTAGACTGTGAACAGGTTTGAATAAAACCCCTGAAACAGTTTCCAGCACGGGAACCGGGACAATCACACTCTGCAGCAACGGGGCTTGCACAGCCCCCCGCGGAGAACAGCAAGCAGTCTGGCAACAGACGCCCATTGGAAGCAAAAAACAAACTTTTTGGAGGAACACAGCCAGAAAATTATCTTGTAACCGGACAAATTTAAGACGCGACATGATGTCATTCAGGGTAGCCCCCAAAAATGCATGTCTAAGCACCACTGAGGAAACAGACTTCGCAACCAGGGGAACTGCGGCCAAGAGGCATAGCAGACAAACCTCAGCGCCTACACAAATAGGTCCGCCAAAGCAGCAAAGGCAGGGGGATTCTGCTCCCCCTCCAGGTATGTCAGCTGGACCCTTAGAAGCCAGAGATTCCTCTATTGGAGCCATGGTTGCCTTAAGCAGCCTAGAGACAGGGGGTTCACTACTGGTGGAACAGTCCCCTTCTGAAGGATGGACGCCCCAAAAAGGTACCTTACAGCAAGCGTTTTTGTAAACACAAAAGGCACTTTGGACACTCCCAGTCTTCATGGACAAATCTGTCAAAATAAGAGGGAGAAGGGAACGCCTTTGCCATGCAAGATGGCTTATCCAAACCGACCGACCAGTACCAGCCCTCCACCACAGCCACCGCTGCATCCCCCATCTTAAAGCGGGGTTCCACTCAAATTTTTAACTTAATCTTACCTTACCTTCAGTTAATTGCATAGATGTTCAAATGCATTATCGCTGTAATTACCTTTATATTGTACTTTATTGTGGCACTTCCTGTCTCTCCTCCCATGGGAGTAGGCGTGCTTATTGCCTTTCCCCGGCGCCAAACTGTCTCCTGGGAGCTTAGTGTCAGGCTTCCCAAGATTCAGTGCGGAAACCATGATCATGCGTGTGAACAAGCTCTGAATGAACAGCATTCACCACATCCAGAAAATCAATGCTTGTGGGCTTCACATGCCCACAAGCAAGATGGAAACAGCCAGCATCACATTTTTTAAGTTATTCTTCAGTACGAAAACAGAGGCAGGAATATTACACCCAAACTATGAGTATTGTTTTGGGGTTAGCAAAGTGTCTCAATAACTTTAAAAAAAAAAAAAAGATTGGTCGCCAGACTCCCGCTTTAAAATGTTCCCGCACAGATGTAATAAGTGCAACAACCAGCGCTCCTCCGTGCACTTCTGCCGTCATCCTCACTCCGACAGGATAAGGAGCGTGGCCACCAGCCCGCAAGGTGAGCCACATCCAGATAGGATTGTTCGACAGAGGAGGTAGGGTTCCCCTATACTAGGCTAAATGCCTAAGCGCTACCCCAAGAAACTTGGGGGGGGGAGGCGGGGGGTGGGTTGGGGCCCACCAACCAGGGCACAGACCGAGGCCCCTCGCAGAGGGCACAGGCAGATCGTCTCACGGGGTGCTGACCCCCAAAGCACCACCCCTCTGGAAAGGGGCGGCCACGAGGCCCAGCAGGCCGGAGAAGCCGCGGGCCCAGTAGGCCGCCGCAAAAGCTGCGGGGTAAATTTTTGGCCACCCGCCGCAAGCATGCAGCCCACTGGGGGACCGGACCGATCCTGAGGCCTGAACTGCCACTCGGATGGTAGGCCGTAAAGGAACGCTGCGACACAGGTCAAGACCTGGTCGTATGCGACCTCGCGAGACGTTTAATTTGCAGGGCCAGGCCCTGTCCAGTGGGACTATGTCGCGGCCGACCTAGAGCGTAGCTGCGGTCTGCATGCGCTCACTGACCAGACTGGGGTGACCACTGGATCAAGTGTCCAGCCCGTCGCCCAGCCCGGCAGTTGATTGTAGATCACGCCAGAAAAAAATCCAGGAAAAAGAGAAAAAAAATAAATAAATAAAAATTCCCAGGACTAGAGATCCCAGCAGAGAACTAGTTCCTTACTCCTGACTAGGCATAAAAAAACAGAATACCTAGAGCAGGGAGGGGGTTATATACTAACTGAGGACAGCCCATGGGCGTCGGCAGGTGTTTGTTCTGCCTAGTCCTACTCCTGCGGAGGCGATATAACCTATGGTTCTAAATAAAGAAGGCTGTGTCTGTCAACATCCCTGTAGATTTGACAAACTTTGGGGCCTGTGGCTAGATACCCCCGGCTGGAGTCCGGTGGAACTAGTGCTGGATAGACTTCTTATAGGCTAGGTTGGAGTTATCTAACTAATACGCTTGCCGACTAGTGCCAAAAAGGTGAGGAACGCACTTCTGAATGTCTTTATTAAGGTTATGGCAGTTTTCTTTTTTCGGATTATTGCCTTGCTCAACTGCTTCTACCCTGCTCCTTGACAATGTTTAAGGTTTTGTGTAAAGCTGTCTTGGTATTTCCATGCATGTACTGCTTATAGTTTTCTGTTTTGTTTCTCAATAAAACTTTTCTTGATATAAAAAAGAAAAAAAATACATGTTTAAACAGATATAGAACACAATGTAAATCTTCTAACAACTGTGACAGGTGAGCAAACTAAAGACTGTATACAGGAAAAGGATGCATGCAGTGTAGTGTTAGAGCACTTTTCACACTGGAGCTTGTTTAGAAATGGTTGTGGTAGCTCCAAGCATAGATACCAAGGCAAGTAGGGTAAGCCCAGGTTCAGCCAAATTGTCCAGCAGATGCTTACTCAGTTGCCAGCTACATCGTGGAGGCCAGGGGCCTTACTGACAAGCTCTATTTCTGAATGTACCATTACCAAATAAGGGTTGCAGGCACAGGTCCTAAACTATTCTTGTGGCCATACAAAGCTTTAGACAAAGATAAGGATCTGTGTTTTCAGGCACATGACAAACTTTTAGTTCTAATCTTTTTTAAGTTGAGGATTGTTATCCTGGTGTGTTTGTTTTACAAACTGGGTTTATTTTCTTCATTAACCACTTCCTGACCATTTGGCATTTATAAAATGGTAGAGATTGAAGAGGTTATACCAGAATCATGATTGCAGCTATAGTAGTGAGCCTGGTATGCATTTTTTTTCAGCTGGCGATTCTCTTTTATGTAAAGGGGATCCTAATGGCTATACAGCTGCTGGATCACTTTTACAGGTGGTGGAAGAGGTTCCCCACCTCTACATGGCTTTCCCCTCCCATCGGAGAGCCTGGTAAGGAAGCGACCAACAGCATCGGCTTCTGGATTCACAGTCTAATAGACCCCATATCTCTCTATAAAGAGGACCTTTTATGGCTCATGTTATCACAAGTGACACTGTTCATCCCTCGTAAAAGCAATAAAGCTGATAAAAATAAAAGGTGCAGTGTAAAAAAAAAATTTAAATAAATGAAATCAATATTTAAAAAAATAAATAAATAATAATAAAAATTTCGCAATGCGAACACACATGTAGGTCCCGCACGCATATGTAAATGGCGATGTATCACCCAAAACGTCAGAGCAAGAATTCTAACACCAGATGTCCTTTGCAACTCTAAACTGGTAAACTGTAAGGGCTTTTAAAGTGTCTGCTGTGGAGATTTTTAGGTACCGTAGCTTGGCGCCAATCCACAGGTGTAGGCAATCATAAAGCATGACAAGTTAGGTATCTATTTACTCGACATATCTTTAATGTTTTACCAAAAAATTGGGTATTTTATTGTGTTCACTAAAACTAAAGTGTATTTTTCTCCAGAAAATTTGCGTTTGACAAACCGTTGCACAAATATTGTGCGACATAAGAAATTGCAACCACCACCATTTTATTATGCAGGATTTCTGCTTGAGGTCAGTACTCTGTGCAGGCCAGTCAAGTTCCTCCACCCCAAACTCGCTCATCCATGTCTCTATGGACCTTGCTTGGTGTACTGGTTCGCAGTCATGTTGGAACAGGGAGGGGCCATCCCCAAAGTGTTCCCACAAAGTTGGGAGCATCAAATTGTCCAAAATGCTGACATCTTAAGAGTTCCCTTCACTGGAACTAAGGGGCAAAGCCCAACCCCTGAAAAAACAACCCCACACCATAATCCCCCCTCCACCAAAGATTTGTAGGGGTGGCCTAATACTTTTGGCAATATAGTGTGGATGAGTGAGTTTGGGGTGGAGGAACTTGACTGGCCTGCACAGAGTCCTGACTTCAACCCAATAGAACACCTTTGGGATGAATTGGAACGGAGACTGCGAGCCAGGCTCTCTCATCCAACATCAGTGCCTGACCTCACAAATGCACTTCTGGAAGAATGGTCAAACATTCCCATAGACACACTCATAAACCTTGTGGACAGCCTTCCTAGAAGAGTTGAAGCTGTTATAGCTGCAAAGGGTGGGCAACTCAATATTGAACCCTAAGGACTAAGACTGCGATGCCATTAAAGTTCATGTGTCTGTAAAGGCAGGCGTCTCAATACATTTGGTAATATAGTATATATTTTTTTTATTATGTTTGGGGGTTCTAAGTAATTTTCTAGCAAACAAAATTATGATTTTTACATGTTAAAGTGACCAAAATATGTAATAGATAGTGCTGTGTGTTAAAATATAAAAAAACTCAAGAGAGATTTATTGTACTTTAATAAGAACATGGAAACCCTAATCAGCCCTTCACAAAAATCAAGGTACATGAAATTATATTAAAAGTGTTCTACAGTATAACACTAAAAAAAATTGTAACTGAATATATATATATTTTTATAAACACACCTGCAAAGTGGCACAACTTTACAGATGAAGAAATGCTCACCTTTCCAGAGGTCGGTATGGAAAGCTCTGAAATGTGAAACATAGCTGTCCAGTCCAGCTTATTACAAGTTAGGTTCACAAAGAAACCCTGTGTTTCATGCACTTTCCACTAATTTGCTGTGCTAAGATGCCTAATAGTGGCTGTTAGCATTACCACTTGTTCTAGAATGTTTTGGAGATCGTTGATTCATTTCTTGCCCTCTTGAATGAATAAATCTACAGAGAAAAGTCAATCTGAAAGGAAGACTAAATTGAATGTGCCTTTTTTTGTAACACAGGAAAACAGAGGTGGATTTGTTAAAAGGTCTAAAAAGGTCTTTTTTCATGAAAGAGTAATTATTTTACTACAAACCTATTTTTCTTAATAAATACATATGTGCAACCCACTTTTCCCCAGTAAAAGCATAAATTCAGCACCCCTCCTTTGTATTTAGAACTAGCATATTGAACTATGCTGTTTAAAATGGTTTAAACAACTTAACCGGTATTGCAAAACCTACAAGGACAAAGTTAAACTTATCCATTGTGTTAGACAACTGGGTGTAACATATTTTCTCCTGTAACATTAACTGTTAGTCAATCTAAAATTCAGGTTGGAGGATTCTTCATCGTCCGGAGAATAGCACACAAAAATCCAAATGCGCTCCTGTTTGTCCCCAGCTCTGAATTGTACTAGAAGCACAGCTGTCCAGTGCTAAAACCATTCAGTTAAGTGCATAAGTGAAACACAGTCCACATTACCTCAGATATGAGGCTATATAGAAAACCTGGGTGAATTTTAATGAATCCATACTTCAAGACAGTCACCTCTATCAAAGCAATTGAGAAATCACAATCCAAAATGACAAAAAGCTTTTGTCACAGTATTCTTCAGAGCTAAAAAAAAAAAAAAAAAAAAAAAAAAAAAAAAAAAAAAGGCGTTGTCTATGATCGAGCCAACTTTGATTCTTGAGCTCTTAATGTTCCGACAGCATCTTTCACTGCATGATAGATAATATTTTTCACCTGGAATGAAAGTGAAATCAAAATAAGCAACAAAAAAACACTACATTATAAGCATCATGGACAGATCAATGGAATACAAGCATTACAGTATTTATCGGCGTATAACACGCACTTTTTTCCCCTTAAAATCAGGGGAAAATCGCGGGTGCGTGTTATACGCCGATCCCCGCAGATATACATAGATAGCCGAGTGTACTCGGCTAGGTTCGGCTAGCTCTGCTCACAGTCACGCCCAGTCCCACTCTATGATGGACACAGGGACTGGGCGTGACTGTGAGCAAACCTAGCCGAGGCTATCTATGTATATGGGCTCCGCTCACAGTCACGTCCATCCCGGGCGGGACTACGAGAGGAGCCAAAAGTGGCCGAGAGCCACCGAGATACACAGGACTGGCCCTGTGTACTCGGCGGCGCCATTTTCAAACTGCAGTGACACTGACATGTCACTGCAGTTTAACTGCAGCCTGGGCAAGGCTGCAAATGGACACTGACAAAGCTGCAGATGGGCACTGACAAGGCTGCAAATGACACCAAGGCTGCAAATGACACCAATCACAAAAAAGGAGAAGAAAAAAAGTAATTCATCAAGGAGGAACAGGCAATGGTCAAAAATATATAAATATACTATTGAAAAATCACTTTTAACACCAATCAAAAAAATATACTGTTTAAAACAGGTACGAACACCGATATTAAAATTGACAACGTTGTCATGAACAGACACAGATGGCCACCACACACATGTACCATGCACACCTCCTATGAATAAATGCAGGATGATATCTATAGTCATTCATCTAACCATGAGCTGATAGTCCTGATGAATTGCAGAGTAACAGCTGGTAATAAATGGGAGGGGAGTGGATGGCGTTGTGACCACCCTGGAAATCACAACCTCTGTATAAATGTAAGGACAGAATGAAAAACACAATGAACTTCTTAAAAAGCGGTAGAAAAAATAAAAAAATCTGAAAAGTCATAAACAGGATAAATTTAAACAGAATCTTCTGTACCTTGAACGTGGTGATCTATTTGACCCCACGATCTACATAGGTAGAAGTAGATCACGTAGAAGCAGAGGAAGAAATAATAAATCTAAGACTAATCACAAATACTATTCATCCACCGATAGTGAACATAAAGAACTTTCTGTGACTTTTTTAGACAAGGATCCACTCCCTGTAGACAATTCTACCACAACTATAGGGAAAGTAAAATCAAATGCAAAGGGACAAAAATCCACACATCAGTCCCCACCCCATCAGGGAAGGGCACGGGAAACACGCAGGAGTCAGCGACAATTAAGGAGCAAAACACACAGAACATAGAGAATTTCATTATTACATGTGACCCTACCCCTCCGAGCTCCCTCCAAGAAATGAAGGTGGTTAACTTTACTCAATTTCCACTTAATACACATCACCTTTCACTACTAAAGAGAGGCCTCTCTCTCACCTAAATCTGGGATGAACGAATTTGAGGTCTATAAAGATATTTCTCTTTACCTCAGAAAGGTTATTTTTAAATATTGGCACTCCTCAAAACATGATAAGCCCCAATCAACTCAATCAGATAAGGAAGAAAGATGCTCTAGATGCCCTAGTCTCTCTCCTACAGAACGCTGAATTTGATTCAGACACAGACTCCCGATCATCAGTATGAACTGACACGTCCTGCTAATTTACTTATTAGATCCAAAAAAATGCCCCCATTATCCAAACATAAACCCATTGAATTCTTCTTGGCACAAGTCAAGAGGGATCTCTCCAAAGTTAACTGGAAATACAAGGGACTAGATAATCTTTCCCGGGAAGCGAGGAAAGCACTGAGGGAGCTTGAGGAGGCCCCCGACATTGTTATCAAGGGCAGTGATAAGGGAGGGAATGTGGTCCTCCTCACTGAGGACCAATATGAGAATGAAGTAAGAAGATTGCTTGCAGATGAATCTAACTACCGAAAGCTTCATTCCAATCCCTTTCCTGCCATTGTCAATGCCCTTAACTACCTACTGAGCCTTGGGTTGGAAGAAAAACTGATCACCAGGAAAGAATTGAACTATTTACGGATTTTACAGTTTAACACCCCAACATTCTACATCATACCTAAGCTCCACAAGTCCCTGCAGAACTTGCCCGGCAGACCCTTAATGTCTGCTGTCAACGGTCCCCTTGAAAAAGTCGGTAAATTTATTGACGCACTTATCAAGGAACTGGTACATGACTTACCCTCATACGTGCAGGATACAAGGGATGTGCTGTTGCGACTGGATGCTATGGTTCTGCCGGCCGGAGCTCTCATAGTAGGGATTGACGTGGAATCGCTATACACATCGATACCTCACGTCTGGGGACTTAGGGCAGTCCAGTTCTTTCTTGACAGGAAATTCCCACTCCTTGGACAGCAGAATGAATTTTTAGGTGAGATTCTCACCTTCTTATTGGAACATAACTGCTTCCAATTTTTGGGAACTTATTATCAACAAATTAGGGGGACCTCAATGGGAGCTCCTTGGGCTCCCTCATACGCATGCCTTCACCTAGGCATGTGGGAGGAGGAATTGGTTTTTCCGTCGCCAATGTACCTCGGCCACAGTCGTATGTGGCTGAGGTACATTGATGATGTACTTATGATATGGGACGGCTCAGAACAGGAACTGCTGCAGTTCATGAATGAGCTCAACACTAATGATCGCAAAATTAAACTTACTGCTCATCCCCATACCCTTCCCTTTCTTGACCTGACTATAGAAGCGGAAAATGGCCTGATTAACACTAAGACCCACAGGAAGTCCACTGCAGCTAACACTCTTCTTCAGGCATCTAGTGATCACCCCAAATCCCTCATTAAGGCCATACCGGTTGGCCAGTTCCTTATAGCCCGAAGAAACTGCTCCAACCAACAGGATTTCACCGCCGAAGCTAGGGACCTCTATGATAGATTCAGGGAGAGAGGTTATTCCCATTCATGCATCAGGAAAGCCAAAAAGAGGGCCATTCAGACAGATCGACAAAAACTCCTTAAGAAAAAAGAACTTAAATTTTTGAATGATGCACAGGAACCCCTAAGAATTATCACCAAATTTGGTGCCCACTGGGACCAAGTTAAGGCAAAACTAAGCCAACATTGGCATATCCTGTCTGAATCGCCCACTTTGGGTAATATTGTGGGTGCACGGCCTCTCCTGACTGCTCGTCGTTCAAGGAACCTGAGAGACAGCCTTATTCATTCAGAGTATAAGAGATCACCTACCCCAAATTGGCTTACTCAACTCCCACCTCTGTAAGGTATGTTTAGATGCAGCCGATGCTCGGTCTGTAGATACGTTGAGCGCACTGACATGTTCACTGATTCTGACGGCAATAAACATTTTAAAATTCATAGCTTCATCAATTGCAATACCACTAGAGTAATCTATATGCTTACTTGTCCCTGTGGGAAGCATTATATAGGCAAGACCAAGAGGCAACTCAAAGTCAGAATCGGTGAAAATGTCCAAAGCATCCTCAGTAAGGACGACGAGCGCCCCATCCCCCTGCATTTCATTCAATTCCATGGTGAGAAACCTACCGGACTTACATTCAAGGGCATTTACAGGCTGAATCTCCCCCAAAGAAGAGGTGATTTCGATAGAATCTTATGCCAGAAAGAGAAAATGTGGATATATAATATAAACAGTATGCACCCTCGTGGGTTAAACAATGAATGCAACCTCTCTGTGTTTCTCACTCTTTCGTTCTCACTGGCTACGAGGGGACCCCTATCCTGGCCAGCAGCTTTCATATAAAGTCATATCAGCAAACCTTTGTTATCCCATTTTACTTTATATTCACTTAATTGTCCACATTGCATTTCCTTTACTTTTGTTTCTCTTTCCCATCTCGGGGGTTTTTTCATTTGTCACCTTATTTTTTCTGCGGATGTACGCACCCACAGACCGGCCCGCTGTTTGTGTATTGTGTTGCGTTCATATGTATAGCTGTTAATTAGTTGCGCCGTTGCCGAGATAACCAGGCATTGATGTATTCACGTAGCTTCACGTCTGGGCTATATAAGATGACAGTCTCGGCTACGGCGCATGCTCTGAGGAAATCCAAGGGACGGAGAAAACGCGTCAGCGTGACACCATCACGCTTCCCATAGTGTTCTTACAGACCCACCCACTAGCCCTGGAATCCCCGCCCGCAACTCACTAAGCTGTCTGAATTTACCCAGGAACTGGACGAGGGGATGATTGAATGCACTTGAATGCCCTGCATTACACACTGCAATCTTCTGGGCCAATCTCATGTTCCCCGAACACTACCATTGGGACGGCACCTGTGACTACACGCAGGGGGATGGAAGACAGCTTGATCAATTAGCTGGAGGTGGCGTGAGTTAGAATCGGCTCCGTGATGTAAATCGGTGCATCATAGTGCCTACACTGGGTGAGATCTTACCTTTTTGTATCCCTAGCATGGGACTGCTACTTCAATCTGTAAACTGCATTTCACCCCTGAGCCATTTACCAAGCCAACTACACTGCTCAGCCTGATCCTACCCTCCACGGCTCATTGCCTCTTATACCCAGGAACTTTCCTTCCCTGCTATTAGTGCCCCATGCTATTGAACGTTCGGGTGGACTTCACAGACAAGGACAATATTGTCCAGTGCCCCAGCAGCAAGCAGGTCATTGTCAGGTTCTCCCTTCTCCCCTCTTCCTCCTGTCCTTACATTTATACAGAGGTTGTGATTTCCAGGGTGGTCACATCGCCATCCACTCCCCTCCCATTTATTGCTCATGGTTAAATGAATCACTATAGATATCATCCTGCATTTATTCATAGGGGGTGTGCATGGTACATGTGTGTGGTGGCCATCTGTGTCTGTTCATGACAAAGTTGTAAATTTTAATATCGGTGGTGGTACCTGTTCTAAACAGTATATTTTTTTGATTGGTGTTAAAAGTGATTTTTTCAATAAATAGTATACTTATATATTTTTGACCATTGCCTGTTCCTCCTTGATGAATTACTTTTTTTCTTCTCCTTTTTTGTGATATGCGTTATTAATTCAGAGGAGCGCACCTAGACCACGGCTTCAATGCCACTGGTGTAAGCAATTGTCTTTAATCTATACAGGCTTAGTCATCACTGTACCTTCGCCTGTTGTAATTATATAACCAGAGTCATTAGTTCCTTTTTACCTCTGTGTTAGTTGCAAATGACACCAAGGCTGCAAATGACATTGATAACGCTGCAAATGACACTGACAAGGCTGCAAATGACACCGACAAGGCTGCAAATGACACCGACAAGGCTGCAAATGACACCGACAAGGCTGCAAATGACACCGACAAGGCTGCAAATGACACTGGACAAGCATGCAGATGGACGCTGTGCAAGGCTGCAGATGGACACTGATAAGGCTGCATTGATGGGCATTTAATGTAAGTTTTTTCCTTAAAACATTTTTTTCCTTAAAATTCCCTCCTAAACTTGGGGTGCGTGTTATACGCCGATAAATACGGTATTTATTTTTAAGCAAATTCTTCTCTACTACTTTTTCTGTCTTTTGTACACATTGGAGATGAAACATGAATAGTCTGGCATCACATCCCAATCATGGAAATGGCAAAACACAAAAAGATAGTAAAAAAAAATAGATTTTTAGAGATGCCAGATATTACAAGAAAACACAATTATTGAAAAAAACAAATGTTTTATTCAATACAAAAATAAAATAAAGGCTGTTGTATTCCCTCATTGTTATACCACTTCCCTGCTACCAAAACTTCACCTCCTAAACATTGGTAGATATTTTACTGGCTTGTGATTTATGCTGTGCTGACTGCATACCACCAAACCAGTGCAAAGATAAAAGATGCAGCGCTCTCAACAGAAGCAATCCAATCCTAGTGTTCAGTCTGCAGCACAGGTGCCAAGGGGCTCAGTGCGTCTTCCCACAGTAAATGCAATATATAAAAAAAGAGAAAAGAGTCCCTTATGCAAAAATTTATTGGCTACATATGAGCATTAAAAAGGAAACAGCTGACGGGTTTTGGATATGACTAAAGCTCACGCCAAAACGCGTCAGTTTGCTTTTTAATGCTCATATGTAGGCAATATATTTTTGCATCAAGGACTTTGGAGTTTCCAGCTCTTCTCTCCTATATACCACCAAAACTAGGCTGCCCTTTATCCTTGGCTCTTAGCGTGATATATAGGAATTTTGACAACAACCTCATTTATTTACTTGGTCTGGGCGATTTCTCCTTTTCTGCACTACACCCACAATTTTGTGGGGGTAGGTAGTACTGATTGAGCAGGGTGCAGCACCATTTTCAATGTATATTATCTATGGACTGAAGATGCTTTTAGCGAAATGCATCGGGACCTGGTGGACACTCTCTGCATGACATACAACAGCTGTTGAACCACCTTTCTGTAATTTGCTGAGCTGTATTTGTATAACTAGTATATTATCTACAAATGTTTAGGATATGCAGTTTTGGGAGCAGGGAAGGGGTATAACAATGAGGGAATGCAATTGAGGCTGTTTATTTTAAGGAATTTATTTTATAATTTTGCATTGAATAAAACATTTATGGTTTTATAAATAATGGTTTGCGTTTTCTTGAGGTAATAACTGGCACCCCTAAAAGTCCCTTTTCTCTTTTCTGTTTAATACTTTTTCAATGTCTGTCCTTCTCATCTACAGCCAGTGAATTTCAACAAATATTGGCAGATGCTTTTTCCCTGATGTGGTGAGGGTTCTGCAATTTGTGAAGCATGTGAAACACAGTCTTGTCCCTTTCACTTAGAAGAAAACAGTGTAGGTAGATTTAGGCATCCATCTATGGTGTTCCATGTACCTACCAAGTGGGAAATGGTAGAGGAAAATATCCCAGAATCCCAGAGGGAAAGCTAAACTTTGTTAAAACAGAGAGGAGGGGGGGGTGTCTGGGCTGGCTGGCTACCTCCTTGACTCACGCATTAAAGAGCGTTATATGGGCTCATTCACATTCAGCCATACGAGTTTAAAAAAAATCTTGTCTATTTGCAGTGCAAATTAGGACACGGGTGGCTCCTGATGACAAGCCACCTTGGTTGCAAAGATGCTTAGCCACAGCAGTTTTCAGGGTCAATAAGTTACATTTACACTAAATGCGTTTAATCATTGGCACTAACGTTTTAACACAGCCTTAAATTCGGTCCATAATCAGGGCTGTGGGCGCAAATATTTCTGCAGTCAAATGCAGCTCCAGATTACAAAGTTGTGTGCAGCAGTGTATATGAGCTTATTAATTAACATACATCTGTTTTCAGATCAGTAAAAAAAATGTATGCATTACAAATCTGAAAACAGCATATTTTCATCCATGTGCATAACTATTTTACTTGAGCACACAGTAGACTGAGAAGCCCAGGCCCCTAGTACTCACACTTGCTTAAGCTCAAGCAAACGGTGTGAAGTATTAATGTGGAGTTCCACCCATAAAATGTACTTTGCAGAAATAAACAGCGTTATCCTTCAGCAACAACATTTGGAAATTATTTTTTAATCACCCCTTCCTCTCAGCGGTGAGTGACGTAATTTCCCTCTGCGCCTGTGCTCGCTAGTGCTCCTGGGAGATGTGCGTCATCCTTTCCCAGGAGTCAGTGGGCAGCGCCAAGGGCTAGCACCGCGTTCTTTAGAAACCGGAAGACAATATAAAAAGCAAAGCATATTCACCTCAAACCAGCGCGCCAAATGATTCCATTGCATGCTGCTCTGAGGCTTTTTGTGTGTTCTGTAGATAGCTTTTCTATGAAACCATAACAATGGGGCGGGCACTTCCTCCTTTGCCGGCCATTGTTATGGCAACAAGATAAGATTCCTTTCCCTGCGCCCTGTGTATATGGCGTACGTGCGAGAATGGGAGGTGCATGCTGTGTATACAGCATCACCATATCCCGGAAGAGACTGCTAGTGGGCTTCACATGCCCACAGCAGAGATGGAAGCATTCTACATAGCAGAAATCTAAAGTAAGATCTAAAAATGGGAGTTGAGCGGTGATTGCATTTATAACATTGGTTAATAGTGTTTCACTAGTTTAAGAGAACGGATTACATTGAAAAAAAAATAAAAAATTCTGGGTGGAACTCTGCTTTAAAGGCACCAAGAAATCTCCGGACTATCCGGCATGACATTGACAGGGAAAAATAGAAGTCAGTGTGGTATGTTTATAGCAGTGAATCTCCAAGTTTGGGAACAAGGCCAAAAGTCACACCAGAACCCCAATTAAAGTGGCAGTAAAGCCCACTTTGTGAATTTTACCTACAGGTAAGCCTGTAATAAGGCTTACCTGTAAGTAAAATTAATATCTACTAAACTTGCATTGTTTAGGAGATAGTTACCCTGGATGCAGCCGCCACCGGCACATGCGCTCTGAAGGTCCGGCATACCGTGCTGGACGTTCAGCTCTTCTTGCCGGAACAGAGTGCTCCCGCGCACATGCGCAAGGGGGACATCATCGCAGCTCCAGCCACTCACAGTGCCGGAGCCCATGAACCCGGAAGAAAGATGTCAGCCCCCTCAGCGGCGACAGCGCGCCGCTGGAAGAGCTTCATTCTAAGGTAAGCATTCCATAATGTGCTAGTATGTGATGCATACTAGCACATTATGCCATTGTCTTACAGATGTTTTTTGTTTTTTTAAATTGCAGCCCTTTACTAAAGGAGGAAAACAGAAAAAAAAAAATTTTACTTCAATGAAGCAAACAAATCAAAAGGTAAGCTTGTAAGACAAAGCACAGCAAATACTCTACCTGTAGCTTGTCCTCATGGTTGGTGTGGGTATTTGACAGGTGCCTAAATTCCTGTGTTAGGCGGAAGCAATGTTTCACATGCTCTGGAGACACAAAGTCTTCGGCTACTTTTATACAGCTGTATAAATTGTGTACCTTTGGTGAAAGAATAAAAAAAGTAAGTATTGCCTTATAGAACACTGTCTGTTTTTCCATGAAAGAAAACCCAACATAAGAGGATTTGGGATACCTTTGCCATCATCTTTATGACAAAGCTATTTGCCAGACTGTCAGCCTGATCCTCTGGCGTAAATATTCTGAACCACACCCAAAAGCTTGCACCAAGTATGGTCAAGACACCTGCTGCTGTATAACTTTTTTGTCAGGTATTTAGGAGGAATGGAAATGACTGCACTCCGGTTGTATATAACTTCTGCTGCATTTTTCTGCAGTCTTTTTCTGAAATTACGCATATTTTCATTGGTGCTCAGCTCAAACTGATTAAATTGTGCTTTACTTTAAAAAGTACATTGTGACTGTTGCTTTATTAGTGCATGTCTGGCTAAGAATGTTTTTTAAGTTAACCCTAAAGCATAAGCCACGCCTTGGTACCTGATGTGGGGCTCCAGCAGGAATGAAGACTGCATCGCCAAGGAACTGCACAATTGCCCAGCCTTGTACACCATATTCATCATAGAGACGTTTACGCAACGCCTGATCCAAATACCAACTCTGATCATGTATTGGGTCATGGTCTGGTGGATTCTCTTGTCCTTGTTCATCCCCAAACTACAAAAGGTAAAAGAAAAAGATGACATTGGGATTAAGCTAGCAGTACGTGTTTAATGTGAGAGATGCATTAGGGCCAGTTCATCCCATAAAAATGCAGTCCGAATGCGTTCCAGATGCTTTTCTGCATGCTCGTTTTTGACCCGTTTTGTTATGCGTTCCAGTGCGTTTGATGTGTTTTTGATGCAGTCCAGTACATTTTCCCCTCCCCTTTTTACTTAACCCTAAATGAGGACATGTGTGTTCCAGTGCGTTTTTGGTGTGTTTAGGTGCATTTATTCCAGTGTGTTTTTGATACGTTTTACCACGTTCCCGTACAGTCCTGTGCAGGAAAAATGCAACATATTCTACTTTTTTTCCTGGAACTGCAAGCACTGGTGTGAACTATGCCATTGAAAACCATATAACCTACATTCCATGCGTTTTTGATGCATAAAAAAAACACACTGGACTGCATGTGGAACGAACTGGCCCTAAATGGATATATACAGTACCTTTCTAAGCAGTTCCCGTATTTTCTCGGCATCTTTGGCAGCATAAATATGCCATAAAGCTCCAGGCTTTTCTTTTCCATCATGAATACGCTTTTTTGTTACTTCATCAGCATCTCCTTCTTCTATGGTTCTAAGTACCTCTGAAATGTGAATGTGGTTACATAAACATTACAACTTTACTAGAATACAAATGTCTGTGCTTAAAGAAAGTGCAGCATTGTCATAATGAATGATCAGCTGTCCAGTCTAATGGCAAGCAATACAAGCAATGCACAAACTGTGGTTTTGTCTTAAACATATAGTCTTACCTTCATCATGGGCACTTTCTCCTTTTGGGATGCCAACATAAACCATGACGTTTACTGCGTCAGAGACATCCAAATGCAAGTTTGTTGTACCAACCCTCCTATCTTCAGCAGTTATTAAGCCTTAACCAAAGCAGAATCAACCAGTTAATATCATATTCAAACATGCACTACATTAACTTGTCTTACAACGTAGCTAAGGAAAATTGCCAGACCACCAGTTGCCACATTTGCTGCTCTTTAGATTACTAATCCTACCAAAAGATCTACAGTATTACTGCATACTAATTACTAGCATTTTTAAATGTCCCATAAGCATGGACATTATCCACATTCCTTGGTACTCTGAGGGAAAAAGCTTCATCTGAAAAGACTCCAGCAATGTGGCCAACCTCAGGATAGTGTACCTAATAAAAGGTCAACTAGTGTTGTAGCAACACGGGGAAAGCATTTGCCAGTACTAACCTAGAAAATAGGTAAGGTTTCAATAGATCATGTGCCCCTCCCCCTAAGGCAGTACAAAGATACAGGGAGAAAAGCTAAAACGTATCTGATCTTACACTGCATATTATCTCCTAGATGCACAATCACAACACTCAATTTTTAACTCTGTCTCATATGTCTCCAGTTATTACAAGTGGAAACGTAACTGCAATTACTTTTAAAATATCAGCATATTGTAAATATAACAAAAAAAAAAAACAATGGGGATTTGTAGCTTCTGAAAGCAATGTATAGTGATATATATATTAAATGAAGTCACAACTAAAGCATACCATAGGCATTGTACATTTTAGGTCCAAGATCTGGTCGAACAAAATAGCTGGGCAATCTAGAAGCCAAATTAAGCCTCCCATCTCTTTTTGTATATTCTGGCAAAGGAAGGTTCTCCATCAAATCTTCAAATCTAAAACAAAGTTGAAATAACTTAAAATGTCAGTCTCATGAAAGCATTTTAACAATGAAGACATAAAGCAAGCTGGACAATCCCTTTGTTTTACACCACTAGGCCTCACTTATCTATTTCTGGAATAAGAACTGTGTACGCAGGTAACTGGTGAGGTTAAAATCTGTACCTAAAAATGACAGAATCTTAAGGATTGGTTGCTTTAGGGCAGTGGTTCTCAACCTCAGTCCTTAAAGTGGAGTTCCACCCCCCAAAAAAAAAAAAAAAAAAAAGTAATGTGTTTAAAAAAAAACATTTGGAGAAAATTTTTTTTTTTACTCACCTCTAAATGCCTGTTGCTAGGGGGGTCCCTCGTAGTCTGCCTCCTTCGGTGCCTGGGCTCCTGACGTCACTTCCCTCAGCGCAGGAAGGGAGATCGTCTCTCCACCCTCCCTCTTGTCAATCATCTGGGACACGTGACTGGTCCCAGATGATTGCGGGGCCAGTGACGGTGCGCGGCTCGCGCAGTGGGTACCCAGCTGTGAAGCCACAGCCGGGCGCCCACAGTTAAAATGCCGGCGCCGCCGAGCGGACGTGGGGGACGGGCGGGGCTTCGATCCCCCGCATCGCTGGACCCTGGGACAGGTAAGTGTCCGATTAAAAGTCAGCAGCTGCAGTATTTGTAGCTGTTGACTTTTAATTTTTTTTTTTTTTTTTAAATGGGAACCCCGCTTTAAGTACCCCCAATGGGCCATGTTTTCAGGTTTTCCTTTACTTTGCACAGCTGCTTTAAATTAATACCAGTGACATGGTATTGAAAAGAGCTATTTTATCTAAGGGAAGTTCCCAAAACATGGCCCGTTGGGGGTACTTGAGGATTGAGGTTGAGAACCACTACTTTAGGGCACTCATCAGTTCTCACAAAAATGCTAAACATACACAAATAATGACCCGTTGTTGAGCACAAAGTAAAACCACAGGATGGCCATAGAAAGCCCTTCACAAGCTAACAGCAGTTACAATTACAGACAGTGTCAGAAAGGGTTCAAGTCTTTTGACTGCATAGTGCTGAAGTCTGTCCAGTTGTACTCCGAATACCTCTATTCATCAGATTTGTCTGACATCATAAAGATAATAAATAATAACTAGCTAGCGTACCAGTGTTGCAGGCAAGTGTATGAAGCCATTTTTTTTTGTATTGAGTGTGTTACCGAATAAAAAAAGTAGGCTTGTATTCAATGACAGATGAAAGTGTTTTTTCCAGACAAAAAAAAAAAAAGAAGTACACTTATTCAGTATATGTACTGGTTGAGCAGGAACACATTTTACCTTGTAGGCATCATGTCCCTAAAGTCTTCCCCTGGTGGCCAATCCTTCAGTTTAAGAACCATAGGCGTCCCATCCTCTGCTCGTAATCTCTCTGCCAAAATATTTAATGTTACATGTTGCATTAGTAAAGGTTAAGATTTCAAAATCATTGCAACATTATAAGCATTTTTACTACAACATTAGGTGTTTATAATAAAATATAAACACAAATAAAGCTCTCTCTCTTTCACAGTTAAAGCAGTATTAAACCCAAAGCTGAAAATGTTATATATTGCAGCTTATCAATCATTAGATGTGGCGGCTGCATTCGTTTTCTTTAGGTCCCCTTCTGTTTTTACCTGGTAAATTGGCCAGTAACACACATCCTGTATAATACAAACACTACTCAGTATGATGAGGCAGATTTGGACAGCAGTATCGTAAGTCTGGGGGAGGGGAGAGAATGATTTAAAGTGGTTGTACACTCCCATCCATTAATTGTACCTATAGGTAATCCTATAATAAGGCTTACCTACAGGTACTGTAAATAACTCCTAAACTTGCACTGTTTAGGAGAGATTTACTGTATATGCAGCCGATGACCTGATTGGTTCGGGAGTGACGTCACACGGCTCCGGCCAGTCACACAGCTGGAGTCCGAGGACCCGGAAGGAAGACAGGTGAAGAAGGATGCGGCCTCCAGCGGTGATATTGCATCAGTGGAGGGCTTCGTTTGCAGGTAAGTTTCACATAATGTACTAGTATGCGATGCATACATACACATTATGGCTTTACTTTGCAGGGCAGAAAATAAATAAATTAACCCTGCGGTTTACTTCCTCTGTATATACACTAACAAATTGAAGCTGAACTCCAGTTAATACTTTATAATCAGTTACAGCAAACAGTTTTTTTCCTTTTGAGATAAATGTTTAACATAAATAAAAGCTGATCATTCTAAGCACCTGTCAATGATCTGTCTCATCTGTAACTGCAAGAGAGAGCTTTTCTGTTAAAAACAGGCTTACTGGTTGGATCACCAGATGAAAATAGAAGAAATCAAACCTAAAAAAGAAAACTAATGCAGCCATCACATCTAAGAATTAGTAAGCTGCAATATAATAAAGGTTTGCTATTGGGTTTAATACTCCCTTCACATGTAACATTTTCCAACAATGTTTGGTATTGGAATACCCAATCTGTGTCAATTAAATAATGTACAATCAGTAACAGGGAACATGTTTAAGTGTATGTAAATCCTAAAAACAAACCTCTCTTATTTGCTCCCTTTTCAGTCTGATAAATATACCATTGTAATAGTTTTGTTATATCTGTTCAATAAGTGCAAACAAGTATTGCCAGGAATCTTGAGAGATGATAACTTCCTGTTCCTGTGCTCTCTGCCCCCGTTACATTATTTCCAGTGGACTACAGAACATTTACTCCCTATATTATGGAAAGGAATTGTTCTTTAGCCCTCTCCTAATATGAAAGAGCTGTCCTTACAAAGATTTAAAACAGTATGTGTTGCTCCCCCCCCCCCCATCTCCCCAGTACTGGAAGTGTGTTGCTGGACCACATCAATGCAGCCACCACATCAAAGAACTAGTGAGCTCCAATAAATAAAAATGTAACTCATTAAATAGATTTTGGATTACATAAATGCTTTTTTTAATTAAAGGAGTGTTAAGAGTAGACAAACTAGACAATATCACTTAAAGCTTGTTCACACAGACAGGGGAGGGGTGGTAAAAATCAAGTTGTGGTTTTATTGTCCCTTGGCTGCTCTCAATAAGCTGCAATAGGAATTGGATGGGGTGTACACATTATACCCCATGTTGCATTCGGCAGGCAGTACTGCTACAAATGACCCAAGTGAATGGGACTATGCTGCAACTGCGTGTAATTCAAGCTGTTCTGGTATCGGGTGATAAGCAGGCAATATATGACCTCCGAGCCACATCTCACTTGCCGTTTAAAAAGCAATCCACTGTGGATAGCTTTTCGGAGGGGCGGCAAGGGCTGCTGCAAGTGTGGTTGAGCTCTTAATTCATAAAATGTCAAATACTCACTCAGTTGTGTGCAGTGTTATTTAGAATTGTTATTACAAGCCAGTGAAAATATCACCATTGTACTAATTACTGTGTATGCAAATGGCCTGATCTTATGCTAGCCATACATCTGTCGAAAAATCGCTCAAACAAATTTTCGAAAAATTAACACATGGTCGTGAGAGCAAACGATTTTGCCATCATGTAATGACCGAAATCTGATCGATAAATCGTTCAACTGACATATATTAATCAATTTTGCGTTCGTTTTGCCACATAAGCCCAGTGCAAACTGTTCGGGCGAAAAACACATTAACCTTTTTTTTATCGTCTGTTAGGCCGAAGTTTTCCAAACGTTTCCGGCTCAAAAAGTCACAACCGATTTTCAATTTGTGCCTATTAAACGAATAAACTGTCCAAATGACAGACTTTCTAACGATTTTTCGTCTAGTGTATGGCCACCATTAGTGTTACAGTAATGATTTATACAACCTAACTTTTTCCAGCTTATAAGGCAGGGGTCGGCAACCTCCGACACTGGTGCCGCAAGCAGCACACTAAGCCGGCACTCAACTCTCACCCCATCAGCAGCGCAGGGAAGTGTCAGTGGGACACTAATGCAGCTTCAGAATTCCCAATGCCGCACCTGTACTGGGGGGAGGGGGCCACAAATTGTAAAAGATGGGAAACATTGTTTGGTTCTCTAACTTTGCTGTAGCCGCGATCGTCAGTTTTTGTGATGGGGAGGAGATTGGGTGCAGTCCTGGGGGGGGCAGTCCCTGCTTCCAGGAGGAGGAGGAGGACTGTCATTGGCCACTGTTAAAGCCAAATCACAGTCCTGCTAGCCCCACCCACCATCTGGAGTAAGATGACTCGTTTGGTTGCCACTACCAATCTCAGAGAGAAGGGATTTCACTGTGATTGAGAAAACCACAATCAGGTGACAGTTTGTGGAATTACTGTTGAGCTTCTGGGAACTTTGTTGAAATGATTCCTGAACCTTTGCGTCACTTACTACTGAACCCCAGCACTCTGTGTCCCTTTAATTCACAGCCAGTATTCAGCGCAATGAAAATCACACCCAACTTTTGCTGCGGCGCAGAACGCCACACTTTTTCTAAGCTGCGGGGTCCAACTTATGATCCTGCACACAGGCCCACTGCTTTCAGAAAATGCCCCTGACCTGAGCTCATCATTGCGCATCAATTCCAGATGCTTGTATATGTAATCACATACAGCACATACAAGCACGAGGGCTGGATGCAAGATGTGGATCAGCAGGATAAGTGTGCCAGGACAGGTAGATATGTCTCATCCGTTTCCTTTCACCACTCTGCATATAACGCATTTCATAGGTGAGAAGAGGGTACAGCTGTGGAGCAGATGAGCAGGAGGGTACAGCGGTGGGAAAAATGAGCAGGAGTGGTTCAGAGGTGGGACAGAAGAGCAGGGGGGTACAGCGGTGGGGCAGATGTGCAGGGAGTGATGGGGCAGATATGCAGGGGGGTTCAGCGTTGGGCCAGATGAGAAAAGGGTTATGCCCTGTACACACGGTCGGAATTTCCAACAGAAAAAGTGCAATCGGATTGTGTTGTCGGAAATTCCAATCGTGCGTGGGCTCCATCTGACTTTTTCCGTCTGAATTTCCGACACACAAAGTTTGAGAGCAGGATACCAAATTTTCCAACAACAAAATCCGATTGGTTAAATTCCGATTGTGTGTACACAAATACGATGCACAAAGTGCCACGCATGCTCAGAATAAATTAAGAGACGAAAGCTATTGGCTACTGCCCCGTTTATAGTCCCGACGTACGTGTTTTACGTCACCGCATTCAGAACGATCGGATTTTCCGACAACTTTGTGCGACCGTGTGTATGCAAGACAAGTTTGAGCCAACATCCGTTGGAAAAAAATCCATGGATTTTGTTGTCGGAATGTCCTATCAATGTCCGATCATCTGTATAGGGCATTACAGTGGTGGGCCAGATGAGAAGGGGGTTACAGTGGTGGGCCAGATGAGAAGGGGGTTACAGTGGTGGGCCAGAAAAGGAGGGAGGTAGAGCAGTGGGGCAGATGTGAAAGGGGGTGTATTGGTGGGGCAGATGAAAAAGCGGGTTACAATGGTGGGGCAGATGAGCAGATGGGTTCAGTGTTAGGACAGATGAGAAGGTGATTCAGTAGTAAGACAGAAGAGCATGGGGGTATGGCGGTGGAGCAGATGTGCAGGGAGGTACAGTGGTGGGGCAGATGAGAAAAGGGGTACATTGATGGGGCAGATGAGCAGGAAGGTTACAGTGGTGGGAGGGATAAGAAGGGGGTTCAGCGGCAGGACAGAAAAGCAGGAGGGAACAGTGATGGGGCAGATGAGCGGGAGGTTACAGTGGTGGGAAAGATGAGCGGGGGGTTCACTGTTGGGGCAGATGAGAAGGGGGTTCAGTGGTGGGACAGAAGAGCAAGTGGGTACAGCAGTTGGGCAGATGTGAAAGAGTGCTTTGGTGGGGCAGATGTGCAGGGAGGTACAGTGATGGGGCAGATGTGCAGGGTAGTACAGTGGTGGGGCAGATGTGCAGGGTAGTACAGTGGTGGGGCAGATGTGCAGGGGGGTACAGTGGTGGGGCAGATGTGCAGGGGGGTACAGTGGTGGGGCAGATGTGCAGGGGGGTACAGTGGTGGGGCAGATGTGCAGGGGGGTACAGTGGTGGGGCAGATGTGCAGGGGGGTACAGTGGTGGGGCAGATGTGCAGGGGGGTACAGTGGTGGGGCAGATGTGCAGGGGGGTACAGTGGTGGGGCAGATGTGCAGGGGGGTACAGTGGTGGGGCAGATGTGCAGGGGGGTACAGTGGTGGGGCAGATGTGCAGGGGGGTACAGTGGTGGGGCAGATGAGCAGGTGAATTGGGACTGATCAGAGGTGTGAAGGTGCATGAATTGGGGCTGATCTGAGGTGTGAAGGTGCATGAATTGGGGCTGATCTGAGGCGTGAGAGTGCGGGATGTTAATTTCTCACTACTAAAGTAGTTTACAACATTTACTTTATAAAATATCCTTTTCGTGATTGAGAGTGTGAAGTTGACATTTTTTTGTTATAAAATCGGCACACTTTGCTCAAAAGTTTGCCTACCCTTGTTATAGGGTGAACTAAATTGAAACAAACTTTCACTTTGGGCTTTACCATCCCATTATGTTACATACAATCCTTATAGTCTGGAGAAGTAATATCTTGAAGTAAAAATCTGAGGATACACAACTTACATATAGGTAATGTTGGGAAAACAATGCATGAAAATACACCCAAATCTGCTATCAAATAAAAATATCATATGTTTTGATGCATAATATAGTTGGATTGACTACAAGAACCAAAAGTTATAAAAAAAAAGTACAGCATTAACATCAATGAAAAAATAAAGACCTAAGACTTTGCCACAAGTCACATTGGATTAAAAATGTATTCACTATAACATTTGCTTAGTGATTGGCTGTTTTCCCACATATTGTAAAGGAACAGCAATGAACAGTGAATACAATATTACATCATTTGACAGGATATTTTATTTTTATTAACCAAGCTAAAAATAAATCATGGACTTACTTTCAAGAACTTCAAAACCATCCCAAAAATCTCGCACTTTTACATCTGAAATAATGGCGCAGTTTCGACAATTCACCAGGTCTACATCTTGATCTCCAAATTCCAGGCTAAAAGCCTCAGGCTTCCATAACTCAGATTTAAGTTTCTTCTGCACCCCAGAGACTAACACTGGCTAAGAGAAAAAAAATACAAGGGTTTAAATTCATTTTCAATCTCTATTACTCTGGCTGTGTAAGCAGATAATTGTAAGTATTAAAAACAAAAAAGTTCTCACCTGGCCTTGTTTCCAACATTCCCTAAAGATTTTCCAGTTATTTTTGTTGCTAGGGTCATGAAGACAGAGCAGTCTTCCATCACAGAGCCAGGAATGTGAGGTGTGTGGATCTAGAACATTTAGACCCATCACCATCTCCTTTCCCTCCTTCAGGCTTTCTGCTGAGCTACTGGCTCTTTTGCTGGCATCGGACGTCTTTTTGTTCTCTACGACAGAAGCTATAATGTGGTCCAGGAAGTTAGGCAAGCTAGATTTCCCCTTTGCCTAAAAGATTTAAATGATTTGGTTACATTAGTATGATAAATTACAATTGTAAATTGCAAAACAAATGGCCACTCCAATGTCACTGTAGCTGAGTGGAAACCACAAATAAAGTTCAGTTGCTTCAAGGTTCCCACAATACACACATCATTTATGCTCCATTTTTAATTCAATCTTATTTTATTGATAGGCAAAATATCATTGCAAAGAAGTACAGTATACATATAAGTCGTCCAATAACATATAACAAAGATATACATTCGTATATTCGTAAACATTCGTGTAACACTGTTGTCGTACCATCTCATGGTTTAGATAATACGTGAACTTTGGTTGATTGATATGGTATATAAGCCTGTATACCTACGGCGTCTAACCTGGCTTAGTAATATTATGCGAGCACCACTATCTACTCAACGAGTGGTGCCCACGCATTGTATGTAGGCTAGGGCTTTTACTTCTGCGCTGAGCACGTTTTCTCTGAGGGGGAAGCTCTGTGTGTGGCACCGTTCCGGTCTCATGAGACTAGAGATTATGTTGTAGGTGAGCGTGTAGCGCAAACATTTAAAGGGAAAGGAGAAGGGAGAAAAGGGAGATAGTTGGGATAGGAGGGTCAAGGCAGTAAGGGAAGTAGAAAATAAGAGAAATTTTCCACCGTGGCTATACAGATGTGTCGGTGGATTCCTCTGCGGCCCATGAAATAAATTCTGAGGAGTAGCGAAACATAGACCATGAGGTCCAGGTCTTGGAGAATTGCTCCTCCTTACCCGCTTCCTGCGACAACATTCGTTCCAATCCGTTAATTTGGTCCACTTCAATTGCCCAATCCCCCAGGGAAGGCATGCTCGTCGACTTCCAATGTCTGGGCAGAACTGTTCTGGCAGCCGCCAGAAAGTGACGCAAAACGTCTTTTTTGACCGATTTAATCGGTCCAGGGAGCAAAGATAGCAGAACTACCTCAGGAGAGGGTGTGATTGAGGTCGCCATGAGTCTGCAGTACAAGTCGAGGATCTTCTGCCAGAACCTCCGCACAGGGGGGCATTCCCACCAGATGTGGATTAAGGTTCCCTTGGATGACAAGCAACGCCAGCAGGTATCCGGGAGTGCCGGGTTTATCCAGTGCAAAGTCGAGGGGCATCTGTACAAGCGGGTCAACAATTTAAATCCTTTTTCTTGGGCTTTGGAGGCTAAAGATATTTTGTGAGTCAGAATGAAACACTTTTGCCAGTCTATAGGTGAAATGGGGTGACCCAGATCTTCCTTCCAGGCCTGTGTGTATGGGGGGAGGTCAGGATTATAAGCCATATGTATGAGCGAATATAGTTGAGAGACCACATGTGTGGGGGGGGCGGTCTGGAGCAGCATGTTCTCTAAGTCTGTTAAGTCAGCAAGTATATCAGGCAGGGATGGGAAGGTGCGAATGAAGGATATCACCTGTTGCCTCTGCAGCCAATGCGTCGAGGTATGGGAAGATGGGCCGGAGGGGATGTCATGAGTCAGGGAAGAGTCTGATCGCAAGACTTGGGCAAGTCGTCTGTGATCTTCCTTACACCAAGGTCCAAAACTTGCTCCCTGTAGGGCCGGAGGAGAAGCCGGGGTCCCAAATAGTGGAGTCATGGGTCCCTTCAGAGGAGATAGGGTCTTGGAGGAATTCATTCGGGTCCAAATTTGTATGGTTTGTTGTGTAAGGTCGCTCAGGGGTATCCCTCCTTTCAGGAATTCGATAGGCGTCCACGGTAAGGCGCGGAGATCTATCGAATTGATATGGCTCTCTATTTGTACCCATAATTTGGTGGAGGAATGATGGAACCAGTTAATTATACGCGTGAGTACTGCTGACTTATAGTATATAGAGGCATCTGGAGCTCCAGCTCCTCCACGAATCTTGGGGAGCGAGAGAGTCTCATAGCGTATCCGAGGACGAGCCCCTCCCCATATAAAGGAGGAGAATAGTTATGCTCCATTTTTATATCCTTATGTTATTTATATAAATCACACTAAAATTTGCCCACTGAAGCTCAATGACGCAGAGCCTTCATCAACTGACAATTCCTGGGGTGTTGGATGCCTGTTTCCCCCAACATGGCCTATGCTTCCTCCTACAGGCACCAATGTCACTACAGAACACTGTAGGAAGATAGAGGTCAGCAAATGGAACCACAGTGCACAGATTGGAAGTAGGCAACGGAGACACCAAGAAGTTTGTTTAAAGCGGTAGTAAAGTCCACTGGTTTACTTGTACCTACAGGTATGCCTTCAACAAGGCTTGCCTGTAGGTACAGTGAATGTCTCCTAAATGTGCACCGTTTTGGAGATATCATTTGTAGCAGCCGAATTCATCGGCACATGCGCACTACATTCTGAATGGGCGGCACGCTCGAGTGTGCTGTCCATTCACAGTCCTGTGGCTCCTGTGCAGGAGTGATGTCATCGGGGCCTGTCCATTCAAATGCCTGGAGCATGCAAACCCGGAAGGAAGACCAGGTGAAGATAAAAGTCCTGTCAGTGGTGACATTGTGCCGCTGGAGGGATCCACTTTACAAGTATGTCATAATGTGTGGTGCATAATAGCACATTATTACATTAACCTGCAAGGGGCCATATTTTTTTTTTTCATCAAGAGTTAAGGTGGTTGTAAACCCTAACATATACCCAGTGAAGTGAACAGCCTCAGATGACACACAGAGATTAAAAAAATCTCCCTACATAAGTTTTACATGTATATCTGCTGTCTTTAGCTTTATATATTGTTTAGAAAGTGCACATCCTGTTAGAATTTTCTCTTCCTGATTCACCTGTGGCTTCTTGCCATATACTGTGAGACAGCTGATTGGAGGAAAGGCACACACCCCCTCTCCACATAGGCAGAGACTTGCAGAGCTGTGCTGTAAATAGACCAGCTCTCCGCTAATTTGTTTAAAGCGGGGTTCCACCCAAATTTTGAACAATATCTGTATGTATTCTCTTCCTTGCCTAGATGCTGACATGCCGTTTAAAAAAATTTAAATCGCCGTAATTACCTTTTATTTTTCTATTCTTCTTTGCACTTCCTGGTTCTCCTCCCGTGGGAGTAGGCGTGTTTCTAGCCTCTCCCAGACTCCTGGGAGCTAGTCTCAGGCTTCCCAGGATGCCACTGAGCATGTGCAGGAACTAGCGGTGAATGCTGGGAGCACAGCATTCACCACATCCAGGAAATAAATGCTTGTGGGCTTCAAATGCCCACAATGAAGATGGAAACCGCCTGCAGTGAATAATATAAGTTATTCTTCCTGACGAAATCTGAGACAGGCGGACATATTACACACAATATGTGAGTATGTAATGCTGAGAAGAAAAGTTTGTGAATGAACTCAAAAAAAAAAAAAACGATAGATAGGTGGACCCCCGCTTTAAAGCAACCACCGTGACACAAATTTCAGCCTAATTTATCACAGTTGACAGAGAACTTGTCAGAAGTTATCATGCTGATATAACAGAAGAACAGAGCAGGGGAAAATCACTGGACTCAGTGCTTTGAAGAGAGATAAAAAAAACACTGCAGATATATGTGCCCAGCTCAAATTTCATGAATGGGGTTTATATCCACTTTAACCCTTACCCGCTGACCTAACACAAATTAGCCCAGCCCCACTGGACTGGGCTTTTTTACCATGGGGCTGCATATTTGCATATCTTCCCTTGTGCTGGGAGCACGCTGCATGGCACGCTCCCAGCATAGAGACGGGGGTCTCAACGTGAGCCCCGGACTAATGATCGGCACCCAGAACTTAGGATTCCGGGGGTCACCTGATCGCTGTGATAGCCTCTGAATGGCTATCACAGTAATCAAGCACTCTGAAGCCCGCTCCTGTGTTCTCTATGTGACTGGAGGAGAGAGATATATCGTATCCCTCTCTCTCCTTGCAGAGAGAGAAAAAAAAGTGCGTGTGAAGATAGATAAATAAATAATATTAATTAAAAAAAAACCTAGATCAAGGTTTGATCTAGGTCAATACAAGGGTTAGAGTTTGGGTCAAGGTTAGGGCCAGTATTTATTTTTTCTTTAATTAGTATCAGTGTGTTTTAGGTAGAATAAAAAAAAAGCAAAATGCGCACTTGTTTTTGGGATGTACTACGTGTACATACAACTAACATACACATATGTGGTATTGCTGTGATCCTCAGCATTAGGAGAATTTAATTTGGGTTGTTATTTGGTGTAAGGTTATGGCAGTAACAAGAAATATACAGCAAAAAAAAAATCCAGGAGATATCAGTTACCATTTACCACCAAATTAAAGCCCAATTTGTCCTGAAAAAAAAACGTGGTATATTCCACCTGGATGCAAAGTGATATGTACAGTTTTACTAACACATGTCAAAATTGCAAAATTGTGCTTAGGCATTAAGATTTGTTAGGCACAAAGGGGTTAAGCTATTGATAAAATACTCATATTTTCCCTAAGTACAATCTATTAGAAGTTCATCAGTAAAGTTACATAGAAATAAGGTGTACTACTCACTGTAGAATTAAACACAGGTGGAAATGGTACCCCTCCTTCTGTTCCTTGTGACAACTTTCCAGGGCCAGAGTGGAGAAGGTCTCTTAAACTGGAACCTTCTGATTTTGTGCTGGAGGCTGCTGGGCCTAATAAAAGGCTGTTGAAAAGTTTTGGGGAAGTAGAACTCTTCACACTGGAATTAGGAGATTCCAAACTCACAGAACACTCTTTAGGTGGTACAGTCTTCACAGAGCTAGGGTCTGAAAAACAAAGACATTTCATTATTAGTTAGTTAAATATGCTCTGATAGACAAGGTGACATTAAAGTAGAATTTCAGGCTAAACTTTACTAGTCTTAAAAATGCTCCCTCCCCCTCCCCTAACATCTATGCTGACTAAGCCGTGTAAGAAAGAGGTATAAACTTGCCGATTTTCAGTTCACTCTGGTCATGTGATCTGGCTCCCCATATCAGTCAGCGGCAGCTGCAGGGGAGAGGAGGGAGTGTCGACAATAGCTGGGTCTCAGGAGTTGATAGGTAATGTCACCAATCAAAGCTTTAGCAACCATTGATCACTCTCTCCTCTCCCTGCAGCTTCCTCTTGAGCGGTTTGAAAACAACTAGAGTGGACTGGAATGCACATGCATAAGCAATGATGACTTCACTGTACCGTTATAAAAAAGCTGTCACCTGAGAGGAAGGTCATTGGGTCGGTCGCGTTTCTTTTTTTTCTTTTTCGGTCCGTCAGCGGAGCAAGAGGAGAAGAAGAAGACTTCGTGGGACAGTTTTATTTTTTAATAAAGGACTTGTCCCCAAGCCGTGTCATGTCATTTTTACCATTTTCACACTTTTGTCAAATGGTAGGGGTACATTTGTACACCGTTACCATTTCACACAGGGGGGAGGCCGGGATCTGGGGGTCCCCTTGTTAAAAAGGTGGCTTCCAGCTTCCAATAAGCCTCCCGCCTGCAGACCCCCACAACCACCAAGCAAGGGTTGTGGGGATGAAGCCCTTGTCCCCATCAACATGGGGACACGGTGTTGAGGGCATGTGGCCTGGTACGGTTCAGGAGGGGGTGCGCGCTCTCGTCCCCCCTCTTTTCCTGCGGCCTGCCAGGTTGCGTGCTCGGATAAGGATCTGGTATGGATTTTTGAGGGGGACCCCCGCGCCATTTTTTAAAAAATTTTGGCGCTGGGTTCCCCTTAATATCCATACCAGACCTGAAGGGCCTGGTATGATGGAATTTGGGGTGACCCCCATGCAATTTTTTTTTTAATTTTGGTTCGGGGTTCCCCTTAATATTCATACCAGACCCAAAGGGCCTGGTAATGGACTGTGGGGGAATCCCATGCTGTTTTTTTCAATGACTTATGTGTACTGCCGGGACCGACAATTCATTATAGCCGTGAGTACTTTTAAATGACTTTTTTTCCTTTAGAAATGTTATTTTGTGCAGGGACTGTTGTAAACATGGGAAACATGCGCCACTTTACAGGCATGCTATAGACACCCCCCAGGTACGAAATTTAAAGGAATATTTAACTTCTATTGTTTCACTTTAAGCATTATTAAAATCACTGCTCCCGAAAAAACAGCCGTTTTTGCATTGATACATGTTCCCTGGGGCAGGACCCAGGTCCCCAAACACTTTTTATGACAATGCCATGCATATAAGCCTTTAAAATTAGCACTTTTGATTTCTCCCATAGACTTTTAAAGGGTGTTCCGTGGCTTTCGAATTTGCCGCGCACACCCCAAATTGTTCGCTATTCGGCGAACATCAGGCTCATCCCTACTAGCCACCAATGTAAAGGGGATTTACACTGACCACTAATGTAATAGGAGCATTCACAGTAACCAGCAATGTAAGGACGGATTTACACTGACCACCAATGTAAGGGGGCCATTCACACTGCCCCTAGTGTGAATTAAAGGATTCCACACCAAGCCCTAATGTAATTAGAAGATTTACACTGCCCACCAATGTAACCAAGACATTCAGCCTACGTTCACATTTGGTGTGCGTCAGGAATGCATGCAAAATCACTTTCCTGACACCACAGAAATGTGGTGTTCTTCAGCATATACATAGCAGTACCATTAATTGTTAAGGACACCCTCACACATCTGCTGTGTGCGCTAAAATTCGGTGTGTGTGTATGTATGTGTGTTTTTTTCCCACATTTCTAGCGCATAAAGCAGCCCACTGAAATGAAATGGCTGCCCTTCATGCAACTTACATCTTTATCCACCCTGTCAGTACACCTTTGCATCCTAAAACCCCTGCACCCCAAACCTCCCCCATCCACATTTAACTCTACATACATCCTCTTTCTTGCTCATCTGTGAACCCCACCAAACTAATTCCTCCTCTGCACTGATGGCTTGGTGCCAGATACCACGGCATACCTTCACAAGTCTAGTGGAGTTTTTGCCTAGACGAGATATGGTGGCTGGTCATAATGTTATGGTTGATCGATGTATATACTCTGTGTCAAATGTGATGTCAGGCAAGAGCAAAAAGGTAAAAAAGTGAGGGAAAAAAAAAAAATCACAAAGTCAATCACCTTTTGTCTCCTCTTTTGCTTTCTGTGCTGCTAGGTCAGCCAGCCAGTGCAAGGCAGATGAAGGCGTGGTTTCTGGGCACTGCTGTTTGTTGGCTTTATTCTCTGCGCTGCCCTGATTAATAATTGGTTCAGTCTTTGAGTCCTCCAAAACAATATCAGCAGTTTCTGGTTTTAAATCGTCTTCCATCTTGATGCTGTCACTACACTCTATAGGAGTGGATGGTAGTGTGCCCTCACATGCTGAAGAAGGATTTAGACTTGGAAGCTAGTAGAAAGGGAATAAGCAGATACGTCACAATTACTACTTTGCTAGCATGTTAGCTTAGCTGAAAAAAACAAACAAAACAAAAGGTTAAGAAAATTTAAGGACATAAATCACAAGTAAAAAAAATATGGTTCTCACTGCTAATTAGCTAGACACCTCTGAACGTAATTTAGGGATATGTGAAACCCATTCAAGGGTAACTCTGATTTACAGTGCTCAGCATAAACAAGTTACACCCCTTTCAAAAAGTAAGATTTTAATCAATATCTCAATGAACACAAGAACAATTTCCAAAATGTTGACAGAACAGAGTTTTATAGAACAGTTGTTTAGCTCTAAATCATGAAAATAGGGTTAATAATATAACTTAGATTACAAAATCTTCAGTTTTGCTAAAATTAGTTAATGCAAAAAACGGATTTTTAAAACAGCTTACCTGTAAAATCCTTTTCTTGAAGTACATCACGGGACACAGTGCACCATAATAATGACTATGTGGGTTATACGCTTACCTTTAGGTGATTGGACACTGGCAACCAATAGTAAGACGGTTCCTCCTATATAACCCCTTCCATACCGGAAGGGCCTCAGTTTTGTAGCAAGCAATGACGATCCAAGAAAGAGGGGAGGGACCTCTGTGTCCCGTGATGTACTTCAAGAAAAGGATTTTACAGGTAAGCCGTTTTAAAAATCAGTTTTTCTTTATCGTACATCACGGGACACAGAGCACCATAATAATGACTATGTGGGATGTCCTAAAGCAATGCATCTGAGGGGGGGGGGGGGGGGGGGAGACACATTATCCCTAAGCCCAACGGGCCTGAGACTATAAAGCTACCTGCAACACGCTGTGGCCAAAAACAGTCTCATTTTGAGATCTCACATCCACCTGGTAAAACCTGGTGAACGTATGAACTGAAGACCAAGCGGCCACTTTGCAAACCTGAGCCATAGACACCTGGCTGGCGTACCGCCCATGATGCACTAACCCCTCTAGTGGAGTGTGCTCTTAAATCCCGGGGTGGAACCCTGCGCTTTAATCCATACGCCTGGACAATAGTCTGGCGAATCCACCTGGTTATAGTTGAACGTGTTGCCGGCTGTCCTTTTTTAGGACCCTCAGGCAAGACAAAAAAACAGTCAATCTTCCGAAAGGGAGCTGACATTTTCAAGTAAGCTTTCATCGCTCTCACCACATCCAGTGAGTGAAGCGACCTTTCTTCCCTAGTCTTAGGGTTTGGAAAAAAGGAAGGTAAAATGATATCCCGATTCAAATGAAATTTGGAAACCACCTTCGGTAGGAAATCCGGACGAGGTCGCATGACCACTCTGTCCTGATGAAGAATCATAAACGGTTCTTTGCAAGAAAGGGTGGCTAATTCTGACACCCTTCTAGCCGATGTAATACCACTAGCTAATTTCCTGGTCAATAGGACAAAAGGAATATGCCTAATAGGTTCAAAGGGCTGACTCCGTAAGGCTGTCAGTACCAAATTTAGGTCCCAAGGACATAAAGGTGGTTTAAGCGGTGGCCTCAGGTGTGTTACTCCCTTGACAAAGGTTCGCACCAAAGAATGGGATGCAATTGGTCTTTGGGAAAAAAAACGATAAGGCCGAAATCTGTCCCTTAATTGTCCCTAAAGCGAGCTGCAAGTCTACTCCTGTTTGGAGAAAGGCGAGAACTCTTCCAATCGTATACCTACGAAGATTCCATTTCTTTTTCTCACACCAAGAAATGTATGACTTCCAGACTCTATAATAAATCGCTTTAGAAACTGACTTTCTAGCGTTTATCAAAGTGGACAAGACTGAACCCATAATACCACGGTCTTTCAAAAGTCTGGTCTCAATAGCCAGGCCATCAAATTCAGCAACCGTAAGAAGGATGGAATATGGGCCCTTGAGACAACAGGTCTGGACGGCAATCTCCGAGTACCATGATCTTCTGGGCCACGCTGGGGCCACTAAGATCACCGGCTTCCGTTCCTCCCGTATTCTGCGTAGTAAGTGCGGCAGAATTTGGATCGGAGGGAAGGCATACATCAGAGAATACTGATCCTAAGGAACTACTAATGCGTCTATCTCGACAGCAAGCGGATCCTTGGTCCTGGATACAAACCTGTCCAGCTTGGCATTGAATCTGGATGCCAGCAGATCCACATCTGGGGTCCCCCAGTATTGGCAGATCTGTAGAAACACCTCGGGATGCAGGGACCATTCCCCTGGTAACAATTTTTGGCGACTTAGGAAATCCGCCTGCCAATTGTCCACCCCCGGAATAAACACTGCCAACAGAAATGGCACATGTTTTTCTGCCCAGGTCAGTATATGATCTACCTCTCTTTGGGCTTCCCGACTCCTGGTACCTCCCTCGTGGTTGATATATGCCACTACTGTGGAGTTGTGGGACTGGACTCTGACAGGAAGACCCCGCAACCTGGACGTCCAGTATCGCAGGCCCAGACGAGCTGCCCGAATCTCCAGTAGATTGATGGGCAGAGCCTTTTCTGTCTGGGACCATACTCCCTGAACAGACGCTTCCTCTAGGACTGCTCCCCAGCCGAGAAGACTGGCGTCCGTGGTTACCACTTTCCAGGCTACTGGTGGGAAAGATTTCCCACTTTTTAAGTTGCTGGTTCTTAACCACCAAGAGAGTTTCCATAGAACCTGTGGAGATAGAACCATAGGTTGATCCAAGGTTCGAGCAGACTTGTCCCAGGCTTTCAGGATACTGTTCTGGAATACTCTGGAGTGGAACTGCGCATATGGCACTGCGCTGAAGGATGACACCATCTTGCCCAGTAACCTCATGCACAGTCGAACAGAAGGTGTTAGTTCTTTTTTCACCTTCTGTACAAGTTCCACTATGGAGGCGACCTTTAAGGGCGGAAGAAACACCTTTTCTTGGGCGGTGTCCAAAATCAGACCCAGATATACCAAGCCTTGGGTCGGACAAAGAGCTGACTTGTCCATATTTAGCATCCAACCTAGGCGTTGTAAAACCCGTACTGTTCTTGACACGTTTTGAACTAGTATAGGGCGAGAGAATTCCCTTAGAAGTAGATCGTCCAGATATCCTATTATGGAAACTCTTTGAGACCTTAGGGAAGCCAACACTGGGGCCAGAATCTTTGTGAAGACCCTGGGGGCCGTGGCCAGACCGAAAGGTAGTGCCACAAACTGGAAATGACTGCCCTCTACAGCGAAGCATAAGAACCTTTGATGTGGACCGAAGATCGGCACATGAACGCTATGGACGCTAAATAGTCTCCCTTTCTTAGGGACCTTATTCCTGAACGAACCGACTCCATGCGGAAAGATCGGACGTCTACAAAGAAGTTGAGAGCCTTGAGGTCCAAAATGGGCCTTACTTCCCCATTTGGTTTTGGCACGGTGAATAGGTTTGAGTAAAACCCCTTGAATTTTTCCTCGTGCGGAACCTTTACAATTACTCCCTGCGTCAGCAGATGGTGTAAAGCTAGAAATAGGCATCTTCTCTTCTCTGGATCCGCCGGGACCCTTGAGTACAGAAACCGGTTCGGGGGGACCTCCCGGAACTCTATTCTGTAACCGTATTTTACAGTGGAAATGACCCTCCTGTCTTGAACCAGTTCTTCCCAGGCCTCCCCAAACAGCCGAAGTCTGCTCCCCACCCGTGAGAGCGGGGGCGCCCCTTCACAAGGAAGGCTTGGAGTTGGGCTTGGGTGACTTTTGGGTCCAGGGCTTTTTCTGACCCTGGGGTCTTTTGAACCCAGACGGCTGAGGCCGTCGATACCACTTAGGGGAAGAGGCACCAGGACCCGGGGCATTAGGAATTTTATAAGAGTGTTGCTTCCCTTTCTTCTTAATAGGAAGCAGGGCGCTCTTTCCTCCAGAGATCCTTTGGATATATTTATCTAGATCCTCGCCAAACAGGCACTCTCCATGAAATGGAAAAGCAGCAAGTAGCCTTTTACATGGAGTCTCAGCAGACCAGTTCTTTAGCCACAATACTCTACGCATATGAACGGACAGTAACGCAAAACGAGACATCCTTTGAATTGAGTCTTTCAAAGCATCTACCGCAAAACACAAGGCATGAGGGATCTCTGATAGCTCCTCAGCAGACTCCTCCTGGCAAGGTATGTTCTTCACCAACCTCTTAAAGCGATCCTTTAGGGACTGACAAATCCCAATAGCCACAATAGCTGGCTGAACTGCTGCACTAGCCACCGAAAAGGAGGCCTTTAATAAAGACTCTAGCTTTTTAACAGCCGGATCCTTGAACCCCTGGGCATTATCCACTGGACAGGTTAAACTTTTATTCATGGAAGATATGGCAGCGTCCACCAAAGGTGTGCTCCATTTCTTCCTGAACTTTTCCTCCATAGGGTATAAGACAGAAAACCTTTTTGGAGGTAAGTATATCCTGTCAGGATTCTCCCAGTCCGCGTAAATCACCTGCTCCAGTAACGGATGCAAGGGAAACGCTTGGGAAATTTGTTTAGGTCGCAAAGATCCCAGGGTAGAACAGGAGAGTGCAGACTCCTGAACCGGGGGTAACTTAAACCCAATTCGTACCATCTCCATTAGAGATTGGATAAACAATTTCTGGGAAAGAGAGGCTGAAATCGGCTCTTCAGAGCAAGAGTCCTCAGCCGAGGAATCTTCAGCCTCTCCTACCTCTTGGTTCTTTATGACCATCTCCTACAAGACACTGGCGAAAAAACTGAGGGCCTTCCGGTATGAGAGGGGTTATATGGGAGGAACCGTCTTACTATTGGTTGCCAGTGTCCAATCGCCTAAAGGTAAGCGTATAACCCACATAGTCAATATTATGGTGCTCTGTGTCCCGTGATGTACGATAAAGAAATGAAAACACCCCACAACAAAAACGACTACATCTAGTATTTTGTATGACCTCCATAATTTGTAAGGACAGCACCAATTCTTCTAGGCATGGAATGGACAAGTTGGCGACATATTGCAACATCTATCTTTTTCCATCCTTCAAGAACGACCTCTTTCAGCCTGGATGCTGGATGGAGAGTGATGCTTAACTTGTCTCTTCAGAACTCCCTAAAGATGTTTGATTGGGATCAGATCCGGAGACATACTTGGCCAGTGAATGACTTTCACCCTGTTTTTCTTCAGAAATGCAACAGTGGCCTTAGATGTGTGTTTTGGATCATTGTCATGTACGACCAAGGGCACGGAGTGATGGTAGCATCTTCTCTTTCAATATAGAACAGTACATCTGTAAATTCATGATACCATCAATGAAATGCAGCTCTCCGACACTAGCAGCACTCATTCAGCCACACAGGACACTGCCACCACCATGTCTCACTGTGGGCACCGTGCATTTTTCTTTGTACTCCTCACCTTTGCGAAGCTATCTGTTCCAAAAACATTCATCTTGGTCTCATAACTCCAGGGTACAGAATCCCAATGGTCATCCTTTTTTTCAGCATGGGCCCTGGCAAATTCTAGGTGGCCTTTTTTGTGCAGGGGCTTTGGTAGAGGCTTCCTTCCTGGAAGACACCCATGCATGCCATTCCTCTGCAGTGTACGCTGTATTGTGTCAAGGGAAACGATCACCCCAGTTTGGCTTTCTACTTCTCTAGCTAACTGCATTGAACTTGCATGGATGGCAATTTTCTTCAACCCTTCTCATCAGAAGACATTCCTGTCGAGGTGTTAACTTCCGTGGACGTCTCTGTGAGATGGTTGCAGTTCCATCTTTGTTAAAATTTTATATCACTTTTGCGTATTCCGACCGATAAGTAAAGCTTTGCTGATCTGCTTGTAGCCTTTCTTGTGTAAAGAAATTTTCTTATCACCTAGAGACGCAATGATGTGGTTAGACCATAACGAACAAGCCCTGCGACACCGCCGGCCAGATGCAGAAGGAGACTGACCTTGATATGCAGCCAAGATTTCCCCTTAATACGGACTATGCCGTTGTTGTTGTTATTTTTTCTACTGACTAAGCAGCTGTCCATACCTACACCTTGTATGGTCATCCCTTGACCTACTTACTTGTTCCCCCCCCTTTTTTTTTTTTTTTTTTTTTTTTTTTTTGTTTAGATGCCGGGAACACATTTCACATATAGAAAAGCTGGAGATAAAAGAACTGAGTTTTTTTTTTTCCAATCTTTCTTTGTCCAAGTGACTTTGTTTTGTTTGGGTGGCAATGCAAGCCCCTACAGTCAGCCAACCTTTAGGCTGTGATGCCAGGCTATGTTTGGCCTGGCTGATGAAGCTATTGTGGTTGATCCTACTATCCTGCCCTGCATTGGTGGTTATTGACGCCAGTGAGGGATACCGACCTTGGTTTCACCATACTACAATAAAAATGAAGTTTGTTGGCACCGTTGTGCCAGGTTTTGGTTTACAGTTTGCACTATCTTACAGTCCAGAGACGTATCTAAATTTGCTTACCAGCCTCTATGTTAATATGCCACACACGTACAAGCCTGCCTATTATTATCTCCATGGATTCACCACACAGACGACCTTTGTTTACCCACGCCAACTGATGATAACATTTCCACAATGGCGGGTTCTTCGCTGATTTCCTGGAATGTTAGGGGCATGAACTCCCCCCTTAAACGCACTATGATATTTGCTTGTCTAAAGAAGTTTTTTCCTGCGGTTATATGTCTACAGGAGACACATCTCACTACAATGACCAGGAGCTGTTTGAAGTACAGATGGATAGGATGGGCCTATCACTCCACTCACACCTCTTTTTCTCGGGGTGTGAGTGTAGTGATACACAGATCCCTGGATTTTCAGGAATTTGCTTCTAAGATAGATGTGGAGGGGAGATTTGTATTTCTGCATTGTCGTATTGGAATTTTGCATTGTATTCTAGCCTGTGTGTACATACCCCCCCCGTTTGATGCACGGGTGCTTCGGCTTTTCATGGAATTTCTGACGGATAAGCCGAACCTCCCTACGCTCATTGTAGGGGATTTCAATAGCTGGCTAAACCCCGCTCTAGATAAACATCCACCCCCGGGAATACAAGCCCCATGCAGGGCAACACCATTAGCTAGACTGCTGCAGGAGATGGGTTGGCTGGACATATGGAGACATAGAAACCCAGTAACTAAGCAATTCTCCTGCTTTTCAAAAACTCACGGGTCTTTATCTAGGATAGACTTGGCTGTGGGAAGCTCAAATATGCTCCCCTCGGTTTCTGAAATTTCATACAAACCCAGATGCGTTTCTGATCATTCCTATATGGTACTAAAATTAGTCACAACACAGGGGTCTATGCTTCCCAAGGCACCATGGAAATTTAATGCCTTTTGGCTTCAGCTGTTTACATCTCCTGAGAGACTAGAAGGAAGCATCAGTGGGTTTTTTCAGGTCCAGCCAACCCCAGCGACAGTGGTTGCAGAGTGGGAGAAATTTAAAATATATCTACGTAGATTGCTAAGCAATGAGGTTACTAAAGTCAAACAGCGCTCTGAAACTCTCAGGGAAACACTGGAGATGCAGGTTCATTCCCTGGAGGATAAGTATGTGCAGGATCCTACTGATTCCGCGAGGGAGGCCTGGCAGGCAGCTCAATCTGCTTATGGGCACCTCCTGGCCTCCTCGGCGGAAAAGAAAAGGTTTTTCTCTAAAACTGCCTTTTTTGAAGAGGGGGAGACAACGGGCCGCCTTCTTGCAAGAATTGCCAACTCAGAACAGAAGTCCCCAGTGATCGGAGCCATAAAAACTAAAGGGGGGCAGTTGGTACAGTCGCCCGATCTAATATTGAACACTTTAGCCGAGTTTTATGAGACATTATATCGCCCAACCTCATTAAAAAACCCGGGGGAGTTGGGTAATTACTTGGACGGCATTGATTTCCCGCAACTCTCTGCATTACACTGCCGGGAACTGGATTCCCCGATATCACTGGAGGAGCTGCAGGTGGCTGTGGCTGCGTTTCCCAACTGTAAAGCCCCGGGGGGGGATGGCATCCCCATGGAGATTTACAAAGAATACTCGGAAATATTGTTGCCCAAGCTCTTGGCAATGTTTAATGCGGCCAGAGACCAGTCTGCCCTTCCACCATCCATGTCGCAAGCACATATTGTGTTGATTTTGAAACCAGGTAAAGATCCCGTAGATCCAGCATCCTATAGGCCGATATCCTTACTCCAGTCAGACATTAAAATCCTGGCCAAAGTACTAGCTCTTAGACTAAATAAGGTGATCACTTCAGTGATACATTCTGATCAGGCGGGATTTATGCCCAATAAATCTACGGCGATAAACTTGAGAAGGCTATTTCTTAATATGCAGACGCAGACTGACAACATGGGATCAAGGGCTCTTTTATCACTAGACACTATGAAAGCCTTTGATAGTGTAGAGTGGCCTTATCTTTGGGAGGTCCTGAAGCGATTTGGCTTTGGGGCCACATATATCGCCTGGGTACGTTTGCTATATCACTGCCCTCGGGCTGCCATAAGGGAGGCTGGTAGATTGTCACTGCCGTTTGCTTTGGGCCGGGGCACACGGCAGGGGTGCCCTTTATCCCCCCTGCTGTTTGCCCTGGCGATAGAGCCCCTAGCAATTAAAATTAGAAATCACAAGGGTATCACGGGCTTCTGTTATGGAGATAGACAGGAGAAAGTGATGCTCTACGCGGATGATACCATGATATTATTAGGTGATATGGAGCAATCCCTGAGGAACACGATGGACACAGTGATCCGGTTTGGGGAATTTTCAGGTCTGAAGATAAACTGGGCCAAATCAGCTTTGATGCCCCTAGACGGTGCCACAGTTCAGGACGGTGAGAGAGTAGGAGAAATTCCCGTTACCCATTCCTTCAAATACCTGGGGATATGGATTACACCCCAAATTAGAGATTACGGCCTACTCAACATTTCTCCACTCTTGGCCAGGTTTCGTCAGCGGGTCAAGACGTGGAATGCCCTGTGTATGTCAGTTGCGGGCAGAGTGAATCTAATCAAAATGATTCTGATGCCCCAACTGTTATACATGCTACATAACTCCCCAATAGTGATCCCACTGAAGATCTTTAGGATAGTCAACACCATATTCCGTGAACTTATTTGGAAAAATAGGCCCCCGAGGATAAAACTAGAACACTTACAGCGCCCTAAAGACGATGGTGGCCTTGCTCTCCCGAACCCATGGCTGTACTATCTGGCATCCCAGATGCAACACTTAATAGGTATTATGGCCATGGAGGGGGTAGTGGGTGACAGATCCCCCGCTGCTTCCGAGGCTATTATGCTCCATGCAGTGGGTGGGCGATCAGTCCCGACTGCTCTTGAGGCATTGGCCTTTGCTAAACCTCAAAAAACCTTCCCCACATACAATCTTATACAAAAAGTATGGAATAAGGTCAATTACTTGCAGGGGGTCTCGGGTTTCACTGAGTTTAGCCCGATTTGGGCAAATGGGAATTACCCGGAGCTAGCCAAATTGCAGCACACAGACAAGTGGAAGAGACATGGTATTTTCTACCTGGCCCAAATTATATGCAATGGGAAACTGATTTCCTGGGAAACTTTGAAAGAGAAATACGGGCTACCTCAAAATATGAAATTCTACTATATGCAACTTAGACACGCATTTATAGCCCAATCTAAGACCTCTGAGTGGCATATGGACCCCAATCCCATTCTTTCCCAACTTAGAATGGCAGAGGTTTCAAAGGGATTTATTTCCCAATGCTATGGCACATTATCCGCTCAATACCATTCCAAACACCCCCTTACGGTCAAAAGAAAATGGGAAATGGACATAGGGCCCCTAGATGAAGATCAGTGGGAGGAAGCCCTGCAATCAGTAGCTACCTGTTCCCTAAATGTGACACAAAGGTTGACCCAAATATACATACTCCTGAGAGTTTATTACACGCCCCATAGACTCCATGCTATGGGACTGATACCCTCCCCGCTATGCACTAGGTGTAAGAGGGATCATGGAGAGTTGATACACATGCTTTGGCGCTGCCCCAAGCTCCATTTGTATTGGAGGGGGGTGGTAGAGGTTCTGTCTGCAGTGTTCGGGGTACAGATTCCTCTGGACCCTAGACAGTGTATTCTGAATCTACTGGACGAATTAGAATGGGAACCACATATTAGAGAAGCCCTCACAAGGACCCTTTTTATGGCCCGTAAATTGATTATGCTACATTGGAAGTCTGAGTCACCCCCTACAGTTAAGCAATGGATTACAGCAGTGGGTAATACGCTGAGGATGGAGAAAATCATATACCAGCATAGGGGATGCGCTGCCAAATTTGATAAACTGTGGGAGCCGTGGCTGGGAACTCCGGGATTGGCCCCGGAGGACCTGGTCAAGGATAGACTCCTGAGACTTAATACGGGCTGAGAGACCCCACACCCTAATAATCTGGCAGAACACACATTTAAATATAGATGTATTCGAAGGTATGCAGGGTATCTTGATTGTGGTGTGTATAGGGGAGAATTGCATGTTATGCTATATTATTTTGCATATCTGTGGCTGGGCTCCTGGGGAACGAGGGGTGTTATAACATATTGCAAATGTAAAGCTTATGAATCTCTGGACTGTACACTGTTAATTTTCAATAAAGAATTTTTTCTGGATAAAAAAAAAAAAGAAATTTTCTTTCTCAGGCCCTGACATTTCTCTTCCATGTAGTGCCATTGCCGACAGCATGAAATGGGAAGGGGTTTTCTTTGTTACGCAACACCTTTTATAATCAACTGTCTGCTGGGCACCCATTTAATGAATAGACTCACCTGTAGTTGAATTCTTGTTAATTAGGATTTTGTTGTCTAAAATGAAGTTTTGCTCCTTAGCCTAGGTTCATTTTGATGCAATTTGGCATGCGATTTGACATGTCAAATCGCATGCCAAATCGGCGGCTATTGCCGGCAATGGCACCGTCCAAATCTGTGCGACGCCAACTTTGCGTTGCCGCACCTATTCCCAAAAGTAGTTCTGTACTACTTTTAGCGACTTCAATAGACATCTGTGCAGGAACCCGAATAGATGTCTCTGAAATCGCCCCCAAGTCGGACTGACATGCAGGTATGAAGTCGCACGAGTTCTGCTGAACTCGCACAATTTCAATCCCGCTGTCAGTGTGAACCTAGGCTAAGACTTTTATTAGGGCGTATTCATTTTTGCAACATGGTCTTGAAAGAATTTGTTAGGAAAAATACTTTGTGTGAGCAAACGAACAAATCTTGATTGCAATCAATGGCCCGCATTTGAGGGATTATGTTGTAGTATAGTGTCCCACAGAAAATGTTGATTCTGAAAGGAAAGTAAATGATTTTCTGACAAATCTGTTGGGGTGTACTCATTTATGCTAAGCACTGTGCCATGCTGTTGGATCAGAATAGGACAGTGCTAAAATTGGTATTATTACCTGACATATATATTTATTGCCATTCCTCTAAGCATCAACAGTTCATGCAAATTCTCCTTGTGTTTGGTGGGTGCAACATGTTGTACTTGCTACGACGCAGCAGTAAAAAGGAAGTGAGGCTCCCTATCAGCACAAATACTGCACATAACTAAAAGTTGTTTAACATTTTATTAGTAGTATAAAGTCTAATTGATTCGCTAGAGGTATGAAGTCTACCTTGACACTACCTTTGTGGTTCTACAGGAGAAGAGTAATGAAAGTCCCATGCAACATTTTCATACAAAAGGCTACATGTGTTATTCATGATTTTGTCACCATTAGAAAGAACAAAATTAAACTCCATCAAAACTTTCTACTTCTGAAGATTGTTTGGAAGTGTAAGAACATCTGTCTGGTATTTATTGCCTCATTGTGGAGATTTTTCCTTACTCACTGTCAAGACAGTAAAGATAGGTATAGCCTACACTAAAAAATGGTTTAAAAAGTATAAAGAAAGAGAAAAACAATAAGATGAATCGCTGCTGCGGAGTATAAATGTATATTGATAAATATAAATACCTGGGCCATGCCATTAGTGACTGCCGGTCTTAAAACGGTTTTGTTGTGTCTGCTAATACATGGACAGTTTGCTTTAATACCCCATTTCCCCCTTGCAGCATGGACCAAATCTCCAATGTTGTAAAGAGCTGTAAGTAAAAACAAAAATAAATCAAACATCACAGTAAAATCTATCTTAAAGAATATGTAAAGCCAACATTTCCTATTCCCGATATGTGCCTGCTGTACCATGTACTTGTATAAAAAAAGTACCCTGTTCTCTTTGTATTGCTTCCTTTGTGTGAAATCCCTGGTGTTCCTGTTACAGTCCCTCTGCTTTCCTATTTTTAAAAAACTGACCACACTAGGCATGAGGGTACACACCTGAACACCCCCTGCACAGCCTTTCACTTAGAAGATCATTGTGCTGACGTTTCTCCTGCTTTCCTATTTAAAAAAACTGACCACACTAGGTATAAGGGGACACACCTGAACACCCCCCTGCATAGCCTTTCACTTAGAAGATCTTTGTGCTCTCCTCCCCAGCTCTTATGCAGCTGAGAACAGAGAGAATGTGATCACTTATAAAAAAAAAGGGGGGGGAAAGTGTTTATCGTGTTTTTTTAATATCTATACACAAATGTTTTGCCTTACACTTCGGTTTTAAACTGAATGGGTTGTTTTACAAGGTGAGGGTTTACATACACTTAAACCATAAAAGCGCACACAAAAGTAATTTCCCTCTTCCACCTACCCAATGCAGATGCTGAAACCAACTTAAGATGCTGTATTTTGTACCATTCTAAGGCAAGGAAAGCCTTAAGCCTCTAGTGCACAAGTCTAATAATTTACTGGTGTTTATACTCAGGATCTTACTGACAGAAAGCTCCTGAATACAATGTTCTGAAAAAACCTTGTGTTAATGCGCATGTGTATACATGCCTAAACTTCTTTTTCATCCTCTTCTAGTTGCCAGTGTTGCAATATACAAACGAATTCATGAGTATACACGCATTTTTACATTACTGCACTCCGATGCTTTCTATTTTTATTCTATGGCTCTGTACTCATGGCTGCATTACTGATCTTTACACAGCGTGTTGTGTACATTGTTCCATACACAACAAAGCCCTGTATTCAGATCATTAACCTCTTTGCGCCGAGCGGTCGCATATTTGTGTGCAATACAGCCAATAGAGCAGTGCCGAGAGTGCGAGCCCTGCTCGCTCCCGGAATAGTTACCGGTACCTAACTAAAAGCTCCCGGTCGGTGCTTGCGATTAAGAGCTTTCTGATCATGTGACCGCAGTGGACAGCCAATCACAGCAGTCACATGACCATAAGCCCCGCCTAGCGGCATTCTAAAGCTCTTACAGGGCTAGCAGTTGCCGGCTCTAAGGGGTTAAAATCATGTTTTTTTTTTTACTCCCGAATGCAAGAGGCCTTAATAGCACATAGGGTTATTAAATGCAAAACCAATCTTACCAGTGCCAGGGATAATTTGCGTGGGCATAAGGTTTTCAGGTTCATGAGACTGTCCTTTAGCACATTTCAGCCAGGAAAATACTTCTTCATCAGCCACTTCGTCTTCTAAAAAAGTGATTGTAGCAAAAGAAGGGTTCAGAACAAGTGTACTTTCACTCAACTATATCTTAAAGTAAATACCATACACACTGGCATTGCACAGAATGTGAATGTAGCAGCATCAATATCATAGACTTTACAGCATTAAATTTGTACTTTTGATAAAAGAAATATACTGACAGTGTGCTAGTTCAGCAGACAGATACGCTGACAAGCTGATCGCAGGTGCAATGCTTTACAGGCTCAAAGTAAAAAAAAAATTTAAAAAAATTTAAAATTAGAGATGCACATTTTTTTACCTTCAAAAAAAAGATATGCATTTATTATTTTTTTTTTAGAAAGGTGAACTTATCCTTTAAAGTCTATCAAACGTAGACAACTTGGTTGGACGCTGTGATTGACATGGATGAGAGCGCAGGATGTTGCAATGGACATGGAAGACTTTGCTGGACACCATTATTCTTTAATGATTACTTCGCTGGTTGCCGTGATTGATACAGATGACTTTGCTGCATGACAGACAAATTCACTGGACACTGCGATTGATATTGATGACTTCGCTGGAGACTATGATTGACGTGGACAACTTCGCTGGACGCCATAATTGAGGAGGATGACTTTGCTGGACGCCGTGATTGATGTGGACAGCTTCGCAGGACCCAATGATTGACGCAGACATCGCTGGATGCCATGATCGACACGTATAACTTCATTGGCTGCACTAATTGATGCATATGACTTTGCTGGATGCCGTAACTGATGTTTATGATTTCGTTGGACACAGGACTTGACCAGGTGAACCTGCCTCACATGACATCATTGACCAAATATGGACATATTCATATATGGTCAATGATGTCACCGGGTGACCCCCCCCTCCTTTGTTTACTTAAGAGGAGACTCATGGATGTGGAAAAGGAGCTCCAAAGCCACTCTCAATCAAAAAGCACAGGGGGCCAGGCTCCAGTATTCTCGGATCCCGGGATTCTTGTGCATGCGATCGCAGCCAGCGTTAGGATGCCCATATCTATTCCTAAGGCTTGCCCTCACATGTGCCCCCATGGGATCGGCACTGCATAGGGGTGCAAAGAGGAGGAATCTGGCAGAAGGGGACCCAATAAAGATCAAGATTTTATACAAAAGGAACATCAGGGAAAAATCAGGCTAGCCTTGCTGCTTTATGTTGCGCATAGAGAACATGGATTTAAAAGAAAAGTAGGTGGGAGAGCGTGTATCCAGAGTTTAGTCTAAATCTTTCTGTCAGCAGTGTTTCTTGCAGGAAAGTGTGGGTATAAATGTCAGTGTCAGGAATGTTAAATATTCCCAGTAGACAGAGGAGTTCAGAGCCACTGGGGATCCCATATCATAAAGGAAGTTGGCTGTGGTAAAAGCAGCGAATAGCTGGGGTCGCCAGCTGGCGGCCACAGCAAGAATCTTTGATGCAATTACTATTCGCACCAGTCGAAATTGCTGGTGTGAACGTAGCCTAATGCACGTTTTCTTTTTTGTTTGGATTTTGAGGCTACTGTATAACATCATTTATACTTACATCAGAAAAACTGGTCCTGAAGTGGAGAGACATGGGTCTTTCACATAGAATTTATACACGACATTTGTATGATCAAAATAATTGCATAGCATATGTTGACAAGACATTGTGTATTTGTTTTTATGAATAGACCACCTGGGTCTGAAATCGCACCAATAAATTTTAGCACTTTTCATGCATACTTTCTTGGGTTTAATACCTTTTAGTCTTGAAGGCCAAGCAAAGTCCTTTTGGTTTCTTAATATAGGTTATACATCATTACAGGGTGGTGGTAATCTTGATTTACTATAATTATCTAAGATTCTTTGCATTATATAATTCATGCAATATTTAGGGCATAGAGGGTTGTAGGAGTGTTCTATTTTAGAGAGACAGATAGGGGAGAGATGTTCAACATATATTTTTACCTTGAGGGCTTTTCCACGGTAGGTGGGTTGACTGACGTTTTCCTGCACCGGAGCAACAGCAGTCACCCTAAAAGCACACAGAAAACAACTGTTTTCTATGTGCTCTGTTAATGACCCCCGAGTACAGTAGTGTTGTGCGGAAAAACACATACCATAGCTCACCTTTTGTGTACTGTCCATTTCTACGCATCGTAAAAGAACAGCATGGCATAGAAATTCATGAAATGTAATTTTCCATTTCAATAAGTTGAGATAAAAGGCTTTGCACAAAATTAAGAGATTTGCTTCTCAGTTAACTGTGAAGAGGGTTAGTAAGAACCATAGATTTGTGGATATCCGTCGCCCCCCCTTCTCTCTAGCTTTGATAGATGCAGCCCTACCCATGTATAGATTAGCATACATTAATAGAGGATGCCAATGGAAATATGACAAGGTGTGAGCCCCATGGGCGAGCACATAGAGACTATAAGGGTGGGGTATGGGTATGTATATGTTTACTAGCTACAAATATCTTCTCCTGTTCAATCCTGTAGCTGTTTATCTCTGATTGCAAACGTGTACTTAAAGGGGCGTTCCAGCCATGGTTTTTTTTTTTTTTTAAAGTCAGCAGCTACAAACACTGTAGCTGCTGACTTTTTAATAAGGACACTTACCTGTCCAGTGAGCCTGCGATGTCGGCCCCCCGAGGCCGATCCGTCCATCAGATCGGCTGCCGGCACCACCATCTTAACGAAGGGAAACAGGCAGTGGAGCCTTGCGGCTTCACTGCCCCTTTCCTACTGCTCATGCGCGAGTCTCGCTGCGCTTTGTGAATGGCCCCGTTGTTTTCTGGGACACACACATGTCCCAGAAGGCAACAGGGCTGCTCGCCGAAGAGGAGGAAACGCCGCAGAGTAGGAAGAGGCAGATTAGGAAGACTGCCTAGCAACAGGGGTTTCTGGCAAGTTAAAAAAAAAAATTTTCTTCAATTTTTTTTTTAAGAATATTAATGCTATTTTTTATTTTAGGATGGCCCTCTACTTTAATCAATTACTCTGCTAATTACGGTTGTCCTTACCTTCTGTATGGTATCCAAGCATTTTGTAAGGTTTTGTTTCAAGCTAATCTGTATGCTCTGTCTTATTCGTTTTGACAACAATAAAGCACCTTTGTTTTGTTAAAAAAAAAAAAAAAAGAACCATAGATTTGCAGAGTTTAGGGTGGTCTGATCAGGGTCTACTGGCAAGTTGCTTTGGAGGAGACACAGGTGATGAGCTAACTGTGAGGTTATGGTAACCCGATGTAGTAACAGTCTCCCCCCATGGACTTTCCATTTTGGATCTAACCCTTTTGCCCTCTTAGAAGGCCTCCGAATCTCTGGTTGCACCTTCATAAGGTGCAACCTTAAGGTTCTTAAGGTCATCTTGGCATTGCAAAAGGGTTTGAAGTTAAGACTGCTGCTGTCTGGAAGAGCATTCTGATTAGACGCATTTCCGTTTCAGTGACCCATTTACATAAATTCTCCAAGAATTATTGCTGCACCTGCTCAGACTTCCCTGGCATGGTTATACCTACTCCCACTCTAGCGGGTGTAAATTTTGCTAGAACAGTTTGGTTTGCTTGTAAAATATGGAGTATAAATAAAATGCCTGTAAAATACAGTATGCATGTTTAATAGTGCTTTTTCCAAAAATGGATTTTCATTTTAACTGTTTAGTATTCTGTTGCAAAACAATGTCTTTAGATATACTGACTCTTACCTCTACGAGGCCTGTTCTTTCTCAGTCTATAGCAATCAAGACAGACGCCAAATCCACATTTGCGACACACCCAATGAATGTTGAAAAGTGTTGTTTCACAGACATCACACATTTCCCTGACACCTCTGACCGCTCGTTTCCAGGCTACCTTTTCTGTACAGGGAAAAAAAAAAAAATGTTAAATTTCAGATACAGTATGTGTGCATGTGCCGGAATAAAAAGTATAGGTATTTTAATGGGAAAAAGCAGAATGTAAAAGCATTCATACTCATCTATGTGGCTGCAGCATCGGTCCAATGCTGCAGCTGTCCCCCATCAGCTTTAACACTGAGAATTGAGCAACCACATGACCACTAATCGCTCAGTTCTCTGTCTTCACAGAGCAGAGAGCGGTGACAGTCACTGCTCTCTGCTTTGGCCCCTCCAGCGCTCACTGGAGCACTGGGCTGTGGAGGGGGTGGATGCAGCTGGCACAGGCTCTCAGCAGTGCACTGAGAGACTGAGCCAGCTGCCGGTCAGGTATCAAGGTGGATCCTGACATTATTGTGTCTGCATCCCTGGAGAGCCTGGATCAGCTCTGTGGCATAAGCCGACAGAGGGCTTTAGCCCACTGTCGGCTGAATCTTGGTCGTAGAAGTGCAGAAATAAGTGCACTCCTGTGACCCACACGAGAAGTATGGCCAAAAAAAAAAACTATCCAAGAAGTTCTATTCTCCAGGCTTTAAAGAAGTTCTAAAAGGTTATTGACCACATTAAAGAGAGAAAAGAAAAAAAAAAAGGCCCAGTACATTTACTACCTTTTTGAGCTTAAAGCATAAATTTAAAGTGATATTAAACCCGCGTCAGTAAATAGTATCAATAAAATGCTGTTTTGCATGCTGAGCATAATCACTTGGCCACTATAGGATTTGTCTTCTGTATTCTGCAAAAACAAAAAGAAAACCCTGCTGTTCTGTCCCTCCCTCCTGTCTGTGTTCCCCGCTGCAACTGGAGATTCTGCAGGGCAGCCGTTGCCACAGCTTGTGAGCATGCTCGGTTTTCAGTGTGTTTCTATGCCAAGCATATCTTCCCTAGGCAGCCCATGTGACTATTTACACAGGGATAAAAGACATCCCACTCCCTCCATCCTCCAAGTACATACACACAAAAGACAAAGGCTGGAACGACGTAGAGCCGGCTGTGACTAGCAGAACCTCCCCCTAGATGTCATTACAGTGTACATTTGTTAACTCAATAGAAGGTCCGTTTCCCTGAAGAACAGAAAGAGGTTGGCAAAGTCACATGACTGCTGTATATTGGCTTTGAGAAAGGGTACTTCAAAGTGTTTTTTTGTTTTTTTAAAAAGGGACACAGTGACATCATCCAAAGATGTAAATAGAAGGGATAATGTATGTTAAACTGTCTTTGTTTGGTATCACTAATTCCTTATAGCAAAATGTTTTCCTTTTGGCCCTCCCCCTCTTACAAAAATGTTTAAAGTTTTTATTATGATTAGTACCTTTAGGTGTTTTTTTTTTTTGTGCTGGACTTCCTGGGTTTTAGCCTAGGCCCTACTGCTTCCTGGGATTGCGATGTCACAGCTATCCCAGGAAGCAGTATGCTATGCACTTGCGCATTCGTGGAGTTTGTGTATGCGCACAAACACGGGAAGCAACTAGAGTGCCCATACAGTCGAAATGGTGACACTTGAGCGAATTCGGTCATCCAAGCACACAGGATCTGTGCAAGAATGTAAACTGAGCTGTTCACGTGCAGCTCAGTGAACATTCTAAAGAACAGAAGGATAGGAAATGGATGGCCACACACCGCAACAGGATACCAGTAGTACACCTGTTTATTGGATGAAGACAGATAAAAATCACAGGAGTCCATGGATAAGGTTAACGCGTTTCACACAGCTTAGTGCTTAATCATATGATTATGGTGGCAAACCAGGCCAGCACCTGTGAGGTTACCTGCAGTGGGATTGATTTCCCAGTCTCACCTGGAGCGGTGATCCCTTCTCTTACATTCTAAAGACAACTGCGGGCAGGCAGATCTCTACTGCAATAAAAAGCCTGCCAGTTCAGTTTTGTCATTGGAGATTTTAGTTCCACTTTAAACTTTATGATGTGATCTTTAAGCAAACTTTTTGGCTGAAGTTATGAGGATAAACAGGATAATTGAACTACCAACTGACAGGGGATGTGCTGTATAAACTGTTCATCTATATATAGAATATTACCTATATACACCAATATCTTGGTAGACAGCTGGAAAAAAAAAGATCAGGAGCCTCAGAAAATGTTGCCATTCTAAGTTTTTATTGCCCTTTCTGTATATCACAATTATAGGCATGTGGTCCTGGCTCCTAGATTGGGCTGACAGCTGAATTCTGTATTAATTTGTCTACACCAGTCATTAAAAAAATTTAAAAATGTCTGTGCGATGAGAAATGAATAGTAGAGCTGCACGATCCTGGCTAAAATGAGAATCGCAATTTTTTTTTTGCTTAGAAGGTAGATCATGATTCTCACGGCGTAACATCATCTTTCACATTAAACAAAATAATTGGGCTAATTTTACTGTTTCGTTTTTTTTTTTTTTATTCATTGAAGTGTATTTTTACCCAAAAATTGCATTTGAAAGACCACTGTGCAAATACAGTGTGACATAAAATATTGCAACAATCACCATTTTATTCTCTAGGGTCTCTGCTAAAAAAGTATATATAATGTTTGGGGGTTTCAGTAATTTTCTAGCAAAAAAATCGGATTTTAACTGTAAGAAATAGGTGTCAGAAAAAGGTTTAGACTTTAAGTGGTTAACCAGTTGCCGACCGCCGCACGACGATGTACGTCGGCAGAGCGGCACGGGCAGGCGAAAGGGCTTACCTATACGTCCTTGCCTGACCGCGGGTGGGGGGTCCAATCGGACCCCCCCCCGGTGCCTGCGGCGGTCGGCAAATCTCCCCCGGCGATCGGTGGTGAGGGGGAGGCCATCCATTCGTGGGCCCCCCCTCACGATCGCTCCCAGCCAATGGGATCATTTCCCTGCCTCTGTCTGTATTGTACACAGAGGCAGAGGAAATGATGTCATCTCTCCTCGGCTCGGTATTTTCCGTTCCGGCGCCGAGGAGAGAAGACTGTAATGTGAGTGCACAAACACTACACACACAGTAGAACATGCCAGGCACACAAAACACCCCAATCCCCCCCCTCCCCCTGTCACAAACTGACACCAAGCAGGTTTTTTTTTTTTTTTTCTGATTACAGTATTGGTGTCAGTTTGTGACAGTTACAGTGTTAGGACAGTTACTGTTAGCCCCCTTTAGGTCTAGGATACCCCCTTAACCCCCCCTAATAAAGTTTTAACCCCTTGATCACCCCCCGTCGCCAGTGTCACTAAGCGATCATTTTTCTGATCGCTGTATTAGTGTCGCTGGTGACGCTAGTTAGGGAGGTAAATATTTAGGTTCGCCGTCAGCGTTTTATAGCGACAGGGACCCCCATATACTATCTAATAAATGTTTTAACCCCTTGATTGCCCCCTAGTTAACCCTTTCACCACTGATCACCGTATAACCGTTGCGGGTGACGCTGGTTAGTTTATTTTTTATAGTGTCAGGGCACCCGCCGTTTATTACCGAATAAAGGTTTAGCCCCCTGATCGCCCGGCGGTGATATGCGTCGCCCCAGGCAGCGTCAGATTAGCGCCAGTACTGCTAACACCCACGCACGCAGCATACGCCTCCCTTAGTGGTATAGTATCTGAACTGATCAATATCTGATCCGATCAGATCTATACTAGCGTCCCCAGCAGTTTAGGGTTCCCAAAAATGCAGTGTTAGCGGGATCAGCCCAGATACCTGCTAGAACCTGCATTTTGCCCCTCCGCCCGGCCCAGCCCACCCAAGTGCAGTATCGATCGATCACTGTCACTTACAAAGCGCTAAACACATACCTGCAGCGTTTGCAGAGTCAGGCCTGATCCCTGCGATCGCTAACAGTTTTTTTGGTAGCGTTTTGGTGAACTGGCAAGCACCAGCCCCAGGCAGCGTCAGATTAGCGCCAGTACCGCTAACACCCACGCACGCACCGTACGCCTCCCTTAGTGGTATAGTATCTGAACGGATCAATATCTGATCCGATCAGATCTATACTAGCGTCCCCAGCAGTTTAGGGTTCCCAAAAACGCAGTGTTAGCGGGATCAGCCCAGATACCTGCTAGCACCTGCGTTTTGCCCCTCCGCCCGGCCCAGCCCAGCCCACCCAAGTGCAGTATCGATCGATCACTGTCACTTACAAAACACTAAATGCATAACTGCAGCGTTCGCAGAGTCAGGCCTGATCCCTGCGATCGCTAACAGTTTTTTTGGTAGCGTTTTGGTGAACTGGCAAGCACCAGTGGCCTAGTACACCCCGGTCGTAGTCAAACCAGCACTGCAGTAACACTTGGTGACGTGGCGAGTCCCATAAGTGCAGTTCAAGCTGGTGAGGTGGCAAGCACAAGTAGTGTCCCGCTGCCACCAAAAAGACAAACACAGGCCCGTCGTGCCCATAGTGCCCTTCCTGCTGCATTCGCCAATCCTAATTGGGAACCCACCACTTCTGCAGCGCCCGTACTTCCCCCATTCACATCCCCAACCAAATGCAGTCGGCTGCATGAGAGGCATTTTTATGTCCTCCCGAGTACCCCTACCCAACTAGCCCCCCCAAAAAAGATGTGTCTGCAGCAAGCGCGGATATAGGCGTGACACCCGCTATTATTGTCCCTCCTGTCAATCCTGGTCTTTGCATTGGTGAATGTTTTGAACGCTACCATACACTAGTTGAGTATTAGCGTAGGGTACAGCATTGCACAGACTAGGCACACTTTCACAGGGTCTCCCAAGATGCCATCGCATTTTGAGAGACCCGAACCTGGAACCAGTTACAGTTATAAAAGTTACAGTTACAAAAAAAGTGTAAAAAAAAAAAAAAAAAAAAACACAAACAAAAATATAAAATAAAAAATAATAGTTGTCGTTTTATTGTTCTCTCTCTCTCTATTGTTCTGCTCTTTTTTACTGTATTCTATTCTGCAATGTTTTATTGTTATTATGTTTTATCGTGTTTGCTTTTCAGGTATGCAATTTTTTATAATTTACCGTTTACTGTGCTTTATTGTTAACCATTTTTTTGTCTTTAGGTACGCCATTCACGACTTTGAGTGGTTATACCAGAATGATGCCTGCAGGTTTAGGCATCATCTTGGTATTCTTTTCAGCCAGCGGTCGGCTTTCATGTAAAAGCAATCCTAGCGGCTAATTAGCCTCTAGACCACAAGCAGTGGGAGGGAATGCCCCCCCCCCCCCACCGTCTTCCGTGTTTTTCTCTGGCTCTCCTGTCTCAACAGGGAACCTGAGAATGCAGCCGGGGATTCAGCCAGCTGACCATAGAGCTGATCAGAGACCAGAGTGGCTCCAAACATCTCTATGGCCTAAGAAACCGGAAGCTACGAGCATTTTATGACTTAGATTTCGCCGGATGTAAATAGCGCCATTGGGAAATTGGGGAAGCATTTTATCACACCGATCTTGGTGTGGTCAGATGCTTTGAGGGCAGAGGAGAAATCTAGGGTCTAATAGACCCCAATTTTTTCAAAAAAAAGAGTACCTGTCACTACCTATTGCTATCATAGGGGATATTTACATTCCCTGAGATAACAATAAAAATGATTAAAAAAAAAAAAAATAAAAAATGAAAGGAACAGTTTAAAAATGAGATAAAAAAGCCAAAAAATAATAAAGAAAAAAAAAAAAAAAAAAAAACGGAGTTACTTACCGGTAACATCCTTTTCCAGGAATCTTTCAGGACAGCACCATAGAGAGACACCGGCTCCTCCCCTCTTAGGAAACACCGCCTTCCAATTCAATATTTAAATCTCATCTTCCCCACGGCCCCTCAGTTCTTCACGAGATTCCTCCGGCCAGCTGGGGAGACACAAGAATACGTCATACAAATCTTTATCTTACCTGACGTTCTCATGCGATGAGTTCTCATAGATGATCAATAACCTGGGTGGGTACTAGTGCTGTCCTGAAAGATTCCTGGAAAAGGATGTTACCGGTAAGTAACTCCGTTTTTCCCCATTCATCTTTCAGGACAGCACCATAGAGAGGATAAGCGAGCACCTTACCTTAGGGAGGGACTACTGCCTGCAGCACCTTACGCCCAAAGGCTTGGTCTTTGGCTGACAGCAGGTCCAATCTGTAATGCTTCACAAACGTGGAAAAACTGGACCACGTTGCTGCTCTACAGATCTGCTCCGGAGAAGCACCAGCCCACTCTGCTTGAGAAGTTGCCACTGCCCTGGTGGAATGTGCTTTAATACCCTCCGGGGGCTCCAAACCCCCGACTACATATGCCTGGCTAATGGCCAACCTTAACCATCTGGCTATTGATCGTTTAGAGGCTTTGAACCCTTTCCTAGCCCCTGAAAATAATACAAAAAAAGAATCGGATTTCCTAAACTGTTTCGTACTATCTAAGTACTGAAGGACGCACCTTCTAACGTCCAGTTTGTGAAAAATATGCTCCTGTTCCCTCACAGGATTCGAACAGAAGGTAGGTAAAATAATTTCTTGGCCCCTATGAAAACTCGACGCCACTTTTGGCAAAAAGGCCGGATCCGTTTTAAAAATCAAACGGTCCGGAAAAACCTGAAAAAAAGGCGCCCTAATAGAAAGGGCTTCAAGTTCACTTACTCTCCTTGCTGTGGTGATCGCCACCAAAAACACTGTTTTGAGGGTGATCAACTTCAAGGTACAGGATTCCAATGGCTCAAAAGGATCCCCTGTAAGAGACTGTAAAACTAAGGAAAGATCCCACACTGGGAATGGGGAACTTTTAACAGGCCTCTGTCTGCCTAAAGCTCTAAAAAACCTAGCTACCCAAGGATCTATAGCTAGTGGCTTTTCCAGGAAAACGCTTAGTGCCGATACCTGTCCTTTCAAGGTGCTAAGGGCTAATCCTTTGTCCGCTCCTGCCTGCAGAAACTCTAATACTGCTACAGAACTTTGTACATCGAAGGAGCTTTCTGTGCACCAACTGTTAAAGCGTTTCCACACCTTTCGGTAAATGGCTTGCGTCTCTCTTTTCCTGCAATTTAGGAGAGTTGTTACTAGCCGATCCGAGAAACCTTTGCCCTTCAGCAATTCTTCCTCAGTAGCCACGCTGCGAGGTTCCATCGCTCCACCTGAGGGCAACAGATTGGGCCTTGAGAGAGAAGATCCTCCTGGATAGGTAGAATCCAGGGAGGTTCCACTGTCAGACTCTTCAAGAGAGAGAACCACGGCCTCCTTGGCCAGTGTTTTGCTATCAGAATGAGGGTTGTGTCTTCTGACCGAAATTTTCTCAGAACTGCTGGAATCATTACGGGAGGGGGGAAGGCATAACACCTTGAGAAACGCCAGCTCTGAGCTAGTGCATCCACCCCGGCTGCTCCGTCCCATCTGTTTAGGGAAAAGAACAGACAAGCTTTTGTATTTGCCTTTGAGGCGAAGAGATCCACAGAGGGAACCCCCCACTTCCGAGTAATCATCTCGAAGATGTCCTGATTCAAGACCCAGTCGCCTTCCTTCAGCATTTTTCTGCTCAGAAAGTCTGCCACTTGGTTCTGCTCCCCCTTCAGATGTATTGCAGAAAGAGAGAGAATGCTCCCTTCGGCCCACCTGAGGATGGATTCTGCCAGACCCCACAAGGATTTGCTCCTGGTTCCCCCTTGCCTGTTGATGTAGGCCACCGCTGATGAGTTGTCCGAACGGACCCTCACATGCTGTCCCAGGAGTTCTTTCTGAAAAGCTCTGAGAGCCAACTCTATTGCTCTCAGTTCCCTCCAGTTCGAGGACTTCTTTGCGTCTTCTTTTTTCCAGGTGCCTTGTATCATCTTGGCATCTAGGTGTGCTCCCCACCCTGTGCCGCTTGCATCGGTCGTAACCGTTCTGGACACTGGAAGAACCCACTCCAGACCCTGTGAGAGATTGGACCCTTTCCTCCACCACCAGAGGGACCTTTTGACCTGGCTTGGCACAGATATAAGAGAGTCCAGAGATGCTGGACTGTGGTCCCAGACATTTAGAATAAACAGCTGTAGGGGGCGAAAGTGCAGCCCTGCCCACTGAACCGCCGGAAGCGTGGAAGTCAGTAAGCCCAGCGCTGACATTGCTTTCCTTACTGAGATCTGACTGCTGCCCTGGAGCAGTAATATTGCTCTGTCCACCTTCTGGATTTTTTCTGCTGGAAGGAACACTTTTTGTTTTGTTGAATCCAGTACATAGCCCAGGAAGGTGACCTTTTGGGCCGGAACCAAACTGGATTTTTCCAGGTTCAAGAGCCATCCCAGGTTTTCTAGGCTGTCTCTTGCTACCTGAAGATCCTGGTACAACTGCTCCGGGGAAGGAGCAAACAGGAGCAGGTCGTCCAGGTACGCGACTACAGAGATGCCTCTGAGCCGCAAAAAGCCAGGACCTCCACCATCACTTTGGTGAAGATGCGGGGGGAAGAGGATAGTCCAAAGGGGAGTGCTTTGAACTGTAGATGAAACGTTCCTTCCCCAGTTTTCACCGCCAGTCTGAGAAACCTCTGGTAACTTTCTGCGACTGGAATGTGCAGATAAGCGTCCTTTAGGTCTATTGACGCCATGAAGCAATTTGGGGGAAGAAGTGCTTTCACCGAATAGATAGAATCCATCCGGAATTTCCTGTAGGTGATTGAGACATTCAGAGGCTTCAGATTCATGATAAGTCTGAATTTTCCCGACGGCTTGCGGACCACAAAAATGTGGGAGTAAAAGCCTCTGCCTGTCTCCTCTACAGGCACCCTCACTATCACCTCTTGTTCCTCTAACTCCTGTAGGGAGGATAGAAGAGCTGACGCTTTCTCTGCACACTTTGGCAGCTCGGTGACCAGAAGTCTGTGCTGAGGGGGTTCTGAGAACTCTAGCTGGTAACCTCTTCTTATGATCCCTAACACAAACTGGTTGGAGGTGATCATCTCCCATTGTGGGAGGAAGGCCCCCAATCTTCCTCCCACCGTGGTTACCCCGTCATTGGGTCTTCTTGGGCTGTTCAGGAGGGCGAAAAATCGCCCCTCCCCGCCCCTTGCCCTTCTGCCCCCAAGCTTTTTTCTGCCGCTCTCCTTTTGGGGCTTCAAATTTTCTTTGAGGGCGAAACTTTCTTTTAGCCTGCTCCCCAAATTTCTTTTTAATGGGAAAGGCCTTTTTCTTATCGGCCGTCCGGTCTAAAACGGTCTCTAAACCTGGGCCAAACAAGAGATCTCCTGTGAGGGGAATTCCACAGAGTTTAACTTTAGACGCGCTGTCTCCTTGCCACGTCTTAAGCCATAGAGCCCTTCGAGCCGAATTAGTGAGGGCTGAAGACCTTGCGGACATGCGCACTGATTCGGCGGAAGCGTCCGCAATATACGCTACACCCTTAAGTAGCATGGGGAAGGAAGCCAAAATAGTCTCTTTTGGCGTTCCTGCCTCAATATGCGCTTTTATCTGCGTAAGCCAATATTCCATATTGCGGGCCACTACTGTGACCGCCATGGCAGGCTTAAGGTTTCCCTGTGATGAATCCCAGGACTTTTTTAAGAGAGAGTCCATCCTTCTGTCCATGGGGTCTACAAGAACCCCCATGTCCTCGAAGGCCAGATCTGTTTGCCTGGAAACCTGAGAAAAAGCAGCATCCAGCCTAGGGGTCTTATTCCAGACTAGAGACTCCCCTTCTGAAAAAGGAAACCTTCGCTTTAAAGCCCTTGAAAAGAAAGGTTTTCTCTCAGGATCTTTCCATTCATTCTTTATGGCCTCAACCAATACATCATGGACTGGGAAATCCTTCCTTTTTTGTTCCCCAAGACCTTTGTACATTTGGTCATGGAGCGATAACACTTTCTTTTCTTCCTGAATACCCAAAGTGGTGTGAATAGCTCCCAAGAGCTCCTCCACTTCATCCAGGGAAAGCTTATAGCGAGAGGTTTTTGTGGATTCCCCATCCACTTCCTCCACATCCGATTCCCTTTGAGAATCTGAAGCGGTGCTATCTGGCTCCTCCTCAATATCCACTCTGGAGCCCCCTGGTCTCTCTCCACTAACAGAGGGAGTATCCACTGGGCTAGGTGTAACACTCTGCTGCACTGGTAAAGGACTGCTTTGGGCTTGCGGCAACTGGAAGCTGGAAAAGAGTGCTTTAAAGGACTGAAAGGTGCTAGAAAGCTCCTTGACGGATGCAGCAAGATCTGTACCCTGTTCTGCTGTCTGTTCCCTGACCAATCCATCAATGCACTCCTTGCAAAGTGCCTTGGACCAGGATTCCCCCATACTAGTTCTACAAGAGGGGCATTTTTTCTTTGAACCATGAGGCGACTTGCTTTTCTCTGTGGCTTTCTGAAAAAGAAAGAGAGAGAGAGAGTCGCCATAAATGCCCAATCCCACCAGTGCTTCTACAGAGGTCCACCAGGAGTGCCCCCCCCCCAGGACCAACCACCACCAGGGTCCCAGACACACTCCCCTTCCCCCCGACCACCAGTGAGGGGAGAACACCCGTGAAGCTATCGGGATTTAGGTAAGGGAACACCACCCCAGGGTTCCACTTACCTTAGCATGGCTGGTGCTACTGTCTCCTGGAGCAGTTCTAGAGACCTCTGTCTCCGACATGTCCGCTGAGGATGGTGGTCGATCGTTTCCCCCGATAGCTGACTCTACAGCAAGGCAAGAGGGTCGCACCAGCCGAACGCTCGGTCCGTTTTCTATCTCCGCGTCCGGAACCGGAAGACGCGGAATCGTCGGAAGTGCCCGCCCTCGCCGGAACTGACGTCACCCGTCATCCGACCCGGCCATAGAGCTTCAGACGCTGGCTGCTTGAGCAAGCAGGAGAGACTCAGGCACTTCCCACAGCGCCCCCCTAGGCAGAAGAAATACAGACCCCCTCAGCTGTCTCTTTCTCCAAGAGAGGCTGAGGCGCGCTAATTCAGTTAAAAAATAGGTAAGTATGGCTTCCCCAGCCTTTACCTGACTGAATAAAAAATAATAGAGGGAAGAGCTAGAGAGACCCGACTCCCCCTCTTCCACAGACAGATTGTTTGGCTTCAGTCTCCCTGACTGATCCGCCTTGGTTCCCAAGCAGTGTCTCCCCACCGGAGGAAACACCTGAACTGAGGGGCCGTGGGGAAGATGAGATTTAAATATTGAATTGGAAGGCGGTGTTTCCTAAGAGGGGAGGAGCCGGTGTCTCTCTATGGTGCTGTCCTGAAAGATGAATGGGGAAAAAAGCACCCCTGTCCCCCCTGCTCTCGCGCTAAGGCGAACGCAAGCGTCGGTCTGTCGTCAAATGTAAACAGCAATTGCACCATGCATGTGAGGTATCACCGCGACGGTCAGATCGAGGGCAGTAATTTTAGCAGTAGACCTCCTCTGTAAATCTAAAGTGGTAACCTGTAAAGGCTTTTAAAAATGTATTTATTTTGTTGCCACTGCACGTTTGTGCGCAATTGTAAAGCATGTCATGTTTGGTATCCATGTACTCGGCCTAAGAGCATCTTTTTTATTTCATCAAACATTTGGGCAATATAGTGTGTTTTAGTGCATTAAAATGGAAAAAAGTGTGTTTTTTCCCCAAAAAATGCGTTTGAAAATTCGCTGCGCAAATACTGTGGGAAAAAAAAAATGAAACACCCACCATTTTAATCTGTAGGGCATTTGCTTTAAAAAAAATATATAATGTTTGGGGGTTCAAAGTAATTTTCTTGCAAAAAAAAATAATTTTTTCATGTAATCAAAAAGTGTCAGAAAGGGCTTTGTCTTCAAGTGGTTAGAAGAGTGGGTGATGTGTGACATAAGCTTCTAAATGTTGTGCATAAAATGCCAGGACAGTTCAAAACCCCCCCAAATGACCCTATTTTGGAAAGTAGACACCCCAAGCTATTTGCTGAGAGGCATGTCGAGTCCATGGAATATTTTATATTGTGACACAAGTTGCGGGAAATAGACACATTTTTTTTTTTTGCACAAAGTTGTCACTAAATGATATATTGCTCAAACATGCCATGGGAATATGTGAAATTACACCCCAAAATACATTCTGTTGCTTCTCCTGAGTATGGGGATACCACATGTGTGGGACTTTTTGGGAGCCTAGCCGCGCACGGGACCCCGAAAACCAAGCACCGTCTTCAGGCTTTCTAAGGGCGTAAATTTTTGATTTCACTCTTCACTGCCTATCACAGTTTCGGAGGCCATGGAATGCCCAGGTGGCACAAAACCCCCCCAAATGACCCCATTTTGGAAAGTAGACACCCCAAGCTATTTGCTGAGCGGTATAGTGAGTATTTTGCAGACCTCACTTTTTGTCACAAAGTTTTGAAAATTAAAAAAAGAAAAAAAACATTTTTTTTCTTGTCTTTCTTCATTTTCAAAAACAAATTAGAGCTGCAAAATACTCACCATGCCTCTCAGCAAATAGCTTGGGGTGTCTACTTTCCAAAATGGAGTCATTTGGGGGGGGTTTGTGCCACCTGGGCATTCCATGGCCTCCGAAACTGTGATAGGCAGTGAAGAGTGAAATCAAAAATGTACACCCTTAGAAATCCTGAAGGCGGTGATTGGTTTTCGGGGCCCCGTACGCGGCTAGGCTCCTAAAAAGTCCCACACATGTGGTATCCCCATACTCAGGAGAAGCAGCTAAATGTATTTTGGGGTGCAATTCCACATATTCCCATGGCCTGTGTGAGCAATATATCATTTAGTGACAACTTTGTGCCAAAAAAAAAAAAAATGTCACTTTCCCGCAACTTGTGTCAAAAAATAAAATATTCCATGGACTCAACATGCCTCTCAGCAAATAGCTTGGGGTGTCTACTTTCCAAAATGGGGTCATTTGGGGGGGTTTTGTGCCATCTGGGCATTTTATGGCCTTCAAAACTGTGATAGGTAGTGAGGAGTAAAATCAAAAATGTACGCCCTTAGAAATCCTGAAGGCAGTGATTGGTTTTCGGGGCCCCGTACGCGGCTAGGCTCTCAAAAAGTCCCACACATGTGGTATCCCCATACTCAGGAGAAGCAGCTAAATGTATTTTGGGGTGCAATTCCACATATGCCCATGGCCTGTGTGAGCAATATATCATTTAGTGACAACTTTTTGTAATTTTTTTTTTTTTTTTTTGTCATTATTCAATCACTTGGGACAAAAAAAATGAATATTCAATGGGCTCAACATGCCTCTCAGCAATTTCCTTGGGGTGTCTACTTTCCAAAATGGGGTAATTTGTGGGGGTTTTGTACTGCCCTGCCATTTTAGCACCTCAAGAAACGACATAGGCAGTCATAAATTAAAGGCTGTGTAAATTCCAGAAAATGTACCCTAGTTTGTAGGCGCTATAACTTTTGTGCAAACCAATAAATATACACTTATTGACATTTTTTTTACCAAAGACATGTGGCCGAATACATTTTGGCCTAAATGTATGACTAAAATTGAGTTTATTGGATTTTTTTCGAACAAAAAGTAGAAAATATCATTTTTTTTCAAAATTTTCGGTCTTTTTCCGTGTATAGCGCAAAAAAATAAAAACGGCAGAGGTGATCAAATACCATCAAAAGAAAGCTCTATTTGTGGGAAGAAAAGGACGCAAATTTCGTTTGGGTACAGCATTGCATGACCGCGCAATTAGCAGTTAAAGCGACGCAGTGCCAAATTGTAAAAAGTGCTCTGGTCAGGAAGGGGGTAAATCCTTCCGGGGCTGAAGTGGTTAAACTTCCCCTTTGATCTAAGATGGAAGAGTTACAATGTTGTTAAAAACTTGGCAGACTGCCAGAGCGAGCAGAGAACTCTCTATACTTCTTACATAAAGGAATCGGAATGCAATACAGATTGTCAGAGGGGGGTGAATCGAGATTGCGACCTTTAACAATTAATTGTGTAGCTCTCATGAATAGCAGGATTTTTTTTTTTTTTTGCTTTTCAACAAGCACTGATTCTATACACAGGTAAAAGTATTTAAACAGAAATTAACTTACGTTGCGGCTCCACCATCATCATAGCTTCCTTCTCTGACATGACTAACTGACAAAACTGATCTCCAACATTAGCTAGAATATATTTCGAGGTCTCCAAGTCAATGCCTTCAGCAGGAACAGAGGAGGGAACCCAAAGTCGCATTGCTTCTGAATCACTTTGCTGGGGACTCAGAAAGCCTTCAACACGAAGAATTCCTTTCCGCGTAAAAACCAGCCTAAACAAGGAAGTAATTAATTTGTCACAAAGTAGGCTACCCACTTTAAAAGACCTGAAAGTACACACACAGTACCTATGAATTTTGCTATAGAAAAATAAGCATGATGATACCATGTCAAAAGGTAGGCATTAGCTTCAGGTTTTGAAGGAGATCACCTACAGTTGACTAAATTAATGTCATATTTTAATATATGGTGAGTCTTTAAAAAAAAAAAAAAAAAAAAAAAAAAAAAAAAAACAGCAAATACTCTAATCAAGGGAACAAAAACATCAGAAAACCATTTATGATATCTTGAAACATTTATGGAAAAGCTGGAAAGATCCCAATATGCTGGATAAAATAGGAATTTTGTACTCGTAAAATCCTTTTCTTGAACTCCATTGATAATGCCTAAATCAGCTCATCCCACACAGTTATAACCTTTTGTATCACTTGACCCTTCCTCTTAGAGCAGAAGGAGCAGAAGCTCCTTCACCGCTCCGAAGATGCTGCTAGCAGGACTTTTATCACCGTCCTGCCAGTGCATCGCTCCAGTGTGAAAGCCCTCGGGGCTTTCACACTGGATACACAGCAGCGGCACTTTCGGGTCGGTTTGCAGGCGCTATTAGCGCAATAGCGCCTGCAAACCGCCCCAGTGTGAAAGGGCTCTAAAGAGCAGGGCCCTCTGATTGCTCTTGTACCAATTGTATTGTAATGTCTGCCTTCATTTTGTAAAGCGCTTTGCAAACAAACTGTTGACGCTATATAAATCCTGTATAATAATAATAAATCTGTCTATATCGTAGACAGGGGATGGATCTCTAAACAACATGTTTTACTTAAAATAGAACTCCAGCCAAAACATTTTTGGTTGTTTGAATAGCATGAGAAAACAAAGAATGCAGCAGAATTTCTAAATCTATCTGTGACCTTCTTTATGAAATTTCCCCTCATTTAGGCTACTTTCACATTGAAGCGCCTGTGCTGTTAGCACTTTTCAGCCACTAGAGGGGCGTTTATTTTTTTACTTTTAAATAAATAAAAAAAAAAAAAACACACATAGTAAAAAGTCCCAATTTTGCAGCGCTTTCAACGCGCTTTGAAAGCGCTGCCTATTCAGCGCTCCCAAACTGCCCCAAAGATGCTGCTTGCAGGACTTTTCCTAATGTCCTGCAAGCGCACCGTCCCAGTGTAAAAGCACATGCTGCACAGAATGGAAGGCAGTTTTCAGATGCTTTTTAGAGGCTATTTCAAGTGCTAAAACACCTAAAACTGCCTCAGTGTGAAAGTAGCCGTACTATTCCTATTAATAGTATTTCAGCAAGAAAAAAAAAAAAAAAAAAGAAGGAGGAAATCCCTGAAATGGGGATAAAGAAATAAATGTATTTTAGTAAAAAGTTAGCACACTTGTCAAGTTTTTATAGCTGTGCTATACAGTTTGGGAAATTTTCCAGATGACAGGACAGCAATGAAAGCAGACAAAGGCCTTTCACCCTCATTTTAAATGAACGGATGGTCCAGAAGCCTAGATCACAAGACGTTTTAAAGGCCAAACCTCAGCTAAATTAAAAGTTTACTCTTTTGCTCATTTTCATCTAGTGAGGGGATTCCTATTAACTGCTGAAATCATTTTTCTGGTTTCCACTTTGCAGATTAATGACAAGTGTACCTCTAAATACCATATTACACACATCAGTCTGCTCAAATCTTTCCAAAATCAAGGAGCAAGCGACAATGCAGCTTTCGACATGTGCAGTCGCCGTCCCCCCTGCAGTGGTCATACAGTAGACACAAGTTTTCCTCACGTCTCCACTGTGTATAATAATTACCACAATGCCTTACAGTGGTCAGGTACAATAGTGCGCATTAAGAGTTCCCACACCAGAAGGGTGAGCTACCACACTGTGCACACTGCTAGGAGGCAGGATCCTGCTTTTCTTGTTCTACGCATCATTAGAAAGGAAAGTCATATGATGCACAAGCGCGAAAGGCAGCTTTTTTTTTTGTGTGGGTGAACTTATTGACAAGATATCCTGGAAACCAGAATTTACCTAACATAAGCGACTACTGTCTAAAAACATAAAGCAAGTTAAAAAAATAAAAAATACCTCCGGAAGTGAAAGAATCTACAAGCCACAGTGGAATCATCCTGATCTTGTTCTTTAAATTTCCGGTACCGCTCTAATCTGCACTCACGACACTTGTGCAAATGTGGTGCGACATTGATGCAAGATCCATCTTGAAGAAAAGGTTCACCTGACTGCTTCAACTTTCTTACTTTACTCATATCTTTTAAAATGGACTGCCCTACTGTAAAAAAAAAATAATAAAAAAATAAAAAGAGAATAAAAATAAAACCACAAAACCTATTATACCAATTACATTTTTAAAATTACATAACCCTTAAAGAGGGTAAACTCAAGCATGTACACCAGGGGTCCCCAACCACCGGCCTGTTGATGACTGGGCCTCACCACAGGAGGTGAGCAGCGATCGCAATCACCACGGGTCTATCACAGACTGCGGATGCCGCTCACCTCCTGCTGTGCGGCCATGATGTCCGTGTGTGCTATCCTGGCTCCTCCACCCACCCGGGCAACAATGTCATCCTATCAGCAGGCCAGAGGGTGAGAGAAGATGCAGATCGGAATGGAAAGCTGCAATGAGAATTTTGGGCAGGAGGGGTTGGGGGGGGGTGGGGGAGAGACTTCAGGGGCATGGAGGAGGCTGTGACTGCTAGGGGCTATGTAATATAAAGTGCACTGCATTGTAATCATTACAGTGCCCCGTTTACAGAGCAGTCCCCTTGACATGACAGTGCCCTCTTTACAGAGCAGACCCCTTGACATCACAGTGCCCCCCTTACAGAGCAGTCCTCCTTACATTAGTGTAAAGGGGCACTGTAATGTAAAGGGGGGCTGTGATATGAAAGCGAACTGAGGACACTGCTAAAGGGGGGACTGTGCAAGGGGGTTGTGGTGTAAATGGGGGCTGAGGACAGACTCCGTGAAAATTCCAACCCCTGACCCAGCAACTAACCACCACCTCCCCGGATCCCTGGGAATTGGCTGCCATGGAACTGGTCCCTGGTGCCAAAAAGGCTGGGGACCGCTGATGTACACTAAATTTTCCAGTACTGCAAATACACATTCTGCTACTTGCCCATCATACCTTTGAGTGGAGTAGTTCTTGGCCTTCCTCTCCCCACTTGTTTTCCCCTTCCTTTTCCCAAAAGTAATTCAACACCGCGCTCTCCATTAGGTCCTAGCCTGCCAACAAGATGTTCTGGAATCCCTTTATAGCCAGCTCTAGAATTCAACTGCTCCTCTGAATCGCTCAGGTCACTTAAGTCACTATTAGTGCTGGAATCAGAATCTTGCTTTGATGTTCTGCTTCGCTCATCTAGAGTGAATCTATTAACAGACTCAAAAGCTGCTTTCCCATCATGAGAGAATTCTGTGGAAAAAACTACACCAGGTTGTAGTCTACTTGACAGAGCAGTGAAAGTTCTTAGCAATGGATTGTCTAACTGCCCGGATCCTATTGCGGGTTTGTCTTCAGTTGGACTTGATGACAATGTTGGCATCTCAATAGGCTGATTCAAGCTATTTGCTGGAGAATTTGACCTCCCATTTCCCAAAAAGGCAGAGCTTTGAAGAGATTCGTTAACTGATGGGGTAGAAGGAATAGGCAACATTTTTAAAGGCTCAGTGGAAAGAAACAGGGGTTTATTTTTCATTGAAGAGCCAGGGTCATCAGCTTTATGCTTATCTTGCCAAAGTAAAGATGTAGGTGTACCAGATAACGAACTTTGAACTGGCTGGTTTGAGAAGCCAAATGGTGAAACATCTTTTGTATTTGAAAAGGCTAAAAATGGATTTGATGGATCCTCACGGGATAGCTTTGGAGGCTGCAGAAAGAGATTTTCATGAGTCTCAGGTGGCTTTGCAGCGGGCACTTTGCCGGGAAATGCTGGAGTAAGTTTTGGCATAGAATCAGAAAAAGGCAATTTTGCATTCACTTTAGTTTCTGAAGGAATGAGAGGCTTGGGCTTAAAAAGGGTTGAAGAGAGACCTTCCTTACTTTGTTTAAATGGATCCTTGTTTGAAGACTCTTCTACAGGACTCTCTGATATAGCAGTAAAATAATTGCCGGGTGGGACATTCTGGGACATACACTGAAAAAACAGGTTTTTAGATAAGTCTGTATCTTTTGAATCTTCTTGTAAACTTGACCCAAATTGGAACCCAGCTGAATTGGTACCTTGCACTGTACCGTTCGATGCATTTCGACCCTCTCCAAACGCTAACGGGTGGACCGACATCCCAAAGCCACTATTTACTGACACAGGCTTTTTGAAACTCTGAGGGAAAAAAAAAAAAAAAAAAGAAAAAAAAGATGGTAATGACATAAGCTGAATCTCTGAAATGAAACGGTTACGCTTGCCATACATGGTTAGATAATAGTTTAAACATTTGTAGAAAAATCGTTCATCAGAACATTCTTTCTTGCCATAGTTGAGTGAGCTAATTTCATTTGAAAGCCCACAGCATTTCATTCAAACATGCCAGTTGAATGGAATCCGGGCGTATTTACCGGTTTTGTTACAAAATGTATAACTTTTCACAAACAAAAACCATATTCATGGTTAGAATGTCCTTTTTTTTTAAAAAAAAACACAAACATTTTCATACAAGACTCTATTGAAGTATGGCCAGCTTTATTGCACTTTGACCTGTACTTTTCACAACTTTTGGCAATATTTTAAAATATTATTTACATATAAAAATTCTTTTCAGGGTCCATCCTCTTTTGCCAGAACATGGGTAAGAAACAGCAAGTCGTCCATAATATACTTGCACATACCCTTAAAATTTGAAAAAAAAGCAATCCTATAGTCCAACTACAGCTAAAACGGCTTTTATACAATTCTTTTCATCAAACTTTAGAGTTGGGAAGGGTCAGAACTTCTGTCATGTTTTTATTGATGTCTTTGCCCACACTGGGGAGACTCTTTCGCTACTTTCTTCCCAGTTTTCCAAAGAGGTCATAGGCAGCCATAAAATCCTGGCAGAAGTTCCAATATCTAACCCCTACCCTGTTCAAAAAGAACACCTAGATGGGCTTTAAAGCATATTTGCACAGACTTCCCCACCAAAATTCCACCCTCCAGCTATATGTGTCTGCCGTCAACATGTTTACCTGCTCTTCTTCTGCGTTTAGCTTCCCTAGCCATCTTTATTGACCAGTCCAAGGATGACATAGCCCCCACGCATGTGCACAGCAGTTGAGTCAACCTGGCATACCAAGAATGCACACTGAGCTGCACATGCGCAGTTCAGTGTACATTCAAAAGCAACATTGCTGGCAGCCCGAGATTTTATTGCAGAAGAAGAGACAGAGCATTTTCTGCAATATAAGCCTACCTGCCACCAATGTTTCTAGCTCCACTTTAAAGAGTAGCAGTGATGAAAGGGCACTTCAAAAATATCAATTTTAAAATTTTTCCTACTATGTCTTTGGATTTGTGAACTCTGTATCAACATGAGATCTAAAGAATCAAAAATGTGTCTATTTCTTTGTGTGTGCGCCGAATGGATGAGAATTCTTGAAATGTGATAGAGGAATGCAAATCAAGGAGGAATATATCAAACTAGCAGATTACACATGACGTCCAGTGGGCAAGATTTACAAGCAAAGCTGTTAGCAGACAAATCGTCTGGTCAACAACATAAGATCAGGTAGTCACATGAAATGAAAGACAGACTTCCCCTTGAAGAGCATGTTCACTAAAATTTACAGAAATTAGATAATGGTCAGTCTAAGAAAAGATCACATGTGTAAAGCTAGGGTTGAAAATCATCCGAAAACAGTCAGTTTAGCTATTACCGGACGATTTTTGACCCGTGTGTACAGCTCTTCGTCCAACAGAAGCTGAACACAGCCGGCTTATGTTAAACGAGCATGCTGGAAGACAAGCAGCTGATCAGCATCCGATCAGCACTTGCAGCCAATAGCTGTGAGCGTTGACCACTGTGTTCTGGTGGTGGGGGCGTCCCCCTGTCAGAGCACAATAGCCCAGTGGGGGAGATTGCTACACTAACATTGCATAGTTAATACAGCGGCCTCAGTTTTTTTGTTTTTTTCGCCCCACTGGGTTAAAAAGAAACTTCCTGTGTATACCATGCTTAAGATCATGACACGAAGGGGGAAACAATAAATCAATAGAGTAGATCATGTGCTGCAATCGCTATTATTACTCCTGCTAAGATTGCACTGATTCCTCCTCCATCCTCATTTGTGATTGAGCTCTGACTTATACAAATTGCTATTCATTCTGAATTAGAGGTGCACTGAATGGAAATTTTGGTGGCAAAACCGAAAATGCAGGATGCACTTAGCCGAAAACCTATACCGAAAATGACAGTTTTTAAAAAATATATATTTTTTATATAATTGTATTATATTCGACTTTAATTAATATCATTAATTTAAATTAATATGAATTTATTGTTGGTAATTACAAGAAAAGCTAAAAAAAAAATTGCAGTCTGCAGTTTGCTAATAGTATTAGCAAAATTTCCATTCGGTTCACCTCTAGCAGACATGATACAAGAGATCAATGCAGCCTCACCAGTACCTGTATCACACAGCGGCGAACGCCCAGGCCGGGTGGCCGCTGTAACAAAGTCCCGCCTCCTAGACCGGCTCTTATGATACATGTTATGCTGATTAAAATTACCGGCATTGGATCAGTGTGACACCTATCACAGGAGCCTGATCTAGGAGGCAGGACTTTGTTACAGGGGCTGCCGAAGCTCTGTAACAAAGCGGGAGATCGCCGCTCTGCATGACACTCACAAGGAGAGGAGGGAGGGGAGCGGTGGGACTCTGACAGGGGCACGCCAGGATGACACCCCCACAATGTATGACACCTGGGGCAGACCACCCCTTTTTCGGTGCCATTATCAGCACCCTCTTTTGGCCGCATGCCGAAAATACAATGTTTCGGTGATCAAAATTTTGGTGCACCTTTAGTCTGAATAATGTAAAGGACATTTGCCCCTTTATAATCCCTTCATGACCAAGAGTATTTTGTGCTGGGAGTGATCTTGGATTCAAAGTGAACATGTGTTTTTGCATAGTGCAAAGCAATTGGTCTACTGCAATACTGGGCTCTGCGGCAGCTTATACTTGCTTATGTAATATTGAATTTGTATAAATATTTGGAATCGGGGCATACGAGATCTAGGATTTCTACTTTGTGTCAGTAAGAATCAGGGTTGTATATCAGCTGTAATGCCAGTTTTCTGTTGGTTTTAACAATGTACACCACCATAGAAGTCTATGCACCAAATTACCTCTCCAATGGCCCAGCCAGACTTGTTATTTTCTTCTGCTGTCACATTGGAAAGAACAACGTCAGAAATCCGTACTGTGGTTGGAGTTACTCCAGCAGAAGTCACTGCCTCAGTTGTGCTTTCAACATTGTCACCTTGGCTTCCAGACCTCACAGATTCGGACCGCAATGAAGTTTGACTTGCAATGACACTAAATGATGGAAACGCGGTCCCATCAGCAACAGGCTGATCTTGCACAACTAAAGTACGGCCATTCTCTTTGGTGTAAGTTGCAAAACGAATATTAGGATTTATTTGTGGAACAAAATGCAATAGCTTTGATCTTGAATCTGCTGTGGGATCTGTGATGCCACTTCCTTTCCAGGATCCTTGGCTAACCTCAATTGAATCCCCAGCAGTGCTGTCAGAATCTTTCTTCTCAGCTTTTTGTTTCTTTGAAGAGAAATCACCTTCTGTGTCAGGGTTTTTTCTTCGTCGGCTATCCCTCCCATCTGCAGTTTCTTTTTTCTTCTTCGATTTTGATGCTTTTACCTTTACGAGTGTATCCTGCAACAAATCAAGCGTTAGCTACTTTTCATCCTAATTACACAATTTCTTCATAAAATTGGAGCACAGCAAAATGTTAGAAACATCGAGGGGAATTAACAAAAAGTTTCCTGTGCCATTAAAATGGAGCATGAAACATGACTCGAATGGTGTACACCATGTTAACAAAGCAGACAGACTTGTTTCAGGTCTATCTGTGCCAGTTTCTATTTCAGAGGGAAATAGAAGACATGGGGGGTCACAGGGAGCCAAAAGCAAGCAGCTCCTTATGCCCTGTCTGGTGCCTGATCCCGCTATGTTAATTGGCAGCAGGATCTGATGTGCCTGTGCCACCCTTTGTTAATTCCCCCTATTCATCTTGGAGTACAGTACAGGACACAGGCTGTGCATTCATAGTATCTGGGTTACAAAGCTCATAGCTTCAGGTGATTGGACCTTTAATGGCAAAGCGTTTGCCCCCCCCCCCCCCCCCAGGAGCGATTCCCTTTAATCTTACCAAGGACCTGTGTGTCCTTGGTTTTGAACAATGCAGACTAAGCAAGAAATGGAGGGGAGGGTGTCCTATACTGTACTCCATGGTATGGAGTTTACAGGCAAGTAAAAGTTACTCTTATATTAATCATACAGTACAGAACACAGTCAAAGCATCCAAACACCCTGGGACATCCCCAAGCAATGCATGAGAGGGGAGGGTAACAACTACACAAACAGAACTGTGCCAACAGGCCCAATAACAACAGTAGTCAAAATACCCAACTTAAAATGTATGTAAATCCAACATTTCATATTCCTGATATATGCTTGCTGTACCATGTATACCATACTTGTATGAAAATGTATCCTGTTCTCTTTGTTTTGCTTCATTTGTGTGAACTCCCTGGTGTTCCTGTCAGACCCTCTGCTTTCCTATTAGAAAACTGACCACACTAAGCAAGAGAACACATTGCGGACAGTTCTCTAGCTATTCTGGGAACTCAGCCCACCCTACAATAATCAGACTTGTCCTGTCAACACCCCCCCTACACAGCCTTTCACTGGGAAGCTTAGTGAACTGCTGTTTTTCCTCCCCCAGCTCTTATGCAGCTGAAAACAGAGGGAATGTGATCACTTATTAAAAAAAATAAAAAAATGGAGAAGGTATCTATAATATTTTTATATCTATACACAAATGTTTGCCTTTCATTTCTTTTTTAAACTGAATGGATTGTTTTACAAGGTGAAGCTGCAGCCACAGAAGATTGGACGTCCACTGGTAGAAGTATGAACAGAAGTCCAGGGGGTGGCTTTACAAAACTGGGCTACAGAGGCCTGATCCCAGAAAGCCCAGGAAATAATTCTAATATACTATAACTATATAGTTATATAATAACTATACTAGAACATAAACCCTTTCAGTCACCGCAATATCAGCCTTATCATGAATATCTTTAGCAAATCATATCATAAATAATCCATTTAATTATAGCAATACATGTATCAACATATCTAAAAATTTATATTAAAGATTAGAAGTCAATATTGTTGGGGGATGCAGTGTAGGGCTCCTCCAACCACTTAGCCCAAATTTTTTGTATTTACGAGGACAACCCCTGTTCACATAGGTGTCTCTATGCAATGGTAAACTATTAAACCAGTTCTTTCCAGTATACTAATGTGGGCGGCAATGGCTTCTTCCAATGCAGGGCACTAGCTTTTCTGGCATAAAACAGAGTAATATTAACGAATGCCACTCTGCCTCTGTTGGAAGAATATCCTTAACCAAACCCAACAAACACACTGACATAGAAAACTGGCATACGAGCGTGTAAAATAGAATTTAACAAAGCCACCACCTCTATCCCAAACCCTACAATGTATGGACAAGTCCAGAAAATGTGTGTGAAATCTCCCAGACCCACACCACATCGACAACAGTCGGGAGAACATGTAGGGTTCATCTTGTGAAGTCGGCATGACGTAAAATATGCTGTATGCACCAATTTAAATTGAATCAAACGATCTCTTAACAAGACCAAAGATCGAAAGGGAGAATCCCACACTTCATCCCAATCATCATTGTCTAAATCAGAAATGCCCCCACAGCCATCTCGCCATAAGGCCCTCTAACACCGGGAGAGAAACTGTGATAAAGTGAGAATACAATCTGGAAGTAGGTTTCTCCAAACAATCAGACCGAAGTACCATTTCCAAAATACACTGTTCGAACATTGGGTTAGTTTGTGAAAACTGGGCATTGAAGGCATGGGAAATCTGATAATATCTAAACAAATGGGAACTGGGTAAATTAAAATTTAAGGTAAGTGAAGCGAAAGAGGATAACCTCTGATTAATTACAACCTGAGAAACCAACTTAACATTATACTTTGTCCATACAATAGGTTCAGGTAATTTATAGAACTGGAGTAAAGTAGGATTCAACCATAGGGGGGCATTTGGAGAAATTGCTGCTCTAGGATAATGCTCACATCTAAGGCCAGCCTCCCAAGCTCGATTAGTAGTAAGGGGTCAAATGATAGGGGGCCCGAAGGCCTCTGAATAACAGAAACTTTAGAGCATCTATAGATTCCACCACCGCTGCTTCCAACCGAATGGAAGGATTGGATAGATCTGGGCATAACCACCATGCGGCCGTCACCAGCTGAGTAGCTAGAAAATATTTGTAAACATCTGTAAAAGCTAGACTGCCCTGAAGACAGGGGCGCATCAAAGTTGTCAATTTATATCTCGGTTATTTTGGGCCCCATAAAAAAAAAAAAGGAAAAAATAGTTGATCGAGCCTTACAATAAATTATCTAGGGATCCACTGAGGAGAATGTCTAAAATAGTATGTCAATTTTGGAATAATTTTCAGAAGATTCATGCGTCCCAATAGGGATAACGGTAAAGATTCCCATAACTTCAACTTCGGCCTCATGTCCCTCAAAACTGGGGTCAAATTCAAAAAAATTAACTCCGAAGTCTGCCGAGAAATCACTACTCCGAGGTACTTAAAATTCTCTACCCACTGTAATGGGATATCAGAAGGAGCTGTATTTCGAGCTTCAATAACTATTGGAAAGAATACTCAGATAACCCACTTGGCAAGTACTTAGCATCTATTATTGGACTTCCTAAAACGGGCACTGGCTGAGACCCCGCACAGGGGGCACCTACGGAAACCCAGCACAGGGGGCACCACTGAACCCCCGCACAGGAGACACCACTGGGCCCTTCACAGGGGGCATCCACCGAGGCCCCTCATGGGGGGCGCCTATGGAGGGCCCACTTAAACAACCCCCCCAAAAGGGGGTCGCTCTCAGAGCCCCAACAGCGCCGTCCCTCTTGAAGAAGGCTTCCGGTATGGCCGTGCGGACTAGCAGGCCGCAAAATGAACGCGGCCCGTCCCACACATTGCCCAGTCGGTAGGCCGCAAAAGCCGCTGCCTAAATTTTTAGCCGCCCGCCGCGGCCTAAATTAGTGGAGGGACGTGGATCTGCGGATGCCTGGTCACCCACCCAACCATCAGGTGCCAAGGTGTACCCCCCATAGTGACAACCCTGGAGGGGGGGGTGGACAGAGTGTCCGAAGCACCTAAGCCAGAGGCCAGGGCCTCACCCGGGGGGGTGTGGAGGAGAACCCCAGAGGTACCGACCACCCCAGGAAGTACCCGCGCCCCACACCACTAAAGGGAAGGAGAGGAGGGGGCGTAATGCTCCCAGAAAAAAAAAACTGAGGGCCTAAGGCAGAGAGAGGGTTGTATATCACTAGGCAGAAAAAAAAACTGAAGGCCTAAAGCAGAGAGAGGGTTGTATATAACCTAGAACTGCCCATAGGCATAGCCAAGTCTTTTTTCTGCCTAGTGTCCTACTCCTGTAGGGGGCGATATAACCCCTATGCTTCTGAATAATAGAGCGCTGTGTCTGTCAATGAACGAATGAGAAATATTGGTTTGTGCCTTCTCCCTGCTTTGCTGGGAGAAAAAAAACAAACAAAACAGATTGTTCCCTCTGTACAGAGTCCTGTGGTGTTGGTCAGCAGGTCTCAGCCATAAATCATTGGCTCAAACCTGTTGACCAAATCTCTTTGTGTCCATACCCCTCCCAATCTCAGAAGACAGTGCTGACGTACAGGTACGTGACTATCTGTACAAGCCGCCCACCCACAGAGAAACGTGGGCGGGCGGCAGGTGGTTAATGAAACTTAAAGCAGTTCCATTGGAGTGCAGTTTCTTTTTTGTATAATATGTACAACTGTCACTTAGGATAGCAGACTGTAGTATTACAAAATAGAGACTTTTTCCGAATCCTTACTATGCTGTGTACCCTTTGAATGGGACTGTGTTAACCACTTGCCTAATGGCCCCCTTCCTGCCCAGGCCAATTTTCAGCTTTCAGAGCTGTCACACTTTGAATGACAATTGCGCAATCATGCAACACTGTACTCATATGAAGTTTTTAGCATTTTTTTTTCAAACAAATAGATCTTTCTTTTGGTGATATGTAATCACTACTGGGGTTCTTTATTTTTTGCTAAACAAAATGAAAACAAGACCTGAAAAAAAAAAAAAGTTTCTTAGTTTCTGTTATAAAATTTTGCAAACAGGTAGTTTTTCTCCTTCACTGATGTGCGCTGATGAGCACTGATAGGCAGCACTGGTGGGGCTGCACCGATAACGAGGACACTGAAGATCAGTGCCCTGATGATCAGTGTATACGTCCCCTTTCACACTGGAAGGTTACCGGCTCTCCTCCCCTCACACTGTGACAGCACGTGAGAGGAATGCTGATAGCCAGCAAGTGTGTTTACATTGTGATGAGCTGTGATTGGACACAGCGATCACAGAGTGCGCCGGAAGTGTACCGCAGTAGGCGAGCGGGAGGCCTGGTTCTGGGAAGACGTCAATAGACGCCCTCCCAGAACTGGACGACCACACTATAGCCTTCATTTTGCTATAGCACGGTCGGCAAGTGGTTAAACAGATCCCCTTTACATATATACAGTTGCAAGAAAAAGTATATGTACCCCTTGGAATTAACTGTTTATCTGCAGTAATGCACCCTAAAATGTGATCTGATCCTCATCTAATTAACCACCATAGAAAAACACAATAGGGCTGATTTACTAAAACTGGAGTGTGCAAAATCTGGTGCAGCTCTGCAAAGAAATCAAACAGCTTCCAGTATTTTTGTCAAAGCTTTATTGAACTAGCTGAAGATAGAAACCGGAGCCAAGCTACAGCTTCGTGTGTGTCCATTCAGAAACGGTACTGCGGTTCGGCCCTGCCCCCCTCTCTCTCCTGATTGACTGACTTTGATTGGCATCAGCGGGAGCCAATGGCGTTGCTGCTGTTTCTCAGCCAACTAGGAGGTAGAGTCCCGGACAGCCAAGGGACTCTTGGACATCACTGGTTAGAGATGGGGCTCAGGTAAGTATTAGGGGGTGCTTGATGCATAGAATGCATTAAGAAAAAAGAACTTCTGCATTACAACCCCTTTAAGCCAATAACACAAAACCATTTCTATTTTCTTGCATCGTTAATGAACACACGAATTAAACATTCACAGTGCTGGAGATAAAAGTAAGTGAATCCATATACGAATTACTTCAACAAAAGCTGATTGGAATCAGTAGTTTTTACACCTGGATTTCAATTACTGAAATTACTTTGGAGGTGGGGTTTTGAGCTACTTTGATTGATAAGACACTCAAACATTTTAAGATCGCTGTTCATAAGTAACATCAGCTGATGTGAATCATGCCTTGCTCTCTGAAGACATACGATCATAAGTAGTTGATCTGCATAAAGCTGGAGAGGGATACAAAGCAATCTCAAAGTGTTTAGACATCCAGCAGTCAACAGTTAGACAAACTGTCTATAAATGAAGAAAGTTTATTACAGTTGCTACTCCTAAAAGCGGGCACCCAGCCAAGATGACTCCAAAGGCACTATGCATAATCCTCAATGAGGTACAGAAAAACCCATGAGTAACAGAAGACATCACTGGAAATGGCAAACATACCTGTTCATATGTCTACCATATGTAAGTCTTTGAACAGGCAGGGTGTCCATGGCAGAACACCACAGAGGAAGAGACTGCTCTTCAAAAGAAACATTTCTGATGTGCCTGAAGTTTGCCAAAGAGCACCCTGGTAAACCGCAACACTACTGGGAAAATGTTTTGTGGACTGATGAACAAAATTTGAATTGTTTGGGAAGAGTACTCAGCACTATGCATGGTGCAAAAAGGGCACATCTTACCATCAAAAACATCATCCCAACAGTTAGGTATGCTGGTGGGAACATTAGGATTTGGGCTTGCTTTACTGCCTCAAGGCCTGGACCATTTCCCAAGCTTACCAAAATATCCTACGAGATAATGTCAGGGTGGCTGTAGCCCAGCTGAAGCTTAACCACTTGCTGACCGCCTAACGACTATATACGTCAACACAATGGCACGGGCAGGCAAAATCACGTACCAGGTACGTGATTGCCTTCCCGCGGGTGGGGGGTCCGACCGGACCCCCCCCCCTGGTGCCAGCGGCGGTCGGCTTTGGTCTGGGAGCGTTTAGAGATGAGGGGGAGGCCATCCGATCATGGCCCCCCCCTCGCGATCGCTCCCAGCCAATGACAATTATCCCCTGCCTCTGTGTAGTACACAGAGGCAGAGGATGTGATGATCTCTCCTCGGCTCGGCAGTTTCCGTTTCGGCGCCGAGGAGAGAAGACATGTGAGTGCACAACACACACAGTAGAACATGCCAGGCACACTTTACACCCCCGATCACCCCTCCCCCCGCCCTGTCACACTGACACCAAGCAGTGTTTTTTTTTTTTTTTCTGATTACTGCATGGTGTCAGTTTGCGACAGTTACTGTGTTAGGGCAGTTACTGTTAGCCCCCTGTAGGTCTAGGATACCCCCCTAACCCCCCCCAATAAAGTTTTAACCCCTTGATCACCCTCCGTCACCAGTGTCACTAAGCGATCATTTTTCTGATCGCTGTATTAGTGTCGCTGGTGACGCTAGTTAGGGACGTAAATATTTAGGTTCGCCGTCAGCGTTTTATAGCGACAGGGACCCCCATATACTGAGAAAAATATTGACTCGCGCATCTAAACAAAATACAATATATGTGACTAAAAATATTTTTAACAAAAGTGCAGGAAAACCATATGTGCATACAATAAACTCGGTGTCATCGCGTCACCTCCCTCTGTCGTTGCAACTCCAGCTGGACGGGCTGTCTGCGAACATCCGGCTAGTGCCGCAGACTGTCTTTCTTCAGAGGTTTTTTCTTAACTACATGTGCGTTTTTACTATATTTTAATAAATATCTTTGGTTTTACACTATCGAAGCCCTTTGTTTTTCCCTCTATGATGATAACACTTCGCTGAGGGATGAACCTCCTTTCCTTGTGGACCCATCTATCTGCATTATAGTTCTTGATGTCCTAGCACAGCTCCCACCTGACTCCTTGACGGTTTGGAACAGCAGGATTTCAAAGCCCATTTAGACCCTCTGTAACGGGGGGTCATGGGGTTCTGGTAAGCGGCCAGGCTCTTTATTCATAGTGGTGGACCCATATACCTAGGATTTTCACAACAATTGGATAAATTTTGGATTGCAACATCACCCTTTGGTGTTCATGTGTGTGGACTTTTCATTACACCTTCTATTTAATATATATTGCAGTTTTTTTCACGTTTATTTTCTGCACTAATGTTCCATATTCATATGGTCTACCATACTTGCTTAAGGGGAGCTTGGATCATTTTAAACCTCGTACCCACTTTGAGTTTATTGTATGCACATATGGTTTTCCTGCACTTTTGTTAAAAATATTTTTAGTCACATATATTGTATTTTGTTTAGATGCGCGAGTCAATATTTTTCTCATTTACGTTTGTGTGTTTGTGTCACATATAGGACTTTGCAGCACATATTATGGTCATTATTCTTTTTGATGCGCAGTTTTTTTCCCCAATTTTTCTCTTTTAACTAACCCCCATATACTACCTAATAAATGTTTTAACCCCTTGATTGCCCCCTAGTTAACCCTTTCACCACTGATCACCGTATAACCGTTACGGTGACGCTGGTTAGTTTGTTTATTTTTTATAGTGTCAGGGCACCCGCCGTTTATTACCGAATAAAGGTTTAGCCCCCTGATCGCCCGGCGGTGATATGCGTCGCCCCAGGCAGCGTCAGATTAGCGCCAGTACCGCTAACACCCACGCACGCAGCATACGCCTCCCTTAGTGGTATAGTATCTGAACGCATCAATATCTGATCCGATCAGATCTATACTAGCGTCCCCAGCAGTTTAGGGTTCCCAAAAACGCAGTGTTAGTGGGATCAGCCCGGATACCTGCTAGCACCTGCGTTTTGCGCCTCGCCCGGCCCAGCCCACCCAAGTGCAGTATCGATCGAGTTCTGTCACTTACAAAACACTAAACGCATAACTGCAGCGTTCGCAGAGTCAGGCCTGATCCCTGCGATCGCTAACAGTTTTTTTGGTAGCGTTTTGGTGAACTGGCAAGCACCTGCCCCAGGCAGCGTCAGGTTAGTGCCAGTACCGCTAACACCAACGCACGCAGCGTACACCTCCCTCAGTGGTATAGTATCTGAACGGATCAATATCTGATCCGATCAGATCTATACTGGCGTCCCCAGCAGTTTAGGGTTCCCAAAAACGCAGTGTTAGCGGGATCAGCCCAGATACCTGCTAGCACCTGCGCTTTGCCCCTCCGCTTGGCCCGGCCCAGCCCACCCAAGTGCAGTATCGATTGATCACTGTCACTTACAAAACGCATAACTGCAGCGTTCGCAGTCAGGCCTGATCCCTGCGGTAGCGTTTTGGTGAACTGGCAAGCACCAGCGGCCTAGTACACCCCGGTCGTAGTCAAACCAGCACTGCAGTAACACTTGGTGACGTGGCGAGTCCCATAAGTGCAGTTCAAGCTGGTGAGGTGGCAAGCACAAGTAGTGTCACACTGCCACCAAAAAGACAAACACAGGCCCGTCGTGCCCATAATGCCCTTCCTGCTGCATTCGCCAATCCTAATTGGGAACCCACCACTTCTGCAGCGCCCGTACTTCCCCCATTCACATCCCCAACCAAATGCAGTCGGCTGCATGAGAGGCATTTTCTTTATGTCCTCCCGAGTACCCCTACCCAACGAACCCCCCCAAAAAAGATGTCGTGTCTGCAGCAAGCGCGGATATAGGCATGACACCCGCTATTATTGTCCCTCCTGTCCTGACAATCCTGGTCTTTGCATTGGTGAATGTTTTGAACGCTACCATACACTAGTTGAGTATTAGCGTAGGGTACAGCATTCCACAGACTAGGCACACTTTCACAGGGTCTCCCAAGATGCCATCGCATTTTGAGAGACCCGAACCTGGAACTGGTTACAGTTATAAAAGTTACAGTTACAAAAAAAAAGTGTAAAAAAAAAAACACAAACAAAAATATAAAATAAAAAAAAATATTTGTCGTTTTATTGTTCTGCTCTTTTTTACTGTATTCTATTCTGCAATGTTTTATTGTTATTATGTTTTATCATGTTTGCTTTTCAGGTATGCAATTTTTTATACTTTACCGTTTACTGTGCTTTATTGTTAACCATTTTTTTGTCTTCAGGTACGCCATTCACGACTTTGAGTGGTTATACCAGAATGATGCCTGCAGGTTTAGGCATCATCTTGGTATTCTTTTCAGCCAGCGGTCGGCTTTCATGTAAAAGCAATCCTAGCGGCTAATTAGCCTCTAGACCACAAGCAGTGGGAGGGAATCCCCCCCCCCCCACCGTCTTCCGTGTTTTTCTCTGGCTCTCCTGTCTCAACAGGGAATCTGAGAATGCAGCCGGGGATTCAGCCAGCTGACCATAGAGCTGATCAGAGACCAGAGTGGCTCCAAACATCTCTATGGCCTAAGAAACCAGAAGCTACGAGCATTTTATGACTTAGATTTCGCCGGATGTAAACAGCGCCATTGGGAAATTGGGAAAGCATTTTATCACACCAATCTTGGTGTGGTCAGATGCTTTGAGGGCAGAGGAGAAATCTAGGGTCTAATAGACCCCAATTTTTTCAAAAAAAGAGTACCTGTCACTACCTATTGCTATCATAAGGGATATTTACATTCCCTGAGATAACAATAAAAATGATTTAAAAAAAAAAAAAAATGAAAGGAACAGTTTAAAAATAAGATAAAAAAGCAAAAAAATAATAAAGAAAAAAAAAAACAAAAAAAAAAAAAAAAACACCCCTGTCCCCCCTGCTCTCGCACTAAGGCGAACGCAAGCGTCGGTCTGGCGTCAAATGTAAACAGCAATTGCACCATGCATGTGAGGTGTCACCGCAAAGGTCAGATCGAGGGCAGTAATTTTAGCAGTAGACATCCTCTGTAAATCTAAAGTGGTAACCTGTAAAGGCTTTTAAAAATGTATTTAGTTTGTCGCCACTGCACGTTTGTGCGCAATTGTAAAGCATGTCATGTTTGGTATCCATGTACTCGGCCTAAGATCATCTTTTTTATTTCATCAAACATTTGGGCAATATAGTGTGTTTTAGTGCATTAAAATTTAAAAAAAAAAGTGTGTTTTCCCCCCAAAAAATGCGTTTGAAAAATCGCTGCGCAAATACTGTGTGAAAAAAAAAAATGAAACACCCACCATTTTAATCTGTAGGGCATTTGCTTTAAAAAAATATATAATGTGTGGGGGTTCAAAGTAATTTTCTTGCAAAAAAAAAAATTTTTTCATGTAATCAAAAAGTGTCAGAAAGGGCTTCAAGTGGTTAGAAGAGTGGGTGATGTGTGACATAAGCTTCTAAATGTTGTGCATAAAATGCCAGGACAGTTCAAAACCCCCCCAAATGACCCCATTTTGGAAAGTAGACACCCCAAGCTATTTGCTAAGAGGCATGTCAAGTCCATGGAATATTTTATATTGCGACACAAGTTGCGGGAAAGAGACAATTTTTTTTTTTTTTTGCACAAAGTTGTCACTAAATGATATATTGCTCAAACATGCCATGGGAATATGTAAAATTACACCCCAAAATACATTCTGTAGCTTCTCCTGAGTATGGGGATACCACATGTGTGGGACTTTTTGGGAGCCTAGCCGCGCACGGGACCCCGAAAACCAAGCACCGCCTTCAGGCTTTCTAAGGGCGTAAATTTTTGATTTCACTCTTCACTGCCTATCACAGTTTCGGAGGCCATGGAATGCCCAGGTGGCACAAACCCCCCCCAAATGACCCCATTTTGGAAAGTAGACACCTCAAGCTATTTGCTGAGCGGTATAGTGAGTATTTTGCAGACCTCACTTTTTGTCACAAAGTTTTGAAAATTGAAAAAAGATAAAAAAAATTTTTTTGTCTTTCTTCATTTTCAAAAACAAATGAGAGCTGCAAAATACTCACCATGCCTCTCAGCAAATAGCTTGGGGTGTCTACTTTCCAAAATGGGGTCATTTGGGGGGGGGGTTGTGCCACCTGGGCATTCCATGGCCTCCGAAACTGTGATAGGCAGTGAAGAGTGAAATCAAAAATTTACACCCTTAGAAATCCTGAAGGCGGTGATTGGTTTTCGGGGCCCCGTACGCGGCTAGGCTCCTAAAAAGTCCCACACATGTGGTATCCCCATACTCAGGAGAAGCAGCTAAATGTATTTTGGGGTGCAATTCCACATATGCCCATGGCCTGTGTGAGCAATATATCATTTAGTGACAACTTTGTGCAAAAAAAAAAAAAAAAAAAAATTGTCACTTTCCCGCAACTTGTGTCAAAATATAAAATATTCCATGAACTCAACATGCCTCAAAAGCAAATAGCTTGGGGTGTCTACTTTCCAAAATGGGGTCATTTGGGGGGGTTTTATGCCATCTGGGCATTTTATGGCCTTCAAAACTGTGATAGGTAGTGAGGAGTGGCCTGTGTGAGCAATATATTCATTTGTATTTCAGTCATTTGTGAGGGTTTTGTACTGCCCTGCCATTTTAGCACCTCAAGAAACAACATAGGCAGTCATAAATTAAAGGCTGTGTAAATTCCAGAAAATGTACCCTAGTTTGTAGGCGCTATAACTTTTGCGCAAACCAATAAATATACACTTGACATTTTTTTTACCAAAGACATGTGGCCGAATACATTTTGGCCTAAATGTATGACTAAAATTGAGTTTATTGGATTTTTTTTTAGAACAAAATTTTCAGTCTTTTTCCGTGTATAGCGCAAAAAATAAAAACGGCAGAGGTGATCAAATACCATCAAAAGAAAGCTCTATTTGTGGGAAGAAAAGGACGCAAATTTCGTTTGGGTACATCATTGCATGACCGCGCAATTAGCAGTTAAAGCGACGCAGTGCCAAATTGTAAAAAGTGCTCTGGTCAGGAAGGGGGTAAATCCTTGCGGGGCTGAAGTGGTTAAGAGAAGGGTGATGCAGCAGGACAATAACCCCAAGCATCAAAGTAAATCCACCACAGACTGGCTTCAGAAAAAGAAAATGCAAAAATGTGTTCATATTCACTCAGCCACTAGAGCATTTTTTTTCTGTAGACTGCAAACATCCTGGTTAATCCTGCTGTTCCCTGTCTCTCCCTCATTGTCCGTGTATCCGCTGCAGCCTAAGATTTTAAAGACCAGCTATTGACATCTACTGAGCAAGCTCCAGTTTCAGTTCCATTCTAAGCTGTTAATTTGCTCTTTTTTTTCTTCTCTGTGCAGCCCATAGGTCTGCAGGGTCAGACATATGTGCATACACACAATGGTATATGACACCCCCTCTCCTTATCTTCTCCTCTATGTCCTCATATTGCTAAACACTATGGGGGGCAGGATATAAGAGGTTGATTAATCCCAGTCCCAGCACATACACACCATAGAAACAAGCTGGAGGGGCATGACACAGCCTGTGACTGGCAGAACCTTCTCCAGATCTCTTTACAGTGTGAACAAAGTGAAAGCTATTGTCAGTAAACTTAACCACCACCTACACCATGTTAAAGCGGTTGTATACCTATATTTGTAACTTTTACCTACAGGTAAGCCTATAATAAGGCTTACCTGTAGGTAAAAAAAATATCTCCTAAACCTGTAAGGTTTAGGAGATATTCCCCTCGCAATGAGCCGCTAACTGCAGCGGCGCATGCGCACAGGGGACTCTCGTTTGACAGCCCGGCAAACTCCGGAGCTTGCCGGGCAGAAGTCTCCCGCGCGCATGCGCGGGAGTGACGACATTGCGGCTCCGGCCACTCACAGCGCCGGAGCCGCGATACCCGGAAGACACGCCGAGGGGAGATGTCGGCTCCCTCGGCGTGGACCAGGTGAGATGCCGGCGCCTCGTTCTAAGGTAAGTATCTCATAATGAGCTAGTATGCGGTGCATACTAGCTCATTATGCCTTTTCCCTTGCAGGTGTAAAAAAAAAAAAAAAATGACAGCGGGTATACAACCGCTTTAATGCAAAAATAATAATAAACATTTGCTTTGAACATAGATTTGTATGAATCTTTCAAAACACTTTGCGAATTACATTTTTAATGAAAATAACATTATTTGCAACAAAAAAAATGTAAATACCTCAGGTTCTAAGACTGAGTCGTCAACTAGCACCACGTGTACTAATTTTGGATCAATCATTACAGTCTCACCTCCCTGTGAATATATAAAAATGTGCGTCAACATAAGGACAGCAATATATCGGTAAAAAAAAAAAAAAGAAAGAAAAAAAAAAAAAACCAAAAACGTGGATTGAGACAGAACATATACAAATTACAGCAACAGAGGCAGAGATTAGGTTGGCATTTCTAAATTTGGGGGGGGGGGGGGGGATACATTCATACGTTTTGTTGTTTTTCTGTCACCTATACAAGCCACCTTAGTTGCTAACGAAAAGGAAACAAAAATCTGGGATTATCACATCTGATCCCCCAGTCCTATCCCTCTTTTTCCCCAGTCTTGTTGTTGCTGTAAAGATTAATAGTATAGAAATTTAAATTCAGACTTCACACTTATACTAGTTGCATTAAAAATAAATACACAGCTGCATGAATTTTTATCTTTGTCTGCCTGGGGTCCAGGTTTACTTTTAATTTTTAGTTAATGAAAGTATTGCATACTTCAAGGTAAGTTTAACTTTTTGAAAAAATAAATGTGCATTTTTTTTCACTGAGCCATCAGAAAATTGCACCCGCAATCAGTCCCTCAGATGCAGACGGGACTTTTAGTTTTTCCATTCACAGATTCCTGCAAAGCCCCACACCGCCGTGCCAATTTCAAAACAGGACAGCGTTTACTTATGCGTGTGGGATCGACGCGTGCGTTTGCCTTTGCGCACAAGCACGGGGCGGGATGGGGGCGCTTTAAAAAAATATATATTATTTTTACACTATTTATTTTATCACTTTTATTGCTGTCACAAGGAATGTAAACATCCCTTGTGACAACAATCAGCAGTGACAGGTCCACTATACTGAGACATCTGGGGTCTATTAGACCCCAGATGTCTCCTCTGACCTTAACAGCATCAGATCAGACCAAGTTCAGTCTGATCCAATGCTTGTACAAGCTAGCAATAGCTTGTAAACAAAACACTAAAACCGGAAGTGACATACAGGCTGGTTTCTAATACCATAGAGGTAATCAGGTAGATGAACCCCTCTACGAAAAGCCGGCTCAACATAAGGGTGGGACAGGATAGCCTGAGAGAACTGTGGAAGGCTGCGGGAAGAGGGGGACCACCTCTCCCGCCGCCTGTAAAAGCAATCCAGCGGCTAACCAGTCACTAGGATGGCTAATACATTTTAGAGAATCACTGGCTGAAAAGAAAAATACTGGGATGATGCCTGTAGCTGCAGGCATCACCCTGGCATAACCCCTTCAACCAGAAGACGCATGTGCACATCTTTTTTGGGGGAAGGGGTTAAAGGTGAATGTAGCCTTTAAACATGTGTGGATGGATTGAATTAATTATTTCTTGTATAAACTAAAATAAAAAAAGTTATTGGCCTCTGAACCTACAAGCTACAAAATGGCAGATTTTACAGTGGTCATAAATGTATGAAATGATCGTGGTCATGACAGGGTTAACGCATTGCTAAGAAGCCATAAACAAACAGACATAAACCAGTTGATTGTTTGGGTACACAGTCTTCAAAGAGAATGTTAAAATTAGATTATTTTTGGAAATGTATACATACTGCGCTCATTGTTACATTTATTATACGGCTGATGGGATCTTGATGGGTCACAAGCCCATAAATCCAATCTTTATCTTCATCTGGCCTGAACACTTTAACCTCTTGACCTTGAATACTGCAAATTCCTAGACAATGAAAAAAAATTAACATACTGTTACTGCAGTATATATTTCAAATAACTACTTTAAATCACACTTTGGGGGACCTATTATTGTAGTATTCTTTTAAACCATACAGTCAATTTTCAAGAAAGCAGTCACCAAAAACAAAACTAAGATTATCAGGCATTTTAGAAACTTAAAACAGCAACACTTCCAGCCCCATGCAAATGCCAACTTTCAGAACATCGAATTGCACAGAAATTTCAGGGGTTGAAAGAGAACCCTAGGCAGGCAGTGCTTTATATGCAGAAGGTGGTACACAAAGGCTGAGAAACACAGGCTTTTGTCAAACAGGAACTCAACCCAACCTATCAAAATTACATTTTATATCCTTTTTTGTCACATTAGCTGATAGAGTCCAGCATTGTCTTACTTGCAGGTAAAGTTCTCTATATTGCCATCTTGAATCGAGACCCAGCACATGCGCAGACATGCCAAGGGGGTCTCTGCCAGGTCTATGGGGCCTGGCAAAGACCCATCTGCATTTCTGCGCATGTGCAAAATCCCTAGAACTGTCTCCTGGGATGAGTGACTTAGACATCTCAAAAAGCAGTTTGCGAGATCTTGTGCATGCACAGAAGCACCGCAGGGGCTCCTGGAGAAACTTGTGTCAACTCTGTGCATGCTCGGAGGACCCCATACACATCATCTTTGCCTAGGCAAGGATTGAGAATAGGAAGTTAGGAAAAAAAAAACAAAGTATTTACTTCTTTTCTTTTTTTTTTTTTTTTTAAAGGCTGAAGGCAGGAAAGAGAACTTTAACCACTTAAAACGGCCCAGCACATATATACTGTGGCAGGGCAGCTCTAATGCGTGAAATCACGTATCTGTACGTCATTTTGTGCAATAGATACTGTGGGCGTGTGGGCCCATTGCACAGAGGGGGAGCCAATCATTGGGTCCGCCTGACCCGATGTTTGCCGGCCACCGGCAATCGTTCCCCAGAAAGGCGTAACGGTGATCTGCCTATGTAAACAAGGCAGATCACAGTTCTGACAGGGGAGGACCAGATCTTCTGTTCCCTGTGTTCACCTAGTCAGTCTATCCCCCACACAGTTAGCAAGTACCTCCTAGGGACACACTTAACACTCTGATCGCCCCTGATGTTAACCCCTTCCCTACCAGTGTCATTAGTACAGTAGCAGTGCATATTTCTTAGCACTGATCACTGTAATAATGTCACTGGTCCCCAAAAAAAGTGTCAAAAGTGTCAGTTAGGTGTCTGATTTGTCTGCCGCAATGTCAAAGTTCTGCTAAAAATCACCGATTGCCGCCATTACTAGTAAAAAAAAAAGAAATAAAAATGCCATAAAAATATCCCATAGTTTGTAGACGCTATAACTTTTGCGCAAACCAAATCAATATACGCTTATTGGGATATTTTTTTTACCAAATATATGTAGCAAAATACAAATTGGCCTAAACTGATGAAGAAATGCGTTTACATTTTTTTTATTGAGAATGTTTTATAGCAGAAAGTAAAAAAATATAGTTTTTTTCAAAATTGTTGCTTTTTTAGTTTATAGCGCAAAAAACAAAAACCGCAGAGGTGATCAAATACCACCAAAAGAAAGCTCTATTTGTGGGACAAAAAGGACATCAATATTATTTGGGTACAGTGTCGCGCGATTGTCAGTTAAAAGTAATGTAGTGCCTTATTGCGAAAAATGGCCTGGTCATTAAGGGGGTAAAACCTTCCAGGGCTGAAGTGGTTAAGAAAAGGGGTGAAGGTCCACCTTACTCAGAAGATATGTAAGCGGTCATGGTTGAATTATCTTTTTTGAAAATCCTATTCACATGGCTGTTGTGTCAATCCAAAGTCTTCAATACTTTGGAGTAATTGACACAGAACAAGTATTTAGAACAGGAATTCTAACTTTCATTTAAAGTATTACCCTAACATTTCATATTCCTGATAGGCGTCTGTTGTATCACATGTGTTTGTTAAAAAATATCCTGTTCTCTTTGTATTGCTCCCTTTGTGTCAAATTCCTGGTGTTTCTGCCAGTCCCTATGCTTTCCTATTACAAACCCACCACGCTAGGCATAGAATCCCAGCGTGGTCACTTTTCTGGCTGTGCTGGGAGGAGAGCCTGCCTGTCCTTCAATGAATAGACGTGTGCTCACACGCCACACAGTCATTCACTGAGAATATCACTGCTCCTTCCCCGCCTCCACTTCTCCAAGCCCCTTATGCAACTGAGAACAGAAATTATGTGATCATTTATTTAAAAAAAAAACAAACACACACAAACACCTTAGACTTACCAGTAACGGTATTTCTAGAAGTCTTTCAGAACAGCACCTGAAGAGAGGGCAGCTCCACCCACTTTCCCAGGAAACACTGCGATCAATGCCTTTTAAGCCAGGACACTTCCACCATGGCCTCAGTTGTAATTAAGAAACCTCCAGAATTCTTAGACAAAATCAGAAAAACAGGCAAGCACAACATAACAGTGCAAGTCACAACAGAAACCATTAGGGAGGGTAATAGCTGCTGTCCTGAAAGACTCCTAGAAATACCCTTACAATTAAGTCTAAGGTTTTCTTAAAACGTCTTTCAGGACAGCACCTGGAGACAAGCGAGAACTAAATCTAGGGTAGGACTACCGCCTGCAGGACCTTCTGGCCGAAAGTCTGCTCCGAGGCTGACAGTAGATCATCTCTATAATGCCGGATGAATGTAGAGAAACTCGTCCATGTTGCTGCTTTACAGATTTGCTCGGTGAGGCGCCAGCCCTCTCAGCCCAGGATGTTGCTACTGCCCTAGTTGAATGGGCCAAGATACCTTCCGGGGGTATCTGCCCTGTAGGCTTGTTTAATGGCCGTCCTAAGCCATCTTCCAATTGTGCTTTTGGGAACACGATCTCCCTTACATAATCCTGAAAACAGTACAAAAAGAGACTTTGATTTCCTAAATTGCTTAGTTATCGATAGGTATCGTAGTAGACATCTCTTCACGTCCAGCGTGTGGAAAACTTCCTCTTTAGGACCAGCTGGGGATGCACAAAACGTTAGAAGAACTACTTCTTGTGATCGATGAAAAAAGAAAGACCTTTGGCAGAAAGCCTGGGTCCACGTTTAGAACTATCCGGTCTGGAAAAATCGTTAAGAAGGGCTCGACCATAGAAAAAGCCTGCAGCTCACCAACTCTTCTGGCAGAGGTGACTGCCACCAATAGGACTGTTTTCAAAGTCCAATCCCTTATTGTAGCATTTTCCAGAGGTTCAAAAGTTCTTTTAGTTAGACCCTGCAGAACCACTGACAAGTCCCAACTTGGGAAAAATTTGATAGGCGCTGGTCTTGACCTAGCCAGGGCCTTAAAGAACCTAATTATCAACGGATCTCCTGATAATTGCGTTTAAAAAAAAAAACTGATAGCGTGGCCGCCTGTGCCTTCAAGGTGCTAACCACTAACCCCTTCTCCATTCCATCATGAATTCCAGGATGGAAGTCATCTCCTGCAGGAAATACTGCTTTGAAACGCACCAGGAGTTGTAGCATTTCCAAACCTTGAAATAAATGTCTCTAGTAGCTATTTAGCAGCGTAGAAACTATTGTGTCCAACAGACTCCTTTTCCTTCAGCAACCAGACCGCTAACCTGAGCTGGCTTACGTTTGGATGAAGGATGGGCCCCTGATTCAGTAGATAGTCCCGCAGAGGTAACATCCATTGAGTTTCTGCCGCCAGCTTCAGAAGCGTCAAGAACCTTATCCTCTTGGGCCAATAGGGGGCTACAAGTATTAGATTTGTGGATTTTTTCCTGAAATTTTTGAGGACCAGCAGTAATAATTGGAAGGGGGGGGGGGGGAGAATAACACAATAGAAAGTCCCAAGGCTGGGCCAGAGCATCCGAGCCCCATGCCCGATCCCCCCTGTTCAGGAAAAAGTAAGCCGGAACACTTGCGTTCGAGTGAGTCGCAAACAGATCGATCTGCGGAATGCCCCACTTGTTCACCACCATCTGAAAAACTTCCGAATTTAGACTCCAATCCGATTCTGAAATTTCCTTCCTGCTCAGGAAATCTGCCATCCAATTCAAACTGCCTTTCAGATGCAGGGCCAACGGGGACGCCAGATTCTCCTCCGCCCAAACTAGAATCTCTCAAGCTAAAGTCAGGAGAACCCTGCTTCTGGTACCTCTCTGCTTTGTCACATAGGCGGCCGCCGTAGCGTTGTCGCAGAAGATCCAATATATAATAAGAAAGCTGCGCTAAAAAAAGAGAAGTATGTCCAAAAGGTTATGACAATCCAATGGAAGCACTTAAAATCTTGCAAACACCCTGGTGTGCACACATAAACAAGGTGAAGTGCCCGACCACCGTAGCTGTAGATTAGGCTTACCAGACAGCAAGCAACAAAAGCAGATGGCTTACAACCCAGCCAGGGCCTTTAAAATTTGCAGATGATCACAATGGGGACGGTGGTTTACATGGTTGACCTTTCTCACTCACTCCGGCTAAGGTATCCATTCTCTCAGTATACAACCCAAAAGAGAAGAGAACGCCACAAGACAAATGCCTCATTTAAAGTCCCACGTTCCCTTCTTATGTCAATGTAAACAGTAAGCCGGAAGGTGCTGCGTCCAATGGGACTAGTCACATGTGTGACTGAACGCTGATCTACTAAATCCAGGGCGTACAGGGCTGTGGGCCCAAAAATAAACTTCAGCCAAAAATCAAACCCGAGTTATTAAAAGACCCCAGTAGATGCTCATCGGAAACTGTCTCCATGTGTTCATCTCTCTCAGAGAACATAGAGCTAGTTTCTTTTTTGGCTAAAGCGTCTATGCAGTCCTGACATAGCGATTTTTTCCATGAGGATGACAACTTATGTTTACAAGAGGCACATCTCTTTTTAAGAGCTTCAGCAGGCCCTGCTTCATCCTTACCTTCATGGCTCTTCCCCTGAGGAAGCACAAAAGATACAAGGAGCCTTTTAATAGAGCCGCCAGGTGTAAGAAAAAAATAAGAATAAGGAAGGAAAAAAAAAAAAAAAAAACACCAGTGTCTGCTCTCTGATTTTTACCAGGAAAAATAAATAAGCAAGAACACCCCACTCAAAGTGCCCCGTCCACCGAGTGGCAGGTACGGATAAAATAATGCACAGCATCACTGTCCTACCTTGGGGCTTGGATCCTCCTGCGTCCCCAGATCATCCTCCTCTGCAGCAGCCACCTCCGTGATGCACCCGCAGGGAATGATCAGTGCAGGGTCCTTAGGTAGGCTGGGACCACCCAGCTCAGCCCACGTCCTCCCTGTGGATCCTGGCATGGCATGTGTTGATTGGCATGCCCAGGGAACTGCATTCCCCATTCGTCCTGCTGGCGTGACCATCCAACCATACCCCTCCGTGAGGTAACCCTTCCCTATACATAATGCCCAGGGGAAGAGAGGAGGGGAAAAAACAAAGCCCTATAGGTAACAGCCCTGAAGCCTCTGCCCCTGCCATCGCTGTCTCTTTTTAAAAACTCCCGGTCTCTTCGCCGCTGCGAAGACCGGAAGTGTACGCCAGCCAGGGCCTGCCCCCCTCCTCCTGCGTTCCACAGGCTGGAACCGGAAGCCGCGCGCCGTACCAGAAGTCCCGCCTCTTTCAGGAAAAACGTCACCCGTCATCGGGATGAACGGAGGCCTGGGAAAGCCCCTGGTTCCATGCTCCAGGTTGGGACAGACCCCCCCCCCGCCGAGCGGGAAAGAGGAGGGGAGCTCCGGAATATCCCCCACCCGTCTGGGAGGATGCTGGGATGGCCTAAGGACCACCAGGATCTAAAAGAAAAGAAAGAAAAAATAAAGGGTATGCCATGCCCCTATACACAGGACCTCTGCCTAAAGAGTGCGCAGCACACCCGCAGTTCCTTGCGGCGCTTCCACCATGGCTGAGGAAACGCTACAACTGAGGCCATGGTGGAAGTGTCCTACCTTAAAAGAAATTGATCGCAGTGTTTCCTGGGAAAGTGGGTGAAGCTGCGCTCTCTCCAGGTTCTGTCCTGAAAGTCGTTTTGAGAAAAAAATAAATATTTATGTTTATATATGCACACAAATGTTTTGCCATTCATTTTTAACTGAATGGGTTGTTTTACAAGGGTTCACACATACTTTAAAGTGAAAGTTTAGGCATTTGTTTTTGGGTTGTGTAATGGTGTGCATCTCATTCTGTGAATTGGTAGTAGAGATCCTGTAATTCAGCCGTTCCTTTACTAAACTTGAGCTTTAAACTTTCACAATCCTAAAGCAGTAATAAACCAAAAAATGTAGCATATTGCAGCTTACTAAACATTAAATATGGTGGCTGCAAACGGGGGTTTTTAGGCTTTGCCCCCTCTGTTTTCCCCTGATGATCTGGCCAGTAACACACCTCCTGTATTAGAGTGGCCCAACTCTGGATGAATGAGCACAGGGGCCACAGCATTGTTAGTCTGGGGGAATGGTGCATATACTAGCATATTTAAAAACACTAACAAATTAAGCCAGCTCACACTTTTTTTTCAGTTACAAGAAACAGTTTTTTTCCATTTGGGATAAAGGTTTTACATAAATAAAAGCTGATCATTGTAAGCACCCCTGCCAGTGTTAAATGGTTTGTCCCATACCTGTAAACTGATAGATCTAGAAGAGAGTTTGTTCTTTTGAAAAAAACAACAGACTTACTGGCTGAATCACCAGATAAAAATTGCAGGAAAAAAAAAAACGAATACAGTGGAACCTTGGATTACGAGCATAATTCATTCCAGGAGAACGCTTGTAATCCAAAGCACTCACATATCAAAGCGAGTTTCCCCATAGAAGTCAATGGAAACAAAGATAATTTGTTGCACATTAACTTCTATTGCATGCAATACCGCATGTGGCCAGAGGTGGGGGGGGGGGCGCCGGAGAGACTCGGAAATACTCGGAGACCGCTCGCAAACACTCGAGAACAGAGTATTTCCGAGTGTTTGAGTATTTCCGAACAGCTCCGAACGGCTCTGAGTGTCACCGGCGCCCCCGCATCTCTGGCCGATTGCGGTACTGCACACCGCAGAGGCTTGAATCCTGCTTGTTTTGCGAAACATCACTCGTAAACCAAGTCAGGATTTTTAAAAAATAATTGCTCGAATTGCGAAACGCTTGTTAACCATGTTACTCGTAATCCGTGGTTCCACTGTACATCTAAGAATTCATAAGCTGCATTATAATAAAATGTTTGCGTTTGAGTTTAAGATCACTTTTATTTATAAATGAATCAAATCTGTAAACACTTAGATTTTAAAAATGTGTGCATTTAACCTCGTAAAATGATCTCCTGGATTTTTCTTGAATTGATCACATCAGTTACAGCATCCCTCAAAAAAGGCTGCTCTTTCAAAACCAGTTTGTGGCTGTCTACTCCCATCTGCTGGAAAATGGAATAAGAACAATGTCATTATTTTTCACAGAGACTTTTTAAGAATATTGCTTCTCACTGTAAAAGGAGTTACCTGGTAAAGGCGAAGTGTACTGGCATCTGGAAGAAAATGCAATATTTCTTCTAGGAGAAACTCTATAGGAACCAGTGTTCCCAGTCCCAACTTATCCACCAAAGTTGTGAATGTCTGCAATGTTAAAAACAGCATGTGTCAGATCTTTACTTCACAACATTCCATAACTGAAATAGTCTTTATAAAGATATACTATGTAAACCCATGTACCGATTCTCATTTACAGATTCTTTGTACTTCAATCCACATCACAATAAATAACTTTGTGACTGACAGTCATGAACAATTAGGTGCTATAAATAATCTGTCAGAGGTGGCACACAAGTTACATCATTGCTTCAGCAGTAGATAAAACCTTACAGCATTTTGTAAATCTGCTCCTCACATACATCTTTTTTCAAAATCAACCACGTTTCCACTCATTCCATTCAGTGATCATCGATGTCTTTGGTTTGATATTAAAGCGGAAGTAAACCCATAGATTTAACAGTTTCATGCCGGGAATGTAACTGTCACATTGGATGTGCTCTCAACCAAACTGTCAAACCATCCAATGGCTGGTGTCATAACTGATCACATGTGCAGTATCATGGCAGTTGAAGATTAAAAAGAGGTCAAGATGGCAGTGTCCTTGGCTGAAAATGACAGGGATTACTTCCACTTTAAAACAAAAACTGAAAAATCATTACCAAAAACAAACGTTTTAGACTTCCAAAAACAAATTGCGCTGTAATGGGTGCATTTCTAAAAGATAAATTACCACTTCAATACCAGGCACTTAGACACCTTCCCGCCCAGGCCAATTTTCAGCTTTCAGAGCTGTTGCAATTTGAATGACAATTGCGCAGTCATGCTACACTGTACACAAACAATTTTTTTATCATTTTGTTCCCACAAATAGAGCTTTCTTTTGGTGGTATTTGATCACCTCTGCGGTTTTTTATTTTTTGTGCAACAAATAAAAAAAAGACCCAAAATTTTGAAAAAAAACAAGTTTTTCTTTGTTTCTGTTAAAAAATTTTTTGGAAATAAGTACGTTTTCTTCTTCAATGACGGGCACTGATACGGCGGCACTGATGAGGTGGCACCAATGAGGTGGCAATGATGAGGTGGCACTGATGGGTGCTGATGATGGGCACTAATAGGTGGCATTGATAGGTGGCACTGGTATGCGGCACTGATGGGCACTCAGGTGGCACCGATGGACACTCATAGGCAGCACTGATGGGTACTCATGGGTGGCACTGATGGGTGGCACTGATGGGTGGCATGGATGGGCACGGAAGGGTACTGACAGGTGGCACCGATTGACACTGATGGGTGGCACTGATGACATTGATTGATGGCACTGATGCCCCTAAGGGTGGCATTGCTGGGCATCACTGCTAAATAATGGTGCCAATCAGTGCCCATTTGTGGGCACTGATTGGCACAGATTGGGCACATGTGGGTGGCTATGGGGTACATACCTGACCATCCACATGTTGTCCCCTTCCCTGGTGGTCCTAGTGGCGATCCCTGGTGGTCCAGTGTGGACCAAGATCGGTGGAGCGGTGTGTCAGACTGACACACCGCTCCACCAATCGCCGCGAGGCGGCATGTTATCCTGCTGGACGTCATATGACGCCCAGTCAGGATAACTGAACCACCGCCCGGCCGTCATCTGCTATGGGCCGGGTGTGAAGTGGTTAAAGCAGAATTAAACCTAAAAAAAAAAAAAAGGAAAAATGACAGAAAGGTAGGAATTTTATGACAGAAGAGAAACGATTGGTGTCTTCAGTCATTTAGCGTTTCCCCCAGCCTAACAACATTTGTGTACACTTGGCTGCACTTGCACAGCTCATCATACATTTATAGCATGTGTGATGAGACGACATGACTCCTAAGCGCATGTGCGAGAGTGACATTTCAGCCCGGCCAATCAAGCAGCCAAAGGGTCTGAACCTGGAAGGAAGACTGAGATGAAGATTAAAGTACCTATGACAAGCAAGAGTGCTGAATTTGCAACAACAGAGGGGGTGGTTTGCAAGGTAAGTCAGCCATAATGTGGTGCATTCTAACATTATGTTAAAAAGCTCCTGGGGTGCCATTTTTTTTTTTTGCAGTTTTAATTTTGCTTAAAAATGTTGGAGTAGACCGGCAGGAGTCAGTAATCAGTGGGCAGCGTTAAAGTCTACAATCTAGGAGGCAACCCAAGGCCAGTCATACAGGGTTCGAATCTGAATCGAATTCCTGCTGAACCAGCCAAGATTCGAACTGTTAATGGGCAGGCTGAATGTAACAAGCTGATCGATCAACTTTGGAAGAACCAGCCTGCCGGATTCTCTTGCGATTATGATTGTCTTCTCCTGGCGGGGACAGCTTCTCCTGCCCCTGCCGGGAGAAGACAATTGCCTATTCCCCTGTCAGTACTATCTGTGTTGATGGGGAAATCTCTTTCCTGCAACCCTTACCAGGAGCCTGTGGCCACAACCGCTGTTTTTAGGGGGGAGAGCAATGCGAGAGAAGGGCAAATCCAAACAATGAAATCAGAAGCGATGATGAACACTTCCTGTTTCAGATCTCCCATTTCCTGGCCCGTACAAAGCCAGGGGAAACATCTAACCGAGCCTATGTGGTTAGATGGTGTGAAGGGCAGGGAAAACACTAATAGACTCCTAATGTCTCCAAAAAGAGTACCAGTCACAAGCCCAACAATATCTCATGGAGATTTATTAACCCTTTTGTGATAGCAATCAAGAAAAAGGTTTAAAAAAAAATGTATTAAAAAAAATTGCTGTAGCCCCTGTTGCCCCACACACATGCTCAAAAGCACACCCAGGGTGCGCACAAGTAGGTAAACCACGGTCGCACCACATGCGTGATGTATTGCCGCAAACGTTAGAGTGAGCAACTAGTTACATAAATACTTTTGTTAAGCCTTCTCAGACATGACACTAACAAAAACAAATTGGGGATCATATTGACTGTAGCAGTGAAGGTTCATTTTCAGGGTTTCTAGAGGTAGCAGATGAACTGGCTTGCTTAAAGCTTAATAAAGCAATGGGTTCAGAAGGTATTCATCCCAGAGTACTAAAAGAACATTGATGTATAGTTGTTGGACCATTAACTGATTTTTGTAACCATTCTGTTAACAGAGGAAGTTCCCCATGACTGACGGACAGCTAATATGGTACCTGTCTACAAGAAGGTTAGTAAGAAAAGTGCTGAAAACAACAGGCCATTAAGATTAACACGGAATTAAGCTCCATTTGCACAGGCATTTAGCCACACTGCAGATCCCAGAGACAGGAATGTTGTGGCTGGGATTGATAGCTATGTACAGAAAGCTGCAGCTGCCGAGCTCGTACACTGCAATGACAGGCTGTCGGTGGCCACAGCTATTTGCACAAAGCTGTTAACTGACAACCAGCAGTGCTTAGTACACAAATATGAATCCATGAACAGAGAAATGGGGAGTTATTCATTTAATTGTATTACTCCTCTTTGTACTTATCTCTAAGATGTTATAGTCATAAGTGATTCTGCTCAATTTTATATTTGGCATTTTTTTTCCTATCCAGACATAGTCTCAGGTTGACAACATACACAGCTCCTGGTTGATGCACTCTCCCCCGCCATATCTGCTGAAAACATGCACAACACGCATTTGCTGCACTTCCTGATGCCTTCTACTACACAGCCACAGGAACACGATTAGAATCTGGGTCTTAGTATCTTCTGCATTCTGAACACGCAAAAACCCATTCTTGTGCATCCCATTCCGTGAGTACCTTTCTTTGAATCATTTTAGCATGAACTATTTTTTGGGGATTGGAGAGAGTATAGAAGAATAAAACTTATGTATTGTTGCTATCCGTGTTCTGTTGGGGAACTCTGATTCCCTCATTTTCTGTCCTGTGGCGCAATAAAACAGACGTTAGGGTTTTCTCGAGTGTTTATTTATTTAACAGAAATAAATGAAACCTAAAAAAAAAAATCTAGTTGGCAGTTATTTTGAGTGGCTTCTATTAGAGCTGCATGATTAATCGCTAAAAAAAAAAAAAAAATGCAGTCTCGATTCTCCCCCACCTCCACAATCCTAATCCGACATTTCCACGATTCAGTGCAGAGCCGTTCTCTGCTCACAGCTGTCAAAAAAGAAAAAAAAAAGGCAGCCTGCCAAGTTTATGACAACATTGCTCAGTGCTGAGATAAAAAGAAATAATGTAATCTGGTTCTTTTAGATCAAAGGGATGAACTTCGATCTGTAAATGAGGGCAGTTTAACCACTTAAAGACTAAGCCTTTTTCTCAAACTTGTTGCTTGCAAGTTAAAAACAGTATTTTTTGCTAGAGAAATCCTTAGAACCCCCAAACATTATATATATTATTTTTTTTACTGAGACCCTAGAGAAAAAAATGGCGGTCGTTGCAATATTTGAATGTATCAATGAATGTAAAAAAAAAAAAAAACAGTTAGCCCATTTTATTTGTATAATGTGAAAGATGTTACGCTGAGAATCCTGAGGGAATCGTGATCTTTATTCTAAGCAAAAAAAATAATAATTGTGATTCTCATTTTATCCAGAAACTTACAGCTTCTACTGACCATTACTTACCAAAGCAGGCCAATGAGTGGGGCAAATACGGCTCCCTTTGACAATTATAGGTTCCTTCCTTGGAGACCAAACTAGTGGTCCTTCCAGTAAGATTACCAAGACATCTGCTCCATGAACTTGTACCCATGACGGTGTTCTAGAACTTTTCTGGTCAAACTCCACATATACCTGAAAGAAATAACTTGCTATTATTACATGCAAACAAATTACTGTAAAAAAAAAAAAAAAGGCAATGATAAGTTATAGTGAACTTGCAAAGCTCTGTTAAAAAGAAACATGGCCAGTCACAGGAGTACACTTACTTTTACACTCCTGTGACCGTGAGTCAACCAACAGAGGCCTATAGCCTACTGTCGGCTGATGTCACAGTCACTCCAGGCTCTAAAAAGGACCTTGACTATATTGCAGGATCCACTCAGATGCCTGACTGCTAGCTCTAGCTCTCAGCGAGCGGCTGGAGAGCCAAAGCCAGCTGCGTTTGCCCCCTCTCCTGCCTGGTGCTCCAGTGAGCGCTGGAAACGTCAGTCATGCAAAACACTGAACATTGACTGAAAACACTTTCAATGACATTAAAGAGACAAAATGATATAAATGAGACATAACATTTTTAAAAATGCTAATGGTAAGGCTTTTATGACAGAAGAGAACCCTATTGGTGAAGATGTGACTCCAATATGCAAGTGTGGGAGCGACATCATCAAGCAGCTGAACAAACTGAACCCAGAAGGAAGAATGGGAGAAGATGTGAGCGCCAGAGACAAGCAGGAATTATGACAGTGCAGCGCTGGAGGGCATAGTTTACAGGTAAGTAACAAAATGTGCTAATATGTGGCACATACTAGCACATCTTGGGAGCCAATTTACTTAAAAAAAAAAAAAAAAATTGTGGAGTTTAAGACTGATTTAAAGACCAACTGAAGTTTTGCCATAAGGTACAGAAGCATTTACTAGAAAGCCAAAAGCTTACAGGGAAAAGGCTTAATGTTTACACTGCTTTTACTGGCAGCCCCAGCTCAAAAACTCTAGATGGTATAGGCAGCAGGCTGAATAGAAAGACTGCTGCTCCCTCTCTGAGAGCAGCTGTGTCCATACAGCAGCCGAGCACATCCCTTGCCTTGCTAGCATTACACATTAGAAACTATATTACAGAGAGATTCAGAAAAACCAAAGCTTTGTGGTAACACTAGTAACAGACAGGACCATACATGCATTTTTTTTAAAAATTGACAGTTCCCTTACAATATAATTTGGGGTTCATGCACAAGGGTAAGATTTGACTACCTTCTACATGTCCTACAGTTTTTTTTTTCTATTTTTATCCTCAAAAAGCTCCTTGCATAGTTTTAGAATACACCTAGAGTAAAGATTAAATCAAACCTGAAGTGGAAGTAAAATTAGTGGACTGATCATTTTTGGAACAGGTATGCCTTGCATGAAGCCGAAGCAGGGCAGAATTTGTCTAAAGTTTGAAATTTGGGGGTTACCAGAGCACCCTGGACAAAGTGTCTGCTATGCCATCAAAGTCTGAACTTTATCATTTTACACACACTTCAAAGAATATACAGACACGAAAAGAGATACATTGTTGGTCCCGTTTAGATACTCTAAGATGGTCTGGACACATTTGTTGTTACCCCTAGAAAAGATTATCAATAATTGGATCATAGCTATTGCAAACCATTTTCTGCAATTAGTATCATGCTTGCCTTCAGTTTGTAATCAGTCAGCTTTGGTTGGCATTATTGTGTGCATTATGAACATGGACCAGAAAAAGTACAGAGAAGAGTTGTCTGAGGAGATGAGACAGGCCATTGTAGACCAGCATGTCAAAAGGTAAAGGCTATAAGACCCTGCCCAATGTTCCTGTGCAAACATTTAGCTTATCTGCAACATATGTATCATCCAGCAATGAAAAACTGTGCTTCTAACCGGTCTCCTAGTGGTGATATCAGCCTGCTGATGCAGTCTTCTGGAAAGCCAACGACAAGTAACCATGTCACCCAAGCACAACATGGGTACCCAAAGGATGGCCCACCCACTCTGCAGGGATGAAGGGCATTTTTATAGAGAGGGTGGGCTACAGAGTTCAGCTTTCAAAAATACCACATGTGTGGCTGTCTTTGTCTTCAGTGTATCTGAGTAACTAACCCTAAACAAATATGTAGTTGGTTATATCAGAACTTGAGATGTACAAGTGTTGAAGTTATTGGACAAGCAAACAGCTAGCATTTGCTAGGAGGGGAGGTAAGTAGTGGTAACCGTCGAACAGCGCAGGCATTCAGTTTATAATAGCTATATACAAATAAATAGATTTAAATCCTGTGACCATAGCATCAATTCAAACAGGCAGAATAATTTGGGCAAATGATTCTTGTTTGTTTGCATCTATTTTCATTTTAAATTCACTAAAATTTATCATACACATCTGCTGAATTTACTGTAAGTTTATGCTTATTCTGTCGTAATTTCACCAAGATTATAGCTTCTGACTGGCATTAAGACCTAAAAGGCAAAAGTTTTTCTTCATTTTGGATAGAGTAAGTGATGTAAAAAAAAATAAACCTAACAGGGATTATAACCATCTGTGTCCCACTGGGGAGATTTCTCTTCACTTCCCAGCAAAAGAGAGACCGGCACAGCCTCAGTGACAAACCTAAATCCCTAATAAATTTATAAAAACAGAGGAACAGAGTTGTGGGACTTTAACCGTTTGCCGACAACGGCAGAATGGCTCCCCTGCGTGAATCGCCATAGCTGTACGGCAGGTGCTTTAAGGAGTATAGGGGTCGCAGCAGTACTGAGGAGCCAATGCGCTTGCCCATCGGCCACAATGTCCGTCGGGCACCCGCGATTGCTCCTGACAGAGCCAGAACGAGGATCTACGTGTGTAAACACACAAATCCACGTTCTAGCAGGGGATAGGAGACAGATCGTGTGTTCCTAGTATATAGAAACAACGATCGGAAAATCCCACTAAAGTGAGGGGGTCCCTGGTTGTCACCAGAACTAGTAATCCCACTGGAAGATATCCCAACTATTCCTGTTCTGGGGACAACCCAAAATGTGGGATTTACTTTCATTTTCAATGATAATGGTAAACAGGACAAACAGAGCGGGTGAATTTCCCTAACATGGGGCAAGTGTTCTAATCCCTCTCTGCTCTATACAAAACTAAAAAACAGCTTTGCCTTTAGTTTACTTTAATAGTGAGTTGATATTTAGTATTGTACAAGGAGCTGTACAGGCTGAAAAACACACAAACCCCCCCCAAAGGACACACTCAGGAGAAAAGCTAAAGAGCAGAAAAAAAAAAAAAAAAAAAAAAAAAACACTAATCGCATCTAGCATATAATTTATGTGAAAACTAGGGTTGTCCCGATACCGATACTAGTATCGGTATCGGCAAAGATACCGAGCATTTGCCCAAGTACTTGTACTCGGGCAAATGCTCCCGATGCTTCCCCCGATACCTGGAAGTCAGCTGTGATCGGCGCGTGGGGGAGTTTCAAGATTCTCCCCCCGCCGGCTTTCAGCTGCTTTAGTGACATATAGCGGTGATCGCTCACCGCTGACTGTCACTGCATCCTCCTCCATGCCCCCTCCTTTCCTCTGTCCCCCTCCGCTGTCCCCCTCCATTCCTCTCTCCTTTTCTGTCCCCCTCCGCTGTCCCCCTCCATTCCTCTCTCCTTTTCTGTCCCCTCCGTTCTGCTGTGCCTCTCCGCTGTCCCCTCCGTTCTGCTGTGCCTCTCCGCTGTCCCCTCCGTTCCCCTCTCCTTCTATGTGCCCCTCTGTTCCGCCGTCCTCCTCCTCCTTCCTTTGTGAATAGACAGAGTCAGCTGACTCTGTCCATTCACATAACTGAAACATTGTAATCTCCTGTGATTACAATGTGTCAGTTTATGAATGGAGAGGAGCCGCTGTCTTCTCTCCATTCATTTTCAGTGCAGCTGAGGCTGCAGAGAAAGGGACTGGGGAATCTCTATCCTCGGTCTCTTTCTCTGTCTCAAGGGGGAGATATCAGAGGTCTGTTAAGACCCCTGATATCTCACCAAAGCCCCCCAACAGGGCTGATTAAAAAAAAAAACAAAAAAAAACAAAAACACATATTGCAATAAAGAATAAAAAAAAATATTGTAAAAAATAAAAATTGTAAATAATAATAAATAAAAAAAAAAAAAAAAACACACACACACACATACAACGTTCACCCCCCCCCCCCCCCCCCAAAAAAAGCACTGTCACGTGACATTAAAAAAAAAAGTATCGGTAATCGGTATCGGCGAGTACTTGAAAAAAAGTATCGGTACTTGTAATCGGTCCTAAAAAAGTGGTATCGGGACAACCCTAGTGAAAACTATATTTTATTAAGGGCCCATTCACAGCATCAGGTACACATTATGTGCCCCACTGCTGGTGATGCAGCAATGCATCACACTGTTTACTTTTCTTTTTTTATACCTGATGCACACTTTGTTTTTGTTTTTTTACTCCCCCTAAAAGCCTCCTCCTGGCAGCAGCATTTTGGCCAAAAAAAATAAATAAAATAAAAAACCGCCTGATGATTGTAAAAGTGTGTACCATATTTATCCATGTCCAATGTTTTGGAGTTAATTTCATTGGCCAGAATAATTTATTTAATTACCACTCAAGCGCTAAACGCACTTAGCGGCATTTAGCAACTTCAAGGGTAAACAGGTTACATAGAGGTTCACCAAAATAAAAATGATGGTGCCGAAACCAAAATTTTTTAAAAATATACATTTCTATAAATAATTGTATTATTTTTGACTTTTTATTAATTAATTGAATTAACCACTTCTGGACCAGGCCTTTTTCTGACATTTGTTGTTTACAAGTTTAAATTAGTATTTTTTTCTAGAAGATTACTTAGAGCCCCCAAACATACACATACACATATATATATATATATATATATATATATATATATATATACTTTAGCAGAGACCCTAGAGAATAAAATGGCAGTCGGGTCGTTGCAATATTTTATGTCACACCGTATTTGAGCAGCGGTCTTTCAAACGCAAATCTTTTTTTTTTTTTTTAAGAAAAAAAAAAAAAAAACACTTTCATGAATTAAAAAAAACAAAACAATAAAGTTAGTCCAATTTTTTTTCTATAGTGTGAAAGGTGATGTTTTTCCGTGTAAATAGATACTTAACATGTCATGCTTTAAAATTCGTTCATGGAATGGCAACATGCTACGATAATTAATCACCATAGGCGACACTTTAAAAAATGTTTACAGGTTACCTGTTTAGAGTTACAGAGGAGGTAACTTTAAACAGGATTATTGCCTATTATATACAGGATTATAGAATTATTGCTCTCGCTCTAACAATCGCGGCAATACCTCACATGTGTGGTTTGAACACCATTTACATATGTGGGCGCGACTTACGTGTGAGTTTACTTCTGCGTGCGAGCACGGAGGGATGGGGCACTTTAAAAAAAAATTTTTTTTATTTATTTAACTTTTTCTTTTTACACTGTCCCTTAAAAAAAATAAAAAAATAAACTTTTTTTGATCAGTTTTATTCCTATTACAAGGAATGTAAACATCCCTTGTAATGGAAATAAGCATGACAGGTCCTCTATATTGTGAGATTGGGGGTCAAAAAGATCTCACATTTATACTTATTACAAAAAGTAAAAATTTTTTTTTGCTTTTAATAATAATATATAAAAAAAAATGTGCCCCTTTGGGCAGTGATGTCAGAGGCTGCTCTGGTCCTCCAGGGGCATAGACTCAAGTCGGAGCCATCTTGCCCTCACTCGACTTCCTGCCCATCGCTCCACTGGATCGGATTGTTTTCACTACTACCGACAGCTCCGGTAAGCACCTCTCCCGCTGCCCATAAAAGCGATGCCGTTGTGAACCTGCCGCCGGAACCGCTTTTACGTGAAAGAGGATCGCCTGCTGTATAAAAAAGTACCGGGTTTATGGCAGCTAGCTGCTGCCATAACCACAGTATATAATGTCAAACTAATGATGTATATATACAGTGGGCCATCCAGAAGTGGTTAATATGAATTAACTGGTTGGCCATTATCAACATCTTTTGAAGTGGTGGTAAAAATCCTGCTTGCTGCATTTTAGGTGCATATTTGGTCAATTTTAAAAAAACGCACATCCTCATTAAAATGCATTGAAAACACGTGCATCTTTGATGCATTTTATGAGTCACATGATCTATCAAAAACACAGTAAAACCGCAGGCGTTTTCAGGGAGCCATCATTGGCACCACAGTAAAAACCCTATTTGGAGTCGATATTTTGGCATCACTAATGTTACACTTACCTGCTTTGTGCAATGGTTTTGCAGAGCTGCCCCGGTCCCCCCCTCCTGCCCAGTGCTCCAGGAGCAAGCAGCTTGCAATGGGGGCACCCAAGCAGGCCCACTCCTGAGCCGCTGCTCTGCATGTCTATTCTCACACAGAGCCATGGCTTGGCCCCGCCCCCCTCCCCTCACTGGCAGTGATTGACTGCAGCAGGAGCCAATGGTGCCCACTGCTGTCTCAGCCAATGAGGATGGAGAGTCCTCGTGCACATCTCTGTATCGTGATGAAGCTCAGGTAAGTATTGAGGAGGCCGCAACACAGAGAAAGTTTTTACCTTCATGCATAGAATGCATGACGGTGAAAAATCGTGAGCCTTTACAACCACTTTAAATGGTTTGTCTCATCCCTATAAAACAAATACATTTTGCTGGAAAGTTTGTGTTTTTAAAAATAACAGACTTGCTGGCTGGATCACCAGATGAAAATAAAAAACTAATACAGCCATCACATCTAAGAATAGGTAAGCTGCAATATAATAAAATGTTTACTTTGGGGTTTAATGCATAAATTGACAGCGCTATACAAGTACCTGAAATAAATACAAATAAAAATTCTGCTTTAACAGTACAGTAAAACCTTGGACTGTGAGCATAGTTCATTCCAGAAGCATGCTTGTAATCCAAATCACTTGTATATCACAGCGAATTTCCCCATAGGAAATAATGAAAACTCAAATGATTCGTTCCACAACCATTTATTCAAAAGTCCTTCAGTTTATGGTCCATATAAAAAGATATCAATGTGATTTGTTGTGTAACCATAAAATGTCCATTCACAAAGGGATTAGAAGCAAAATCCAGCAGAAGCTACAGAGTATAAAAGAGAAGAGGCGCCTCTAAGTGTAGCAATATGGATACATTTAATGAAGGTACAACATTTACCAACTCACATGGTTGATTAAAAGAGGCACATGGCACAGACATCTGAGGTAAAGCTGTCCACATAGACCGTCCTCTGCAGCACCGGCTCTCACTGCTGTCAGTCTGCAATCCTGACCGCCGATGTATGTCGGCAGAATGGCACGGGTGTGTAAAATGGCGTACCCGTACGTCCCTTTGTAATCCAAGGCTAGCGGGTGCGCGCGCGCCGCCGGTGGTGGTGCAAGTGCACAGACTTGATGTCCGCCGGTGGCCCACGATCACAACAAGGAGAGGCAGAACAGGGAAATGTCAATGTAAACAAGGCATTTCCCTGTTCTGCCTAGTGACATGACAGAGATCTACAGCTCCCCGTCATGTCAGTGGTAGCCCACCCCCCCCCCCTACAGTTAGAACACGCTGAGGGAACACAGTTAACCCCTTGATCGCCCCCTAGTGTTTAACCCCCTCCCTGCCAGTGACATTTACACAGTAATCCATGGCTATTTTTAGCGCCGATCGCTGTATAAATGTTAATGGTCCCAAAATAGTGTCAAAAGTGTCCGATGTGTTTGTCGCAATCCCCATAAAAAACATTAAAATCGCAGATCACCACCATTACTAATAGAAAAAAAAATAATAAAAATGCCATAAATCTATCCCCTATTTTGTATACGCTATAACTTAAAGTGGAGTTCCACCCAAAAATGGAACTTACCACATTTGGCATGTCATTTTTTTGGGGGGGCGGAAACCCTTTTTTTTTTTTAGAGGGTCCCAGCTCCCACTTCCTCCCGGCGCACCGCGGCATCGGAACCAAGTTCACCTCTCTCCCATCCCTCGTGGCAATCTGGGACACGTCACAGGTCCCAGATGATTGCCCGGCCAGTCACGCCGATCAGCTCGTGCGTGCCTGGCTGTGAAGCAACAGCGGGGCGCCCACAGTGACAATGCCAGTGCCGCAGAGAGGAGGGGAGGGGAGCGGGGCTTCGCTGGACCCTGAGACAGGCAAGTATCTGATTATTAAAAGTCAGAAGCTGCAGTATTTGTAGCTGCTGACTTAAAAAAAAAATGAAGCGGAAATCCGCTTTAACCAATCAATTAACACTTATTGTGATTTTTATTTACCAAAAATATGTAGAATACATATTGGCCTAAACTGAGAAAGAAATTTTTTTTTTTATATATATTTTTTGGGGATATTTATTATAGCAAAAAGTAAAAAACATTGCCTTTTTTTTTCAAAATTGTCGCTTTTTTTTTTGTTTACAGCTCAAAAAATAAAAACCGCAGAGGTGATCAAATACCACCAAAAGAAAGCTCTATTTGTGGGGGGGAAAAAAAGGACATCAATGTTGTTTGGGTATAGCGTCGCACGACCGCGCAGTTGTCAGTTAAAGCGACGCAGTGCTGAATCGCAAAAAAACCGGCCTGGTCTTTAAGGGGGAAAATCTTCTGGGCTGAAGTGGTTAAATGTAACCATATTGCTACACTTAGAGGCGCCTCTTTCCTCTTTTATACACAGTTGAGACATTATTATTATTTAAGGTCCTTATATAGCGCCGTCGGTTTACGTATACATTCACATCGCTCCCTAACCTGAAGGAACTTACAATCTAAGGTCCCTAACTCACATTCATAACATTACGCTACTTGTATATCAAGTCAAAATTTATTTTTTTTAAAAATAAAAAAAATGTAGCTTGTCTTGCAAAGACGCTCCAAAACTAAGTTACTCTCAATCTAAGGTTTTACTGTATATTCATGATTATTTGTTTTATTTTTTAATTACACATATAAAACTTGAAATAACCTTCTAAAAAGACTGATATGTTGAAAACCCTTGAAATAAAGGCATGTAAAGTTGGGAGAGTGCAGCCTGATGGCATGGCAATAAGGACAAGGGTGAGATGTAATCAGGGACTGGCAGTCATGCCCGCCTATATATAGGACATTCACCCTCCTCTCCCCTCCCCCATTCATGTGTACGGCGCACCGTGCGCTCTGTTTACACGGGGTGGGGGGAGGGGCCGCCAGCACCGGATTGGGGCCGGATTTGAGGCGGTATGTTTACACGGTGTGTAGGTGGTGGGGGAGGGGCAGCCAGCACCGGATTGGGGCCGGACTCGAGGCCTAGGCGGGACACTCCCCGACTAACTTCCCCGCGTCCCCCCACCCCCGGAGTGGCCACTTACCGCCAGCTCCTCGGGCGCCGCTCCCTTCAGGCCCCGCACGGTTCCGCCTTCCCAGGCCCGCTTCCCCAGCGGGATAGACGGTTCGCCCGGGACTCCATGCCGTCCGGCGGAGCTCTCGTCAAACAGAAGCCTCAGCCGCTTCCCTACTGGAGATACCGGGGCCGCCATCGTCCACACAGTGCACTGAGCTATCACCGGACGTGAAAGGAGCCAGGCCTCTCTGCAGCAACCCGCGGAGACAGCGCGTTACACAACAACGCCGCCCTGCGGCTGGGAGTGGGGTGCGAGGCGTGGACAGCGCCCCGTGTGGCGAGGAGGAGAAGCGCGGCTAGAACAATACACCAAACACCCCTTCGTTGTGTTCACTTCAGGTGCCGTTTAATGGTGATGAGCGCCCCCTGGTGTAAGGGATCCCAAAAAATAAAAATACAGAGTACAACTGCAGTTCGAGTAAAACGTGTGCGTAACCCACAGCGCCCCTTGTGGTTCGGAGTGTTCACTGCAGGTCATACCGCCCATAGAAACAATGCGATTGGTTGACGTAAGCGTACAGAAGCCATGTTTACACAGAAAGGTGGAGGTTGTTATTGGTTGACTGATGGCGGCAGGATGAAGTAACAATTTACATCTAATTGATTCCCTTAAAACATATATGTTGCCTCAAATGCCCCAAAGTAGACATAGCTCAATAACATATCTAAAAGTGACCTATAAAAGGTGTGCATACCTCCCAACATTTTGAGATGGGAATGAGGGACACCTACTAACAAAAGTATGTAGGCATAGGACACGCCCCCTGCCACACCCTCTTAAAGGAGAATTGACAAAAAAAGTAAATTAAATTCACAAAGATCTTTTTTTTTTTTTACCGCTACTATTTCTTTATATTGGCTTTTAAAATATACAAACGCGACGATTTAGAATTTGGATGAAAGGTTTAGCGGCATGTTTAGAAAGAAAAAAAAGTGCATTTTATATACAACTATATAGATCAGACCAAAATGAGGGGGGAAAAAAGGGACATTGCTCCAAATCAGGGACAGTCCCTTCAAATCAGGGACAGTTGGGAGCTATGGGTGTGTCTGTCACTATGATAGTTACCACCTCATCCCTTTAAACCCGAACACATTAATTACACAGGTTCTGTGGCTGATTAAGGTGGTAATTAAACTCACTTGGTGCCTTATCTGCAATAAATTAGCCTCAGAACCTGTGTAATTCATATGTGTTCGGGTTTAAAGGGATGAGGTGGCAACTCTACACTATGATCTCACATGATGGAAGTTATTTACTAAAACCTGGAGAAAGCAAAATCTGATGCGGTTGTGCATGGTAGCCAATCAGCTTCTAACTTCAGCTTGTTCAATTAAGCTTTGTCAATAAAACCTGGAAGCTGATTGGTTTCTATGCAGAGCTGCACCAGATTTTGCACTCTCCAGTTTTAGTAAATCAACCCTATGGAGACAGTGGGCATTGTCAATGCTTTATAGAATGTTAGGAAGGCTATATCATTCTTCTGAGAATTAAGGGGAGTGACAGAGAAAAGGAAGTACAAAAGTGAGTCAATTAGAAGAATTCAAAGGGGCCACCCCCCCCCCCCCCCTTATGACCTGTCATTAAAGGCTCCTGTCTTGGGACTTTTCAAAGTCATCAATGGGCATATGTGCAGAGTTTAGGTTTGCCCCCACACATTGCAGGCAGCAGATGCTGAGAATCTGGCTCATTGTAGCTTCAAGCCCAACTTTTTAGTGGTCGTAGTGAAGATCAAACAATGAAATCTCACCTAAGCCCTGAAGAAGGCGACTACATTTCCGAAACTTGGGAGTAAAACTACAACTGACAAAGACTATAACACGAATCACCAAATTGTATGCCAATACTAGGCACTCCTAATCCCACAACCATAAACCGTTCCATTGGTGGTCAGGGTAAAGTCCATGGATACATGAGACCTCTCTAATTTACCTACTACATTGTCAGTTAGCATAAATGCCATCTTTATATTGGTGCTCATTGGGTGAAGATTCCCTTCCTAAAGGAAAATTCGGGCCAAAACTCTTTTGGCCCTACTTGTCCTGTGGGTCACAGGAATGCACTTCATTCTGCACTGCTGGGACCAATGTTTAGCCAACAGCACACTAACGTCTGCTGCCTTTACTCAGCCAGCACAGGCTCTGGATGGCTCCTGACTTTATTGTCAGGATCCACCCAGATACCTGGACCCACAGCTGTCTCTGCCTCTGAGCAAACTGCTGGGAGACTGAGCCAGCCGCTCCCTCCACAGCCAGGCACACCAGAGGGACAAAGCAGAGAGCCATTGACTGACAGTCACCAGCTCTCTGCTCAGTAAAGACCGAGAACTGAGCGAGCAGCGGTCTTTGATCACTCAGTTCTTAGTGTAGAGGTGGGAGGGGACAGCTGCAGCTGGGATGCAGCCCTCTAGGTGAATGTTTTTTGTTTTTTTTTTGATCCACAAACTTCTCTCTTCTAAAATGGTTTTAAAGATAGAAGTCTCTTTTTTTCCCCTAATGCATTCTGTGCATTAAAGTAAAAACCTTCTGCATGCAGCGCTCCAGTCCCCCCCCCCCCCCTTTTTACTTACCAGAGCCTGATTTTGATCCAGCACTGTGCCCAAGAGCAGCTGCTGTCTCTGTTGTCTCTCACTTCACTGGCCATGAAGGCAGCAGCTGGAGATATTGGCTCTTGGTGTTGTCAATTGCAGCATGTGGGGCAGGGACCAGCCGCACTTTGTGTATCTATGAATCAAGCCCATACGTGTGCCCTCATAGCAAGCTGCTTCTTTTGGGGGCACTTGGCAAGGGGGAAGGAGCTGAGAAGAGGAGGATCAGGGCTGCTCTATGCAAAACGAATACACTGATACTAAACACAGAATGTTTAATGCCTATTAACTTATATATTTACATATAAAGATCATATCACCAAATTTAAAGTGGGGGTAAACCCTCATTTTTATTTTTACCTACAGGTAAGCCTTTAATAAAGCTTACCTGCAGGTAAAATGAATATCTCTTAAACGTGCACCCTTTATGAGATATTCTAGCGAGCAGCAGCCGGTGATGTCTCCGGTGCATGTGCTCTGAAGGAATGGCATACCCATGCGGTTTCTGCAGAGCTCTGTGCCGTAAACCATGACTCTCGCATGCAAGCTGCCGGAGCCCGCAAACCCGGAAGGAAGAGCGGGTGCAGGTAGAAGCCCTGTCAGCACACCGCTTAAGAACTTCGTTTTAAGGTATTTTATAATGTGCTAGTATGCAATGCGAGCAAAGAGCGAAACCTGTTATAGCTGCAAAGGGTGGGCCAACTCAATATTGAACCCTATAGACTAAGACTGGGATGCCATTAAGGTCATATGCGTGTAAAGGAAGGTGTCCCAATACTTTTGGCAATATAGTGTATATTTCAAAGCAAATATTTTTTGCAACATTGTGTAGGCAGAGTTTAGCTTTCACTTTGTTCACACTTTAACCGCTTGACATCCGCGCTATAGCCGAATGACGGCTACAGCGCGGACCTGAATTCCCGGGAGGCCGTCATATGACGGCCTCCCCTGTGCACGTGCCCTGCGCGCGCCCTGCAGGGCGCGCGTGGAGCGCGCTGTGATCACCGAGTCACTGAGACTCGGGTAATCACCGATCCAAGTAAGGGGTCGGTCCCTTACCATGTGATCAGCTGTCAGCCAATGACAGCTGATCACATGATCAAAACAAAAGCTCTGTGATCGTTTTTTTTTTCTCCTCGCGCTGACAGTGCGAGGAGAAAAAAAAAAGATCACCGGCTCACCAGCAAGAGACATCGGTCCCGAAGGGGAGGAGGCAATAATGCCTCAATTGTGCCACAAGTACCCCCTGCCAGTGCCACCTGACATTGCCACATCACAGTGCCCACAGTGCCCACCAGTGCCACGTATCAATGCCCATAAGTGCCACCTATCAATGCCCATAAGTGCCACCTATCAATGCCTACAAGTGCCACCTATCAATGCCCACCATTGCCACCTAACAATGCCCACCAGTGGTGCCAATCAGTGCCACCTAGCAGTGTACAAGATCAGTGCCCATTATTGCCACCAATCAGTGCCCATCACTGCCACCAATCAGTGCCCATCACTGCCACCCATCAGTGCCCATCACTGCCACCTATCAGTGCCCATTGGTGCCGCCTCATCAGCGTACATAAATGAAGGAGAAAAATTACCCTTTTTAAAAATTTTATAACAAAATATTTAAAAAAAAAATTTTTTTTTAAAAATTCGGTCTTTTTAAATTTTTTTAACAAAAAATAAACACCGCAGAGGTGATCAAATACCACCAAAAGAAAGCTCTATTTGTGGGGAAAAAATGATAAAAATTTCATTTGGGTACAGTGTTGTATGACCGCGCAATTGTCATTCAAAGTGCGTCAGAGCTGAAAGCTAAAAATTGGTCTGGATAGGAGGGGGGTTTAAGTGCCCTGTAAGCAAGTGGTTAAAGAGATCTGGAGGAGGATCTGCCTATCACAGGCTGTGTCACGCCCCTCCAGCCTGTGTCTATGCTGGAACTGACAGGGAGGTGAAGCCTTTAATCGCTATCTTATACCCTGCCTCCATAGTGTTTAGTAATAGGAGGACATAGAGGAGGAGGGAGAGGACTGTCATTTTCCACTGTGTATATGCCCATATGTGACCCTATAGTCACATGGGCTGCACAGATAAGAAAAAAGAAGGAAATGAACAGGTTAGAAGGGAACTGAAACTGGAGCATGCTCAGTACATGTGGCAACTGCTGGTCTACACAATCTCATGTTGCAGTAGGGACACAGACAAGGAGGGAGGGACAGGGAACAGTAGGATCAACCAGTTTTTTGTTTTTTTTTTGCAACCTACAGAAAACAAATGCTCTAATGGCAAAGTGAGTATGAACACTGTAATATAGCATGTAGTGACAGTTTAATAATGATTTGGGTTAAATGACACTTTAAACAGTGTTAGTAGATCAGTGGTTACATTTTGAAATGGAAGCTGTTCTGGACATGCTGATTCTGGCAACTTCTGTGCCTGAATTATAAGGTACCCTCAAGTACCACCCACAGACCCAAAACCTGGCCAGGGTACTTTTACATACATTGAAAGCACCCTGACCATTTCTGACCACTGAGATTCTGGGATCCATTGCAGGCAGGGGCAACCCCTAGGTCAGTGATGGAAAACCTTGGCACCCCAGATGTTTCGGAACTACATTTCCCATGATGCTCAACTACACTGCAGAGTGCATGAGCATCATGGGAAATGTAGTTCCAAAACATCTGGGGTGCCAAGGTTCGCCATCACTGCCCTAGGAAGCGCTTGTGTGGCTGTAGAACTAATGGGTCTGCAACTGATTAATAGTGCATCGAAACCAGATTACAATATTGATAATATTGCTTTGATGTAACATAGCAAAGGCCTTTGTCTGCCCTGAGACACTTGGCTCACTACAGGTTTCTGCCCTGGACTCAGGAAGCCACACTGAACGCCATTGTGTATGGTCATTATAGCAACTGTTACTAGATTTAAGAAAAAAAAAAGTATTCTCTAAAGCAGGGGTCTCCAAACTTTTCAAAGGGCCCCTAACTGCCCTTCAAGCTTTAGGGGGGAATGGTGGAAATAGTAGCTCTGACAAGTGAACACACATATCGTTATATAAGTGAAACCGTGCAAAATTCAAATATACAAAAGTGATATGTATGGAAATGTGAAAAAGTCCAATGAATGAGGAAATCTGTTAAAAGTGGCCTTATGCATCAACCACCAAACGATGATAAATCAAGGATGGAATAAGCTGGCACTGTCCGGCATGGGAAGCATCAAAGATGATGCCTCAGTTTCCGCGTGTCACGACGCTAGACCTGCCTTTTCGCGGGCTTTGTGTTTTGACGTCATTTCCTTTTGTTTGCCACGTGAGCCTGCGGTTAGGACCTTTTTGTCTGATCGCTGGTTGGCTATTTCATTCACATGTCACACATTTTTAGTATACCATTGGTTCATGTGTTCTAGTTCCCGATTTCTCTAGTCAGGTGACCACCATATTCCAATGGAAGGAAGGGATTTGTGTTCCTTAGATGATTGGTCCTGTATTATTTATTTTATCTATATATATAGGCAACGTGAAGGAGGTGATTTATGCCCCTGTTGAAGACCCTTCGGTCGAAACGCGTAAGGCTGCTACATCACTCTCCATGTTGCCCCTTTTTTAATGTGATCACATTTTATTGTTATTGTTTTTATAGAAATAAAATACCCCCTTTTTTATCTGCACTATGTGGAAGCAATTTTCCTTTCTCCACATATTATCCTGATGTGAGTTGGTATCCTGCTTTGGCACATCCACCGTCTAAGATCCAACTTTGATGTTCCTGATTTGGCAGTGGATTCGGAAGTTTCCTTTGGCTTCTCCTTGGATTACATCCTAGAGATCAGAACCACCTGGATTTCTACATACCTGCCTTGTGTGGCACACTGCCTTGATGACTCTATGTCGCTGACAGTAGAGTCCACCGGATCTGGTAAGAGCATACACTTATCATTCAGTCGCTGATGTTTTTTCCCCTTGATGTTGCCTTTACGGACAGACCTGCATACCCAATTCCATCTTTCTGGGATCTATACCACTCGGTGGTTGCCTTCTTCATTCACACAGTTGGACATTCACGTATCTTATTTTTTTAGGTTACAGATAACCATTTTGCTTTATACACATTTGGTTGATGGACTATTATTTCATATGGATTTTTTTCATTTGTAATATACAGATATCACAATATTTATGTATTAATGTTATGTGCTACATTTTTTACCACTATATATTGTTCTTTATTTGTCACATTGTATGTAGCTGCTTACTTCGCATCCGTTTTTAGGTTAGCGCAGTGTTTTCCCATATACCTAAGCATCAAAGATGGTACATCTGCAACAAAGGGAAAAAGTATATATACTCTTACCGGAACAGGTGGACGCGAATGTCAGCGACAGCGAGTCATAAAAGCAAAGGTGCCAAACTCGGCGGGTAGACGGAACTCCAAGGGATCCAGGACCTCAAAACATGAATCCAGGCATGTTGTGGGTGACCACCAAACGAACCTCTGATGGATGGAGCGCCAAGGCTGGAGCTTAGATGTAAAGAGACCGGCTGGACCACAGGGCAACTCTCATCTGGGTGGTTATGTAAAGAAAAAATGCTTCCATATGGTGTAGGTCAAAAAATGGGGTGTTTTATTTCTAAAAACCAGCATACAGCAATAAATGTAAAAAGTGTGATCACAGAATAAAGCGTTTCATATAATGCCCTAGTCGAAGGCCTTTTTGGTTGAAACGCATCAGGGTAGGCTTATTGCTCTCCACATTGCCCTGAATTTTATTGTGATCACAGTTTTTCCATACATATTACTTTTGTACATTTAATTTTCACACTTTTTCACTTATATAACGATATATGTGTTCACTTGTCAGCGCTACTATTTCCACCATTCACGTTTTATATGTTTGTTGCATTGTTTATGTAGCTTCTTTTTTCTTGACACTTAAAGTTAGCACAGTAACCCCCATATCCACAATACTAGCTTTAGGGGGGCCAGACTGTGGGCAGTGGAAGTAGAAAATGCCCTGGCATCAGTGGGAGTAAACAATGCTACAGGCTTGGTAGTCAGTGGGAGTAAAACAAATTACATCATTGGTGTCAGTGGGAGGATAAGTGCCCCATAATTGGTGTCAGTGGGCGAATTAGTTCCCCATCGCTGATCTCAGTGAGATGAATAGTACCCCGTTGTTGGCGTCAGTGGGAGGAATAGTGCCCTGTCTGTTGTCAGTAGAAAGAAAAGTGCCAGAAGGGTCAGATAAAAAGCAAGCAAAGGGCCACACTTGGCCTGCGGGGAGACCCCTGTCCTAAAGGAAAGGACTTCTGCTTACCTGTCCTGGCCTCAGTCTTTGCTCTGTTGTAAAGCTACAGTAGTTGAAAATGTTGGATGGCTGATCCCCCACTGAAGAGGTGATGATCACACATATCCAGATTATGACTTTATGATTAGTATATGAATATAGAAAGGGAATAATGTTCTGTTACCTAGGCTAGACAGGTAATCATGTCCTCAATTGAGTGGTAGGTAGGTAGGTAGGTGCATCAGAGTGAAGGGGGGCCTCAAGAAAAACTTTCCTTAGAAAACCATAGAGGCTGGTATTTTTGCCCTCTTATTCTGCAAATGAAGATTTTTTTTTTTTTTTAAATAACAAAAATGTCATACTTACCTGTTCGGTGCAGGCCCCCTGCCATCGCTCCTGGTCCCTCCTTCCTGCCGAGTGTTCCCATTGTAAGCAGCTTGCTATAGGGGCACCAGAGCAGGCTCCTTCCTGACCCCCTGCTCTATATTTCCATTCACACAGAGCATGGCTCGGCCCTGCCCCCTCCTTATTGGATCACTGGCTGTGATTGACAGTAGCGGGAGCCAATGGCTGCAGCTGCTGGCTCAGCCAATGAAGAAGGAACCTGGGAGAACCACTGCTCTTGTGCACATCGCTGGATCAGAATGGGGCTTGGACTTAAGTGTTGGGGGGGGGGGTGCTGTATACGCAAGGTTTTCTTTCCCATTATACATAGAATGCATGAAGGTTAAAAAAAATAAAAAAAACGCTTGAGCCTTTACAACCACTTTGAAACTATGAATCACCAAACCAGAAGGATATTGATCAGGAATTCTGACTTATAGGTCTTTATTGATAAGAAAACTTGCTCCAGGGCAGTGATTCAAAGTATTGAAGCTAGAGCATAGGTGCTTAACCTGTGGCCCTCCAGCTGTTGCAGAACTATTTTATATCTTTATGTTTGATGCCTGAAATGTGGCAAAAGGTTGAAAAGTTCAAGGGGGCTGAATACTTTCGCAAGCCACTGTGTGTATATGTATATATATATATATAAACTTTTAATAGCTTAAACATTTTCAGGCAAATATGACTGTCCACATTTAGTGAGTAAATGCTGTAATACTTCAACTCTATATTGTATCTTGGAATGTGTATATCTCTGTATTCTAACGTAAGCGCTTTTTTTTTTTCCCTTCCCGCTATTCCCTTTTAGATGCAATTGAGGTATAAATCCTGGGAGGTATGCCTTTCTGGATAAAGAGCATTTAAGAGTTTATATTTACAATACAGTATCTTACACACAGCACTGTGCTTTACAATAGCAGATTGGACCCTGCTTCAATGGGGGGGGGGCACCCACAACAGGCCAATCACTAGACCTGTCTAAATTTTGTGACCGTCTTCTGCTTCAGGCACAGATCTCTCTCTGTTGCATTAAGCACCAGACTCCACAGCCTAAATAAAGGAACTGTAAAATTCAGGCAGCAGTATGGACTAACATTGCAGTTTAACCACTTCAATACAGGGCACTTAGACACCTTCCTGCCCAGACCAATTTTCAGCTTTCAGCGCTGTCGCAGTTTGAATGACAATTGCGCGGTCATCCATCACTGTACCCAAACTAAATTTTTATCATTTTGTTCCCACAAATAGAGCTTTCTTTTGGTGGTATTTGATCACCTCTGCGGTTTTTATTTTTTGCTAAACAAATTAAAAAAAAGACCAAAAATTTTGAAAAAAATAAGTTTTGCTTTTGTTTCCCTTTAAAATTTTTTGTAAATAAGTAAATTTTCTCTTTCACTGATGGGCACTGATAAGGCGGCAGCGATAAGGTGGCACCAATGATATGCAGCACTGATGGGTATTAATAGGCGGCACTGATGGGCACGGAAAGGCTGCAAAGATGAGTTCTTATGGGTGGCACTGATGGGCACTGATAGGCATCCCTGGTGGCACTGGCAGGCATTGGAGTGGGCACTGATTGGCAGCTGCCTGGGCACTGGTTAGTATTTCCCTGGGGGTATAGGGGGCATACCTGGTGGTCCAGTGTGGCTGGTTTCCCTGGTGGTCCTGGGCGGCTTCCCTGGTGGTCTAGTGTGGGATCCGAGGGGGGGCTGTGCTGATAATCAGCACAGACCCCCCCTGTCAGGAGAGCAGCCGATAGATGCGAGTGAGGAAAAGCCGATCACCTGCTCTTCCTATTTTCATCGTGATCAGTCGTGATTGGACACGGCTGATCACTTGGTAAAGAGTCTCCGTCAAAGACTCTTTACCTAGATCGGTGCTGCGGGGCGGCTCAATATCCTGCGGACGTCATATGATGTCCAGTCAGGATATTGAAACCACTTTGCCGCCATCATTCTGCTATATGGCGGGCGGCAAGTGGTTAAATCCCCTGCTGCATAACCTAAGTGCGCTTGAGGTCACGAACTGATGGCTGGACATTCTCCTTTAGGATTTTCTGGTAGAGCACAGATTTCATGGTTCCATCAGGTATGACGTCTTTCAGGTCCTGAAGCTGCAAAGCAACCCAAGACCATCACACCACCACGTTTGACTCTTGGTATGATTGTTTTATGAAATGCTGTGTTAGTTTTATTTTGGGTAACAGGATGCACACCTTCCAAAAAGTTCAACTTTTGTCTCATCAGTCCACAGAATATTTGCCCTAAAGTTTTGGGGATAATCAAGGTGTTTTTTGGCAAATGCAAGACGAGCCTTTGCCTTGGAACTCCCCGGAATGCCATTTTTGCCCGGTCTCTCTTTTTGTTGAATCATGACCTTAAAGTGATTGTAAAGTCTTGTTTTTTCTATAAAAAATAACAAAAATGTTATACTTACCTGCTCTGTTGCAGTGGATTTGCACAGAGCAGCCCGGATCCTCCTCAGGTCCCTCTTCTGTGATCCTGGCCCCTTCTTCCTGTTCAATTGCAGCTTGCTCTGGGGGCACCCGAGCCGAGTCACAGCTCCCTGTGCCCATTAAGACACAGAGCCCCTGGCCCCACTCCCTTTATTTCCTGATTGGCTAGCTGACTTTAATTGACAGCAGCGGCAGCCAATGGCACCGCTGCTGTGTCTCAGCCAATCAGGAGGGAGAATCTCAGACGGCTGAGACACTCGTGGACAGAGAGGGACCTCAGGTAAGTATTGGGGGTCCTGGGGAGGCTGCAGCACACACAAAGCTTTTTATCTTAATGCATAGAATGCATTAGGATGAAAAAACCTTCTGACTTCACAATCCCTTTAAGTGAGGCCTTTAGATGTTGTTCTGGGTTCTTTTATGACCTCCTGAATGAGTCGTCATTTTGGTAGGACTCCTGGGAAGGATGACAACTGTTCCAGGTTCTCTCCATTTGTGGATAATGGCTCTCACCGTGGTTCACTGGAGTCCCAATGCCTTAGAAATGGCTTTGTGACCCTTTCCAGACTGGTACATGTCAGTTACTTTGGTTCTCATCTGCCCTTGAATTTCTTTAGATCTCGGCATGATTTTTTTTTTTTTTGCTTTCTGAGACCTTTTAGCATGCTTCACTTTGTCGGACAGCTTCAATTTAAGCGAAATCTTGATTCAACAGGTCTGGCAATAATCAGGCCTGGTGGTGGCAAGTGCAATTACTTTTTCACATAGGGCCAGACAGATTTGGACAGCTTTTTTCCCCATAATAAATGAATCCAGCATTTGCATTTTGTATTTACTCTGGTTATCTGTGTATCATTAAAATTTTTTGATGATCTGAATCATTTAGGTGTGGCAAATGTGCAAAATAAAAAATCAAGAAGGGGGCAAATACAACTTTACAGCACAGTATGTAGCCTCAGCTACATATACAATATAGTGCTTTGTTCCAGAATTGCAATGGGGATGTCCTGTCCTGTCCTGCTCCTGAAAAAAACAGAGTGGGGTGAGCACTGCTCAGCCAGCCATTTACAGGATGCTTTGTATTTTCTGAATACAAAGCCTCCTCTGATTGGCTGAGGCGAGCAGATGACTTTACAATCTCTGTCCCAGCCAGAGGAAGCTTTGTATTAATTTTTAAAATACAAAGCTTCCTTGGAAGGGCTGAGTACAACATGATTTTGTGCCCCAAGTAGAATTGGTTCCCATCCAGCTTCCAGAACACAAGACACTGTATGCAGCTGAGGCTATTTTTTATACAGCGCTGAAAGCCACTGCATGCGTTAGGCTCGGTTCACGCTAAGCTAGCCCGACTCCAAAGTCTCACGACTTTCAGTGCAACTTTGGAATCCGACTTTTACACTCTGGCATTGAAGTCGTATCAAACGTCACATCAAAGTCCACAGTAGAGCAAGAACCTTTTCTATAGTCGGATGGACTTGTCCAGTATCAGCTATGACAGCTCTCATAGGGAAACAATCGAATTTCACACGTCATCCGACTTGGGGTCTCAAGTTGGATCCTATGTCGCATCAGTGTGAACCAAGCCCAAGTGAAGGAAATTGTTCCTTTGGTACAAACAAAATTAGTACAAACAACATTCAAAGCAAAAAATAGTGTCTCGCTATATTCTACATTCAAATGTATCCAAGTGAATTAGGTCACAATGTGAATGTGGATAACAGTAATTATATAAAAATTTCTTCCCAATACATGCACTTATGAGCACTATAAATTCCAAGTCCATCAAAAAGTGTCCTTAGTGAGCTTCTTAATTAAATTTGTTCCGTGTGATAGTGCTCCAAATATATTCCATGTGTCACTACTCTCACGCTCAACACTCTTAAGTAAAAAATGTCCAAATTGGGCCTAGTTAGCCATTTAACCTCCCCAGTGTCATGTGACTCACGGTTACAGGGTCTCAGGTGTGAATGGGGAGCAGGTGTATTAAATTTGGGGTTATCACTCACACTTTCACATACTGGTCACTGGAGGATTAAAAAAAAAAAAAAAAAAAAAAAAAGAAAAAAAAAGAAGAATGGTTACTCCTACATGAAGATGGCCTAGACTATAAGAAGATTGCCAAGACCCTAAAACTGAGCTGCAGACCATACAGGTTCCACTCAGAACAGGCCTTGCCATGGTCGACCAAAGAAGTCAAGTGCACATGCTCAGCGTCATATTCAGAAGTTGTCTTTGGGAAATAGACGTAGGAGTGCTGCCAGCATTGCTGCAGAGGTTGAAGGGGTCAGCCTGTCAGTGCTCAGACCACACGCCGCACACTGCATCAAATTGTTCTGCATGGCTGTCATCCCAGAAGGAAGCCTCTTCTAAAGATGATGCACAAGAAAGCCCGCAAACAGTTTGCTGAAGACAAGCAGACTAAGGACATGGATTACTGGAACCATGTCCTGTGGTTGCGTGTTGAGTTATTTTGAGGGGACAGCAAATTAAACTGTTATAAAAGCTGTACACTCACTGCTTTACATTGTAGCAAAGTGTCATTTCTTCAGTGTTTTGTTACATGAAAATAACATAATTTACAAAAATGTGAAGGGTGTATTCACTTTTGTGAAATACTGTATATATGTATCGGTTATGCACATTCACATGTTTTGACTTAATTTGAATATAGTGTAACATTTTTTGTTTTTGAATTTATTTTGCATATTTATATGGGACTGAACAGTGTCAGCAGCTGGTTACATATGAAATTTAGCTTTTTCAGTACTAGAAGGCACATTGAACAAACATGGTAGCTCGCAAGGCTTTACATTTATTATTTTAGTACAAACAAAATATTTGGAGTTTACTAAAACCTAGAGTTAATCTTTAAAAAAAAAAACACCAAAGTGAGAAAGTAGGCAGCAAATGAAGACTAAAAAGTCTGAACTCCAGTGTTGAATGCTAGTTCCAGGTCAGTTACAAAAAACCCAGGACTTTGAAAACCCAAGCCATCTACAGCAGCTTTCATATTTCTAACCCAAGTGGTTCCCTTTATTACATAGTGTAAACATTTTTACAAGAATCATCTTCCAGACAAAACATTGGTTGTAGGACTTTATTAAAATATTAGAGAAATGATTAGGAGACAAAACTATCCTCTAACAAATCATTTTCTAAGTACTATAAGTGAAAAATTAAAGTATTTGCAGTCAGACGAATTAAAATAAAAATAAAAAGGAAAAAAAAAAAAACAATGAAAATACAGAACACTTGTTTACAGACAGCTTTTCAATGTTTCACAGTTTTAGCTATCCAGCTGAAAAAAGGCATATTGTTCATAGTCTACAAAAATATATTTCTGACACTCGAGTAATTTATAAAAAGCTGGTCAGCTGTGCATAACCTGTAACAAACCAACACAAGATTGACCACAAAACACTGCACCTTTAGGACACAGGGTCACATCTCAGCTCAGTCCATGCGGGGTTAATACAAGATCACCCATTGCAGATGTAGGGCCACTGTACAGGGAAACATACGTTCTAATATCCTCTACATGCAGATTGGGACATCACCTATACAGGAAAATGAAACTAGTCAAGGCTCCAGGAAGGAGTCATCTTTTTGAGGGGCTTTTTTCACCCTCATCATCAATCCCATATCAGATGTGAAGTTCTGGGGAAAATAATGAAACATTACAGAATCCCACATAAATAGGGAGAAACTAACCAATTAAATTACCATAATGCACGGAATTAAAGCTATTAGCCAAATATTAAATGCATGGCCTGTATTCACAGATTATCACAAGGGCCCTCTGCTTATCTACACAAGCTTTTTTTTGCAGCAACCAGGACTTATGAACCCCTAGTTATCCACAAAAACCTTAAATGGGAGAAAAAGAAACCTGCTATGTGCATGTCATACTGAGACGCGCAAAGTCTTGCATTGAGCTGATTTATGAAGCTGGTTTTAAAACAGTATAAAAAAAGGCTCCTTTTAAAGGAGAGCGGATAAAATACATGTTATATCACAGGATTCACGAGGAGATTATTTTCTGTGTGCTGGGAGGCCGTCGGAAAAAACAAACAAAAGAAAAAAAAAAAAAAAAAAAAAAAAAACCTTAAGACTTTGGTGAGTTGCTTCCCAGACATCCCAGTTAGAAATGATTACATCCGCACTACCAAACTGCACCAACCTTTTTCTCTAACTTGTTTATATTGTGCTCTGCATTGTTAGAAGGGCCTAACTCTTCACTAAAGAGTGGGGTAGGGAATTCGCAGATTTCCAGCTGCATACTAGTTTATTTTGCTTATAAGAGCTAATTGTTCATTTAGATTTAGCACACCTACAAACACTTGAACTGACAATGGAAAATCTAAACATGATGATATCAGACTAACAAAATTTACATATAACTTGCTGAAATGTTTCAACCAAAAAGAAAAAAATAAAACAGGAAACTGGCAGGTTAAAATATGCAATCACCATTCCTTCCTCCCACTTTTGCTAACACCGCTGGGTGGACATAAAGCAAATCACTGAGATACAATGGTGTCTATGAAGAACAAGTGTATTTTATGGCTGCAATATACAATCACACTACAAGCTTACATTATTTCAGGTGACATTTGAAACAACGTCTAGTCCCAGTGAAGCCTTATGGCCCGCACACCTGATCAGAAAGTCGTACGAAAAAATACAGCTTTCAAAACGACCCTACGATAATCTGATCATTAGTACACAGCTTTCGAGAGCCACAAAATTTTCTCGTACAATACCAGATCGAACGATTATAGTTGTCGTACGAAAATACAATACATTACATCACTTTCAAATTTCTATTGTCGTACGAGAATTTTTGTAACTCTAGTAACCTCTTCATTTTCAATATGAGACTAGCATGCAAACCAAAAAAAAAAAAAAAAAAAAAAAAGACAATCATTTGTCCGATAATCTCATCGTGTGTACCAGGCATTAGAGTTGTGAGAACTATATGATAGGATCTCAGGTAGATGCAATGGAATTCCTTTTTAAAGCCCAATTGAACTTTCAATTTCAAATCAGCTAAAATACATTATAGATGCATCAAAACAATTGGTGTACAAAGTCTAAAGTGTTTTTTTTCTTTAGAAAGTAGCCACAGCCCAAGGAGAAAAGCCAGTCGTCTGTTAGCATACTGCAAAGGAGCACCCATGCTCTTTATGTGAAAGCAGTGCTCCTCTGCCAAGGTCCTACATACCCCTTGTTGAGTCATACGTCTAACCCTGCAATCAGCAAAGCCCATGCTTTGTTCTGATTAGGAGCTCTAGCTTTAATGCAGCAGGGGCAGTGTCAGACCACTGCACAGAGTCCACAGCTTCTACACAGACAGCAAAAGGCTTTGATTTACTAGCTGGAGAGTGCAAAATCTGGTGCAGCTCTGCATAGAAACCAATCAGCTTCCAGGTTTTTTTTTTTTTTTTGTCAGCGCTTAAAGTAGAAGTTCAGGCTTAAACTAAAATCTCTAAATCTACTTTCATCCACAATCTAAGGCCAACCTATCTAGCCCTGTAAATCCAAAATTGCTATACATACTTTTTCTGAAACCGATCTGGTCTGGTCCCACGCTGTCAGCTTCTCCGTGTTGGAGTGTGCAGTAGAGGCAGTCGACAATGGAAGCCCCGTAGTAACTATGGGTGACGTCACTTCCCAGCTGTTGTCAGCTGTCCTCCTGCACAGAACTTCCGCCGCTGGAGACCAGACCGTATCGGCTTCAGAAAAGGTATGCATAGCGATTTTTGCTTTACAGGGCTAGATAGGTTAGTCTTAGATTGTGGATGAAAGTAGATTTAGAGATTCTAGTTTTATGTTGAACTTCCACTTTAATTGAACAAGCTGAAGTTAAAAGCTGATCGGTTGCCATGCACAGCTGCACCAGAATTTGCACCCCAAGTGTCCTTTGCTGCATGCCAACAGGGGGCAGGCTTTTCAAAATAAGGATGTAGCTGCTTTCTAATAAAAAGAAACTGACATAATGCACATTTTTGTTTTGATGCACCTAGAATGTATTTGAATAGAATGTTCAATTATGCTTTAACAAGATATGAATTTACATCTCAGGTTTGGGTTATCTACTATGAACCAACAGTAGCAAAAGTTCATTTATGGCAAAACTATTGTCCCTATGGGGTTGATTTACTTAACTTGGAGTGCGCAAATTCTGGTGCAGCTGTGCATGGTAGCCAACCAGCTTCTAAGTCCCCTTTCACACTTATACGACTTGTCCCACAATTTTGTACTGCAAAAATCGTATGACAAGTCGTTCTCCATGATTTTCAATGACTACCATTCATATTGGCACGACTAAGTCGTGCCAACTTCAAAGTAGTCCCTGCACTACTTTGGTCCAACTTCCATGCATTGTACTCCATAGACCTCAAAGTTAAACCCTCAAGTAGCATGCAAATCGTACCTGAATAATATAGACACGATTTCAGTACGACTTTGTAAGCATAAGCCTCACACCATGTATGTTTTCATTTGTTAATGCCAAAGTTGTGGCAAAGTCGTAAAAAGTAGTACTGATCCCAAATCGCGACAAAATTGCGCAAATTTGAGGGTAAAATCGAGCCCGCGAAATAGCGGTGAAGTTGCTCAAGTATGAAAGAGGCCTAAATTCTGTTTGTTCAGAAAAAAAACTTGGAAGCCGATTGACTACCATGTACACCTGCACCAGATTTTGCACTCTCCAGTCTTAGTAAATTAACTCCTGTGTGTCCAACATACGTACATATTGCCAATACAATCTGAGTGGATAACTTAGGGAAAGTTTAGAGTTTGTGTGAAAAATGAAAACAATTTGTGATAAATAAGAATATATTCATATACTGCACTGTCAATGAATGCATTACACAGTTATGTTTTCTACCTTTCTAGAAAATAGTATTAAAAAGATATCAGATGGTCTAGAAGGCATCATGTATGTAGATTACTTTTATTTATACCAAACTAGATTTTTTTTTTACCCTCATGCTTATTACCATCAGAGTATCATGTCAGGTATAGTTCAAAGAGTAGCAAGCGGCCAAGGCTTGCCAATACCCATTACACTGATAAACATACTGAAAGGCAAACTATTTAAAATATATCCACAAAATACTGGAGGCACACAAGCAATTTTGTTTTTTCAATTATCTAGAAAATATAGGCTGGTGTACCAAGTACATAGTAACACAATTGACAATGTTTATTCAACACACAAATGTGTCTTCCATACAGGTTAATAATTTACAAAAAAAAAAAGAAACATGTTTTAGGAGTACTTGAATAGGAAACACTCTAATGTGGTTATTTTTTTTTAGTACATCATGTAAAAGATGTCTACTGTCCTTGTTAAGTAAAAAAGAACCACTATATCTACCAAGAATCAGAATTACCTCACACAAGCTCATTTTAAAATGCCATAGCCCCAAAACCCCAAAATGTAATCTTAACAAGCTATTAACCAAGAACTAGATGAAATATCTTTGTTAACATACATGCAGCTGAGCAGAAAAGGAAATAAAGCCATAAAAAAATAAAATAAAAAAAAAAAAAAAAACGGGAAAAGGGGCGGGTTTTATAACTTTATGCTATTTTTTTCTATCAATAAATATAACGAAACATACCGCAGTAAAAGGTTTAACCTCTTGCATCCTACTACATAATAAATAAATTGGTCAGTATCTCAAAGTCTGTAAAAGCATGGGATATTTTACATATATGTGCATGATTCACAAAGCTTTTTATGTAGAAAAACATTACAAATAAAAGATTTGTGTTCTGCAGTCTATCCCCATAGACCCACCACATTAGTGCTGGCTCATAGTGCTTGGGCATAAATTGATAGAAACATCAAATTAAAAAAAGGAGCAGGTTTTCCAAAAAAAAATGTCCAGATAACGTTACAATGTAACATTACATTTTGCATTGTAAGGCTACATTCACACAGCCGTAAAAAAAAAAAATAATAAAAAAAAAAAAAAATACACCATATACAATTATTAATTACAAATCTGAACACAGCTGCATTGTTATCAATGAAGCCATTCACAAAGTTGCATACACATGCACAGGTTCTTAACACAGAATCAAAAAAATCTACGTCTAAGAACATGCGCTTTACACACTTATGCGTATAAATACATGTATACACGCGTGTATGTGTGTAAATTAGGTCTAAACAAAAGAAGATAATAAATCATCATTATGTACACATACGCTTCTTTACGTGTTTAAACGCATCTATAAGCAAGTATTTTACTGATCATTAGGCAGTAACTTTTCTCCTACAAAACATAAGTGTGATACCTTCAGTAAAATGTTTACGGCCGTGTGAACGACGCCTAAATTATTCGTAATGGTGGCATTAAGGTTAGAATAGAAAAAGTACTTTATACATTACATTTCAGTATGCTGAAATAATGTGACAGATCTTGAGGCCCCTTGCAGACACGGCGGTCTCGGGCAAACAGCTCTGCCTGCTCAGCGAGAGATCTGTCCACTCATCCTCACTGAGCAGGTAGAAGACAGGTCCGTGTGCACTTAGTTATGCAGAGCAGACACATCCCACTCTTCTCTATGGGGCGGTCATCCGACTGTCACCCGATCCGCCAGACGGATGGGGACAGTCGGATGGGGAGCTATAGATGGTCTGATCGGGTCTGCCTGAAAAACTGACAGGCAAACCCGATCAGTCCATCAGTATGAAAAGGGCTTAATTGGCCAAAAATTGCTAAGTTGTTTACAGAAACATAGTACATCATACAGATACTGAAGCTTTTGGCTCTAGTGGTCAAGTAAGCTGCAGGGAAGGGGATTTTCTGTGTTGTGGTACCTAGCATAACTCAGAAAATGCCTCCCCTGTTCCTGGCTGGAGAAAAGACAGCAGGGTACAAGGGATGACTTCAAAAGTTACAACAGGCACTGAGACACGCGGCAGCTGAGCCATCCTGAAGGCTTTGTTTGGAGGATTTTGTTCACTTCACAACACCTGTCATTAAACTCTGAATGATCTTAGAAGAATCTCTAAACTAATCTCAAATGCAGGGGGAATACATCTGAAAGCACACTGCATTTGCCAATCAACACAAGCCCTTACATCTGATATGTACGTTGTTACAGTTAGTAATTTCTGTAATTATTTCATGCAATTTTAACTTTTGTCAAAGTACTTCTTTGTTCTGTACCATCATTTACTGTACAGTGGAACATCAGCCAAATCTTTGTTTTAAGCAGAGTGAGCAACAGAAAGAAACTCTGCCAGTTTTTCTTGTACCCCCATTGGTGCACGCACACACACAAAGCCTGTAGTTCCACAGTATAAACAAACCATTTTTTTTTTTAAAAGAAGAATCATTTTTAGATGAAGACCATTATGAACCATCTACCTTGTATGAAGATAGTGTTAAAAGATTTGTAAATCCACTATGTAAAATCAGGCAGCTCAGTGACTGGCAATGCACAAGTGCTATATGTGGGATGTAGTAGTTATGAAATTATATAATAGGTTTGTATTTCATTTACCTGTGAAAAGAAGAAAAAAAAAAAACTTTAGGCATGTACACCTTAAAGGTATGCTTTGGTTGTTTTCACAGCTTTACCTCAAAGATTACCCAGATGCGTATTGATAAAATATGACTTTATACCTGCAAGTACAAAAGCTCCATTACATACAACGTGGATAGAAGCCTGCTGGAGAAACAAGCAGAGCACCTAGGAATCTACAGAATGAACTAGCACAACACAATGCTCCAAGTCATGGCCAAATCCAATTCAAAAACAGACCCTCGCCTTCTGCGGTCTCTGAACCACCATGACAAGCACACTGTATGCAGATTTCACAGCAGATCAAAGGTTCTAAAAACCAACCATGTATCCAACTAAGAGTTCTGGTCAGTTTGGTGAACGTTCAAACCTTAACAGGTGCTTGTATATTTAAATAAAAAAATAACTATTTACGTTTTATGGATTCCCCAAGATTCCACAGGGAGTAGTATAAACTATTTAAATACGCAATTTTCTGCTAACTACTTTTACAAAAGAGAACTGGTGTTAAATATTTTAAATTAAAATGATGTAAAATCAGATAATGGCTTCTTGCTTTTGAATTGTAGACTGGCATTTGTGAGAAATTGAGGAGCCAATAAATCAATGGCTGGGGAACAACAATTTAGGTCACAACTTGTACGTCTTAACACACGATTACAAATATAAACAGAAAATTTCAGTTAAAAAAAAAAACCAAACAAACTAAAATAAATATATATTCAGTAACAAGGGAATCCAACTCTACCATTAATGCCAGTGAACCAAAAATAGAACATTTCTATTTCATGGTCTTTCCTTCAGAATTGTTAACACACGTACAACCTATTCACATGCCCAGGACAATAAAGCTTAGTACACACGGGCCAAATGTCGAGTGGCATGGCCGGTTCAATAGCAACTGACCAACATTCGGCCTGTGCATGCTGCAGCCAGTCCGACAGAAGGCAGCTGCCTGGCTTCTGTCGAAGGTGCATGACAGAAAAAGGTCTGCTGATCATCTCCCAATGAGTGGCCTGGGAGGGGGCGCCCCCCTGTCAGAACACAATAAAACAGCAAGGAAGAACGCTGTACTAACATTGGATAGTTAGTACAGTGGCTCCTCCTGAGCTGTCTTTTTCCCCATTTAGCCACTATTCAGGTCTGTTGCATTAAGGCAGCATAATAGTATGCGAGGGCCCTAAGGCTAGGGCTACAATGGAAATAAAGATCTTTATTATCAGTTACCTCATTAGCATTACATTGATTTCAGTGTGCTACAAATTAAATGAACTACCAACAAGCTTATCTGAAACCAAGAACAAATATAATAATATATTCTAGCTAGCTAGTCCTTAAATGTGGTGGCTGTATTGTTTTTCCACTTTTTAGGATTTTTTTTTTTTTTACTCTTTTACTGCCATTAACGCACTTCCTGGGGCTAGGGGACAACACTATAATGTACCCATGGTGGAACGGCATCCTCATCCTAGGAAAGAAAGTGTGTTGGGACTACAAAACACCCTCCCTCTACATAACATAGGGGGGAGGTGATATGTGGTCCTAAACACTTCCTGATAACATTTGTTAACACTGCAGAGTGCACAGGACAGAATTGGCTTTCTGGCAGGATCAACAGGTATTTTTTGCACTTCTTAAACAAATAAAAAAAAAAAATTCAATTGCATATTTACCAGACCAAAAAGGAAGCAAAAAGGGGAATCCAATGTTAGTGTTTAAATATACTTTGAATTTCTCAGTTTAATGGTCGGTGTAACCCTAGCCTAACAAAAGGTCCTAAGTCATAGTACTGTCAGTGGCACAGTTTGTTTCTCCAGCAGGACTCCCAGTCCCACCTTTACATAGCTAGATGAGTATGGGCTAGAGCAGGAGTCCCCAAACAGCAACCCAAGGGTCAGATGTGGCCCTTTGCAAGCGTTTAGCCAGCCCTTGGGGCACTATTCCTCCCAATTATATGAGGCACTATTCCTCCCCGACACAGACAATGGGACACTGCTTTTTCCCACTGATAGCAATGATGGGGCACTATTCCTCCCACTGACACCGACAATAGGGCATCATTCCTCCCACTGATACCAATGATGGGGCACCATTCCTTCCACTGACACCAATGATGGGGCACCATTCCTCTCACTGACACCAATGATGGGGCCCCATTACTCCCACAGATACCAATGATGGTGCACTATTCCTCCCACTGATAACAAAGATGGGAAACTACTCTACCTCCTACTGACCACTAACCCTGAAGCCATTTTTATTCTCACCAATGCTGGGCCCAGGACATTTTCTACCACAGCTGGCAACAATTCGGCCCTCCTAAAGCATGAAGCACAGTACACTGGTCCTTTGAAAGGTTTGGAGACCCCTGGGCTAGAGGAAAGAGCAGCTACAACATCCATATAGCCAATTATACAAAATCAAATAAATGCTTTGGACATTAACTCATTAATATCCTGTGGCAAATGAAAATGTTAAGATGTGCAATAATAAATTAAAAAAAAAACAAAACACCTACATACACTGATTACACCCCATCTTCAGCGATGATTATCTTTAATAAAATGCCTGTGCAGCTAGGAAATTATACTTCTACATAAAATATTGAGTATGAAAAATCCTGAAACAATGCTGTTAAACTCTTAGCACATCAAAAAGATTTAATGGTGAAGAACAACTGAATGAATGCCCATGCTCAGCATTTAAAAAATCATAAGACTTTCAGCTGGTGTGCGCTATCCAGTTACCATTTCCTTCTACACAGAGATGGTAACAAGGACTATTAGAATCCAATGTAGAAACTTTGCAAATCATTTAAATCATTTCACATAAATCCTTGATGAAGATTAATTCTCTTATAAAACAGATGATATAAACACCCCCCGCCTTAGTCAACCCTTGGGTAAAGAGGAGAGCAACAGACTATAAAAGAACACATTACAGGTCCTCCAGCACTAAGGGGGTTAACATGCAGACACCTACTACTAATAAAAAAATTTGGTGATGCCTCAGCTCCCTGAGACAACTGGGCATGTCTTGTACTAGAGGAAGCAGAAGAGATCAGCATACCCCAGCACACAGAAGCACAACCCACCCGTATCATATTTCACTTAAAACTAAATCAGTTAAAAAATAGATCTGTTGAAAGGCATTATATCTAAAGGTTTCCAGACATTGGTAAGAACATTCTCCTTTCCGGTGTGAGGAGAGATGATACACCTCAGGGCTTGCAGCCTGATTCCATCAACCGGGTAAAGCTGCTGAAAAAAACCTGGGATTCCTGCCCTTGACCCCCAAACTACACTGAGGGGGAAACAGAGCACAAATATGGGAGTGGTGGTTTAAAAAAAAAAAAAAAAGAAATAACAAAAAGCATAACAAACAAAATAAACAAACAAAGGAGATCAAACTAGACACAGTATTGCTACTGGTCAGTAGGAATCTCTCTGTCTGGGTCAGGTTTGGTGGTCTGTCCAGGTGACGGAGTGTGAGAAACAGTGGGGATTAACGGGTGTGAGGCAGCCACCAGCGCTTCCACTGTAGCTGGGTGTCCCGAGGCAGCTACTCCAACTCCTGGGGGAAACCTGCAATGAGAGATAGCAACAAAACTATGAGAAAGAAGCTCCAACTATGCCAGTAGGAAATGCACAGCAGTAGCAAACAGATTCTCAAAAAATAGTCAATAGTAATGCCTAAGGCGCATATCACACTAGCAACTTGCCAATTTCGGGATCATTAGGAGACCACATCTTCTCCTGATGTTGCTTCCTTGCTGCCTGGTCCAGTGAAATGTTGATCTGACACAGCTTCCTTACTAACAAGCAAGGGATCCACCCAAAAGCCTGACCGTCAGCTGGCTCAGCCTCTCAGTGGACAGCCTGAGCCAGTCGCTCCTGCCCCTTCCCCAGTACAGTGCTCCAGTGAGCACTGGCGGGACAAAGCAGAGAGGGGTGACTGACATCTAAACTGAGTAATCAGTTCTCATGTCACTGCATCAGACCAATACTGCAGCATGGAGGCCAGTATGTATGTTGTTTTAGAATCCCTCACTTCACTTTTATCTCTGAAAACCTTAAAAAAAAGGCATTAACCACTTCAGCTCTGGAAAATGTTACCACCCTTATGACCAGACCATTTTTTGCTATTTGGCACTGCGCTACTTTAACTGGGGATTGCATGGTACGCAAACAAAAATTTATATAATTTTTTTCCCACAAAGAGCTTTCTTTTGGTGGTATTTGAGCACCACTTGTTTTTAATAATGAAAAAAAAAAAAAAAACAAACATTTTTGAAAAAAAAAAAAAAAAATTATACAGATATAGTACTTTGTTATAAAACACATCCAATATAACAATTCAAAAATTTCTTCACACAGTATCTCACAAAAGTGAGTACACCCCTCACATTTTTGTAAATATTTTATTGTATCTTTTCATGTGACAACACTGAAGAAATGACACTTTGCTACAATGTAAAGTAGTGAGTGTACAGCTTGTATAACAGTGTAAATTTGCTGTCCCCTCAAAATAACTCAATACACAGCCATTCATGTCTAAACTGCTGGCAACAAAAGTGAGTACACCCCTAAGTGAAAATGTACAAATTGGGCCCAATTAGCCATTTTCCCTCCCCAGGTCATGTGACTCGTTAGTGTTACAAGGTCTCAGGTGTGAATGGGGAGCAGGTGTGTTAAATTTGGTGTTATCGCTCTCACTCTCTCATATTGGTCACTGGAAGTTCAACATGGCATCTCATGCCAAAAGAACCAGGATCTGAAAAAAAGAATTGTTGCTCTACATAAAGATGGCCTAGGCTATAAGAAGATTGCCAAGACCCTGAAATTGAGCTGCAGAACGTTGGCCAAGACCATACAGCGGTTTAACAGGACAGGTTCCACTCAGAACAGGCCTCGCCATGGTCGAGCAAAGAAGGTAGGTGCACGTGCTCAGCGTCCTATCCAGAGGTTGTCTTCGAGAGATAGATGTATGAGCGCTGCCAGCATTGCTGCAGAGGTTGAAGGGGTGGGGGGGGGGGGTCAGCCTGTCAGTGCTCAGACCATACGCCGCACACTGCATCAAATTGGTCTGCATGGCTGTTGTCCCAGAAGGAAGCCTCTTCTAAAGATGATGCACATGAAAGCCCGCAAACAGTTTGCTGAAGACAAGCAGACTTAAGGACATGGACTACTGGAAGAAAAACTTGGATAAAATTATCTGGTTCAGATGGTGTCAAGCGTTTATGGCGGCAACCAGGTGAGGAGTACAAAGACAAGTATGTCTTGCCTACAGTCAAGCATGGTGGTGGGAGTGTCACTGTCTGGGGCTGCATGAGTGCTGCCGGCACTGGGGAGCTACAGTTCGTTGAGGGATCCATGAATGCCAACATATACTGTGACATACTGAAGCAGAGCATGATCCCCTACCTTCGGAGACTGGGCCGCAGGGCAGTATTCCAACATAACGACTCCAAACACACCTCCAAGACAAGCACCGCCTTGCTAAAGAAGCTGAGGGTAGAGGTGATGGACTGGCCAAGCATGTCTCCAGATCTAAACCCTATTGAGCATCTGTGGGGCATCCTCAAACGGAAGGTGGAGGAGCGCAAGGTCTCTAACATCCACCAGCGCCGTGATGTCCTCATGGAGGAGTGGAAGAGGACTCCAGTGGCAACCTGTGAAGCTCTGGTGAACTCCATGCCCAAGAGGGTTAAGGCAGTGCTGGAAAATAATGGTGGCCACACAAAATAGACACTTTGGGCTAAATTTGGACATTTTCACTTAGGGATGTACTCACTTTTGTTGCCAGTGATTTAGACATTAAAGAGGAGTTCCACCCAGGGGGGGCCGTCAAAAAAAAAAAAAAAATTTAAAAGTCAGCAGCTACAAATACTGCAGCTGCTGACTTTTAATTGGACACTCACCTGTCCCTGGGTGCAGCGATGCGGGGGATCCAAGCCCCGCTCGTCCGCGCCGGCATTTCAACTGTGGGCGCCGGGCTGTGGCTTCACAGCCTGGCACCCACTGCGCATGCGTGAGCGGCGCCGCGCGCCGTGATTGGCCGCTCAATCACCTGGGACCTGTAATGGGTCCCAGATGATTGACAGGAGGGAGGGAGCAGAGCGGAGCCCTTCCTGTGCCGAGGAGGAAGTGATGTCACCAGCCCAGGCTAAGGAACAGGCAGACTACGAGGGACCACCTAGCAACAGGCATTTAGAGGTAAGTGAAAAAAAAAAAATATCCAAATGTTTTTTTTTTTAGAATTTTTCCAGGTAGTTTTGTTTTTTGGGTGGAACCCCACTTTAATGGCTGTGTAGTGCGTTATTTTGAGGGGACAGCAAATTTACACCGTTATAAAAGCTGTACACTACTTTACATTGTAGCAAAGTGTAATTTCTTCAGTGTTGTCACATGAAAAGATACAATAAAATATTTACAAAAATGTGAGGGGTGTACTCACTTTTGTGAGATACTGTGTGAAGAAATTTAGATTTTTGTGAAATATACACTACCGTTCAAAAGTTTGGGGTCACATTGAAATGTCCTTATTTTTGAAGGAAAAGCACTGTACTTTTAAATGAAGCTAACTTTAAACTAGTCCTAACTTTAAACAAATATACTCTATACATTGCTAATGTGGTAAATGACTATTCTAACTGCAAATGTCTAGTTTTTGGTGCAATATCTACATAGGTGTATAGAGGCCCATTTCCAGCAACTATCACTCCAGTGTTCTAATGGTACAATGTGTTTGCTCATTGGCTCAGAAGGCTAATTGATGATTAGCAAACCCTTGTGCAATCATGTTCACACATCTAAAAACAGTCTAGCTCCTTCCAGAAGCTACAAAACTGACCTTCCTGTGAGCAGATTGAGTTTCTGGAGCATTACATTTGTGGGGTCAATTAAACGCTCAAAATGGCCAGAAAAAGAACTTTCATCTGAAACTCGACAGTCTATTCTTGTTCTTAGAAATGAAGGCTATTCCATGCGAGAAATTGCAAAGAAATTGAAGATTTCCTACAACGGTGTGTACTACTCCCTTCAGAGGACAGCACAAACAGGCTCTAACCAGAGTAGAAAAAGAAGTGGGAGGCCGCGTTGCACAACTAAGCAAGAAGATAAGCACATTAGAGTCTCTAGTTTGAGAAACAGACGCCTCACAGGTCCCCAACTGGCATCTTCATTAAATAGTACCCGCAAAACACCAGTGTCAACATCTACAGTGAAGAGGCGGCTGCGGGATTTTGGGCTTCAGGGCAGAGTGGCAAAGAAAAAGCCATATCTGAGACTGGCCAATAAAAGAAAAAGATTAAGATGGGCAAAAGAACACAGACATTGGACAGAGGAAGACTGGAAAAAAGTGTTGTGGACGGATGCCAAAGGTGTGCAATGCTGTAATTGCTGCAAAAGGAGGGATTCTTTGATGAAAGCAAAGTTTGATGTAAAAACAATGTTATTTCAAATACAAATCATTATTTCTAACCTTGTCAATGTCTTGACTCTATTTTCTATTCATTTCACAACGTATGGTGGTGAATAAGTGTGACTTTTCATGGAAAACACAAAATTGTTTGGGTGACCCCAAACTTTTGAACGGTAGTGTACATATAGGCCAAAGTGTATTTTTCTACATGCCTTTGGTTAAAAAAAAAAAAAAAATACCAATAAGTGTATATTTATTGGTTTGCACGAAAGTTATAGTGTCTACAAACTATGAGATATATACTGGAATTTTTATTTTATTTTGTTATACTAGTAATAGCAGTGATCAGCGACTTATGGCGGGACTGAGGGCAATCTGACACTAACACTTTGTGGGAACTGACTGCCAGTGACACTAATACAGTGATCATTGTTAATAATATACACAGACACTGTTCTAATGACACTTGTTTGGAAGGGGTTAACATTTGGGGCAGTCAAAAGGTTAACTGTATACCTGGAAGTGCAGAATCACGAATATATACATGATTCTGCGCAGCCAGCCCACACTGTAGCAGTAAAACTACAGTGTGCAGTCAGCAAGTGGTTAAAACAAAATATTCATGTCACCAGAGTGAAATCATTTTTACCGTTTACCAAACAAGTTCTATTGACCAGGTTTTATCAGTTTATCATATGCTTGTAACCTTTTAAAGCGGAGTTCCACACAAAAATGGAACTTCCGCTTTTCGGAACCCTCCCCCCCTCCGGTGACACATTTGGCACCTTTCAGGGGGGAGGGGGGTGCAGATACCTGTCTAAGACAGGTATTTGCACCCACTTCCGGCATAGACTCCCATGGGAGTCTATGCCTCTTCCCCTCCCACCGCGCTGTCTCCTGGGAAACGCACAGCTCCCAGGAGAGAGCGGGGACCATTCAGATCGCGCAGCGCGACTCGCGCATGCGCAGTAGGGAACCGGGAAGTGAAGCCGCAACGCTTCACTTCCTGATTCCCTCACCTAGGATGGCTGCGGCAGCTGCCGAGAACCGAGCGGGTTCTCGGCGTCACCTGCCGACATCGCTGGACCCTGGGACAGGTAAGTGGCCATGTATTAAATACTGCAGCTGCTGACGGGGGTGGACCCCCGCTTTAATCTACAAGAAATCTCAATATGAAAACTAAAGCTCACAACACATTACAATCTGATTGTACAATCTCCTTTAGATCTACCATGAACTATGTAGCTCAAGGCCCTGCCTGATTGGATACTTTAGGAAAGCCTTTATATTATATAAATATGGTAAACCTAAAGTTGATTGTAGAGCCCAATTTTAACATGTATGATGACCCTCAGATAAGTACATAAAATCTGCTTAAAATGAATGGATTCATATGATATGGAAGCTTACATGTTTTTATTATGAAGACGCATAGGGGTAGTGACTACACTAACAATTTAATATTTCCAGATAACTACTTGAATTCCACTTACCTATATCCTGCTGCTGCCCCCCCATTAAGCTCTGGATGAACAGACTCCATTCCTGACCACTGTGCAGCTGCCATCAAATACTCCTTATTTACACAATTTCTCAAGCAATCTGGAATTGGACCTGCAAAAAAGGAAAATCAAAGCCCATGCTCAAAGACAATAAAGTACAATAAATATTAAACAATGCTGCATACTTTATAACAATTACATTTTCTTTTTTTTTTATATACCTGCAATGGCTCTACGAACTTCTTTAGCTGCCTCTTCTCTTGCTTCAATTGAAGCGTGCTCACTGTACCAAGCAGTATGTGGGGTACAGATCAAATTAGGGGCATCTTTTAAAGATCCCTGAGAAAAGCTAAAGGTGGACATTGAATTAGAGTAGTAATGCTTTGCCATTATTTATCAGAGTGAAAAAATAAATATATCAGCTTAGAAAAAAGAAATAAATACACACCTAAAAGGTTCAGACTCATGGACATCCAGCGCAGCACCACGGATTCGGCCATCTTTTAAAGCCTGGGCTAGCGCTTTCTCATCCACAAGTCCTCCACGAGCTGTGTTTACCAAGAAGCAACCCTGCCTCATCTGTATAAAATGTAAAAAAAAAAAAAAAACTAAAAATGTAAGAAGAGAGCAGCACAAAACACAATTATTGAGCAAGCACAGAACTCCACATTGCTTTTACTAAAAAGATCCAAGGGATTTTTTACCAACACGGGTTTAACTATTTGAGCTCCGGAAGGTTTTTGTTTTTTTTTCACAAAAATAGAGCTCTTTTGGTGGTATTTGATCACCATTGTTTTTTGTTACCTTTTATTAAACGAAAAAAAGGCTGAAAATTGAAAAGAAAAAGAAAAAAAAAAAAAGCAAAAACAAACAAAATACACATTTTTTACTTTGTTTTAAAACATATCCAGTAAAAGGAAAAAAAATAAATAAAAAATCTATGGCAATTTCGTCATAAATTTATCCCAAAATGTATTCTGCTTCATGTCTTTGGTATGGTATACACAAAGCAGTATATATAGCGTCTACAAACTATTGCATTTATACTGGAATTTTTATTCATTTTTTTTTTTTATACGTGCAATGCCGGAGATTAACAACTTCTAGTGTGACTGATAGTACGGCAGGCAATCTGACACTGACTGGGAGGCACACCGACACCACCAATGACATCAATACAGTGATCAGTGATAATATACACCGTCACTGTACTAATGACACTGGCTTGGAAGAGGTTAACATAAGGAGATTAAGTGCCGGTTCACACAGGGGCGGCACGACCTGCAGGTCGCCTCACCGAGGCGACCTGCACACGACTTCAGCGGCGACTTGCAAAATGACTTCTGTATAGAAGTCAATGCAAGTCGCCGCTGAAGTCGCCCCAAAAATAGTACAGGAACCTTTTTCTAAGTCGGAGCGACTTGCGTCGCTCCTATTAGAACGGTTCCGTAGTACAGAACGGGAGGCGACTTGTCAGGCGGCTAGGTCGCCTGACAAGTTGCCCCTGTGTGAACCGGCACTAAGGGGTTAATGTAATATCTGGCAGAAGGAAAAACAGATCAATCCTTCTGTACAGGGCTCTGGGCTGTGACCTATTGACAAAATTCCAATGCATCCAATTACAGAGGGAGTCGGCCAGGGGGATGCGCGTGTCCTGAACCCGTGAGACAATGCCGGCATACAGATATGCAATTATGCCTGTACGAGCCACCCACATGGTCAGCAAGTGGTTAATTATTCCAGTATATCTATTAGGGGTGTTTAAATTAATCGTCACATCGATGCATCACAATTCAGCCTCCAATGATTCTGCATCGATGCAAAGACCAGCTGAATCGCGATTGCCCGACTGACGTCATCCTGACACGCCCTGCCTCTCCTGATGTCATCCAGCGCGGGGCTGGGGGGGGGGGGGACGGAGGACTGCAGGGGGTGGAGTCCTGTGACTTCTGAGGAAGGTGTAAAGAAGAATAAGTAGCTTCGTACGAAGTCGCCTAGGAGGCGGGTTTGGGAGGTCCAGAGTCAGGAAGAGGGCGGAGTCTGTGGTCGGTAATAGAGAAGAGGGGAGTCAGTGTTTAGTGATGTTAGGAGCTGGGATGGAGCCCCGTAATCATCACACTGATCGTCCTCAGCTTGACGGCGAGTCACCTCATCACACAGCCTGACTGCCTCACGTGTGATAGAAGGAACTACTGCCAGGGGACACCGACCTGTCTACACAGCTGTATTATGCACCCCCCCACGTGTATACTACTGTACAACCCTCCCCACCTACAAATGCACCTGTATACCCCCCTAACACACCTGTATACTGTACACTACACACACACACCTGTATACTGTACACTACACACACACACACCTGTATACTGTACACTACACACACACACACCTGTATACTGTACACTACACACACACACACCTGTATACTGTACACTACACACACACACACCTGTATACTGTACACTACACACACACACCTGTATACTGTACACTACACACACACACCTGTATACTGTACACTACACACACACACCTGTATACTGTACACTACACACACACACCTGTATACTGTACACTACACACACACACACACACCTGTATACTGTACACTCCACACACACACACACACACACACACCTGTATACTGTACACTCCACACACACCTGTATACTGTACACTCCACACACACACCTGTATACTGTACACTCCACACACACACACACACACACACACACCTGTATACTGTACACTCCACACACACACACACACACACCTGTATACTGTACACTCCACACACACACACACCTGTATACTGTACACTCCACACACACACACACCTGTATACTGTACACTCCACACACACACACACCTGTATACTGTACACTCCACACACACACACACCTGTATACTGTACACTCCACACACACACACACCTGTATACTGTACACTCCACACACACACCTGTATACTGTACACTCCACACACACACCTGTATACTGTACACTCCACACACACACACACACACACACACCTGTATACTGTACACTCCACACACACACACACACACACACACCTGTATACTGTACACTCCACACACACCTGTATACTGTACACTCCACACACACACACACCTGTATACTGTACACTCCACACACACACACACACACACACACACCTGTATACTGTACACTCCACACACACACACACACACACCTGTATACTGTACACTCCACACACACACACACCTGTATACTGTACACTCCACACACACACACACCTGTATACTGTACACTCCACACACACACACACCTGTATACTGTACACTCCACACACACACACACCTGTATACTGTACACTCCACACACACACACACCTGTATACTGTACACTCCACACACACACCTGTATACTGTACACTCCACACACACACCTGTATACTGTACACTCCACACACACACACACACACACACACCTGTATACTGTACACTCCACACACACACACACACACACACACACACACCTGTATACTGTACACTCCACACACACACACACACACACACACCTGTATACTGTACACTCCACACACACACACACACACACACACACACCCCTGTATACTGTACACTCCACACACATACTGTACACTCCACCCACACACACATACTGTACACTCCACCCACACACACATACTGTACACTCCACCCACACACACATACTGTACACCACACACACATACTGTACACCACACACACATACTGTACACTCCACACACACATACTGTACACCACACACACATACTGTACACCACACACACATACTGTACACCACACACGTATACTGTACACTCCACCCACACACGTATACTGTACACTCCACCCACACACGTATACTGTACACTCCACCCACACACGTATACTGTACACTCCACCCACACACGTATACTGTACACTCCACCCACACACGTATACTGTACACTCCACCCACACACGTATACTGTACACTCCACCCACACACGTATACTGTACACTCCACCCACACACGTATACTGTACACTCCACCCACACACGTATACTGTACACTCCACCCACACACGTATACTGTACACTCCACCCACACACGTATACTGTACACTCCACCCACACACGTATACTGTACACTCCACCCACACACGTATACTGTACACTCCACCCACACACGTATACTGTACACTCCACCCACACACGTATACTGTACACTCCACCCACACACGTATACTGTACACTCCACCCACACACGTATACTGTACACTCCACCCACACACGTATACTGTACACTCCACCCACACACGTATACTGTACACTCCACCCACACACGTATACTGTACACTCCACCCACACACGTATACTGTACACTCCACCCACACACGTATACTGTACACTCCACCCACACACGTATACTGTACACTCCACCCACACACGTATACTGTACACTCCACCCACACACGTATACTGTACACTCCACCCACACACGTATACTGTACACTCCACCCACACACGTATACTGTACACTCCACCCACACACGTATACTGTACACTCCACCCACACACGTATACTGTACACTCCACCCACACACGTATACTGTACACTCCACCCACACACGTATACTGTACACTCCACCCACACACGTATACTGTACACTCCACCCACACACGTATACTGTACACTCCACCCACACACGTATACTGTACACTCCACCCACACACGTATACTGTACACTCCACCCACACACGTATACTGTACACTCCACCCACACACGTATACTGTACACTCCACCCACACACGTATACTGTACACTCCACCCACACACGTATACTGTACACTCCACCCACACACGTATACTGTACACTCCACCCACACACGTATACTGTACACTCCACCCACACACGTATACTGTACACTCCACCCACACACGTATACTGTACACTCCACCCACACACGTATACTGTACACTCCACCCACACACGTATACTGTACACTCCACCCACACACGTATACTGTACACTCCACCCACACACGTATACTGTACACTCCACCCACACACGTATACTGTACACTCCACCCACACACGTATACTGTACACTCCACCCACACACGTATACTGTACACTCCACCCACACACGTATACTGTACACTCCACCCACACACGTATACTGTACACTCCACCCACACACGTATACTGTACACTCCACCCACACACGTATACTGTACACTCCACCCACACACGTATACTGTACACTCCACCCACACACGTATACTGTACACTCCACCCACACACGTATACTGTACACTCCACCCACACACGTATACTGTACACTCCACCCACACACGTATACTGTACACTCCACCCACACACGTATACTGTACACTCCACCCACACACGTATACTGTACACTCCACCCACACACGTATACTGTACACTCCACCCACACACGTATACTGTACACTCCACCCACACACGTATACTGTACACTCCACCCACACACGTATACTGTACACTCCACCCACACACGTATACTGTACACTCCACCCACACACGTATACTGTACACTCCACCCACACACGTATACTGTACACTCCACCCACACACGTATACTGTACACTCCACCCACACACGTATACTGTACACTCCACCCACACACGTATACTGTACACTCCACCCACACACGTATACTGTACACTCCACCCACACACGTATACTGTACACTCCACCCACACACGTATACTGTACACTCCACCCACACACGTATACTGTACACTCCACACACACCCCTGTATACTGTACACTCCCCTGCCCACACACCTGTATACTGTACACTCCCCTCCCCACACACTGTACACTCCCCTACACACACACAGACCTGTATACTGTAAACTCCCCTCCCCCTCCTGTATACTGTACAATCCCCCCCACACACACCTGTATACTGTACACTCCCCTCCACACACACACGTATACTGTACACCCCCCCCCACACACGTATACTGTACACTCCCCTCCCACACACCTGTATACTGTACACTCCCCCCCCCCACACAACTATACTGTACACTCCCCTCCCCCCCCACACACACGCCTGTATACTGTACACTCCCCTCCCCCCACACACACACCTGTGTACTGTACACTCCCCTCCCCCCACACACACACCTGTGTACTGTACACTCCCCTCCCCCCACACACCTGTATACTGTACACTCCCCTCCCCCCCCCCCACACACACACCTGTATACTGTACACTCCCCTCCCCCCCACACACACACCTGTATACTGTACAATCCCCTGCCCCCCCCCCCACAAACCTGTATACTGTTAACTCCCATGCCCCCAACACACCTGTATACTGTACACGCCCCTGCCCCCACACACCTATATACTGTACACTCCCCTCCCCCCCCACACACACACCCCTGTATACACCACCCTGCGCCCACCCCCCCCCCCCCCCCACCCCACACACAGACACCTCTTGACGTCATCCCAGCACACAGTCTCTCCTCTCATGTCTGCCTCGCCACCATTTGCCAGCCATCTTACACGCCCACATAAAAATATGGGCAGTAATCGTGATGCATCGCGGAATTGAAGATATGATAATCGCAATCGAATCGTGAGGCCAGTGAAGATGTGCACCCTTAATATCTATAATCAAACACCTTGAAAACGACTGCCCAACCAAAACACTGAAGTACTGTGGCAGTCTTGAAAATGAATGCAGAGTAAGGGGTTATCCTTCACTGTCTACTCTACACTGTCCTTCAAGAGTGGCCAAAAACTGTTCTGAATTTGTCAAGGTGACAAGCAAAAACCACAAATTTTTTCCCTCCCTTTCTTTTCCTGTTTCACTTATTATTCTTCTTCCTCCCTCCCTTTTTATAAAAAAAAATCCTAGCAGTTCTTTCTCTGCCGTGAATAGGCATTTTATCTGCCCTCATTGCAGCCATGTTATTATTGCTATTGAATTGTGCCCACTTCCTGTCTCAAGACCTTTCTTTCTGTTTTAGGCCTTGCTCACACCCCCCTTTCATGGACTGGACCTATTTTTGGCTGCTATAGTGAATTGCTTTACCTCACTCAGCCTATACATGTTACCATTCCCTGTTTACTATACTGTTCAGCAGTTAAAACTACCAGAAGTTTATGGTTGTATTTTCTATCTATGGCTGTAGTTCATTCGTTTTTTTTTATTGAATGGATATATTAGAAACTGCTTCCTTGCTAATTAAAGAATTTGTAAATAAATAAAAAAAAAAAAAAACACACACAAATGAGCTTTTAAACGTTTTTGCATGGGTGTATGTATTATTGGTAATTAAAAAAAAGGTGTTTTAGATTTGAAAGGAATTATTTTCCATGATCTCACTGACACAAAAAAGGATTTCTCACAGAAATCAAAGCTTATACAAAGTCAAGATTGCCAGACTAAATCAAAAGGGACAAAACACAGTATCTGAGAACAGCAAAAAGGATTTCAACTCCCACTGTTCTTAAAGCGGGGCGCCGCCGAAAGAAAATTTTTTAAAAGTCAGCAGCTACAAATACTGCAGCTGCTGACTTTTAAAACATGGACACTTACCTGTCCAGGGCGCCCGCGATGTCGGCACCCGAGGCCGCAGCGTCTCTCCGTCCTCGGGTGCTGCCGCCTCCATCTTCGGTAAGGGAATCAGGAAATGAAGCCGTGCGGCTTCACTTCCCGATTCCCTACTGCGCATGCGCGAGTCGCGCCGTGCAATACGAATGCTCCCTGCTGCCTCTGGGACCCGTGTGTGTTTCCCAGCAGGCAGCGGGCGGGAGCAGGAAGTGGCGTAAATAACCGCAGATTCTGCGGCTATTTATGCCGGAAGTGGGTACAGATACCTGTAATATACAGGTATCTGTACCCCCCTCCCCCCTGAAAGGTGCCAACTGTGTCACCGGAGGGGGGGAGGAATCTGATTAGTGGAAGTTCCACTTTTGGGTGGAACTCCACTTTAAATTTGAAAGGTTGCAATGGTTTAGTGCACTTTTACTTTGTAACGTTTCACTGCCCAAGACTTTGTGTCTGCCATTCTCCCCATTATGCACCGAAAGGCAAGTGTCAATTCTGTATTGTGGTTTTCACCACTCAATGTAAACAAGTTTTAAAGGAAGACAGTTGTATTATATCATAACACAGACAAAAAGGAGTAACACTTCGCTACTATTTAATTTGCTTTTAATAGTTTTCCCTATTGCCTTTATTTTATTATATTACTCCTTTTTGATATACTTATATCTACAGGATGCACTATAAAATGTCTCTAGTTTAAGATAAAAGTAGGGTTTCATTGGATGATGATAATAATGATAAAAGATTCTGAACATGATAATTGCTTCTACAGTTTACAAAATGTAAACGATTACTTCAGGATGTCCAAAAGCCATGGGATATCTCTGACTGTAAAAGAGAAACCATTTAAATATGACATTGTGTCAGAGCAGATGGTCTCCTGGGAAAATGGCAAGTCAGAAATCAATAATTTAACATGGACTGTATAGACTTATTTCAGGTGGTACTCTGACTTTGCCTCCTTTAACCGACAGGCTTTCTGGGGATAGGTAACTGGAGACCCGATGTACTATAGTTCGTAAGCTTTTGGGGCAGCTCCGAGTTCCCCCTACCCTTCCCCCCTTTTTTTCCCCCCTCTCTCCTTTTCTCTTTCTATCCTACAATATTGTCAATGTCCATCTTTTCACATCTACTCATATCTACAATATGTTTCTTATTGATATGACAAAGTCTACAGACAGGATGGTCTTCCCTGGCCCTTGTGAAAGGTTATCACTCCCTTCTAGGAGCCCTCTTCCTGTCCACGTACAAAGACTCTTATTGCACCCAATATGTCTGTACAAATTGTATTTGGTTACACTGGCTGTGGCCATCATGCAACATTTCTATATGTGTCTGTGCTTGTTGGCCTGTTTTGTTACCTCCCAATATATGCTGTGTTGACTCTTCATTTTGCCCTGTTTTCTTTTTTTCATGAGCTTTCTCTGCTTGTCCTATATTGTACTGGAATTTTCTGTATGTACCACACTGTTCCACTTTGCAAAAACCAATAAAAATGGAATATATATGACATTGTACAGCTTTTCTATTTTAGAGAAACCACTGCACCAGTTTTGAATTCTGAAATCTCCAGAGCCACACAAGGTTGTTTGCAAAATTATGCAAAGCATTGCAATCTCTTAAATGTCACATATTTCAAGCAGTGTGCATTTCACAAGCATATAAACCTAAAAAAAAGCTGCTCAAAAAGGTGGTATACCTGCTTTATGGTGAAATCATTAATGAGGTGATGGTTGTGCTCATTCAGACTGCAGTGAAGTGTAATACAGTCACTATGCATTAGCAGTTCCTGAAGAGTTCCCATTCTCTGCAGACCTAAAGAGCGCTCTACTCCATCCGAAAGATAGGGATCATAAAATATGACAGTAAATCCAAATGCTTTTGCGCGCAGAGCAACAGCTTGTCCAACCCGACCTACAAACCAATAGGCCATAAAGAGTCATTATTTATGATAAATGTTCCAATGTACAAACCAAAATAATATAAAATGTAAACATTGCTGACTATACTAATCAATTAGATGGCTATTAATGTTGAAGTCTATGTGTTTATTGAACCGAGTTTTACCAAGTCCAATGATTCCTAAAGTCTCCCCACGGATTCTGGCAGCCCCGCCAGCCACCTCTCTTATTTGTTCCACACTGGATGCTCGGTTCCCCTCCCTCATAGCTTGGTGCAGCCATGTGACCCGTCGGTACAGGTTCAAAATGTGGCAGAGGGTTGAATCAGCTGTCTCCTCTACTGAAGATGAGGGAACATTGCAAACTGCAATCCCTAGGAAAAACAAAAATACCATTAATCAGTAATATTAGTCTTCTACGACTATGCAAGAAAAAAAAAAAATATTTCCAATTTACCTAATTCAGCCGCAGACTTAATATCAATATTGTCATATCCACTGCCAATCCTTATGATGATACGAAGTGCCTTGAACTTCTCCAAGTCCTCTCGAGATAGGGAAATTGTGTGATACATAAGGGCTCCCACAGCTTCGCTTAATACCTATACAAAACAAAACATGGCGAAGAAAACACTGGTTATAGAATACAAATCATCAAAGCATGGATAATTACATTTTCTTGTCATTATCCTAGTGATGAGAATCTCATATAGCCAGCATAAACAGCTATTGGGACGCGGGCTATGATTTAAATGCTTAGCAAGAACAGTAGAACTGCTGAAGTCACAGAAGCTGCAGCCTACTGGCTGGTTAAAGTGCAAGTCTGAAACGCCAATGAGAATGAGGGAGTAATGGCTCGTACACACGAAGAAAATCGGGCAAACATTTTCGTCCAAAGAATTTTTTGTACAATTTTCATATAGTGTGTACACAACTTTCGACAGCCGATTACGAATTTTCATACGAAAATTCCCAAAGGGACAAACTCCAAAATTTATCTTGTACAGGAACAGAACAAACAATTTTTGTTTAAGTTGTACCGGTTTCGTACGAGAAAAATCAGAAAAGAAATACTGCACAACAAAAAAAAAAGCCTTTGTAATACGAGAATGATCGTACGAATCTTCGTTCATCAGTTCCAATTTGCTGTGAAACCATCAAGAAAAATCGGATGAACGTTCGCCCAATTTTTTTATAGTGTGTACCCAACTTGCTGGTCATACAGCTTTGTTTTTCTTCATAGTGATGAAAAAGCTTGAAGGAGCAGGATAGAAACATTTTCTTAAACAAACAAAATTCTAACTGTGAATGTGGTTCTCTTTTTGGAAAAATATTTATTAAAGGGCTTTAAATGGTTAGGGAAAGATATTGTAAATCCACTACACACAGAATGTCTGAGAAAAAAAAAAAAGGATTAAAAAAACATATAGGCTGGATTTAGGGCTAACTCCATTGCTCCTCTGTAGAGCGATCTGCGGTCGGATCACCTTTAAGAGGTGATTGACAGGAAGTTAGAAGGCAATGTGATGCCTCCTCACCTCATGATTTAGCCCCATTTTTTTTTCCAAAAAACATACTGCAACCATGTGCTTTACAAGCGGTTGAGGGGCATATGCAGGTATTTAGCGGGCTTACCGACAGCTGGTCACAACATATTGAATAGATTTTGCCACGGGGCGTGAAGCATCGTGACCGCAGCATGTAAACACCTAACTTTGTTGCTATTTGCATGTCTAAACAGTCTTGCTGTGTCTTAATTCTAACAGTAAGGCACGAAAACCAGTGAAACCAGAAAGGTTTTTATTCCATCAGTAAGAGAATTTTTGAAGAACTGAAATAAAGGGAAAAAAATATTACTTTCTCATGAATTTCTTGTGTAGATTGAGCATCACAGAATGCCACTGTAGCCACATCCTTTAATATAGGCATTTCAACTGTGCAGTCCCTTCCATCCAAAAGAGCCACCAAAGGACGGACTGGCATAGGACCATTAAGGATTGGTGGTCGGATACCTACAAAAGGCAAACAATAATAAATATACAGCAAGACTACCTGCATTACAGTAATACCTTTAGAGTGAACACTAAAATAATGTTAAGAAAGTATTGATGTTATTCCCTCACTTTACTAATATTTAGCTTGTTCAAAATATCGTTCGGTCTAATTAAAAGATTTTTTAATTTGCCATAAAATCCTTTCCAGTACATAAAGAAAAACTATAGATACAAGGGTATAGTCGTTTTTCTGTGGCAGAGTAAGCAAACAAAAAAAATGGAAGACCCCCCCTCCATTATAAAGACAATGGCTGCTCTTACCATCACTTCTTAAACACTTGCAAAGCTAGGACAAAGGGAGGAGCTTAAGCATTTTTAAGAAGCATCCAGTAGAAGAAAAAAAAAAAAGGGGGGGGGGGGGGGCGTGTTCAAAATATCCCAGAAAATCCTGCAAAAGTGACAGCTAAAGGGAACCAAGAAATAGAAGCCTGCAGCACATAATTCTTGTTGAAGGATAATTAAACCAGGACCAAAGACAGCAGCCCAATAGGATTTAGTGAAGCTGTGAAAACACGCCTGGGTGTCTGCACTGTAGATTTTCTTAGCAAAGGCACCATAACCAACATCCCAGATAGTAGCAAGTGTTCAAGTATAGATACATTGGAAGTACCGAAGTGCACGCCCATGGAGGGCTGCGTTTACCTGCTTGGGCATACACAGGTGTTCTGTGCATGTAGTCCCACTGATGTTAAATTAGACGAGGCAGCTGCACGGACACAGCCGCTACTCTCAATCTGACATCTATGTTGGTGCGTGCCCCTTAACTCACACTGTCTGCGTTCGGGGCCGTGCACATGCATGTCATCAGATGGGAAGCAGCGTCTGCCCATGTATCCTGACACGAATGAGTCTGCTGGCACAGAGAAGCACGGAACACCTGTGTAACCCCATGTGGGTGAACAACCCTCCACGGGCGTACACTTTAGTATGCACCATGTGAACGATTCCTTAATAGAAATTTAGCAAGAACTTACAAATATTTCTTAACCCTATTTATTAAGCTAATGTGTACTTATCAGTAAACAGTTTCCTTTATTGCTTTTCTATAAAAATAGAGCAGACCATCTTTATTCTTTTGCACATTCTTATTAACTTTTCCATATTTAATAGCATGATTTATTTGGCAAGAACATAGGGGGCCATTAAGACTACTCTAGCAACTTTTACTTTTAAGGAGAACCTGTCATACCAGCAATATGGAGCTAAATGTACAATATATGTGTTAAGCACTGCATAAATGGACAGCGCTATATAAGTACCTGAAATAAATACAATTATTTTTCTGTAAATACTAGTGTCTTACTTTACATTCTAAGGTACCGAACCAGTACGCATACTCATATGAGAGGTTAAGATAAAGGCATTTAAAATTGTGCATGCTTGTGAAAAGGCGAACGAGCGGAAGCTCAACTTTTGGACGGAACTCCGCTTTAACTGGCAGAAAATGCCACGATCCTGGTAAAACCACTTAAACTCAAGGACATACAGGTACATCCTTTTGCAAGCAGTGTTTTTTTTTATTGCTGGCTCTTTCTGGGTTCACAAAAAAAAAAAAAAAAATCGATAAGATGATCTACCCAATAGACAATAGACTCACTGGCAGTGACAATCTGACAGAACCCAACCCATTTCCTCTCTATTCAAAACTAAAACATTTAGGCTAGATTTGGACTTAAAAGTGGAACTAAAAAAGGCAAAACTTTTTTCATTTTAGATCAATAATTAGATTAGAGCAAGGCTCAATTCATACCAGACCATAGTGCAGCAACCGCTACTGCACCACGTTTTGGGTTTTTTTTTAGCTTTTTTCATCTGTGGAGCGTTTTTAAAGCGGCAACATTCAATTAAATGAGCCTCCCTCCACTCCAAAAATGCTCCAATGAAGCTCATGTAGCAAGTCTTCGCACAGAGTCAGGAGCATTTTGTGTTGCGATTTTTTGACACTTGACAATCGTGGTAAAATAACACCGGGTTTAGGGTTCCATTAAGAAATAATGGCATCGCAAACGCATCCTATGTTTTTCTGCGATTCCAGTACGCTTAGGTGTGAACGGAGCCTAAGGCAGGGTTAGAACACCTGTTGGTTCATTTTTTGGCCATCTGTGCCATTGCCAAAACAGGAAGTGAGAGAAAATCCCTGCAAATTGAGGGAATCCCTTGGGAACCCCCAGGTCACCAAAACTAGTATCCCCATGAAAGATTTCCCCTCTGTTACTTTTCAGGGGACAACCCAAAATTTGGGATTTGCTTTTACTTTCAATGATAATGATAAAACAGGACACCGTGAGAAAGGGTGAATCTCCCTAACGGGGGAACAGACAGCGATAAAAATTGACAGAGGTTACATAGTTACATAGTTAGTAAGGTTGAATAAAGACACCAGTCCATCCAGTTCAACCTGAGTGAGTGTGGGTGCGTGTCTACAATTATCCCTATTTATTTAAGGTACCCATATAGCGCCGAAAAGTTACACAGCGCTCCACATATACATTGACACACTCACATCGGTCCCTACACTCAAGGAGCCCACGATCCAAGGTCCCCAACTCACATTCATATACTAGGGCCAATTTTGGACAGAAGCCAATTAACCTACCAGCATGTCTTTGGAGTGTGGGAGGAAACCGGAGTACCCGGAAGAAACCCACGCAGGCACAGGGAGAACATGCAAACTTCAGGCAGGTAGTGTCGTGGTTGGGATTCTTTAGTTTTGGACAGAGCGAAGAGGGATTATAACCAGGGCAGCACAGTGGTGTAGTGGGTAGCGACCCTTTTTACTGCTAGGTGAGAGTGCTACCCACTACACCACTGTGCTGCCCTGGTTATAATCCCTCTTCGCTCTGTCCAAAACTAAAGAAAGGTTTTGCCTTTAGCTATACGTTAAAGAATGGAATAGGATTCTATACAATAGAACAAGGGTCTCCAAATTGTCTAACAAAAGCCCAGTTAACAGAACAATACAAAAGACAAATTATAAATTATATTTTCTAACCATCACAGATTCGGTCCAGACGTTGTCTCTTCACTTTGTGTTTGTCCATGGTTCGGTTCTTAGAAACCTACTAGAAATAGGAAAAGAATCAATTTCACTATCAAGTACCAGAAGTTTATTATCAACAGGATAAGTTTAAATAAATCTAAGCTATGGCAAATACCAGGATCAAGTTGAAATTTCTTGTACTGTACATCTTAAAATGTGCCACCCAGATTGAACAGAATTATCCACCCAATGCTATAAGACTAATCATTAAAGTGGTTAACACACTTCTAATAAATTGTCTTATCCCCTCTGTACAATTATAACATGCGTCCCTGTGTAATGTAAAAAAATCCGCCAATCTGTATCGACAAAAGCTCCGCTCTTGGCGCTCACCTGATTCCTCTCCTTTCTTCGACTCACAGCTGCAGTGGGCGGGGCAGAACCCTCCCGCCGACGTCAGCCAGGGAGGTGGGGGGAGAGAGGAGAGAGAGGCGAGAGAGTGCCGACCATTAGCTCAGTGCCTGGAGCCGTGTTTATAGAGGTACAGATCTGTATAATGGTACAGAGGGGATAAGACAAATTATTAGAAGATATGAGAGCAGCAGGAGCGGAAGGGGAGGGTATAGCCAGGCAGGATCAGCCAGGTTTTTTAGTGTATACAGAGGGCCAAAATGATACAGTACAAGCACTGTGCTGTATACCATGCTTTAAGGGAACAGGATCTGGTTGCTTTTTTTTGGGGGGGGGGGGGGGTTTAAGAAACGCTTTAGGAGGGCAATTGATAGAGGCTAAAGGAAATGTAACCAATTGAAATGAAGGATATAAGCCACAAATACTAAAGATGACTTACTTTTAAAATGTGCAAGAAACTGCATAAGCAACTGTTTAGAAATCTAGCAGGCAGCTGCTCAACTACAAATATTCATATCCCCAAAGCCAATTTCTTCCCCGCAGGGACAAAAATGTTGAACACCTGGCTTAATGGACAGGTATGCTCAGAATAACAACCATGTCATCCAGCAGCTTGCAATGTCCTTTGGGACCCTTATCCGCAAAACTGTCTGTTTTCATTCACAAATAAAGAACATATAATCTTTACCGACAAAGACATTTTAAATATTGTTTATCATGGATAGTTCCCATCATTTAAAGCTGGCCATAGACACAAAGAACAGTCTAAGAAACCCAATTTTGGCAACACCTTTACAGATTTGGCTATAAAGTAAATAAATGCTTCTGCATATGACAAAATCAGCACATAAGGATATTATGTATTCCTAATCATCCTCTAGATGCCATATGCAGCAATGAAAAGATGCACGAGAGTCAAACACAGGCACTCTTATGGTCATTGGTAAATTGATTTTTTTTTTATCCTGCCCACTCAATATGAGAGAATAAAAAAAAATGAACAAAAAAAGCAAAATAATTACAGTAAACACTTACATGGGTGAACTTATGTACATAAATTGCATTTACACTACGCTCTAGCAAAATCAATGGTTCAGTGAACCATGTTTGCACATTACTTTGAGCTGCAGTAAAGTCCATTACTGCGTTTAACTGTTATGCATAGTAGAACAAACGTGCAACATGCTGCACAAATCTGAATCCAGTCAAATTACAAGAATATGCGTCCTTGCAATCAGTCTAATAAAATCAGGTTTCTAGAAATAGCAAAATTCATAGTTGTTTACCAACTATTTTTTATAAGGGATGCAGGATAAGGTTTGATAGGAAAAGTATTTTCTACGGTTTTGTTGATCTAAAAAGGGATGATGCAGTGAAGCATTAAAAGCAAGTGCAATAATAGCTCTTCAGTGTAATTTGCTGGATATCATTATTAGAGTTAAATGTTTTGTTGTGAAGGAACACCAAGAGAATGATCAAGAAACCAAAATCTGAAAAACATTGGCTTATTGTAATCTTGTACTCACAGACGATAGTGGGTACATCTGTCAGGTCTTAATTAACTTAAAAAGGACATTTCACTGAAAACTGACATTTTAGAATTTGGTAAATACATATCTTAATCAGCACCCATGGCAGCAACTCCCCTTACAAGTCTCCTATCCCATCAGGGCCAGTCAGGGCTTTCTGGTGGAAGTTAATGAGCTGGAAGCTGTAAATCATTGAACACCCCCACTTTAGGAAGAAGGAGTTTAAAGCGGACCTTCAGTCATTTTTTCATCTTTCCATCTATTAAATCTTCTGCCCTTGTTGTTTTTACTTTGGATAGTAAAACATTTTTTTTTCTGCCAGTAAATACCTTATACAGCCCACTTTCTGTTTCTTGTCTGATAAAAAGCCTAGGCCAGGGATATGCAATTAGCGGACCTCCAGCTGTTGCAGAACTACAAGTCCCATGAGGCATAGCAAGACTGACAGTCACAAGCATGACACCCAGAGGCATGATGGGACTTGTAGTTTTGCAACAGCTGGAGGTCCGCCAATTGCATATCCCTGCCCTAGGCTTATGACATCATGCCTGATGGAGCACGCATGCTCCGAACGCAAGCTCTACCACGCCCCCTGTCCGTCATGGCTGATGCGCTTCCTCTGCTGATCTCCTCCAGCCTCAGAAGCCACCGGCGCGGCTGGGACTGCTGATCACCCTTGCCCAGCAGAACAGAAGGGATGCCCACGGATATATTACACACATGCCTGCTTATTTCTACTCAAATGTGAGTTGATTCTGACCGAATAAACTGGATGTTTTTAACCTAAATGCCGCTCTCTTCCTGTCTTATGACATCATGCACAGCTCTCTCGATTGAGAGAGAGATTGCCAGGAAGGTAAAGGAGGGGGGGGGGGGGTGATGAGTCATAAGATGGCAAATGAGAGCTGCAGAGCTTGAGGCATGTGTGTAAATCCAGGAAGTGAACAGGCGGCAGCTTCAGCTGCCCACAGTTAAAATGGTTGCAGCCAGGCTTAGTGGAGGAAGATTTCTGCAGCATATTTGGCAAGTACAGAATCACAGCATATATAAAATATGCAAAGTGGTTGGAGGGAAGCTTCAGAATGGTAAAGATGTTATTACAAATTATGTGAGCAGACTGCAGTCACTCTTTAATTATTTCCTGGAGAACTTCATTAACCACTTGACCTCCGGAAGGTTTTACCCCCTTCTTGACCAGGCCAAATTTTTGATATTCAGCACTGTGCTACTTAACTGGCACTAACTAACTGGCAATTGCACGGTCATGTAACACTGTACCCCAACTAAAATTATCCAATCACTATTGGGTTTTTTATATTTTGCTATATAAATGAAATACCGAAAATTTTGAAAAAAAAAAAAAAAAAATGTTCTTTTCCGTTATAAAATTTTGCAAAGAAATAATCTTTCTTCATAAATGTAAGCCAAAAATTGTGTTTCATTACATTTCTTTGAAAGAAAATAACACAAATGAGTGTGTTTTATTTAGTCTGTAGGAAAGTTATAGAGTCTACAAACTATGGTATATATTTGAAAATTGATTAATTCTGATGTACTTTCAGCCTCATTTCTTGAGGCACTATAATGCCAGGACAGTACAATTGCCCCCAAATTACCCCTTTTGTGGAAAGTAGACAATCTGGGGTATTTAGTGAGAAGCGCAGCAAGTTTTTTGGAGTTGTAATTTATCACAATTTTTTGGAAAAAAAGGATTTGTTTCCCACAATTATTATTGTACAGGATTTATATAGCACCAAGTGTTTATGCAGCACTTTACAATGTTAGGGAAAACAGTACAGTTACAATACAATTCAAGACAGGAGGAATCAAAGTGCCCTGCTTGTTAGAACTTGCAAGTAAAATATTTTTTATTGAATTAAACTTTTTACACTGTGATTGCTGACAGTGTTGAATGCTAACAGCAATCATTTGAACTGTCATGATTGGGTTTTCATTCATGACAGCTTGCTTTCTGTTGACCTGCTGTGATTGGCTACAGCTAATGACATGGTACAGGGTGCTGTGTTTGGCCACAGATACCATGTGACAGCTGTGGTCCAATCACAGCATCACTACAGAAAGCACAGCTGTTATCAGTGAAACAACAGTTGTGTATACATTGTGATGGGATAGCAATTACATGATCCCCCAGCCACTCAAAGCGGCCAGGTGATGGGAAACGCAATTGATTGTTTTTGGTGGACACTGCGGTTAAGGGAGTGGCGCACCTGTGCGAAGCAGGACAATTACTTATTCTTGGCATGTTTACCAATGCTCTTCGTTTACACTGGAAACTGCACAACACTCTAGTCCAGCACACTATTGCTAAATGGACTACACCACAATTACCCATCTTAACCCATTCTGAGACCAATGACTACCTGAGAGTCAAACTATATGCAATTCTTCATTTACAATAGCCTCGTTTGCATTTCTGATTATAATGGAAACCTGTAGAAACCGTAATTTAAAGACTGCCACTGCTGACTTTTTGAAAATGATACTTGCCTGGCTGCAGGACTTTAAGAGTCACTGAGCTGATACTATCATGTGGATTAGAAAAAGGCGTACTTATTCTGAGTCTGTGATTCAAATTACTGAAGCCATTTGAAAGGCGCAGCCAATTAAAGTAAACCTTAAAAAAAAAGTACAGCCAAAGCTTGTTTGGCTGTACTTCTGGGGATCACAGGAGTGCAGTTCGTTCTGCACTCCTGTGACCTGTTTTCAGCAGACAGCTGAAGCCTGCTGACATCAGAGCCGGTCCAGGCTTGGAAGAGATTGCGACCATATGTCGGGATCCGCCCACGCGCCTGAAACGACACACGGCCCAGCCTCTTAGAGAGCCGCTGAGAGCCTGAGCCAGTCGCTCCTGCCCCTTACACAGCCCAGCACTCCAGTGAGCCGGTGCCTGACAGTCACAGCTCTCTGCTCACGGAGATCTGGGAACCGAGCAAATCGGCGATGTTTGATCAATTGGTTCTCAGTGTTCGAGCCGGCAGGGAACAGATGAAGCATTGGACCGATGCTGTATACAGCTAGGCAAGTATGATTCTACAAAATACAAATTCCTGTATTTCTTTTTTAAAGCGTTTACCTGTAAAAAAATAAAATAAAAACACACACACACACACACACACAGTGAGAAGAAATGCCTCCAAAATGAGGGAATCCTGGGTTGTCCCCAATGGAAAATTTCCCCTCTATTAGAGTTCTCATGTCAACCCAAAATTTGGGATTTTCTTTTACTTTCACTTTTGACGACAATGGTAAACGGGGTAAATGGAGAAGGTGATAACAATAAAAAAAAAACAGATCAGATGTTCTAATCCCTTTCCACTCAACCAAAAATGAAATTTACACTTTACTTGACCTCCACAACATTTTACCCCCCATGACCAGGCCATTCTTTGCTATTTAACACTATGCTACATTAACTGGTAATTGAGCAGTTATGCAATACTGTACCAAAACTAAATTTATATCTTTTTTCACACAAAAAGCTTTCTTTTGGTGGTATTTGATCACCACTGTTTTTTTTTATTTCTTTAGGTTTTGTGATAAAAACGAAAAAAGAAAAAAAAAAATTTAGCAGTTTTGGTTTATTGGCCTATGAATTATTTTAACACATGGAGAACAGTGAGTGAATGTTCCTTGATCATTGAATATTTTTTTTTTCTGCAAACCAAAGATCTAGATTAAACAGAAAACATCACTTTTAAAGATAGAATTATTATTATTTTTTTAGATACAGAGGATATAAAAATAGCATATTAGAGAGTACAAACAACTGAATGAATTCTGCACAGCTAGTTGCTTCCATTGAAATCTGGTGCTCCGAGATATTCACAATAAGGTCTGCTTAGTGGGTTTCATTGGCGAGTGTGTGTGCAGCTCCTGTGCCATCCATGCTAATAACGGCTGGCACACACATGCTCCTGACTTGCTCAGATGCAGGGATTATTGGATCTGGATTGATTCATGCTCTGTATGCATCTCCGTCTGAAGAGCAGACTGTAGAGGTTCTACGACCTGAGTGGCTGCCGATGGTTCAGTGACAGGTGCGAGCTGAACGTACTGGACCTGGATGTCATTGGCCTGTATTGGGGAGCCATTAACTTCACCAGATGAGGGGTCAGAGGTAACAGCTATGAGCTGTGCTCCTTGAAGAACCTGGCCGTCCTGACCCACGTGGACTTGATGAATCTGCAGGTTGCCCTCGCTGTCTTGAGTGATTTGCACCTGCTCTCCCTGCGGTACCTGTGCAATATGCAGGTGTCCCACCTGGACCTGGCCATCTTCCCCAATCTGGTGGATCTGCACCTGCTGGGCATTGGCCAGAGCGTAGTGCAGTGCCTGAGGTGGTGTCTCCTGCAGGTCACTGGAAGATGAAACAGTATTCTGTACACCATCAGCTGCGTTGTATGAAGTGTTTGAGGGGGTTCTGCGTGAGAAGCTTTTTACAGTCAAGCTCTGTCCTCTCTGCTTCCTGCGCCAAGCTGTGCGGCACTTGGAGTCAATGCTCTGTTTTATCCGGTACCAGTCGGACTCTGTGATTCGAAACTTGTGGAATATATGACATCTTATGCCATAGATCATCAATGGATCCAGCTGTTTCTTGCCATGTTTTCCTTGTCCTGATAGGTTAGAGACAGCCTGCACCTCACGGTGGAAGAGGTAATCAAGCAGAGTAAGTGCCATCTTCTCTGCCGTCCGGCAGTTGGTGCTAATGTGCAGCATGTTGGCTGCTGTGATTGGACATCTCACTCGCATCTCAGGGTTGTTTTCATCACCGAGCCATGTGCCATTGGGGTAATCCTCTTCACAGTTCAGAGTGATCAGGGTAACGTTGTTCCCCATGTTTGAGTGTCCAGAGTTGGACACTGTATCACTGGCTTCTGATCCACTGTCATTATCATCATGACTGTGGCTTTCATCTGGGCCTGGTACCTTCACCACGATTGTGTTATGTCTTCGTCCAGGGACCACACTATTAAGTATATTTTCAAGACTTTCTGTTATTTTGTTTACTGAATCCTCCTGACTCTGCAGCTTGGCCACTACAGAGTTTTGTCTTTCATTATTCAGGATAACAGTTGTCTGAGGAACAACGCATCGCACTTTGTTCCAGGTCTGAGTGGCTCCAAGCGGCGAGCCTGCCACCATGGGTACTTGGATGGGGTTTGAATTTTTGTTCAAGATGATATCCAGTTTCTCCTCTAGTGACTTATAAGTGGCCTCCAGAACCTGCAGCCTGGACTCAATGCTATCCAACCTCAGACAGATTGTTTGGTTGATCGAGAACAGGAAAGACTTTACGGATGGGTCCTCACAGTCGATTTCTATCCTCTGTCGTTTCAGTGAAGGCGGCATGTCGTCTTCCGTTACCTCATGATTTTCTAACATGACAGGGTGGTTATCATGTAACTCTTCAACCGTTATTTGAACCACTTCTGTCAGCTCCTCGCTTGACATCATTAATAACTGCCCAAATTCTTCGTAAATTCAATGTGATGAATAATCCGTGTGAGCTCTGTGAGTTCTCGTGGCGTTTTGATGGGTGATGACGTCCTTCCTCACGAAAGAATCCAGGCACTCCCCGCACCTCTCCTCGCTGCAGCTGATACTCAAGAACGAAAATTTTGAGAAAAAAATATATTTTATACTTTCTGCTATAAAACATATCCAATCAAAAAAATTTAAACAATCACATTTCTTCAAAAATGTTGGCCAAAATGTATTCTGCTACTTGTCTTTGATAAAACTATGGTATAGATACTGGAATTTTTATTTATTTTTATACTGCTAATGGTGGCGATCTGTGACTTATAGTGGGACTGCGGCAGACAATCTGACACTACCAGTGATATTAATACAGTGATCGGTAATAATAATACTCACTGTCACTGTACTAATGACACTGGCTGGAAAGGGGTTAACATCTGGGGTGATCAAGGGGTTAAATGTGTGCCTAACAATATGTTAGGCACATAAGAAAAACTGAACATTTCATGTCATAAAGCAAGGATAAGAAACAGAGATCTGTTGTGTGTAAAGTGTGCTGATTTTGCTAACGGATCTGTTTCTTATCCTTGCTTTACAACATGAAACGTTCAGTTTGTTTTCTTATTATTCATTGCACTAAACATTTAAGTTCTGTCACAATTTGTATGAGTTACAATGCACCTAATGTGTTGGAGATTTTTATACTAATTACTGCTCACTTTTATATATTTATTAGCATTAGTTTGCCCGATTTCAAATTTAAAAGGGTTAGCACACCTAATTAAGTTTCATATGATGCATTGGGTGTTGCAGTATTCAAACACTGTGTGTTTCTTACAAAGCAAGATTAATTTTCACACATTCTGGATTTGTTTAATGTACACTAAGCGCAGAGGTGTTACATAAGATTTATCATTGAAATTGAAAGTAAAAGAAAATCCAAAATGTTGGGTTGTCCCCAGAAAGGGGAGGGGAAATCTTTCAATGGAGACACTAGTTCTGGTGACCTGGGGGCCCCAAGGGATTTCCTCTTTGGCTATGGGACAGGAAGTGAAGGTCCTCCCCAATAAGACTGGGGGGGGGGGGGGACAACTGACAGGGGCTAAAACCCACTCTTACTCAAAAAAAAAAAAAAAAACAATTCGCCTTCAGTCCTACTTTAACCCCTTCACACCAACGTAACAAATATGCGTCCTCATTGGACTGGGTTTTTTTCCGTGGAGCCGCATAACAATCGGGACCCAGAACTCACGATTCCAGGTCACCTGCTCACTGTGATAGCCTCTGATTGGCTAGCACAGTAATCAGTCACTGTGAAGCCCGCCCCCGTGTTTCCTCTCTCTGTGAATGGAGGAGAGAGATGCATTTCATCTCTCTCTCCTTGCAGAGAAAAAAAAAGTGTGTAATAATAATAAAAATAAAATAAAACAAAAATACCTAGATCAAGATTTGATCCAGGTCAGTGCCAGGGTAAATGTTTGGGTAAAGGTCAGAGTCAAAGGTCAGTATTTTTTTAATTTATTTTTATTTTTTTAAATTAGTATTTATGTCAGCTAATAGCATAAAAGTGTGCACTATTGTTTTTGGGCTGTACTACGGGTACAAACAACAACATACATAAATGTAGTATCGTTGCGTTTGTCAGAAGCAGGAGAATTTAATTTGGGTTGTTCTTTGGTGGATGGTTATGGTAGTAACAAGAAATACAAACCAACTCTAATCGGGCCAGTTTTTCTTTGAGAAATAAAAATAAAATAAAATCAGGACATATCCATAATCAATTACCACCAAACGAAAGCCCAAATTTGTCCTAAAAAAAACAAGGTATAATCCAACTGGATGCACAAAGTAGTTGTGATAATATGTATGGTTTTACTAACATGTCAAAGTTGCAAAATTGTGCCTAGGCGTTTAGATTTGTTTTACCCTTAGGCCCCTTTCACACTTATACGACTTGTCCCAGGATTTTGTACTGCAAAATCGTATGACAAGTCATTCTCCATGATATTCAATGACTACCATTCATATTGGCACGACTTTCAGTCGTGCCGACTTCAAAGTAGTCCCTGCACTACTTTGGTCCTACTTTCATACGCTTTGTACTCCATAGACCTCAATGTTAAACCCTCAAGTAGCATGCAAATGGTACCTGAATAATATAGACACGATTTCAGTACTACTTTGTAAGCACAAGCTGAGAAAGGTTAATGGCAAAGTCGTACAAAGTAGTACTGCTCCCAAATTGCGGCAAAATAGCGCCCGCGAAATCGCAGTAAAATCGCGCAAATTTGAAGTCGTATAAGTGTGAAAGGGGCCTTAGGCGCAAAAAAAATTAAGCATGGAGAGATAAATTGCTACAATATATGTAGACAATGGCTTCAACCGTTATTTCCAAAGTGTGGTCTGTGAAACACAGATGGTCACCAAATAATTCTTGCTAGTCCAGACACTCCCCACATCAAAAAAATGTATATATATATATATATATATATATATATATATATATATATATATATATATATATATACACACTTTTTTTTTTAAATAAATTAAAACGAGGATTATCATGTGCACTGCTGCTGCTCAAACATAAAACATGCTGTCCTGATGTACTCGGTACAACAATATAAAACACCATTTATCTAGCAATTTTGGCATCCAACAAGAGACCTGTCCAGCCACACAAGTAAATTCAAATAAAAAAAACTTGGTCACTGCAGCTCTCTGGGAACCAGTGGGAATCTGACACTATGAAAACAAAGAGCGCACAGACCCTAGTACAATTAACCTTTTTATTCCCCTTGTCTGCTTCCTTTCCCCCTCCTCTAACAATTGGCACTTCTTCTGGGCCTTGTGATTACGCCTAGGTGATCTGGGGGGAAGTGGGAGCGGGTACCCACTCCTCCCCAGATCACCTCTCCCTTTTGCTCACAGCCTTCTGGGACACATCACAGGTCCCAGAAGATTGCGGGATCATTCCCAAAGCGCAGCCTACACCTAGGTTCAAGGCGCACGCTTGCGCATCCTCTGCTGGCAGGCACTGCAATTGTACAGAGCGGGAGCCTGTCAGCAAGTCTGGACCAATGATTTACGCCCGGGACCTGCTGATCGGCTGTGAACAATTACAGCTCAGAGCTCTGTGTTGACAATCAACACAGAGCTCTGTACAGAGGGAACAATCTGTTTCTCAACCCTGCAAAGCAGGAATGAGAAATCTAGAGATCTAGGAGTAAAAGCAGCACACTTTACACATTTAACCCCTTTATCTTCCTAGATGTTAACACCTAACCAGCCAGTGTCATTAGTACAGTGACAGTGTAAAATATCACTGATCACTGTATTAATGCCACTGTTAGTCAGTTCCCCCCAGAGTCAGATTTGTCACACTACTGTAGTCCCATTATAACTCACTGATCATCACCATTAGTTGTATAAAAAAAAAAAAAAAAAAAATATTTTAGTATGTACACACACACCAACTATATACATTTTGTTTGGGTACACTGTTGCATGACCGCGCAATTACCAGTTAAAGTAGCACAGTGCTAAATAGCAAAAAAGTGCCTGGTCATGAAGAGGGTAAAATCTTCGGGAGGGCAAGTGGTGGTTTTAATATGTGTGTATATATATTTATTTATTTTAGACTAAAATAGCCGACATCCCAATTCCAGGAGAGCTGCATGGACGAATCACCCTTTGGCTACCCACAGCACATCCAGGGAGACATACAGAGGTTCTTGCTTAGATTTAGGATAACTGATGAGCTCTAAGCAAGATTTGCCTTTGTAAGTGCATTGGATTATGCTTTTAATTGCGCTTTATAATAAAAATGTTAAATCGCACTAGGGTCTCATCAGGCAGTGATTATACCAGGATCATTGCTCCAGCCACTCCCACCCTTCCATTCCCCGATCTCTTCTTTGAAGTAAGACACCACAAGTGACAGGGATTTCATCACTTCTAGTTTTGGCTGTTCGTTTACTAGCTGTTACCAGGCTCGGTCTAATAGACCTCAGATCTTTCCTTAAAGAGTACTTTGCACTGCCTATGCTATCACAAAGGATGTCGTTTAGTTGAATAAAAAAAAAAAAAAAAAAAAAAAAAAAAAAAAAGGGAGTGTAAAAAAATGTAAATACATATTTTTTAAAGCACCCGTTACCCTGTGCAAATATGTCCTGCACACATATGTAAATGGTGATGGCACCACACAGAGTAAGAGCAATAAGTCTAGTGTCAGACCTCCAGTTCAACTGTAAACTGCTAACCGGTAAAAGCATTAAGTGCCGGTCCACACAGGGGCGACTTGTCAGGGTCGCCTCCCGTTCTGTACAATGGAACCGTTCTAATAGGAGCGACGCAAGTCGCTCCGACTTAGAAAAAGGTTCCTGTACTTCTTTTGGGGCGACTTGAGGCGACTTGCATAGACTTCTATACAGAAGTCGTTTTGCAAGTCGCCGTGGATGTCGTGTGCAGGTCGCCTCGGTGAGGCGACCTGCAAGTCGTGCCGCCCCTAGTGTGAACCGACCCTAAAGCGTTGCCTATGGATAATTTTATGTAAAATCGTTTGTCACCGTTCCACAGGCAAGCACAAATTTAAAGCATGTTTGGTATCTAATTACTCGGCATAACATCGGCTTTTATATTTTGACAAACATTGGGTATTAGATTGTGTTTGTGTGCACCAAAATGTATTAAAGTATTTTTTTTCCTGATAATCTGCATTTGATAAATACCGTAGCTGTGCAAATATTTTGTGACATAAAAAGTTGCAACAACCTCCATTTTATTCTCCAGGGCCTTTGCTTTCAGAAACTATATCTGTTGGGGGTTCTAAGTAATTTTCTAGCTAAAAATAAATAATAAAAAAAAAAGGCAAACTTTAACATGTATGTTAGGCAAGTGGTTAAGGGGAATTCCATACAGCTGGTGTCAGTTTCTTATCGCTGTCTGCTTCCCTTCAGGGAGGGAGCACCAGTCTCCCCAAAAGGAAGAAGAAAACACATTTTCTGACAGCTTTTAAAGTGGTTCTAAAGGAAGGAGTGTTTTTTTTTTTATCTTCATGTATTCAGATAAAAAAAAAAAAAAAAAAAAAAACTTCTGTATGCAGCAGCCCCCCTAATACTTAGCTGAGCCCCACTTCGGTCCAGCGATGTTGCACAAGCGCCTCGGCTGTCTGGGGACTCTCTCTCATTGGCTGAGACAGCAGCAGGCACCATTGGCTCCCACTGCTGTCAAAGTCAGTGAGCCAATGAGAAGCAAGGGGGGGCAGGGCCGAGGCACAGCACCGTGTCTAATTGGGCACACAAGAGCAGTGGCTCAGCTGCTCCTATAGCAAGCTGCTTGCACTGGCTTACGAGGGACCCGAGAGAAGGATCTGGGCTGCTCTGTGCAAAACCACTGCACAGAGCAGGTAAGGCCTTGAATACTGATTTAAAAAAAAAAAAAAAACAGGTATTATACGCTGTAAGATCTGCCCATGCCTTTCATTTCGGAGGCAGAAGACTTCTGAAATCACTCTCTGTCAAGGTGACAATGGTGAAGAGTAACGGTCCCTAGCGAGGTCGCAGCAATAAAACCGACCAACATTCTACTGCCTCCCCACTCTGTTTAAAACTAGAAAATAAAAATTTTGGCTGGAGATCTACCTTAACATAAGCACATCCGTGGCTGCGATTGGCTGGACTGATGTAAAGGAGTTTGGAGACCGATGTGTACGGCTACGGAACACGTTGGTGAGACATGAAAGGAAACAGAATACAATTAGGGTATCTGGGGGTGAGAATGGCTGTGGTGTAATTAGACATAAGACTCCTAGAGCTCAGTGATGTCCCACCTTCCAGGGTAGCAGTGTTTCCCAGCCCTATAATATAACATACCCCTGCCCAGAACAGGTTTGTATTTGTCAGAGCAGCTAATGGATGGCAGAGATCTGTGATTGTATGAGCAGCACCCACTAAACGTAGAGGGGAAACTCTGATAGCTTTTTATATGAGACAGCCTGCAAGTGTTACCCTGTGCAGAGCAGTATGAACACACCCCATCAGCCCCCCCGGGCTACGGCTGCCCTGCTAAGGACACTGCGTATTACACAGCGCTGCTGCCCGGCTACCACAATAAGCCACACAGTACATTGGCGGGGGCAGCGCGGAGCTCACAAACAATGCCATATGGATGCATTGCTGGGGGCGGCAGATGTGCCCGGAGCTCAGCGCTGCTCCTCCACTCCGAGGAAGTCACTACAATGAGAGGACACCCCAAACGGACAGAAAACAACGTGTGAGGGTTCCCTGTCCTTTCTAGAGCCACACACCGAAAGCGCGCCCTTATAACCGCGCCGCCGCCACCTCCCCAGTCCTCAGCCCCCTGTCCCTCGCCTTCTCACCTTCTCCTCCCCACCGGACCCGTCGCGCTCTCACCAGCTGCTCACACAGGAAACAGGAAGTGCCTGCTGGGAGTACCATCGAGGTTACTAGTGTTAAGAGGGGGTTCTGTACCGGTCTATGAGCGCACAGCGCCGTCTACAGCTCAAAATCGAGAAATACACCGCCAAGAGAGCAGAGATTGTATTGCAGGCAATTTGGCCCCGAACTGCAGTCTGTTCACATAATTTGTAATAAAAACATCTTTGCCATTCAGAAGATCCCTGCAACCACTTTGCATATTATTTTATATATACTGTGATTCTGTACTTGTCAAATATCATACCTCCAAACATTCCCAAGATGAGAATGAGGGACACCTACTAGCATGCATATGTAGGCATAGGACACGCCCACTGACACACCCCCTTAAAGGACAATTAACTTTTAAAAAAAAGGTTAAAGTGGGGTTCCACCCAAAAAACAAAAATACCTGGAAAAATTCTAAAAAACAAAACAAAAAAACATTTGGATAATTTTTTTTTCACTTACCTCTAAATGCATGTTGCTAGGTGGTCCCTCGTAGTCTGCCTGTTCCTTTGCCTGGGCTGGTGACATCACTTCCCCCTCGGCACAGGAAGGGCTCCGCTCTGCTCCCTCCCTCCTGTCAATCATCTGGGAACCATTACAGGTCCCAGGTGTTTGAGCGGCCAATCACGGCGCGCGGTGCCGCTCGCGCATGCGCAGTGGGTGCCAGGCTGTGAAGCCACAGCCCTGCGCCCACAGTTGAAATGCCGGCGCCGACGAGCGGAGGGGGGGGGCGAGCGGGGCTTCGATCCCCCGCATCGCTGGACCCAGGGACAGGTAAGTGTCCAATTAAAAGTCAGCAGCTGAAGTATTTGTAGCTGCTGACTTTTAATTATTTTTTTTTTGACGGCCCCCCTGGGTGGAACTCCTCTTTAATTAAATCCACAAGGGCTTTTTTTTTTTTTTTTTTTACTACTACTACTATTCCTTTATATTGGATTTTAAAATTTACAAATGCAGCAATTTAGAATTTGGATGAAAGATTTAGCACTTGGAAATACTTTTTGAAAGATAAAAAGTGCATTTTATATACAATTATATATATCAGACCAAAATGAGGGACAAATGAGGAGGAAATGAGGGACAAATCAGGGACAGTCCCTCAAAATCAGGGACAGTTGGGAGCTATGAAATATGCTGCAGAAGTCTCCCTCCACTGAGTCTGGCTGCATCCATATTAACTGTGGGCAGCTGCCTGTTCACTTCCTGGATTTACACAGAGGCACGCCTCCAGCTCTGCAGCTCTCATTGGCCCTCTTATGACTCATCCCCCTCCCTTCCTGGCAAACTCTCAGAGTGAGAGAGAGAGGTGTGCATGATGTGATAAGGCTAGGCTTTTTACCAGACAAGAAAAAGGAAGTGGGCAGTATAAGGTATTTACTGGCAGAAGAAAAACGTTTTACTATCCAAAGTTAAAACAACGAGGGCTGAAGATTTAATAGATGGAAAGATGAAAAAATGACGGAAGTTCTGCTTTAACCACTTGAAGGTTTTACCCCCTTTAACCACTTAAGCCCCAGACCATTCAGCTGCTCAATGACCGGAGCACTTTTTACAATTTGACACTGTGTTGCTTTAACTGATAATTGCACAGTCATGCAATGATGTACCCAAACTAAATTTACGTCCTTTTTTTCCCACTAATAGAGCTTTCTTTTGATGATATTTGATTGCCTCTGCAATTTTTATTTTTTGCAATATAAACAGAAAAAGACCGAAAATTTTGAAAAAAAAATATATTTTCTACTTTTTGTTATAAAAAAAAAAATTAATAAACTCAATTTTAGTCATACATTTGGGCCAAAATGGATTCAGCCACATGTCTTTGGTAATCGAAAATGTCAATAAGCATATATTTATTGGTTTGCGCAAAAGTTATAGCGTCTACAAACTATGGTACGTTTTCTGGAATTTACGCAGCTTTTAGTTTATGACTGCCTATCTAATTTTTTGAGGTGCTAAAATGGCAGGGCAGTACAGCCCCCCCCCCCCCAATGACCCCATTTTGGAAAGTAGACACCCCAAGGAAATTGCTGAGAGGCTTGTTGAGCCCATTGAATATTTTATTTTTTTGTCACAAGTGATTGCCGGCGGTGGCTTTCAGGTGGAGACAGATCCATGAAAGAGACAGGCGGTCTCTAGGAGTCTGAGCATGTATGTCTGCAGGAGGCAGATATGGCTCGTGACCAAGCAGCATTCAGCTGAGCAAGTAAGCTCCAGGAGGGAGTTTGACTAAGTAAGAGTGAGTGAGCCAGGAGGCTGAAGTTTTTTGGTTATACAATGATGGTGGAACCCCCCCTGCGAGGGAAGACTTTCTGTGAAGTCTGTTTTGTTTAAATAAAATAGGGCTGCCACGTCCTTAAAAATACAGTCTGGACTGACCAGTGTTCCTGAAAATGCATACACCACTTGAGCATAATCACCCCTGGATGGTGGGGCCGCTTTGAGGAGGTAACACACTGTTCCCACAAAGAGGCCTGGGATGCCCAAAAATGTGTTGCTTCATCCTGTGATCGTATGGGGAAAGGCGCCAGGAAAAGCTCCACAGGGAGAATGGAGTTTTCCATAGCAACCGGTTAAAATGTTTTTGCTAAAGTGCCTGGCCTTACCATTGGCAACAGAAAACCTGTTTGGCCTAAAATGTTGCCCTGCAACCAAGTGGGGGCATTGGATTGGCCTGTGCGAACACAACCAAAGAGAGACGACGCCCTCAATTGAAGGTTCATACACCTATAACCTGGGTTGGTAAGACTAATAGAGCCGGTTCACACTGAGGCAGCACGACTTGCAGCGCGACTGCCTCAGGCGACCTGCACACGACAGCAGCGGCGACTTGCAAAACGACTTCTATATAGAAGTCAATGCAAGTCGCCCCCAAAGTAGTACAGGAACCTTTTTTTGAGCCGGAGCGACTTGAGTCGCTCCTATTATGCCCCGTACACACGGTCGGATTTTCCGATGGAAAATGTCCGATCGGAGAGTGTTGTCGGAAATTCCGACCGTGTGTGGGCTCCATCGGACATTTTCCATCGGATTTTCCGACACACAAAGTTGGACAGCAGGAGATAAAATTTTCCGACAACAAAATCCGATTGCGTCAATTCCGACCGTGTGTGGCCTGTTCCGACGCACAAAGTGCCACGCATGCTCAGAAGAAATTCCGAGACGGGACAGCTCGTTCTGGTAAACTTAGCGTTCGCAATGGATACAGCACTTTCGTCACGCTGCAATGTTAAAAATGGTTTAATACAGCGCACTCTCTTCTTCTTTATAATGTGACAAGAATATAGTAGTTTTGCTGCTCATATTCACACACACTTCTCACAAACTTATTTCGTTACTATTTATCTGGATTCCCTCAATATATTTTGATTTCTCACATCTGACAACATATTTTTGTATTTTTTTTTTTTTTTGGCTTTAATGTAGAATCTTTTTTTGTGTTTCTATTTTTTTTTTTTTTTTGGTGATTTTGATTTGTACTCCCGAAAATGTTTGTGTGTGTTTTTTGTGACAAGTTCCCACAACACCATTATATGTTGTTCTATTTAATCTGTAGGAGATTGTTTGGTGTTGTTGTCCCTTGTTAATTTCACATTGTACTTTAGAAATGTACCTGAATACTCACCAACAAACTGTCATTTTTGGATGAAAACACACACAGGAGAGTAGAATTTCCCCCAAAAAATTTTATTAAGGGGTCACAACTATAAACAAAGAGGGAGGCAACGCTGGAGAAACTGCAGAAATTGGCGAAGCCTTGGACCCCCAGGGCAGACATCAATTATTTAAAAGCAAAATTGGTGGCCTGAGGAGTCCATATCTAAGGGAGGGCAGTCTGGTCCAGAAGTCCCAGAGATCCGGAAAGCAGCAGATGACATCTGTGTCCCCAGGCTGTGGTCATACGAGAGACTGCATCTTCTGTCAGACCAGACTGAACCCAGGGTCATCACTCTTTGGTCTTCCTTCCACGCTTCCTTCCAGGCTTTGGCTGTGGTGGTGGAGTTGTGGCTGCAGGAGGAGGAGGAGGAGGATCGTCGATCTCCATGACATCCGTCTTGGGTGTTAGTTCCCCACTCAACCCCTTACGTAGGACTTTATAAATCAGGTCCTCAGAGAGCCTGCGTTGGCCCTCCTGCATGCCCTGCAATTTTGTGGCAGCCATGCAGGCAAAGGCCTCTTCAGGACTGGGGAAGGCTCTGAGGGACGCAGAAGCCTCCTGGATCAGCCTGTATGCTGAATCCTGCACAGGACTGGGAGTCATCTTCCTGGCTCGTTTATGTGGCAGGCGGAGGGGAAGGACCTGAGACTCAGTCAGGCTGCGACTGGTCCCAGGCTTCTCTTGGCTGACACTTAGCCCCACCCCCTCCTGGCTGCCACTAATCCCCGCCTCCTCCTGACTGCCACATTCCACAACCTCCTCCTGGCTGAGGTCTTCCTGTGTATGAAAAAGGGACATAGTTTTAGTATTTTTTCAATCACTCACACACAATTTTCACCTCCTGACTGCTGCAAATTGAATGTTAACAAATATAACAGACTATCCTTCTGAGCCCAGCAGTTTTCATTCTTGTCCCAATTTTGGGTGCCCACTACTGTCTATTGATATGTAAAACACTTTTTTTAATCAGCAATTAGTGATCAATAATAACATCTAATAAACATCATTTATTTATTAACTAGAAATCTGTAGAAGAATGCTATACCTGACTCCAGCTGGGCTCCTCCACTTCTTCCTGGCTGGAAGGCCCAGGTTGGACATCGGAAGCCTCAGCTGGTATGGAAGGAAGCGTGGAAGGAAGAGTCGAGAGGGATTCCCTGACCTCAGTGTGGTCTGACAGAAATCGCAGTCTCTCATAGTACCACAGCCTGGGGACATAAACGTCATCTGCTGCAGCTCCGGATCTCTGGGAATCTGTGACCTTCTTGCGCTCCCTCAGATATGTGCTCCTCAGTCCACCAATTTTAGCTTTTAAATAGGGGATGGTTGCTGTGGGGACCACCGGCTTCACCAACTCCAGCAGTTTCTCCAGCGCTGCCTGCCTCTTCTGTTTATGATTATAATGTGGGTGTCTGACCTGCCACAGACAGGGCAGCTCTCTGTACTTGTCAATAAACAGGGGCAGGAAATTGTGGTCGTTGAACCCATCCATTTTCTCTGCAAGACACAACACAAGACAAACCCTAATGTCAGGCAAAACTCCCCTAATCTTGTTACAATATAGGCTTCCATTTCGAAGCAGTATAGGCCCAAGTTTAGATCCTACCTTCGTTAGCATGATCGGCGTCTCCGATGCTCCTTCCTCCGCTCACAGATCGTACGTAAGACAAACGTGTGTTACGCTTTATACACACTGCGCATGCGTATAACTCCGCCCGCCCCTGACGTTCTTTCTAGTCTATTCCCCGCCCCTTTTCGTTCGGCGCAGTGGGGGAAGAGCACATGGCGGATAGACAGCAGGTGCGTGCTAATTGTAGCAACGAGGAGGAGGAGGAGGAAAGGCCGGAGCCTGAAACGTCCCGATCCAGAAGGAGATTTAAGGACTCAAATATGTCCTTTGGGGAGATGTTGGAGATGGTGGACATCCTGAAGAAGGCCGACTATGATGGAAAGTATGGACCTTACTCCAACCCCAATGTCCGAAAGGTCAAGATCATGGCGAAAGTGGTCAGGAGTCTGCACCGGAATTTCGGGGTACGACGATCGAAAGATCAGCTCAGGAAGCGGTGGTCGGACCTGAAATTACGAGAACATGAGCAGTACAGAAAGATCCGGAGAGTGCTGCAAAAAAGTAAGTAGTTGTGCTGTGCTCCTATTCTTTATGTTTATTACGTTCGTGCTGCTCCATGTGCTTTTAGGAACTGTTGTACAGTTTAAAATGGCAACTTTCATGTTCATGGGCACATTATTCGTTCGGATCACACATTTTTCTTTCGGACTAAAAAATACCATTGTTTAGGCCATATGCATTTGGCCACCATTTTGAGGCCCTATACTTGTCTTCAAAGAATTGGGTTGTGTAGATGGCTTTGTTACAAGAATGAAATGCAAACTAGATTCTGTGTAAGGAGAGGACACTGAGCAGCTGTTTTCACATCTGGACACTGGAGCACTAGTGTGGGACACAAGAACACCATTTTTATTAGGGGGGCCACACAGGTGCTCCAGTGTATACTATAGGGGGGTCTCCATCTGTGAAGCTTGTACCAAACAGGTAAAGTATTGCAGCTTGACAAAGGGCATTAAAAAAATTACATCTTGGAACTCTGCTAAAATAGATAATTGTACCCCACTTCCAAGCAATGTTTCATCTTTATAGTTCTGCCATCAAATATCTGTGTGCTAATTATACCATTTTTGGTTTACATAGGGGAGAAAAGACTCGGAGGACACCCCTTATCCGAGGAGACCAGAGACCCCCCACCTCTGGAAGAAGGTGAAATCCCCCCAACACAAGCTGAGCAGGAGGATGAAGACGTGGTGGAACTAGTCACCACAACAGGTGAGTGTCTGCAACCACAGGCTCAGATAAGAGATGGATTGCGGCATTTTTTTTAAACCAAATTTATTTTGGGGTTCCTCTCTTTTTAGGTGATCGTGAGGTTGTGGATCCAGATCCTTTCACATCCGAAAGTGCCCAGATCCTGATCGGGGAGATCACGGGGTGTAATTTACAATTGGAAATCATCAAGCAAAACATCAATGATGTTATTCCAAAATATAAAAACATCATTGATGTTTTGGGCCGAGTTTAAAGCCCCTCCAAATCACTTTCTTCTTTTGTGTGCTACAATCTGCGAAATGTTTTTGTGATTTTTCCCAAAGCCAAATTTGGAGGATGCACACAGTGTGTCAACATGTGCTATCTGCCATCACGGGAGATCAATGAACGCGTTTTGGGGGTGCAAGCCCTTCCTCAATAATAAAGTAGCGGTGAGGAAGGGGTTTCTCCCCCAAAACACGTCCCTTGATCCCCCGTGATGGCAGATAGCACATGTTGACATTGGTAAATTGGTGTGCATCTTCCAAATTAGGCTTTTCCTGGGGTGATTTCCCCCCATCTGAACGCAATATCAAACTCAGTTCCTAAATACTGATGTCTGATATTGCCTTCCAGTTCTACCAAATGTGAACTTTGTAAGATCAAGATTTGTGTCTTTTCTTGTTGGTTTTACACAGGCCTGTTTTCTATAAAATGCACATTTTGATTTTGGATAATGCCACCACAAAAATTGGTATACAACAAACATGTTGGTTTGTCAGAAAAACCTTTGGTAAATGCACATGTGATTGTGCAGGTATTAAAAAGATTGTTAATCAAGAATGTGTGGATTATTGTCTCAACGCTACAACATTTTTGGGGTGATGTAATTGTTGTTTTATGAGAAAATGGGGGTTATTTCCTAAGGGCAAATCCACTTTGCACTACAAGTGCAGTTTCAGTGCAGTTGCAAGTGCACTTGTAGTGAAATGTGTTTTTGCATTTAGGAAATACCAGCCAACAGTGTTTTTTATAAGGTTACCCAATCACGACATTTTCTGCACTCAACACATTTCTGTCAGGGTCAGCTAAAACAAACACAAGCAGTAAATGTCCACAAAGAATTTCTTTTGTTTTTTTTTTATTAGAAAAAGGCTTCACATATTGTCTGGCATATTGATAGCCCCCCTACCCGCAAAGAACTCCAGGTATCGTAACCGGACATCACGGGCACTCAGGGAGGGCAAGCCAGGACGGCCACTTTCAAGCGCCGTCAGTGTTGTTGGATGTAGGATTCCGGCCTCAGGCCCAACTGAGCCAGCATAGTTGGCCAAATGTTTTCTTAAAAAATTATGGAGAACACAGCACGCCAGTATTATATGGTTCAGTTTATACTCCGCCATATGGATGGGTGTCAGAAATAGTCGGAACCGGCTGGCCAGGATTCCAAATGTGTTCTCCACCACTCTTCAGGCTCTGGCCAGCCGGTAATTAAAAACCCTCTGTTCCGGGGTGAGGGTCCTCATCGGGAATGTCCGCATCAGGTGGTCCCCCAGCGCAAACGCTTCATCAGCAACGAACACAAATGGGAGACCTTCAACATTGTCCTCTGGAGATGGCAAGTCCAAGCTGCCATTCTGGAGACGCCTGTAGAACTCCGTCTGGGCGATGACTCCACCATCGGACATCCGGCCATTCTTCCCCACGTCCACATACAAGAAGTCGTAATTAGCCGACACCACCGCCAACATCACTATACTATTAAACCCCTTGTAATTATAATAGTACGACCCCGAGTTGGGTGGTGGGACGATGTGGACGTGTTTCCCATTAATTGCCCCTCCGCAGTTAGGAAAGTCCCACCGCTGGGCAAAGTGGGAGGCCACAGTCTGCCATTCCTGTGGCGTGGAAGGAAACTGTTGAGGAAAAAACAATAAACATTACTATTTTTTCACAGAAACATGGCAAGCAGATTAGACACAAACATTATGGGGCAACCTCCAGATAGCATTTATTAAGGGGAATTTAACAACGCCAAAGTATAAGGTACACCTATCATATTCCCCCTCCCCCCTCTCATGGGCCATTTCTAACATTATAGGGGGGGGAACTCTTGGACAGGTAACCCTCTTCACTTCATTGAGAGATGAAGGCCTAAATACAGGGTATTACTTGGAACAGCCCCTCCTTAGTTACACTATTGGCAGCCCACTGGACAGGTAAGAAGTGTCATAATACAAAGATATAAATACACACTGTACACATTTGAGGACATTTGGACATTCTGCTATTACCTATCAAGATAATAAAAGGATACAAAAACTTTAAACAGTACCATTGGAAAGTATACAGGCAGGCCCTTGCACTACATGTTTTGGGGAATTCATCCATAAATCTGACCAGTAAAGAGATGGGTATAGTGTGTATGGGTTTGGCAAAGTCAGCAGATAGATGATTGAGGATAAATAGAGAATTGGGATCAGCTGACTTAGCAGTTGGGGGGAGGGAGGGTTACTAAAAATTATTTGGGGACACCACAAAAAAAAGCCTCTGGCACTCTGCATGAATTTAAATCAAAAATAACATTTCCAAACATTTTAGGGGGTGTTTGGGGTAAAGCACTACTATGGAGCTGATAAAATACATTGTTAAGTGACTACATGAGGTGAATATAGGGGCAGGAGACACCATGCTGGGGAGGTAAGTGAAGGCAAATATGTATGAAGGACCTAAAATAATAATTACATAAAAATCCAGCATGCATGAGAACAAAGGGGACATTCACAGCATATTACAATCATGGGAATTAGGGAATGAGGAAAGAAATACAATATATTAGCAAACATTCAATACAATAAAATGTGATATTAAAGGATAAAAATCTTACCTTCATATATTCCTTCTGCAGGACCTGGATGATGGCAGAACAGGTCTCTGGGATAATGATCCCCAGAGCCTGTGGGGAGATGCCTGTCGAGAACTTCAAGTCCTGCAGACTTCTCCCTGTGGCCAAATACCGCAAGGTAGCGACCAACCTCTGCTCCGGAGTGATGGCATGCCTCATGCAGGTATCCTGCCTGCTGATATAGGGGGTCAGCGAAGCCAACAAACGGTGAAACACGGGGTCCGTCATCCGGAGAAAGTTCCTGAAATCATCAGGATTATTCTCACGGATCTCACGGAGCAAAGGCATATGAGAGAACTGGTCACGCTGAAGCAACCAATTCTTGGTCCATGAACTCCTCCCCACCCTGTTCATGGACTGGACTTGTGTCAAGGTCAGGACCCCAACACCAAGCCCCCGCACAGCACGAACTCTACGAGGAGTACGCATACGAAACATGGCTAGAAAACGGTCGGCTGCTCAGAACGAAGTAACAGAACGCACTGAAGAACAGCAAGGCCTGTGAAGAGCGACCTGAAAAACAGCAACGAGCAGGCAAGATCACACAGAAAACTCTGATACGAACTGACTGCACGCACTGAAGAGCAGATACAAACCCACAAGCACAAACTGAACGGCAGAAAACGATCTGAAAGCCACGAGTCTTAAAAAGCGCGAATCGTCTCTCACCAAACTTTTACTAACACGAGATTAGCAAAAGGAGCCCAAAGGGTGCCGCGCTTGGTTCTGAACCGGCCTTTTCTAGTCTCGTCGTACGTGGTGTACGTGACCGCGTGGTTGGCGATCGGAAATTACGACAACTTTGTGCGACCGTGTGTAGACAAAACAAGTTTGAGCCAACATCCGTCGGAAAAAATCCTAGGATTTTGTTGTCGGAATGTCCGAACAAAGTCCGACCATGTGTACGCCCTATTAGAATGGTTCCATTGTACAGAACGGAACGCGACTTGTCAGGCGGCTAAGTCGCCTGACAAGTCGTCCCAGTGTGAACCGGCTCTTACTGTTTCTTATGTGAAAGAGACTGATCTTGTATTGTCAAGTCCAGTGGGGAGATACACTTCTGAGAAGGACTTGTTGCGATGCAGTGTAAATGATGAGTTACTGCAATGTAATATGAGGACTGATAAGGACTTGTCTTCAGGCAGTCTGCTGTATAGCAGGAAGACAAGTGGTGAAAATGTGCTGTTGCAGCCAGAGATGTCAGGGGTGACCATTAAGAGATGTATGCCATTGCCCCTAGCAACAGTGGAAGTCAGGCATAATAGTGAGAATAGTATTTCTGACAATGCTGATGATGTTCTTGAAGTGTAGTAATGACAAGAGCAGTGTTTCAGATGCTGTTGAGTCTCTTGGTCTGTCTAGGTCTCATTGGGATGATGTAGTCCAACAGAGCAATACCTACTGGGATGTTTTGGCCAAGAGACTAATAGCAATGCTGGAAGAAGCTTTTGCAGCTAAGAGTAGTGGACGCTAGTGGACGTCACCAGTACACTACTGGTACGCTACTGGTGACGTCATCCCCTGTAGCCTGCTGTTCCCTGCGCCTTACGCCTTGTCTTAAGTTTGTCTTCCGGAGCCGGCATAACCATCTTAACGGCAGACACCTCTTTGACCAGACTGTTTTGACAGAGGCCCAGGATTCAGGATCTATTAGACCCTAGATCTCTCCTCTGCCCTCAAAGCATCTGACCACACCAAGATCAGTGTGATAAAATGCTCTGCCAATTTTCTAATTGCACTATTTATATCTGGCGAAGTCATGAAATGCCCGTAGCTTCCAGTTTCTTAGGCCATAGAGATGATTGGAGCCATTCTGGTCTCTGATTAGCTCTATGGTCAGCTGGCGGAACCACCGGCTGCATTCTCGGGTTCTCTGTTGGGACAGGAGAGCCTGAGAAAACAATGGAAGACGTTGGGGGGGGGGGGGGAAAGATGTTCCCACCCACTACTTGTAAAAGCAGTCTAGAGGTTAATTGGCAGCTAGGATTTCTATTACATGAAAGCTGACTGCTGGCTGAAAAGAATGTTACCAAGATGATACCTAAATCTGTAGGCATCATTCTGGTATAACCACATACCAGTACGTTGCTGGTCCTTGTTGGGCATACATTGTAATGTTCTTTTTTCATGCAGCCTGTGGGCTGAACAAAAGAGATTGATCGGTGGGTATGCCCACCATTAGAATACCGTCCTTCATCCACCCACTTCTAATAATGCACCCCCTTTTTTTGTTAACTGTGGTGGAGTCTCTGATTTACGTATCGTGTGAGCAAACACTGTTGCTGTCAAGATAAATAAATCGATGCTGCAGCTGAATGGCATACCTGCTAAGCAAATGATGGTTTGACAGTAAACAGTAAAGTATAAAAGAATTACATACCTGAAAAGCAAACATAGTAACAAAACATGAGAGAGAGAGAGAGAGACTTTTTTTTTTTACTTTTATTTGTAACAGTTTGGTTCCAGGGTTTTTGGGTCTCCCAAAATATGATGGCATCTTTGGAGACCCTGTGAAAGTGTGTCCTAGTCTGTGCATTGCTGTACCCTACGCTTATATTCCACTAGTGTGTGGTAGCGTTCAAAACCTTCACCAATGCAAAGACCAGGATGGTCAGGAGGGACAATAATGGGTATCACGCCTATATCCGCGCAGAGCCAGATGAAATGAGTATACAGACACTTTTTTTTTTTTTGTACCAGCATCGAGCCTTACAAAAGACTAGGTATGGCGGCAACAACTGGTCATTGAGGTCCACCCCTCCCATATTAAGGTTATATTCGTGGACACAGAGGGGTTTCTCCAACATCAGTCACCGTAGAAATTTGGACCGTCATGTCTGCGTGAAGGGAGGACAGAACGAAAACATTCCGATTATCCCTCCACTTCACAGCGAGCAAATTATTACACTTCAAGCAGGCTCTCACCCCCCAGCCTAAAACGGGAATCTACAAGCCGCTGGGGTAAGCCTCAGCGATTAGATCGACCGGTGCCACATGCGCCAATTCCATGATGAAACAAGTGACTAAAAAGTGGCACGCTCGTGTAATAATTGTCCACATACAAGTGGTACCCCTTTCCGAATAAGGGTGACACCAAATCCCACACAATCTTACCAGCGCTCTCTATGTAATCTGGGCCGTTCTCCGGCTCTATGTGACTATCTCTTACCTCATAAACCATAAAACTATATGTATAGCCTATTGCCCTCTCACAGAGCTTATACATCTTGACCCCATATCTGGCATGCTTGCTGGGAAGATACTGTTTGAAAGACAAGCGGCCAGAAAACTTAATCAGGGACTCAACAATGCAGAAAACTTGATGGGGAGTAAACAAGGCTGCAAACTGTTGGATGAAGTGGTTTACAAGGGGCCGAATTTTGTAGAGCCGATTGTATCCAGGGTCACCCCGAGGACGACAGAGTTCATTGTCATTGAAGTGCATGAACCACAAGATTTGCTCATATCGTGTCCTGGTCATGGAGGCAGAGAACATGGGCATATGGTGAATTGGGTCAGTGGACCAATATGACCGCAACTCACTCTTTTTAGTTATGCCCATGAGGAGGGATAGGCCTAGAAAGGTCTTAAATTCGGAAACTGTAATGGGTTTCCAATCTCTGGCTAGGGTCAAATGGGGATTAGCGGCGATGAATTGACCAGCATACAAATTGCTTTGGTCCACAATAGATCTATAGAGATCTTTGGTGAAAAACAGCAAATAAAAATCAAGTGACGTAAAATCCACCTGAATTCCGGGTTGACCAGTGAATGGGGGAAGTATAGGTTCTGAAGAAGTGGTGGGCTCCCAACTAGGATTGGCAAATGCAGCAGGAAGGGCACTATGAGCTCAACGGGGCCTGTCTTTGTCTACTTGGTGGCTGCGGGACACTAGTTGTGCTAGCCACCTCACCAGCTTGAACTGCACTTATGGGACTCGCCACATCACCACGTGTTACTGCAGTGCTGGTTTGACTACGACCAGGCTGTACTAGGCCGCTGGTGCTTGCCAGTTCACCATAAGGATGAGCGGCACTAGTACTGGCTCTCTGCTCCATACGAGAGCCCTGTGGTTCTTGCACCTCAACGACAGCAGAACGGGGTCGGGTACGCCTGACCTTGGCAGGGACCACAACTCCATCGACAGGGCTATCTGTCAGGGTGCCGCTGCTGTCTACAGGATCGTATTCTGAGCCTGAATCTGATTGATGACTAACTTCCTCTTCACTATCTGTCATGCTGAGAAACGTGTAGGCCTCTTCACTAGTGTACCTTCGATTTAACATTTTGGTCTCTAAATTTACTGGTACACTAGTGAGACTCACAGGAAAAAGAGCTCCTGACTGTCAGCGACTGATTCAAACGCTACCAAAAAAACTGTTAGCGTTCAAGGGGATCAGGCCTGACTATGCGAATGCTGCAGTTATGTGTGTTGTGTTTTTGTAAGTGACAGTGATCGCTTGATACTGCACTTGGGTGGGCTGAGCGGAGGAGCTAAACGCAGGTGCTAGCAGGTATCTGGGCTGATCCTGCTAACATTGCGTTTTTGGGAACCCTAAACTGCTGGGGATGCAAGTATAGATCTGATCAGATATTGATCCGTTCAGACACTATACTATTAAGGGAGGTGTATGGTGCGTGCGTGGGTGTTAGCGCTACTGGCACTAATCTGACGCTGCCTAGGGCGATGCAGACCCTGACTGACGCTAAAACCTAACTGATATCACCCGCCGGGCGATCAGCGGGTTAACCTTTATTGGGTAATATACAGCGAGTGCCCTGATGCTATAAAAAACAGACAAACTAACCAGCGTCACCCGTAACACTAATACAGAGATCACTATAAACAAAAGACAATATTTTTTACTTTCTGCTATAAAACACGTCCAATAAATAAAAAAAAATCAAATCAAATTTCTTCATCAATTTGGGGCAATATGTATTCTGCTACATGTTTTTGGTAAAAAAAAAATCCTAATTAGCTTATATTGGTTTACGCAAAAGTTATAGCATCTACAAACTATGGGATAGATTTAGGGACCTTTTTTTATTTCTTATATTATTTTCAGGACTGCGACATTGCGGCGGATACATTGGGGACCAGTGACACCAATGCAGTGATCACTGCTAGAAAAAAAAAAATGCACTGACACTGTATAAATGACACTGGCAGGGAATGGGTTAATGTCAGAGGCAATCAAGGAGTTAAACGTGTTCCCTCAGTGTGCTTACTAACTGTATGGGGGATGGACTCACTGCAGGAACAGAGAGATCTTCCTGATTAGCAAGAAGCACAGATCTCTCTGTTCCTGTCTGACAGAAGGACGATCTGCTTTGTTTACATCAGCAGACCACCGTTCTGTCATTCCCCGGAGCAATCATAGGAGGCCGGCGGCCATCGCTGCCGCGAAGCCCGCTGATTGACTCCCGCTGTGTCCAATCACAGCGGGAGCTTATCGTCAGAGGCGTGCGTGAGTGCGCGCCCCAGACCAGGTCACACGGACAACGTACAGGTACGTTGTTTCGCGCAGCCGAGCCGCCCTGCCGCAGTATAGGTTAAGACTCTATTCACATCTATGCATGTTGCTTTTGAGCATTTGTGCAGTACTTTTTGCTATCCTTGCTGTGTGTGTTTATTTGTTTTTTTTATTTATTTATTTTTTGGGGGGGGCAGATTTATCCACTTCCATATTGGGCCATAGTAAAATAACGCCGGCAGAAACACTCTCTCCCTCCTGGGGCGACCATGGGGGATGAGGTGGGTCCCTCTGGACACAGCTCAACCCTGATCAGTGTAAAGAGCCAATAAAAATGGCTCTTTATCCCATGACCGGCTGTGTCCAATCACGGCCGGTCACAGAATGTAAACAAGCCACAGTAACTAGCTGTTACCGAGTTCTCCTCACACAAACCGATTGTGTGTGAGGAGGAGATTGCAGTAACAGCTAGTTACCACCTACAGTACACACCAATAACACTGATTGCCCCCAGTAATAAAGAGGACCTGTCACCTGCCCACCAGAGTACCTGTTCCCAGCACAGAGTACTTATCTCCTGCCTATTAGAGTACCCGAGTACCTGTCTCCAGCCCATTAGAGTACCCAAGTACTTATCTGCAGCCCATGCCTCATAGAATATATGTTGGGGTGTTTGCTTTCCAAAATGGGGTCATTTTGTGGGTAATTCCACTGTCCTGGTGCTCCAGGGCCTTCAAAAGTGTAATAGGTCGTTAGAAAATGAGATGTGTAATTTATGCTCTTGGAACGCCTGACGGTGCTCCCTGCATGTTGGGCCTCTGTATGTGGCCAGGCTGTGAAAGTCTCACACATGTGGTATCGCCATACTCAGGAGGAGTAGCAGAATGTATTTTGAGGTGTTATTTGAAGTATGCATATGCTGTGTGTGAGAAATAACTTGTTATATGACAATTTTGTGTAGTGTAAAAAAAAAAAGAAAAAAAAATTATTAATTTTTCCAAGAAACTTCAAAAAACTCGCCATGCCTCTTACTAAATACCTCCTCCTCTACTTTTCAAAAAGGGGTCATTTGAGGGGTATTTGTACTGTCCTGACATTTCAGGGCCTCAAGAAATGAGATAGGCCCTGAGTGCATCAGGTGTGATCAATTTTCAATGATTGGTACCAAAGATTGTAGACTCTACAACTTTCACACAGACTAAATAATATCCACTAATTTGGGTTGTTTTTACCAAAAATATGTAGCAGTATATATTTTGGCCCAAATTTATCAACAAAAATTACTTATTTGCAAAATTTTATAATAGAAACTAAAAAGGTTTTTTTTTTCAAAATTTTTGCTCTGTTTTTCACTTGTATCGCAAAAAATAAAAAAACCCAGTGGTGATTACCGGTAAATATCACCAAAATAAATCTCTATTTGTGTAAAAAAAAAAAAAAAATTATAAAAATTTTGTTTTGGGTACAGTGTTGCATGACTGAGTAATTGGCATTCAAATTGCAAGGAAGGGGGTATAAGTGCCATGTATTGAAGTGGTTAAAAAATCAAAATGCAAATTGCGGCAAAATCGTGGTAAAAATGCACTACATGCTTTTTTGCAGCTTCTCCATTGAAATATATTTACCAAAAAAACACTGTTTTGCATTTAAAGTTCCTGACCCTTTCCAAAAAACACAGAGGCACAAAAATGCATTGATGTTAATGTGTTCCATAGGAAATCTTGTTAAAAATGTCCGGCATTTCTACTAAAAGCATGAAAAAACGCATTGGTGTCAATGGAGCCTAAAGCAGTATTAAACCTAAACACAAACTTTTATTATATTGAAGCTTACAAATTCTTAGATGTGGTTAGCTGTATTAGTTTCCTATTTTACATACATAGGTGTTTTGAGTGCTACCTGGTTAAATACTTGCAGTAAGCGGTACATGTATTAGCAGATTTAGAACTACTAACAAACTGAAACCAAACTCCAGCTCACTTTATAGTCACTTACAGGAAAGGTCCATAAATAAAAGCTGATCACCCCTGCCAGTGTTAGTTTGTCTCTTCTATGTAAACTGATACATTCTGCTCGAGAGCTTGTGCTTTTGAAAAACAAACTTGCTGGCCAGATCACCAGATCTAAATGAAAGAAAGCCTAAACAAGGAAACTAATGGACCCATCACGTCTAAGAATTAGTAAGCTGCACTATAACAAATGTTTGCTTTTGGGTTTAATACTGCTGTAAGTGTGAATGTGGCCTCACATGCACATTTCCCCATTATTTATTTCTATAAACGCACTGTAATGACAGAAAAATACCTATTGATCTGCCAAAAGTGCACTCAATTCTCAATTTCCTACTGTGGGCTGAAAACAGGATGTGTGTGTATAGTGGTGTAAGCTCTGCCCATTGTATTTTGCTAAACTACTCGCACTCAGACGTATTCACCGCATTCCACATGGGGGGATTTATCAGAACTGGAGCAAACAGAATCTGGCCCAACCAATGAAAACGTATCCTGGAGAAGACCAGTCGAACATGCAAGGCACTGTTAAGAGAGCTCCAGGACACCACAACACTGGAGTGGAAGTGAGTATACTTCTGCATTAAAGCTGGCCATAGTTTGAATTTCTGCCAATTCCTGCTGAATTGGCAGAAGTCCAACCCTTAAGATGGCCTTGCAAGCATCACCTGGCTCAAAAAAGTAAATGTAAAAATGATTGTTCAAACTGTGAACACATTCTATCAGATGCTGTCACTGTTTGGCAGCACCAATGTATTTGGCCACTATATACAATAGGCAGCAGTGGAGATACCACCATGATGAGGGAATTGATTTATTTTCTCTTGTTCAACCCGCAGATTGAGCCATGTATGGCTAGGTTAAAATGGTTCTAAACACTAAAGTTTTGTTTTTACCTTAATGCAGAGAATGCAATAAAGTGTCACTAAACCCACATCATAAACAATTATCAAATGCTGTATTACATGTTTTTCATACTCCCTCAATCACTATGAAATTCCTTTTCTGTATTCTACAAAAAACCTGGTTGATCCTGCTGTTCCCGATCTCCCCCTTCTGTTTATGTCCCCAATTCAGCTAGGGATTTTGCAGGTGTGGTGGCAACTCTGCACATGCTCAGTTTTCAGTGAGTTTCTATGCTGAGCATTTCCTGCCTATCACATCTGTGCAGCCCATGTGACTAGAGTCACACATGTGGGGGTATACACAGTGGCAAATTACAGCCCAATCCATCCCTCCTCCTCCATGCCCACTAACTAGTAAAACACAATGGGATGGCATTGACAAAGCACGATTTCGTGTGAAACGCGTCTACCTTCGTTGCCCTGCCCGTGTGGATTGCTTTTACATGTTTTGGACACACAGCTTTTTTTGCATCGTGTGGGAGTGCTGCTATTTGTCTAATTTTCCTCATTAGCAAAACACAATGGGGGCGGGATTTTACATGTAGATTAATGGTGGCTTCACCTCCCTCTTATTATATGACATAGACACAGCCTGTGATTGGCAGAAATACGCCCACATCATGTTATTTCCACAAAATAATAAATATTTAATTTCAAATATATACAGTATCTCACAAAAGTGAGTACACCCCTCACATTTTTGTAAATATTATATCTTTTCATGTGACAACGCTGAAGAAATGACACTACAATGTACAATGTAAAGTAGTGAGTATACAGCTTGCATTACAGTGTAAATTTGCTGTCCCCTCAAAATAACTCAACACACAGCCATTAATGTCTAAACCACTGGCAACAAAGGAGTATACCCCTAAGTCAAAATGTCCAAATTGGGCCCAATTAGCCATTTTCCCTCCCCGGTGTCATGTGATTAGTTGGTGTTACAAGGTCTCAGGTGTGAATGGGGAGCAAGTGTATTACATTTGGTGTTATCACTAACTCATACTGGTCACTGGAAGTTCAACATGGAACCTCATGGCAAAGAACTCTCTGAGGATCTGAAAAAAAATATTTGTTGCTCTACATAAAGATGACATATAAGAAGATTGCCAAGACCCTGAAACTGAGCTGCAGCACAGTGGCCAAGACCATACAGTGGTTTAACAGGACAGGTTCAACTCAGAACAGGCCTCGCCATGGTTGACCAAAGAAGTTGAGTGCACGTGCTCAGCATTATATCCAGTGGTTGTCTTTGGGAAAAAGATGTATGAGTGCTGCCAGCATTACTGCAGAGGTTGAAGGGGTGGGGGGCAGCCTGTCAGTGCTCAGACCATACGAATCACACTGCATCAAATTGGTTTGCATGGCTGTCGTCCCAGGAGAAAGCCTCTTCTAAAGATGATGTACAAGAAAGCCTGCAAACAGTTTGTTGAAGACAAGCAGACTAAGGACATGGATTACTGGAACCATGTCCTGAGGTCTGATGAGACCAAGATAAACTTATTTGGTTCAGATGGTGTCAAGCGTGTGTCGCAGAAACCAGGTGAGGTGTACAAAGACAAGTGTGTCTTGCCTACAGTCAAGCATGGTGGTGGGAGTGTCATGGTCTGGGGCTGCATGTGTGCTGCCGGCACTGGGGTGCTACAGTTCATTGAGGGAACCATGAATGCCAACATGTACGTACTGTGACATACTGAAGCAAAGCATGATCCCCCCTCCCTTTGGAGACTGGGCCGCAGAGCAGTATTCCAACATAACGACCTCAAACGCTCCTCCAAGATGACCATTGCCTTGCTAAAGAAGCTGAGGGTAAACGTGATGGACTGGCCAAGCATGTCTCCAGACCTAAACCCTATTGAGCTTCTGTGGGGCATCCTCAAATGGAAGGTGGAGGAGCACAAGGTCTCCAACATCCACCAGCTCCGTGATGTTGTCATGGAGGAGTGGAAAAGGACTCCAGTGGCAACCTGTGAAGCTCTGGTGAACTCCATGCCCAAGAGGGTTGAGGCAGTGCTGGAAAATAGTGGTGGCCACACAAAATATTGACACTTTGGGCCCAATTTGGACATTTTCACTTAGGGATGTACTCATTTTTGTTGCCAGTGGTTTAGACATTAATGGCTTTGTGAATTATTTTGAGGGGACAGCAAATTTACACTGTTATACAAGCTGTACACTCACTACTTTACATTGTAACAAAGTGTCATTTTTTCAATGTCGTCACATGAAAAGATATAATATTTACAAAAATGTGAGGGGTGTACTCACTTTTGTGAGATACTGTATTTGTATCACAATTTAAAACAGTTTATTGATATTATTTTTTTACTCTGTATTCCAAAGTCTGCTTCTTTTTATTTTGAACATGTGACCAGCAGCAGAGTAGAAATACTCCTCCTGCTTATGTTTACTTGCAGACAGGCTGGGAAAGATCTGGGTCATGTGACAGCTGTATATCGATTAGGAAAAGGCACTTAGATGTTTTTTTAATAAAAATAATTACAGTGCCATCATCCATATACAGGAATAGAAGGGATAATGTAAATTAAACATTGTGTGTTACCTGTTACCCTCCTCTTCCTCCCTAACACTTACCTAAGTCCTCTATCGATCCAGTGCTGTGCCTCATTGCAGGTCTTCTCTCCCCTCTTCCTGGTCTCACAGGCTTAGCTGAGAACAATGGGGGCCAATGGCCCCCGCTGCTGTCAATCAAAACCAGTAAGGAGGGAGCGGGGGGGGGGGCCAAGCCACACTGTGTGTGTATACCCCCAACATTTTGAGATGCGAATGAGGGACACCTACTAGCAAATGTATGTAGGCATAAGACATACCCCTTGCCATGCCCCCTTAAAGGGGAAATAAGAAAAAAGGTTAATTAAATCCACAAGTGCTTTTTCTTACCACTACTTTTCCTTTATAATAGCTTTTAAAATTTAAAAATGCAGCAATTTATAATTGGGATGAAAGGTTTAGCACTGGGAAATACTTTTTGAAGGATAAAAAGTGCATTTTATATACAACTCTATAGATCTGACCAAAATGAGGAGGAAAGAGGGACAGAGGGACGTTGCTCCAAATCAGGGACAGTTGGGAGCTATGTGTGTGTGTCTATGGGAGCACATATGTGGGCTTGCTCACGAGCCAGGCTGTGTGGGTCCACAGACACATGCACCGTGCAGCTTGGCCCTGCCCCAGCTCCCTTAATGGTTTTGATTGCCAACCTGTGCACTGCAGTAAAGCATATCCAGCTTGCATTGCAGTGTGAACGGGGCACATAGAAAACAATTGTTTCTCCATGCACTAGTGGGAACTGGCATTTATCCGGTGTGGAAAAACACCAGTCTGTACATGATAAATATTTTCCTTGTTTTATTTTTCTATAAAATACCTATTTTTTCCTGTACCATCTTTTGCCTCTTTGTGCCCGCAATCACGCATACTCTCTAGCAACGGCTGCATGTCATTTTTCAGACTGAGTTTTGTAATGGTAACAACAGTGGGCCGTGTCTGTGTGATGTAGTGACATACTGTAGGGTCCAGCAGGAGGAACCAGTGGGTGCAGCAAGGGGCATGGAATCTGTCTCTCCCAGAAGTGCTGGATTCTGAAGATTCTTCAAAATCTTTCATTTCAGCATATCGTACTGCTTACTTGTGTGTGTGTTTTTTTTTTTTTCGTTTTTTTCTTAATATTATTTTATGTTACGCTGCTGTGCGGCGACATGCGGTTCCATCCAGTGCACTACCAAAAAATGCAGACATGCTTCATTTTAGCGCAGACTACCATACTGCGCATCACACCAGCATTGCCGTATGAACAAGGCACATAGAAAACAATTGTTTGTATATGCCCTAGAGGTGACCTACGTTTATCCGGTGCAGAAAAAACACAGTTCACCACTGATACTGAACAAGCCCTAAAACTTAGAGGTGAAGTACTGTAAACCACTTCTTAAAAGAGAAGCACGGCTACATTTTTTTGGTCATACTTTCCTTGTGGGTCACAGTAGTGCACTTGCTTGCGCTTTCCTGTGACCCAGAATTGGCCATCAGCAGGCTAAAGCCCGCTGTCGACAGACGTCACAGAACTGGACCAGCATCTGAAAGGATCCCAACGATATTGTCAAGATCCACCCAGCTGCCTGGTAACAGCTGGCACTGGTTCTCCACCGGTAGTTGAGAGCCGAAGCCAGCTGCGCCTGCCCTTCTCAACCCCAGTGCTCCAGTGAATGCTGGAGCAGCAGAGTGGAGAGCAGTGACTGATAGTCACTGCTCTCTGCTCTGAGAAGATCAAGACCTGAATGATCAGCGGCCATCTAATCGCTCAGTTCTTAGCTGTGGAGGTGTGTCCATTAAGGGTGCCTGGGCGCCGCCCCCTCTGTCCAGCCTTCCCCCTATATGTATCATGGATAGATTCATGCATAGCATAAATCTACCCATGGCCGCTGCGGCCACCCCCTATTCATGCGTCCGGACCCCCAGGCGCCTGAATTTCAGCGGTGGGGGGTGTTTTTTTGAAGCACCTGATTAGAGCCATGGGCTCTAATAGGCTTCAAAAAAGGTAAACTTGAGCGCAAAGCATTGTGCTCGCAGTGCACCCAGGTGTGTTAGAAAAGCGAATGAGTATTCGCTTTTCTAACACTGAACCGCCTCTCAGAATTTCAGGAGGTGCAGGACTAATACTCGTTACCTGATTGGCTGAAGGCACAAGCGATCTCATTGGCCACCTAGCAGAAGGCAAGAAGAGATGCACGGAGGACACAGGAGCCGCTACCTGAACCGCGCTACCCGTTCTACAGCTCGCCGGCATCACCCATTGCCTGACCCACCACCACGATGGGGTAAGTATGGGGTATGGGGTGTCACAGTGGCTGCTTATGATGGGGCGCAGTTGGCTGTATATGCTGGGCACAGTTGGCTGTATATGATGGGCACAGTTGGCTATATATGATGGGCACAGTTGGCTATATATGATGGACACAGTTGGCTGCATATGATGGGGCACAGTTGGCTGCATATGATGGGGCACAGTTGGCTGCATATGATGGGGCACAGTGGCTGAATTTGCTGGGCACAGTTGGCTACATTTGCTGGGCACAGTTGGTTGCAAGTGATGGCACAGTGAGGCTGCATTTGATGTTTTTGTTTCAGTGTTTTTCAGATTTCTTTTCAGCCCCCCCCCCCCCCCCCCCAACAATTTAGAGCACCAGCCGCCACTGGTTCTTAGTCTTAGAGCCACCAGTGAACAGCTGAAGCATCACAGCAATGCTGTAGAAAAGAGCTGGGTATGTATGTTTTTTTATGTCTGCACCCCCCCCCCCCCCCACCGATGGAGCACCAGTCGCCACTGGATCCTGGACTGCTTATTAATGCCTGTCTTTAGCATGTTCATCCTCATTAATTAGTTTTACAATCCAGCAAATGATTATAGCTCTGTAAATATTCTTGTAACTTTCCTTTACTAAGAATTGGATAAAGGTATTTTAAATAATTGAGCTGATGCTTGTTCTTTCATTTATTGAACAGATAAAGTGGGCCATAACTAGGGTTACCACCTGTCCAGCAGTGTTTTAGCTTGTCCCAACCCCTGTCACCTGCTGGACAGTTTAATTGGTATGTGAAGCTGGGGGAAAATATTTTCATTCTTTGCCGAAAAACTACTTCTAAAAAAATCTTGAAAAACTGGTGTGATGTGCAGTTCAGGTATTTTTTTAAACAGCCAAGGTAAAACATTCAGGTTTATTGCAGGGTGTCTATTTAGGATATATTTCCTCACTTTCAGAATCACAAAAAAGGTGAAAGTCTTAACTTGTGACTATTTATTAGGACAGATTAGCTCCAAAAATGGCCATCGACACTGGACTATTTGTCTTCATGTTCAAAAGAAGGAACTTTCTGGTGTTTGAAAGCTGGTAGGCTTGGCAAAGGAGGCATATTCCTCATACGTGACTGTAGGGTTTGTATTCACAAGCATTTTTTGTTGTCTTCCACAGACAGGTGCATGTAAGTACAATGATACATGGAAGAGCTGTTAAAGAACTCAGCAATTGAACTCAGCAGGACTACAAAAGGAAATAAATTACTTCACAAGGACCTTGAAAGAAACTCAAGAAAACCAAAAGAACTTTAGAATCCTCTTGTTGAATGAAAAAAAAACTTATAATGTATGGCCTGCCTTAGATAGTTAAAGGATGGTCAGGGGTGGAGGTACTGCTAAAGAATTCCATGCTATGGAAGCCATAGTACTACTGTAGGAAAGGAGGTAAATGGTAAAAATCACCGACTGCAACATTTGGAGAGTGGAAAATCTGGTAGAGCTGTGTATTGTAGCCAATCAACTTCTAACTGCAGTTCCTTCAATTAACCTTTGACAAAAAAGCCTGGAAGCTGATTGGTTTCTATGCGGAGCTGCACCAGATTTTGCACTCTCCAATTTTAGTAACTAACCCTTTACTGAACAAGATACATATCACTGAAATGTGTGTTTGCTTCCACGTTTGGGGTGCCACTAACAATCAATGGCACTGAAAGCGCAACTAGTTAATTTTAGGTCTATAAAGGTGGCCATACACTCTACAATCTGATTGTACAATCTCTGTACACTTTCCTTTAGATTTACCAAAACTATAGAATAGGAGGACCCAGCTATCTATCCATTCACTATGTGTCCAATCAGACAGGCCCTTGCACTACATCAGGGGTGTCTAACCCGCGGCCCCAGAGAGTTTAGCATGTGGCCCATTTGGAGGGACTCTGGGGATGCTGTGCAAACATAGCAGTTGTGGCAGCTTACATTGACAAGCCAGGCAAATTCATGTGTGGAGGGGTACCATGCAAACCAATTTGAGAGGTGCAGGGTGTGTGCTAATGAGGTCAACTAGTAAACTGCTTTCTGTGTCTTACTGGCTCTTATGTTCCAAATCTACATACTAGGAAGTCATGAAGCTTTCTATGGAACACAGCAAGGGCTAAGGTAAGAACATGTTCTGAAAATCAAAGAAAGCTTTTATTTTTCTGCAACCAAGGTACATTAATGGTATATTGGTACATTGGGGAGCTGGATTTTAAAGAAAAATGAGGTGAACTTGGCCTTTAACAGTACCCGGGGTGCTTAGAATGATCAGATTTTTATTTATGTAAAACCTTTATCCCAAAGGGAAAAAACAGCTGTAACTAATAAAATATTAGAGGAGTTTGGCTTCAATTTGATCTAAATCTGCTTGTGCATCTAATGCCGCTAACACACGAGCGGAATTTCCGTCAGAAAAAACTTGGATGGTTTTTCCGACAGAATTCCGCTCAAGCTTGCCTTGCATATACACGGTCACACAAAAGTTCTCTGAACTTTCTACCGTCAAAAACGCGGTGACGTACAACACTAGGTCCCGGTCTCTTCCATCTGAGGACAAGCATAGCCCTATGGACTGTTTAGACCTGTGAATAGATCTTTGGCCGTTTTGGGATGGCAGCTACTATGTAAGTTTTAATCAAAATTGTTATCAAAACTTCCTTTACATCAAAGAAACTATAGAGGCTGTTTTTACTGATTTTTACTCTCCTTCAATGTCACTGAGCAACACACTGGAGTCCAAGCGCTTTATGGAAAACATTGTAGCCGTTTTTTCCCCTCTCCCTTCCAGGAGTCACTCCTAGCAGCTAGGAATCAGGACTGCTATCAACTCTCCATTACAGTTTTCTCAGCAGGTGCCTGATCTTATCAGGGGGCTCGGCCCCGCCCGTCCCCTCTCTTCCCTCATTGGCTCACTGGCTGTGATTGGAGAAGGTTTCTCTTGATTAAGCCAGAGAAGGGAGAATGGATAAAAGAACTTGAGAGAGAAGCTGGGACAAATATCTGCAGTGAGGGAGAAGGTCGGTGTTTCTCCTTGTTCTCCCCTCCAGGGAGAGGTGGTAAGCATCATGTGAGAGTCACAAAAATACAAAATACCCAAATCCTGTTGCAGTTCCTAAATATGATCCATTTCATGCCATGATTTGGAATTATTTATGCCATTATTTGGATCGTTCAGTCCTGCTTACTGACTTATGCAAGTTAAGAGTTTTATTTCAATGACAAACCTCTGTGTGATGATCTAATGCAGTGTAGTGTCTAAATATAGGCAGTACCTGGAGAGTGGAGTGAGTTATGTGCTTTACTAGTGCAAGCCTGTTCAGCGCTGGAGTTGGTGGCGATGGAGGAGAAGAAGTTCCCAGCCTGACGGTGAGAGGAAACCCCCTCATGCAGTATGCAGCAGGTGGCCCAGGCCCCCGTGTGACATGAACCCTAGGTGGTCGGCTGGATTTCTGGAGCTTCTGTCTGAACCACATGTCAAATTTAGTACTCCAGGCGGGAAGGGGTTAACTGTGAGGGGACCGGGAGGATGGGAAGAGAAGGTCTATGGCCACCATCCATGCACAATTATAGTATGCGGGGTAATTCCTGAATTAAAACGAAATGGTTATTTGACTTAAAATCCTTTGCCCCTTATGGTCATAATATAGAGTGGGACTTAAACAGTTTTATCAACAATAGCTAAATGCTGATAATATTTAGTTTTAACATTCTCTGGGATTTTATAAGTGTATAATTTTTATGTATTTCTGTTATAAAAAACTATTTTTTATAGATTTTTTCATGGAAAGTGTATTTTTATACAATGGTAGGAGTCATCCTTCTCTGTTTTTTTTAGCAACTATTTAAGCAATAATTATATTTATCACTAGGGGGGGGGGGGGGGGGGTCAGTGTTCCCAGCTTCAGTTATGGATTACTATTTTATTAAAAGTTCTGTGCTTGCTTGGATAGGGAGTCGGCTCCCATTCATTCAGCCTTTGTCTATTTATACCACTGTAGCACATTAGCACAACCAGCTGATCCCCTTGACAACGGCTGTTTGGACCAAACTTTCATGAGGGTGGGGCGGAGCTTGTGCTGACGTCACCCATGCTTTGCTGGAGCTGGCACAAGTGGCATTTTTTATTACTTGGTGTGTTTACAAGAAAATACTTTGAGTCGTTTTTTTTTTTTGGCTAATGATAAATAAACATTTACGGTACTACACCATTGGAGGCTTATCTTTTCTTCCCGAGCTAATCCACAGAGCAGGAGAAGGATATTACAGTGAAGTCCCTATTGGTGCCGTATAGTGTCCCCTTATCGGAGGATCCATGGCTCAAGATCCATGCAGCTTCACGCTATACTAGACCTCCTATAGCTTGGGGTCTAACAACTTGATAAGAGGCTGTGTGTGTTGAGGTGGTGGGTTTACTTATCACATTTTGCTGGGTCTAGCCAGGGAAATGGTGGACACTTTTTTTTGTGAACACTGAGGATTAATTGTATTCACTTGGTCACTTTTGTGGACTTATTTAATTTGCAATTCATATTTATTTACAGTATTCATCTACTGGGATTGTTTATGAACATTATTTATCACTTTGTTTTATGCAATACTCACACAGCGCAACTGTCTTGAGATTCATACATTATAGTATGTGGTCTGGGCTGAACAACCTGTGATGCCTTGCAACCTGTATGTTGAAGTGGTGACCTAGCTGCGCGTGAAGGCCATATGGAAATAAACGGGTTCCCACCCAGAAGCTGGTTCTAAAAGGGACATGATGATAGCTGACTGTTATGCATAATTAACAAAACAAATATGGTAAAGGTACATCTATGGTAAAGGTACAGTAGCCCTTTCACAAATTTGTTCACATAGTTCTCTGTTTTTTATTATGCATGTTAGTTGTCAATTAAATACTGGGCTACTGACTATTGGGACACCATGGCCGGTATTAGTACCACAGGGAGAATAATATTACCTAAGCCAGCATAATTCTATAGTAAATTAGGGCAGAGGTTATTGTTTAGAGGCTAAGATGAAGTGGCTAGAGCAACGGCTTTTATCAAAGGTGCTTCTCTTATGCTTTACTAGGACATACAGTGCCTTGCGAAAGTATTCGGCCCCCTTGAACTTTTCAACCTTTTGCCACATTTCAGGCTTCAAACATAAAGATATAAAATTTTTATTTTTTGTGAAGAATCACCAACAAGTGGGACACAATTGTGAAGTGGAACGAAATCTATTGGATTGTTGAAACTTTTTTAACTAATAAAAAAATGAAAAGTGGGGCGTGCAAAATTATTCGGCCCCCTTGCGTTAATACTTCGTAGAGCCACCTTTTGCTGCGATTACAGCTGCAAGTCGCTTGGGGTATGTCTCTATCAGTTTTGCACATCGAGAGACTGAAATTCTTGCCCATTCTTCCTTGCAAAACAGCTCGAGCTCAGTGAGGTTGGATGGAGAGCGTTTGTGAACAGCAGTTTTCAGCTCTTTCCACAGATTCTCGATTGGATTCAGGTCTGGACTTTGACTTGGCCATTCTAACACCTGGATACGTTTATTTGTGAACCATTCCTTTGTAGATTTTGCTGTATGTTTGGGATCATTGTCTTGTTGGAAGATAAATCTCCATCCCAGTTTCAGGTCTTTTGCAGACTCCAACAGGTTTTCATCCAGAATGGTCCTGTATTTGGCTGCATCCATCTTCCCCTCAATTTTAACCATCTTCCCTGTCCCTGCTGAAGAAAAGCAGGCCCAAACCATGATGCTGCCACCACCATGTTTGACAGTGGGGATGGTGTGTTGAGGGTGATGAGCTGTGTTGCTTTTACGCCAAACATATCGTTTTGCATTGTGGCCAAAAAGTTCGATTTTGGTTTATTCGGACCAGAGCACCTTCTTCCACATGTTTGGTGTGTCTCCCAGGTGGCTTGTGGCAAACTTTAGACAAGACTTTTTATGGATATCTTTGAGAAATGGCTTTCTTCTTGCCACTCTTCCATAAAGGCCAGATTTGTACAGTGTACGACTGATTCTTGTCCTATGGACAGACTCTCCCACCTCAGCTGTAGTTCTCTGCAGTTCATCCAGAGTGATCATGGGCCTCTTGGCTGCATCTCTGATCAGTCTTCTCCTTGTCTGAGCTGAAAGTTTAGAGGGACAGCCAGGTCTTGGTAGATTTGCAGTGGTCTGATACTCCTTCCATTTCAAAATGATCGCTTGCACAATGCTCCTTGGGATGTTTAAAGCTTGGGAAATCTTTTTGTATCCAAATCCAGCTTTAAACTTCTCCACAACAGTTTTACGGACCTGCCTGGTGTGTTCCTTGGTCTTCATGATGCTCTCTGCGCTTTCAACAGAACCCTGAGACTATCACAGAGCAGGTGCATTTATACAGAGACTTGATTACACACAGGTGGATTCTATTTATCACCATCAGTCATTTAGGACAACATTGGATCATTCAGAGATCCTCGCTGAACTTCTGGAGTGAGTTTTCTGCACTGAAAGTAAAGGGGCCGAATAATTTTGCACGCACCACTTTTCAGTTTTTTATTTGCTAAAAAAGTTTAAAATATCCAATAGATTTCGTTCCACTTCACAATTGTGTCCCACTTGTTGGTGATTCTTCACAAAAAATTAAAATTTTATATCTTTATGGTTGAAGCCTGAAATGTGGCAAAAGGTTGAAAAGTTCAAGGGGGCCGAATACTTTTGCAAGGCACTGTATATTACAGTTTATAAATCCATCAGAACTTAGCAAGCAGAGTCTGTTCTGCCCTGGGGAAAGACTTCCATGAATGAGCCAGTAAGCCTATATCTTCCCCAAAGATAAAGTGAACCAATGTGTTCTGCTTCTAACAACCTATCTTACATGGTACCCATAAAAAGTTCATATGCATTTGGCCTCCCCAGTTAACTGATACCAAATGCAGGATATTGCTGCAGGCTCTTTCCAGTCACCCTAAGCTCCATTGTCACTTTTTCTGAGGATTGTACTGCATGACCTGGCACTGGTCTTTCTAGGAAATTGCTTGTTAAGAAAATGATCAATGCTGTAAAATGTATGAATAAATCAGCATGGCACCTACCTGACCACTGAAACATAGGTTACTGGTATTCAAGTCAGAACATTAAGTTGAACATTCTAAAATAAGAAATTCTATTCTGTTTGAACTACTATGTTGTTGACTTACTCCCGTGTTTTAGATCAATGTCACATTGTATTACCCAACTTCTTAAAGTGTATGTAAAACCTAACAAAATAGAGCAAATAAGTGATTATTTGCTCTCTTTGAGTCTATTAAGTACAAAGTTGAACATGTTTTGTTTGATAAGTGCAAAAAATACCTGTTGATTTTGCGAGGAAATGTGAGAGCCGATAATTTCCCGTGCCCTCTGCCTGTGAGGGGTTATGGAGATAAGAAAAGGCCTGTGTTCTTTGTAATCCATCAGAAATGAAGTAAGCAAGGCTGACACTACATGTTTGGAAATGGATTCAGCAATAACTAATAGGTATGATACTGAAGTGCTACAAAAATTTCAAGTGATTTTTTTTTAATAACAAACAGGTTTATACTTACCTGATCTGTGCAATGGAATTGCACAAAGCGGCTCCAAACCTCTTGTTGTTGGGTTCCCCGCTGGTGTTCCTGGCCACTTGCTATGGGGGCACTAGTGCAGGCTCGATCCCAAGCCACACTGTGTGTGTCTATTGACACACACAGAGTGGCTCAGCCCTGCCCCCACTCCCTTCTAAGTGAATTGGCTGACAGCAGCACGAACCATTGGCTGTCCCTGTGTGAAGAGGGATCGAGGCGAGAAGACTGCAGCCAGGCACAGTGCTGGAGCGAGCGAGGGCCCAAGTATAAGGGGTATGGGAGGAGCAATTTTGGTACCTAAACATTTTTTACCTTAATGCAGGGATTGCATTAAGATAAAAATGTTTAAGCTTTAGAACCACTTTAAGGCTGTGTTCACACTAATCCACTGTGGGAAATGCCACGATCTGTGTGCCTTTGCCATAACGCATTCAAATCGCCCTGCCTTTGCAAATTGCAAATTGCAGTGAGTGTCAGTGCAATCTCAATGACACCCCAAACACAGGTGACATACTCAGTGCATTTTCCAGTACCAGATCACATGGTACAAAACGACCATGCGATCTGGTTGCAGTGCAGTTCCAAAATTGCTGCATGCACGTCTTTGGTTCGATGTGGTGCGATTTGAGCCATTCAGAATTAATGGGCTCAAATTACACCGCACTGAATTGCATGTGAATTGAACAGGAATGCAGTGTGGCTCCAGAGTAAGGCCCCTTTCACACAGGCGGACCATTCGATTCATCAGTTCAGTCACTTTTTTTACAAGAAAAAAACGTATGAAGATTACATCAGTCTGTCATCAGTCTATTTTTCATCCGTTTTTACATCCGTTTTTACATCAGTTTTTACATCTGCCAGTCCTTAACCAGTTGAGATCCCTTTTTTTAATGGTAGAAAAATAGGGCTTTGATTCGTTACAAAAAGCGGATGTTGCCAGAAGCGGATGTAAACAGATGTAAATGGATGATTATCCATTTACATCCGTTTTTCCATTGAAATGCATTGATATCCATTTTTCATCCGTCAACGGATTGATGAAAAACAGGTAAAGGGTCTGCATGGGAGAAAGGGGGCTAAATCAGATGTCAATTAAGAATTAAATAAAAAATGGAAAATTGTATATTCACCTTTCTGCAATTTTCCTTTCCTTTTTTTTTAACAAACAGATGTGCTTTATTGTCACAAAAGGTAAAAATACAAAATACCAATTGACATAGTACATAACACTTCATGGAAGGTAAACATGACTTCTCACAGATCGAGTTGGTGTGTACAGACTAGAGGACAGCGCATAGAAAATATCAATACTATAGGTATTATAGTACTATATATATATATATATATATATAGTACTATTCATACAACAACACTGCATGACATTAGGAGGATATCCACAGAGCCCAGACTTTTTCGAATTTCCATGGACAACCTCGGTTAATATAAGTCATTCTATACATGGGTATAGCTGCCTCAATCTGAAACAGCCGGGGAGGTGGAGTCAATCCACTTCATGAGGATCTCCTTTTTGACGTAGAAGAAAAGATAAGATATAAGTAATTTAAGATGATAAGATCATTGCTCGTCATCATGAACCCCCAATAGAGCTAGCTCTGGCGAGGCTGGAATGGATATTTGTAACCTAGAATTAATTTCTCCAAATATCGCAGTCCAAAATGTCGTGATAATGGGGCACTCCCAGAACATGTGGAAGAAGGTTCCAATTTGAAGCCGATGACTTCCTTGACTGACCGGTGAATGGTTCCACCAGAGAATAATCAAATCCAGATGCCCCTTCAATTTCCTCTTTTTTAGAGGAGCTTTCTGTCCTTTGGGGAGCTTGCAGAGCTGAAGCAGCAGTACTTTGATAAAGTCCGTTACCTCTCTGACTTCCACCCAGGAGAGGCTGAACCAGGCTGGGGCGAATGCGGTAAGGGGTAGTACGCAATCCATCCAGTCCCAATCAGGTGAGGACAAAAAGGAGAATGCTGGGCTGGGGCCTAGCTGAGAAATCATTGTTAACCAGTCCTATCAGGTTGTGGGGGTGAAGCCACAACCCAGTGTATGCTGCCATGATGTGCCAGGAAAACATATTTGGTACATCTCTGCAATACATGCACACTTCCCAAAGTTTTAACCCTTTAAAACACACTACAAGTACAGAAACATAACTGTAGATGTGCAAAAAATATCGTGTGCTCCTATCATCTCTTTGACATGACAACACAGTAGAGTTTTTGGCTCTAAATTCCAAACACATGATGGGGTTCATTTAATAAAATTGGAGACTGAAAAATCTGGTGCAGCACTGCATAGAAACCAATCAGCTTTCTTTTTTTTGTCAAACCTTAATTGAATAAGCTAAAGTTTAAAGCTGATTGGCTACTATGCACAGCTGCACCAGATTTTGCACTCTCCGGTTTATTAAATCAACCCCACGGTGTCCACCCTGACTATTTAATTTCTGATGGATTACAAAGAATAGAGACCTCTCCCCCTCAATCTCATTTCCATAATCCCTCATTTCTGGCAAAATCAACAGTTTTTCTTTTCACATGTATTTAACAATTATAACCAAACACATTCAAGAGCAAGAATGAGAAGTTTGTTGTTACAGTTTACATACACTTTAGGTTATTTCCTTACTGCTGCCTCCTGGGAAAGCCGAGGATCCCAGATCATATGAGAATACACTCCTACATAGTGCATTTTGATAAGATTTGGGATCCAAAACTATCTTGGGAAACCTTGAGGAAGCTGATGTTGATGATGCCTAGGAAAGAAAGCTGGGACACAAGTAAAGGGTAAGCATCTTTTACATTTTTTTTTTTAGGTTGTGTTGTATTTTTCAAATAAAATTTTTTTGTGAAAAGGTGAACTAACCCTTTAAATACCCTGTGCTGCAGTTCTCTCACACAAAGCAGTGGCCAAGCTCAAGTGGTCCAACACATCCCTCGCACACTGCTCCAGTCAATAACAATAAAAAATGCATAAACATGGGAAGCAGCTTGCATCAAATACACTGACGTCACCGTGCCTGCTGTGGAAAGAAGGGACAGTGAGAAGATGTGCCTGTATTCCGTCTAGCACCATGTGGAGTGCTCTTCTCTTTGAATGTTACATGGCAATGCACACTTTATGAGAAATTACAGTAGATGTGTGGCTGGCTGATACCCTTTACAACCCATGTGGGGTTCACTTCTTCTGGTAAGAGTTTATATTTTTTAGGTTGGTGGAGTAGAAGTCACAGGAGGAGATTTTAAATGGATATCGGTGGAGGATTATTTCAAATTACACAGTGCACCTTTTTCATGGGACCTTTGGACTTGCAGTATCTCACAAAAGTGAGTACACCCCTCACATTTTTGTCAATATTTTATTCCATCTTTTCATGTGACAACACTGAAGAAATGACACTTTGCTACAATGTAAAGTAGTGAGTGTGCAGCTTGTATAACTGTAAAATTGCTGTCCCCTCAAAATAACCCAACACACAACCATTAATGTCTAAATCGCTGGCAACAAAAGTGAGTACACCCCTAAGTGAAAATGTCCAAATTGGGCCAAAGTGTCAATATTTTGTGTGGCCACCATTATTTTCCAGCACTGCCTTAACCCTCTTGGGCATGGAGTTCAGCAGAGCTTCACAGGTTGCCACTGGAGTCCTCTTCCACTTCTCCATGATGACATCATGGAGCTGGTGGATGTTAGAGACCTTGCGCTCCTCCACCTTCCGTTTGAGGATGCCCCACAGATGCTCAATAATGTTTAGGTCTGGAGACAGGCTTGGCCAGTCCATCACATTTACCCTCAGCTTCTTTAGCAAGGCAGTGGTTGTCTTGGAGGTGTGTTTGGAGTCGTTATCATGTTGAAATACTGCCCTGCAGCCCAGTCTCCTAAGGGAGGGGATCATGCTCTGCTTCAGTATGTCACATTGCATGTTGGTATTCATGGTTCCCTCAATGAATAGTAGCTCCCCAGTGCTGGCAGCACTCATGCAGCCCCAGACCATGACACTCACACCACCATGCTTGACTGTAGGCAAGACATGCTTTGTACTCATCACCTGGTTGCCGCCACACACGCTTGAAACTATCTGAACCAAATAAGTTTATCTTGGTCTCATCAGACCACAGGACATTGTTCCAGTAATCTGTGTCCTTAGTCTGCTTGTCTTTAGCAAACTGTTTGCGGGCTTTCTTGTGCGATATCTTTAGAAGAGGCTTCCTTCTGGGATAACAGCCATGCAGACAAATTTGATGCAGTGTGCGGCGTATGGTCTGAGCACTGACAGGCTGACCCCCCCCCACCCCTTCAACCTCTGCAGCAATGCTGGCAGCACTCATACATCTATTTCCCAAAGACAACCACTGGATATAATGCTGAGCACGTACACTCAACTTCTTTGGTCGACCATGGCGAGGCCTTTTCTGAGTGGAACCTGTCCTGTTAAACCGCGGTATGGTCCTGGCCACTGTGCTGCAGCTCAGTTTCAGGGTCTTTGCAATCTTCTTATAGCCTAGGCCATCTTTATGTAGACCAAAAATTCATTTTTTCAGATCCTCAGAGTTCTTTGCCATGAGGTGCCATGTTGAACCTCCAGTGACCAGTATGAGAGAGTGAGAGCGATAACACAGAATTTAACACACCTGCTCCCTATTCACACCTGAGACCTTGTAACACTAATGAGCCACATGACACCGGGGAGGGAAAATGGCTAATTGGGCCCAATTCGGACATTTTCACTTAGGGGTGTACTCGCTTTTGTTGCCAGCGATTTAGACATTAATGCCTGTGTGTTAAGTTATTTTGAGGGGACAGAAAATTTACACTATTATACAAGCTGTATACTTACTACTTTACATTGTAGTAAAGTGTAGTTTCTTCAGTGTTGTCACATGAAAAGATATAATAAAATATTTACAAAAATGTGAGGGGTGTACTCACTTTTGTGAGATACTGTAACAATAGGAGTTATAAATATATATACTATATTTTGGGGGAGATTCACTAAAACTGGTGCACACAGAATTTGGTGCACCTGTGCATAGCAACCAATAAGCTTTTAATCTTATGCTTATTTAATTAAGCTTTGACAATAACATCTACAGTAGAAGCTGATTGGTTACTATGCACAGCTGCACCAGATTCTGTGTACACCAGTAAATCTCCCCCATGTCTGTTATAGATTTGCATTTGTAAATTTATTTTGTATGATATGCCTGAGTTTTGAAAAGTAATGCCGCGTACACACGAGCGGACTTTACGGCGGACTTTGCCCGGCGGACTTTTCGTCGGACTTTGTTGGCTCCTTGCGCCGGACTTAAAAACGGACGGACTTGGCCACACACGCTCACTGCAAAAGTCCGCTGGTTTGGAACGCGGTGACGTATAGCACGTACGACGGGACTAGAAAAAGGAAGTTCAAGCCCCACTACGGCACCCTTTGGGCTCCTTCTGCTAATCTCGCTTGTGAGGTTTGTATCTGCTTTTCAGTGCGTGTTGGTCAGTTCGTAACCTGCCTTGCAGGCCGTTCTGGTCCGCTCGTTCCTGATTTTCAGGTCGTTCTTCATAGGCCTTGCTGTTCTTCAGTGCGTTTGTTATAAGTTTGTTTGTTTGAGCAGCCGACCGTTTTGAAGCCATGTCGCGTGGACGTTCTTGTTCTCGAGTTCGTGCTGCGTGGGGACTTGGTGTTGGGGTTAATACTTTGACCCGAGTCCAGTCCATGAACAGGGTGGGGAGGAGTTCATGGACCAAGAATTGGTTGCGCCAGCGTGACCAGTTCTCTCATATGCCTTTGCTCCGTGAGCTCCGTGAGAATAATCCTGTGGATTTCAGGAATTTTCTCAGGATGACGGACCCCGTCTTTGAGCGTCTGCTGGCTATGCTGACCCCCTATATCAGCAGGCAGGATACCTGCATGAGGCAAGCCATCAGTGCGGAGCAGAGGCTAGTTGCCACGTTACGTTACTTGGCGACAGGGAGAAGTCTTCAGGACTTGAAGTTCTCAACAGGCATCTCCCCTCAGGCTCTGGGGATCATAATCCCAGAGACCTGTTCTGCTATTATTCAGGTCCTGCAGAAGGAATATATGAAGGTAAGTTTTATCCTTTAACATTACATGATATGTATTAAATGTTTTTTAATGTATTGTATAACTGTCCTCTTTACCTAATTGCCATGCTTTCAATATGCTGTGAATGTCCCCTTTATCTTCATGCATGCCTGTTTTAATCATTTATTGCCCTACATGCAAATTTTCTTTCATTAACCTCCCCACCATGCAATCCTGGGTCCATTTATATCTCTAGCCTATAGTCCCTTGAACAATGTATATTGTCTGCTCCATTGTCTTGTTTGACCCTCCCCCACCCCACAAATGTTTGAACCAGTCAGGTGTGTTTGTTAACCTAATTAGAACCCCTCCCCCACCCCACAAATGTTTGAACCAGTCAGGTGTGTTTGTTAACCTAATTAGATCCCCTCCCCCACCCCACAAATGTTTGACCCAGTCAGGTGTGTTTGTTAACCTAATTAGAACCCCTCCCCCACCCCACAAATGTTTCAACCAGTCAGGTGTGTTTGTTAATCTAATTAGAACCCCTCCCCCACCCCACAAATGTTTCAACCAGTCAGGTGTGTTTGTTAACCTAATTAGAACCCCTCCCCCACCCCACAAATGTTTCAACCAGTCAGGTGTGTTTGTTAACCTAATTAGAACCCCTCCCCCACCCCACAAATGTTTCAACCAGTCAGGTGTGTTTGTTAACCTAATTAGAACCCCCACCCCCCACCCCACAAATGTTTCAAGCAGTCAGGTGTGTTTGTTAACCTAATTAGAACCCCTCCCCCACCCCACAAATGTTTCAACCAGTCAGGTGTGTTTCGGGCCCTAATTAGAACCCCTCCCCCCACATTCAAATGTATCAATGGGCCATCAGAGGGGGTGATTAATCTTATAAGTGTGCCTTATGTTTTTCAACATTTCAATTACAAACACACATATTAATAATATTTGACTGCTGTTGTTTACTAATGTTTTGGTGTAATCTGATATACAATTTATGTTTTAAAGTCCTTATCTTATTTTTTTTGCACTCCACAGTTTCCTTCAAGTACACAGGAATGGCAGACTGTGGCCTCCCAGTTCGCTGACCATTGGGACTTTCCCAACTGTGTAGGGGCGATTGACGGGAAGCATGTCCGGATTGTGCCACCACCGCATTCGGGGTCTTATTTCTATAACTACAAGGGGTTCCATAGTGTAGTTTTGATGGCGGTGGTCTCGGCACATTTGGACTTTATGTTTGTGGATGTGGGGAAGAACGGCCGGATGTCTGATGGAGGAGTCTTTGCACAGACCGAGCTGTGCCATCGTCTCCAGACCGGTGGCCTGGAATTGCCACCTGATGATGAGAATGTGGATGGACTCCCCTCAGTTTTTATTGCTGATGAAGCATTTGCTCTCGGTGAGAACTTGATGAGGCCGTTCCCCCAAAGGACACTCACCCCTGAGAGGAGGGTATTTAATTATCGGCTGGCCAGAGCAAGAAGAGTTGTGGAGAATGCCTTTGGGATTCTGGCCAGCCGGTTCCGTTTATTCCTTTCTTCAATTAATTTGGCGGACTATAAACTAAACTACGTCATCCTTGCTTGCTGCATCTTGCATAACTTTTTAAGGAGACATTCAGCAACATATATATCCTCTGTTGGGCCTGAGGCCAGACTGGAACAGGATAGCACTTTGACAGGCCTAGAAACTGGCCGTATTTGCTTGGCCCCCCGAACCGCACGTCAAGTGCGTGACCGTTATGTCAATTATTTTAATGGTCGGGGGGCCATTGCTATTCAGCAACAGCTGTAATTTTCTTCCAAAAATTTAAAATAAAATAGTTTTCTCTAAATATCTTGTTTTTATTGTTGTTTACATTTAGTTATGTCTGTCTCCTAGTGCACTTGTAGTAGTGTCAAGTGCATTTAGCTTTAGTTAATCAGGCCCACAAAAACAAACCACAAAATTTGACTTCAAGAATCAGCCACACACATTGTATTCCGTAAAAATATTTACTTTGTGCACATTGAAAGGTGCATTTTTGATAATTATTTATTTTTTTTTTTATCTATTTTTTTTTTATTATTTTACGTTGTGTAAATAATTTTTTTTTTACTAAATTATTCAAGGCATATTTGCACAAATATATAGACCTTTATATAAAAAGATTTACATACACAACAGTGTTTTTATAAACCAACAAAAAAAAAAGAACTTACAAAGTTCAACATTTAGAGAACGGTGCATGTGATGTCACCCTTGGAGAAATTGTTCATTTTGAATATGCTCAAAATTGAGCTTTACAAAAGGGTCAAGTCAACATGTGCTATCTCCTATCATGGGTGAGCAATGTACGTGTTTTGTGTGTGCAATCCCTTTTTTGGTTCCTCTCACCACCAAAGAATTTTCAGGATGAAGGGGTTGCAAACACAAAACAAGTACATTGCTAACCCATGATGGAAGATAGCACATGATGACACACCGTGTGCATCAGAATGTAAATTTGGGTATACCCCAAAAATTAAAATAACAATTTTTGCAAAAAAAAAACTTCCCAAGGAAATGAAGAACATGATTGATGTTTTTAGGCCAAACGTGATTATATTCGGCCCAAAACATCAATCATGTTCTTCATTTCCTGTTGCATGGAGTCCAGGCGAAGTTGCATGCTGTGAATTTGGTCACGCATTTTATCGATGTGGCCATTCCACAGCATTATCTGGCCAATCAGTCTTTGCGGAAACTCACCTAAAATGAGTGAATAAAAACAAGGTTTACAATATGCACGCCAAAATACAGTAATTCAAGCTGGGGTGTCAGTCTTTCACTTGGTGGGCTTGAAACCTCGCACACTTCCTCCACCTCTCCTTCCTCAAGGTCGTCGGGTGGGCGTGGTCTTGGGCTGGGGCTTGGGGTATCTTCTGCCTCAGGCTGGCGACTTGGGGGGGTCCTGAGATCCTTGGACTGTTGTCTGAGTCTTTTCTCCCCTATGAGAATTGAACAAAAGGTATAGTTAAAACACAGTGATATTTTAGCTTTTAATAAATAAACTTAAACGTTGGTTATGAGTTGTGGCCAATTTTTCATCATAATAAATTTTGAAGACAGGATGAACCTTACCTATGAACAACAATTATAAACACTGCTCATTTTCTGGCAAGTTTCACAGATGCAGACACCTCAATGATCTCCTATGTGTATAACCCCTCTAAAATGTATTTATGGTCACATAGTACACTATAGTGCTCGTGAGTCCAGATGTGGAAACAGCTGCTGTGTCCTGTCCCTACATTACACTGAATCATTTTTGAAGAAGCATTATATTTTCAAACACATCTACACCACATCAACTAATTGTGGGAATTTGACAAATTAGCATAACATAAATGTATGTCCAACCCTGTCCCATCGTATTTTGGCGAAAAAATAACGTCACTTTCTAAAGTATCATATATATTCTAAAGAACGGTCTTTACGAACGATGCTGAATAAAGTCCAAAAATAAGGATCAGCATGCAAGTTAAGTATCTCAATAGTAAAACACAAGTACTTACTTTTTTTAAGCAGCTTCTTTATTCGGCAATATTGTTCTGGCTCCCGACTTTTGATGTCAGACCACCGCTTCCTCAATTGTTCTTTCGAACGTTTTGTACCAAATTTATCTTCAAGAGCGGTGACAACTGAGGACATTATTTTGTCCTTCCTCATATTCGGTCGTGTGTACGGTCCTTTTTTGCCATCGTAGTCCTCCCTTCTCAATATGGACACCATCTCCACCATCTCTTCAAAAGCCATGTTGGTGGCCTTATATCTCCTCCGGGATGTGGATGTTTGGGGCTCCGGGCTTTCCTCCGCGCTACTTCCACTGATTCTCTCCACCATCTTTTGCTATCTACTCCCACTTCGCAACGAAGAGTGAAGGGGCGGGGCCAAATCGTACTTACGAACGTCAGGGGCGGGCGACGCAGGCGGAGCATGACACATGCGCAGTGTATATAAAGCTATTACGATGACCTACGTATGTCCGTGCGGAAGTAGCGAGCGTCGCAAACGAAGGTAAGATTAAAGTGTGTGTGTGTGTGTATGTGTCCCCTAGATTACAACCAAAACTAATCCTGTGATTTGGGACTGACATTTAAGTTTGGATCTTGTGTCTTGTCTTGCAGAAAAAATGAATCCCTTTTAAAGAGGAAGAATTTTTGTGCCAATTTATTGAGCTCTATGAGGACAAGAAAAACCTGTGGGAGGTCAAACACCCCCTATATTATAATAGGGATGTTAGGAAGGCAACACTGGGCACACTTTTAGAGTTTGTGAAGACTCGACTCCCCCAGGCAGACCTCAAGTTTGTGGACAAGAAGATTGGTATCTTGCGAAACATGTATAAGCGGGAACACAAAAAAATCCAGGAGTCGCTCAGATCCGGTGCAGCAGCTGACCAAGTATATGTACCCAAGTTGTGGTACTACAACAAACTGCGATTCCTGGATGACCAGACCGAAGCCAGGCAATCACTTTCCACCCTTCCCCCCACCCTTCCCTCCAGACTTCCCTCCAGACTTCCCTCCACTCTTCCCTCCAGCCTTCCATCCACCTCCACCCCAGCTGAGGAGTCCCAGGATGAACTGGGCCTTTTCAGCATAGATGAAGTTGATGCGCCCAGCTTCAGCCAGGTATCCTTTTTTTTAAAATTTGGGATTGTGTAAATGTTATTAATGATGTTAACGTGTTAATTTTGAAAGTGCTTCATAAAAAATGACTTCTGCACAAAGATTAATATGTAGACATATCACTAGACAGTAGTGGCCAAAAATATACTTCACTTCAGATCTTGTTGATCATCTGAAATAATGGTGGTGTCAAATAGATAGCCTTTACTATTTTGTGTAATTAGATTTGAAAGTCATGAGCTGAAAATTGTGTGTGATTGCATAACACAAAATTACAACTATGTCCCTTTTTTAAACACAGGATGACCTCAGCCAGGAGGAGGCCTTGCCCAGTGGGAGAGAGGAGGAGGCCTTGCCCAGTGGGAGAGAGGAGGAGGCCTTGCCCAGTGGGAGAGAGAAGGAGGCCTTGCCCAGTGGGAGAGAGGAGGAGGCCTTGCCCAGCGGGAGAGAGGAGGAGGCCTTGCCCAGCGGAAGAGAGAAGGAGGCCTTGCCCAGCGGGAGAGAGGAGGAGGCCTTGCCCAGCGGGAGAGAGGAGGAGGCCTTGCCCAGTGGGAGAGAGGAGGAGGCTGTGGCTGGGCCAAGTCGAAGCCGCACAGAGTGTCAGGTGCCTCCCCTCCGCATTCTCCACAAAAGGCCCAGGAGAATGACACCAACTGAGCAGGAATCCCTAGCCCTCATACGGGAAGCAAGCCTCATCCTGAGCAAACCACCCAATGCAGAGGAGGCGTATGGCACCTATATAGCCAGCAGATTGCTGGAGTTGGAAAAGGGCCAACGCCTCCTCTGTGAGGGTCTAATTTTTAAGGCATTTGAGAAGGGCTTGAGAGGGGAGCTTACTGCTACCACATATCTGGCAGATGAAGCCACTCCTCCTCCTCCTCCTGCCCCAAGTACACCACCAGAGGCACAACCTCCAAGGAAGGCTGCAGAGAAGCGTGGAGGGAAGGCTGCAGAGAAGCGTGGAGGGAAGGCTCCACGGAAGAGTCGAAAGTGATTGCCTGGCTTCTGTCTGGTCTGACTGTGCTCCCTGTGCTCCCTATAGTCGCAAGATACCAATTTTCTTGTCCTCAAACTTGATGTGTGTCCTGGGGGACAAAGGCTTCCCAGATTCTAAAAGTGTCTCCAGTGTTGCCTTCCTAATTTTTTTTATAATAAAATAAATACATTTTTGGTTACCTTACATTCTTGCCTATGTGTTTTGATTAAAAAACGCCATTTTCTTTGGAAGTAGGCAGGTACAGGTCCAAAAGACTATGGGGTTGATTTGAGAAAAGCAAATAGTCTGTGCACTTTGCAGAGGGCAGTTGCCCTCTGCAAGTGCAATTGCTCCAGAGCATCAGAAATTAGTTAAAAGCTTGACTTTGCAAAGCGTACCCAATCCTGTGCAAGTAAAATTCTAAAAAAAGCATTTTTGCTTGCACATGATTGGATGATGGAAGTCAGCAGAGCTGCTTCACATTTAATAAAGCTTGGGAGCAACTGCTCTTGCAGAGGGCAACTGCACTTTACAAAGTGCACAGTCTTTTTCCCTTTAGTAAATCAACCCCTATATGTGTTTTTGACAAAAGGCTAAATCATTTAGAATATCAAGTGAAAAGTACTAGTGAAAAGTTCACTTGAGAAATTGCACAGCAAGTGCATTTGTTGGAAGTGCAGTCGCTGTAAATCTGAGGGGAAGAGCTGAAATTCGGGGAAGCTCTGCTGATTTATTCAGAAAATCATGTTAAATAAAAATTATTTGCATTTTTTTGGGCTTCCTTGCATGTGCCCCTCGGATCCACAGCGAAGGCACTTCAAAATGCTCTTTCTGTGGAATTCAATGTAGAATTAGCACTTGTAGTGAAAAATGATTTTGCCTTTGTTAAATACACCCCCCTATGTCTAATGAACAAGGGACAAAAACCTCATTAAGGTTCATTAAAACAACACAAAATATGAATGTTAATTGTGGTAACTTGAAAATACACACAAACAATTTGGTTATCATTTAACACACATTGTAAAATAGATAAGTGTTGAAATAAAAAAAAAAAAAAAAAAAATGAGTCCAAAATCGTTTTTAATTTTTATAATTTATGGAGATCTGGCTTTTAAACAATATTATATTAGTCATGGCAGGAGGATAAATCATGAAGAAAGTAGTTTGTGAGAACTCTGTGTGAATATAAAGCAGAAAAACAACTTCATTCCTCTCGCATTATCAATCCTAAAAAAAGGCTGTATTAAAAGACCACAGAAGAGGAATGTGCTAGCTTCAAAACGAAGGCTAGTTTTACCAGACCGAGCGCTTCCGTCTTGTAATTGCTTCAGAGCATGCGTCAGTTTGAGTTCGTCGGACTAGCACACAGACGATCGGTTTGTCCGCTAGAAAGAAGAGTCCGTCGGATAAATTTTAAACAAGTTTCAAATCTAAGTCCGTCCAACTTTTGAGCAAACAAAGTCCGCTGGAGCCCACACACGATCGAATTGTCCGACGAAATCCAGTCCGCCGGGCAAAGTCCGCCGTAAAGTCCGCTCGTGTGTACGCGGCATAAGATTTCTATGAACTGTATGATTTAAAGGAATAACGCAGCATTTTCACATCTTTACGAACAGCTGGATAGCTGGGCTGCTGCTTTGTGTGAGAGAGCCACATGCCCTGTACACCCGATTGGATTTTCCGATGGAAAATGTGTGATAGGACCTTGTTGTCGGAAATTCCGACCGTGTGTAGGCTCCATCACACATTTTTCATAGGAATTTCCGACACACAAAGTTTGAGAGTTGGCTATAAAATTTTCCGACAACAAAGACTGTTGTCGGAAATTCCGATCGTGTGTACACAATTCCGACGCACAAAGTGCCACGCATGCTCGGAATCAAGCAGAAGAGCAGCACTGGCTATCGAATTTAATTTTTCTCGGCTCGTCGTACGTGTTGTACATCACAATGTTCTTGACGTTCGGAATTTCCGACCAACTTTGTGTGACCGTGTGTATGCAAGACAAGTTTGAGCCAACATCCGTCGGAAAAAAATCCCATGGATTTTGTTGTCAGAAAATCCAATTGTGTGTACAGGGCAACAGTCTGACTCTTCTATGTACTGGCAGCACAGGGTTCATTTGGGACTGGAGTTTTTTTTGGGTGTACCCTGTATGCCCAAGGTCCAGAGCCACCCTACCCAATTTTACAGGAACCATTTTAAAGTATGAACTGTTCAACTCAAAAAAACTCACAAGTGAACGATCAGTGAACAAAAACTCCATTTGTTCCAGTCTGCCCCTGAGGAATGATGGTTCATTAAGTGAATTGGTCTCATAAGTATTGCAAGATGTCCAGGCCCCGAGGCAGCAAATTACCCTTATGCCTTTGAAATCTACCCACCATGTTTCAAAGCTGGGCTGAGGCTTTGGTATGTAGTATTTATGGGCAGTTCACCCTATTACAGTAGTTTGATAAAGGCCATAATGGGTTTTTCTTCGAAGGTTCTTTCACTGTAACCTCGAATTAAAATTACCTTTGTTTGTTTTTTTACTAGGGCAGGATCATAAACACAAATCGAGTGCAAGAGATGCCTGTAGACCCTTAGCTGTTATTCTAGAAGTCTTTGTCATCTGATTGAGGAATAATAATTAATGAATGAATTATACCACAAAAAATCTACTTTGTGAGTAATGAGGGGGGGGGGGGGCTCAATTCATTTTGTGTTTAATACATCCTCTGTGAATTATGAGTTCCATCAAAATGGAGTTTTGAAGTTTTTTTGAAAATGCATGGAATGTGCATAAACATGGATATTTACAAACCTTTACAGAAAGAAGTTGCTTTGGTAATGAAGCATCACCAATTAAATTCTGCTTTGGGTGGAGGTTAACCACTTGCCGACCAGCCGCCGCATTTTTACTGCGGCAACATGACTTGGTTGCGCGAATCGCCGTCATGTTATATCGGTAACATATTCGACCACTAGGGGGCACGTGCAAGCCCCCTGCTTGCCCACGAAGCCGATGCGAGTGCCCGGCAGTCGCGATCGTTCGGGGCACACCGAGAAACGGGATCTGTGTGTGTAAACACACAGTTGAGGGGAGAACAGACAGATCGTCTGTTCATACAGAGTATGAACAGGGATCTATCATCTCCCCTGCACAGTCCCCTCCCCCCTTCAGTTAGAACACACATTAGAGAACACATTAACCCCTTGATCGCCCCCTAGTGTTAACCCCTTCACTGCCAGTGACATTTTTACAGTAATCAATGCATTTTCATAGCACTGATCGCCATAATCTCTGCAAATCTATTTATAGCAACCTCTCCGACACAAATTTCAGGCTGGTTTTATCTCGGTTGTTGGAGAACTTGGCAGAAGTTATCATGCTGATAACAGAAGAACAGAGCAGCAGAAAGACACGGCACTTAGTGCTTTGGCGTAAGATAAGAAAACACTGCAAATATATGTGCCCAGGTCAAATTTCATGAACCGGGTTTACATCCACTTTAAGCATTAAACAAAAATACTGCTCCTGGCTTAATGCAAGGCGGTGGCACTGCGCTGAAATAAAGTACTGCATGCTGTATTTATTCCAGGGCACACTAATGCAACATAGTGGTGTGAACTGGCTAGATAGGGGACAATGTATCTTGCCTTGTCATACGGTGGGACTGCACTGGAATAGTCATCCAATGCTGTCCTATTGCAGCTAGTGTGAAGAGGCCCTTAGTTTTAATGCTAACACCAAAAGCCTGCCAAGTGATTGCCAGTTGAAGTGATCAGCTACATCCTGCTCTAAACATTAGATGCTCACTCCCAGCATTACACTACCATTGTTGATTTAGGGTAGAGAGATTGCGCGGGCCACGCTCAAGTGTGGAATGCAGAAGTACACTTGCTCTGATGCTGGAAGCAAGCATCTAATATTTTGGAGCATCCCAGACACGGCAGAACGTGGCTAATTGCTTCAATAAAAGTTTTTGAGGCAGGCTTTGGTGATCATGGTGGTAAGTATTAAAACCTATGAAACTATTTAAAAACTGGCCAGAGTTTTTTTATTAACAGGGGGGCCCCAAGACAGCATAGTGTATCTTAATGAAAAGGTGAGCTTTTATTTTGAAAAGGGGAGGAACTTTATCCTTCAAACTGTAGGCTCGGATGATGACATGTCTAAGCCACTTGACAAACCACTCTGTACACTCAGGAATGACAAGTGAATTTGATTGTCTAAAAGAAACCATAGCTAAGAGGAAAAGTCACAGAGCGCGTACCATATCAAGAAAGTGAAGAAAAATCTACTTGGAATGTTTTGGAGCAGGACATAGGGAGGGAAGCACCGTTGGGAAGAATAGAGGCCTTACAAGGCAAGACAACTTCATGCCTGTGTAACACTAGAAAGGTTCCTTACAGGATAAGACCAATAACTGAGACATGTCTCCCAGAGGTGACAGCCCCATTCAAGGGAATCTCATGAGCAGGGGAAGACAGTGGGATATCCTCAAGTTTGTAGGGAGGTTTTGTAGGAACTGATAAAACCAATTTGGGGCTCTACAGAGTCACTGGGAGACATACTGGGGAAAAATGTGGGTTACACACTGCACAAAGACTTTTACCGAGGTGCAAGCAGTCTATAAAAAAAAGTTACTTGGTCTGAAATTTGACCTTTGATGGTCCTTATGGCCAAATGCTGTTTCAGACCAGATGGAGGAAAGAGATGATTCAACCCATGGAGTACTTGCTGGGGTAGAATTTCCTAGCCACACACCAGGCAAACTAGGCCTTCCAGGTATGATGTTAGATTTTGCAAAAGGTCGATTTCCTAGCTTTTAGGACTGAAGGGATCACCAAGTTCAAGAGAGTCCTGTCCCTTAGGACTTGGGCTTCAACAGCCAAGCTAATAAAGCCAGTCACTGAGTGCCTCATTTGTGCACTGCGGACAAGGCTGAGATGTGGACTTCCGCCCAAGCTTAAATGAGATCTGCTTCTGTTTGAGCTACGTGGATTCCTTGATGGATGATGCAAGCCACAGCCATCTTATCTGACTGAATTTCCCTTTTTTCCAAGATGCTGATGTAGAGCTGGGCTTACACCAGCCACCAATTCCCCTGTAAGGAGAGGGTCTTCAGGACTCCTCCCAACCCCAACAGGCTCACGTTCATACTGAGCACCTCCAAAACATCAGAAGAAAGAACTTCCCCAATTCCTGTGTGAGACTGGAAATCCACTGTATTGGGGCAAATCAGGTTCTGCTTGTCCTATGCAGCCAATATGCTGAGTTGCAACAGTCTGGAGTGAAATTGGGCAAAAGTGAATGGTTGGGAATCCCCTGGAGCACAAGATCCAAATGTGTGCTCTGAGAAGCTAGCTATTCTCAACCAGGGTTTTGTGGAACCCTAGCGTTCTCCCAGAGCTTCGGATTCCTTTAGCTGTGGCTGATTGACCTCCCATCTCATGGTTTCTGCATAGTTCTATGTCCAATGCCACTTGCTTGGCAGTGCCAACAGAAGGACACCATTGATCTTTTAGCTGTCTGTTAGAGTGGCATTCCAACCACCACTGCAAAGAGAGTACTCTTGCCATTGGTCACCAATGTGAGGAGAGCACTCTTCTCACTGACCACTACTGTGGGAGGGAGGCATTCTGACCATCACTGTAGGGGGCATTCTTTCCATTGACCACCACTGTAAGGGGGCATTTTTCCCAATGAATTCTAATTAGTTATTTTTTTACAGGGCTTCCCTGAGACATGAAAATTGTTTTAAAGGTTCCTCTGGTAAAGAACTTCAGCAGGCTATAGGCTCCATGCAGGCTGGAAAAGCGCCGGGAGACGATGGACTCCTGGCGGAGTACTATAAAGCTCATGAAGAGACACTTGCTTGCAGGCTGTTGGAGGTGCTATTGGCCTCCTTTGAGTCCTCTTCTCTCCCACCCTCGATGTCTGCGGCTGTTATCGTAGTAATACCTAAGCCCGGCAAGGACCCTGAGTTATGCTCCTCATACAGGCCCATCTCATTACTTAACGCAAAGATTCTCGCGAAGGTCCTGGCAACTCGCCTTGGCAAGGTTATTCTATCTTTGATCCACAGGGACAAAACCGGGTTTATGGGGAAAGGCACCGACATTAACCTGAGAAGGCTCCATGCCATTATGGCCGGAGTATCGGCCAGCGGGGGTACCGGAGTGGTTGCCTCGTTAGATGCAGAGAAGGTCTTTGACTCGGTGGAGATTAAATATCTATGTCTAGCCCTTCAAAAATTCGGTTTTGGACCTAACTTTATTTCCTGGTTGCGGATGCTCTATGCAGCCCCCACAGCTAGAGTGCTGAGGAGTGGCACACTCTCGGCCCCTTTTCCACTCCACCGAGGCACCAGGCAGGGCTGTCCTCTCTCCCCGACTCTTTTTGCACTGGCAGTTGAGCCGTTGGCAGAGCTTCTGAGGAGGTTCAAGGCATTTCGTTTCCCCCCTGGTTGAGAAAGTGTCTCTGTATGCAGATGACATGCTGCTGTATCTGCATGATGCCCGAAGCTCTCTTCAAGGGGCCTTGGCCATTATCGACCGGTTTGGATCCTTCTCAGGGGTAAAAGTGAAGTGGGACAAATCGCTCCTATTTCCACTGTCGGGCAGGGATCAGTTGGTTGACCCAAGAACTCCTTTGCAACAAGTGTCCCGATTCAAATACCTAGGAGTACACGTCCAGAGAGACCCACTGAAATACCTAGATGATAATGTATACCCAGTACTCCAGCAATTTATCTGTAAATGTAAAGTTTGGAAGAATCTCCCTGTCAGGGACGTACTGCCCGCTCCAGAAGGCCTGCGCTCAAATCGCGGACTTTGCGCATGAATGTGCGCATGCGTGCGTGTTAGACGCGCTTTGGCGCCTAGCGGTCTATAAAAGACGCTCCAGGAATGTTGTCCCTTGCGGTTTGATCTGCTTCTGTTCCCTGTGTTCCTGATTCTGTGCCAGTATCCTGTTCCTGTGTTTGACCCGGCTTCCTGGTCTTGCTTCTGTCTCCAATCCTGACCTCGGCTTGTTTGACCCTGCTTAGTTACCTGCCTGATTGCCTGTTGCCAAGACCCAGCCTGGACTCTGACTATTCTCTGCCTGCCGTTTATGCCGTCTACTCTGATGTGTAATACCCGGCTAGTCTGACTCTGCTTCTGTCTGCTGACCTGCATCCGCTGCTCTGCAAACCTGCATTTTCTGACCTGCATCCGCTGTTCTTCAAACCTGCACTTGCTGACCTGCACCCGCTGCTCTGCATACCTGCATCTGCTGACCTGCATCCGCTACACCTGCTGGCCTGCATCTGCTGCTCTCCGTACCTGCCGTTCCAGCTTCCACTTGGCTACACAACTCCAACCGTCGAGGACCAAACAGGCACCCTTACCTCACCGTGCTCTTACCACCACTGTCCCCACTCCAGTGGTCTCAGAGCCGGGGTGGTACAGGAGGTCTCCCTCCGCACGTCAGACTCACACCCAAGGTACGTTACAGTATCAAACCGCCATGCCTGAGCCTGCAGGAGGAACCTTGCCTATGAACAATGTCTGTCAACACCTTACAGCCCTCACTCAGGTTGTGAAGTCTCTACAGGACAGCTTCATCCGAATAGATAAGCAGATACAAGACCAGGCTATCTCTGCAGACCCACCTTTGTTTCCAACTTCCTCCTTGGGAATGATACCACCTCCTGAGCCTAGGGTGCCTGTTCCTGAGAGGTTCTCTGGGAACCAAAGCAAATTCCGGGCGTTTCGCAACGCATGTGAACTGTACTTTTCATTGCTACCTTGGACTTTTTCATCTGAAGTTACCAAAGTGGGCTTTGTTATCACTCTGCTGCAGGGGGAGCCTCAGGCCTAGGCCCAGCACCTACTTCAAGTCCGCCATGTAGTTCTGGACTCTCTGTCATCCTTCCTTGATGCCATGGCCCGACTCTATGACGACCCTGTCAGAAACCATGGATCAGACCGAGACAGAATTACAGTTAATCACACTTGTTTAATAATAATAAAAAGGTAAACAGAGTAAGCGTAGTCAATAAATAGCCAGAGTTCGGTAACCAGATCGGGTAGTTAGCCAATGCCAATGTCAGAGAGCCAGAGATCAACGTAGTAGTACAGCAAGCAGGATCAGGAGCCAGAAGGGACGTCAGCCAAGCAAGTCTTCAACAGGAACGAAGGAGAAAGTCTCTGAGATGTGACCAAAGGCGAAGGCAGAGATGAAGTGAGCTGGATGGCTTTAAGTAGCCAGGAGGTGGCAATTAGCTGACAGCTGAGCGGCCAGATCAGAGAAGGAAGGGCTGAGCCCAGCCCTGACAGTACCCTCTCCTCAACGAACCCTCCCCCTTGGAGGACAACCGGGCTTGAGGGGAAAACGTCTATGGAATTTTACGGAGAAGGATAGGGGCATGTACGTCGAGGATGAGACCCAAGAGCGTTTCTCTGGACCGTACCCCTTCCAATGCACCAGGTACTGTATGCACCCACGGAACCTACGGGAGTCAACAATGGATTGTACTTCATACTCCTCATGGTTCTCAACCTGTATAGGGTGAGGACGTGGCACCGAGATGGTAAAGCGGTTGCAGACCAAAGGTTTCAATAAGGAGACCTGAAGCACATTAGAGATGCGCATACTAGGAGGAAGGTCCAACGCGTAAGCCACTGGGTTAATCCTGCGAAGGATACGGAAAGGCCCAATAAACCGAGGTGCGAACTTCAAAGAAGGAACACGAAGTTAGAGGTTGCGAGACGACAGGAAAACTCTGTCCCCAACCTGGTAGGAAGGCGCAGGCAGGCTTCTGCGGTCAGCATGGAGTCTGTATCTATCGTTAGCATGTCGCAAAGCCTCCTGGACTTGTGCTCAAGTGGAACGAAGGCCACGGAGATGCTCCTCTAATGCAGGAATACTCTACGGAACAAACAAGGCAGGCAACAGGGAAGGTTGGAAACCATAGTTCGCCATAAACAGGGACAAACGGGAAGCTGAATTCAAGGCACTATTGTGAGCAAACTCCGCCCACGGTAAGAGGTCTGACCAGTTGTTAGGATGGTCAGAAATATAGCAACGGCGAAATTGCTCCAAGGACTGATTGGCTCGTTCTGCGGCCCCATCAGATTGCGGGTGATACGCAGAAGAGAAAGCAAGCTGAATACCCAACTGTGCACAAAAGGCTCACCAGAACCGAGACACAAACTGACTACCCCTGTCTGAGACGATCACCTTGGGTAGCCCATGTAAGCAGAAGATCTCCCGAGCAAAAATAGAAGCCAGTTCCTTAGAAGTAGGTAATTTCTTGAGTGGAATACAATGCAACATTTTCGAGAACCGGTCAACCACTATAAGGATAACTGTGTTGCCCTGGGAGTTGGGTAACTCTACAATGAAATCCATAGACAGGTGGGTCCAGGGCCTCTCTCCACTGGGTATGGGTTGTAGGAGGCCCACTGGAAGGTGTCGTGGAGTCTTACTCTGAGCACACACAGAACAGGCAGCTATGAAGGCGGTTACATCGGCTCGTAGACTAGGCCACCAGAATTGTTGGGAAATGGCCCAAAAGAGTTGATTCTTCCCAGGGTGGCCAGCAGCCTTGGGAGAATGGTAAGTCTGGAGCACAGCAGTACGGAGACTCTCGGGAACAAAGCAGCGGTCACAAGGTTTCTCAGGAGGAGCATCGACCTGAGCAGCAAGAATTTTGTCACCCAAAGGAGAAGTAAGACTGGTGCGAAACGTAGCCAGAATACGATCAGGAGGAATCACAGGAACCGGAACCGACTCCATCTTGGAAGAGGAGGAAAATTGTTGTGACAAGGCGTCAGCCCTTACATTCTTAGTACCGGGTAAGAATGAGAGAATGTAATTAAAACTGGACAAGAAAAGAGCCCATCGCGCCCTTCTGGGAGAAAGGCGCTTAGCCTCAGACAAGAGATTCTTATGGTCAGTAAGAATGATAACCGGCACAGTGGTACCTTCAAGGAGATGTCTCCGTTCTTTCAGGGCTAAAATGATCGCCAACAGCTCTCTGTCACCAATTTCGTAATTGCACTCTGCCGGTGACAATTTCTTGGAAAAATAGCCACACGGATGCATAGCGCACTCAGAGTTAGGACGTTGAGACAGAAGGGCGCCAACTCCAGTCTTAGAAGCATCAACTTCTAGAATAAAAGGCAATGTAGGATCAGGGTGTGCCAACACAGGAGCAGAAACCTAGGCAGCCTTGAGACTCTCAAAGGCCTTAATGGACTCTGGAGACCAATTCTGTGGGTTGCCGTCTTTTCTGGTCATATCAGTTAGGGTCTTGACCAGAGACGAGAAGTTATGAATAAACTTCCGATAATAGTTGGCAAAGCCAAGAAAATGCTGCAGAGGACGAAAACCCATGGGTCGAGGCCACTGTAGGACCGCTGAAAGTTTCTCTGGGTCCATCAAAAAACCAGCAGTGGAAATGACATAACCCAGGAATTTAACCTGTTCACAATGGAATTTGCACTTTTCCAATTTACAATAGAGGTTGTTCTCTCCTAGTCTCTGAAGCACACGACAGACATCTACATATCCTGTAGATGTATCCGGGGTACCCTGGATGCCAACTCCTGTGTACCCCATCAGTATCAGTCCAGCTCCCTTTAAATCCTCACCTCTTAACCAGACTTTTGTTTCCGTCAAACCGAAGCAGCTTGGACTGATGATACATTCCCTGTCTGCCCAAGAACGACTTCGTCGGCAGCAGAATTACCTATGCCTGTATTGTGGAGAAGCTGGTTATTATGTTTCTTCTTGTCCTGCTAAGCTGCGCAAGGTCCTGGCTACCTCTTCTCCCAACCACTTACCTCCCTCTACCAATACCACTCACCTGGCCCTATCTATCTCGTTCCAGTTGCCAGGAAGGACAATACCAGTGACTGTGATAATTGACTCAGGGGCATGTAGTTGTTTTATCGATTTAGACTTTGCAGCACAACAGCACATCCCACTCCAACCCAAGACCCAGGGACTCTCCATCTTCCTGGCGGATGGGTCTCACATCAAGTCTGGAGTAGTGACCCAGGAAACCCCTTCTTTGCCTGTAATCACCTCTATGGATCATAAGGAACTATTAAAATTGGATGCTATTGCATCTCCCCTGTTTTCACTCATCTTGGGCCTACCCTGGCTTCAGGCACACAATCCGCAGATCGATTGGTGAACCAGAAGTATTAAGTTCCAGTCACCTTACTGCCTGAATCACTGCATGCCTTCATGTCCCAGCACCTCTGGTCCTCTGTTATGCCTGGAACCAGATCCAGAGATACGCTCTTCTGTGCCCAAACAATACCATGAGTTCTTGGACATCTTCAGCAAACGAGGGGCTGAAGTCCTCCCGCCTCATTGTCCATAGACTGTCCAACCGAGCTTCTTCCCGGTGCTGAAATTCCTTTCGGACAGATCTTCCCCTTATCTGAACGGGAACTAGGGGTACTGAAAGAATATTTTTATGAAAATCTCAAAAAGGGATTCATCCGTCCTTCCACTTCTCCAGCCGGGGGCAGGAATCTATTTTGGTGGAAAAAAGGACCAATCCCTGCGGCCCTGTGTGGACTACCAGGAATTAAATAAAATCACGGTCAAGAACCGGTACCCTCTGCCTCTGGTACCTGAACTTTTTCAAAGACTCAGGACTTCCTCTGTGCTTACCAAGTTAGACCTGCGGGGGGGCGTACAGCCTGGTCTGCATCCGTGCAGGGGATGAATGGAAGACTGCTTTCGTACCAGATTCGGCCATTACGAATATCTATTAATCCCCTTTGGACTATGTAACGCTCCTGCCACCTTTCAGCACCTAGTTAATGACATTTTCAGAGACTGTCTGGACATTTATGTAGTTGTCTATCTAGATGATATTCTGGAACTGGGAACATGTTAAGAATGTACTTTGTAGTCTCCGCCAACATGGACTGTACACAAAACCAGAAAAGTGCGAATTCGAGCAACAGAATATCCAGTTCCTTGGCCTAGTGATCTCAACAGAGAGATTCAAGATGGACCCACAGAAAGTTTCAGCCATTCTGGATTGGCCTGCACCTTCAGACAAAAAGGGGTGCAGCGCTTTGTTGGCTTTGCGAACTTCTATAGGTGGTTCATCAAGGGATTCTCCGCTATTATTTCCCCAATCACGCAGCTCACCAAGCAAAATGTCCGGTTTCAGTGGACTCCTGAGGCACAGGCTGCCTTCACGAACTTAAAAAGACTTTTCACATCCGCTCCTATTCTGAGTCACCCTGATCCTGCTCTCCCTTATCTACTTGAGGTAGATGCCTCAGAGACAGCGGTTGGAGCTGCCATCTTCCAACGCCAGGGTCTCAAGGACTTGATGCACCCAATAGCCTTCTTCTCCCATAAGCTCCCCCCCCCCCCCGTCCGAGAAAAACTATGACGTTGGGGACTGGGAGCTTCTGGCCATTAAATCTGCTCTTGAGGAGTGGAGGTACCTGTTAGAGGGAGCAGCGCACCCTATACTCATTTACACAGACCACAAAAACCTGGAGTATCTGAGAGCGGCCAAACATCTGAAACCACGCCAGGCATGATGGGCATTATTTTTCTCTAGGTTTTTGTTCCACATAACTTACCGGCCAGGCTCCAAAAACACCAAACCAGACGCCCTCTCCCGCATGTTTGATGATCCGAAGGAAGTACCAAGAAGTTACCATTCTATCAGAAGGTAACTTCTTACTTTTGCAAACTGGCCTAATGTCTGGCTTGAAGCAAGCCTCTGCAGGTGTGTCTGGTCCCCCCGGAGTTACTCTGTTACCCAAAGATGGATTACTGTGGAAAGATAACAAGATCTTTGTGCCTGAAGAGGTTCGAGTCACATTATTAAACTTGTGCCATGATCATCCCCTGGCAGGCCATTTTGGAATGCAAAAACTTTGGAACTGGTTCAACGCACGCTTTGGTGGCCGGATCCTGAAAAGAATTGCAGGGAATATATAAGTTCTTGTGCCACCTGTATCCGTAGCAAGACCACTAGAAGCAAGGCCTGGGGTCTGCTCAGACCCTTACCAGTCCCCGACCGTCCCTGGAAAATGATTGCCATGGACTTTATAGTGGAACATCCCCCGTCAGAGGGTTGCTAAGCCATTTTTGTTGTGATTGACCGTTTATCTAAAATGGCCCACTTCGTGCCACTGAAGAGCACACCCTTTGCCATGGAAACTGCCCAGGTCTTCATTAAGGAGGTAGTAAGGCTACATGGGGTCCTTGCGGACATTGTTTTGAATAGAGGGGTGCAGTTCACCTCTCGCTTCTGGAAGGCTCTGTGCAAGGCCCTGAAGATTGAATTGTCCATGTCCTCGGCTTATCACCCCCAAACCAATGTGCAAACCGAGAGGATGAATCAAACGCTCGAACAATATCTCCGATGCTTCACATCCTTTGTTCAAGACGACTGGGTAGCATTGCTACCCCTGGCAGAATTTGCCTCTAATAATGCTATTCATTCCGCTACAGGTCAATCTCCGTTTTTCGCCAACTACGGGTTCCACCCGACCTTCCTACCTGATCTCATCCCAGATTCAACAGTTCCAGCAGTCCAGAGTACCGTCAATTTCTTGACCCGTAACAGCAAGATATTGCAGGAAGCCATGACCAGGGCACAGGTAGCCAGTAAAAGGATGTTTGACAGGAAGAGGAGAGGGGAATTGTCACGGAACGCCCCACACTCCGCTTGAGTGCTTCCGTCATATGCCGCTTCCTAAGTTCTGGAACACGAGTCCAATGGATCTGGCTATAGGAACCCCAAGAACTAGACAACACCAGTCTTGGAGTACATCAGAACTAACTTTTATTTGAGATCTCACACACATTTATACACCAGGATGACTCAAAGCTAACCTAATTAACATGAGCTCCAATAGGAGTCGTCCCGTCTCCTACATTGTATGGAGGACAATGTCATTAGCTCATTCAATTAACATAAGCATAAGTTGACACCAGCATCTCCTCACATGATGTGTCCCAACAGAATGAATCAGTCTTATCAGCAGGGGGCTGCTGGAGGAACCCCCCCTCCCTCTTCAGGGACACAGATCCACAGCAAGGAGTCCCCATACAATATACACATGACCGAGTCCGATTAATACAGTTCAGACTGGATTTCTCATTCACCTCAAATGCTAGGGCCCATAATCGGTGGGCAACAGGCCCGCACACAGTCCTCTCCAACAGCCTCTGCTCCGGCCAGGTCCGTGACATTTCTCCCCTTTCGGCAGGAGACTAACATAGGAGGAGACCCCAGACGGGTTGACTCCGAAGTTAGTCAGTAGTTCCAGTCCTCTACTGCCTGTACCCACACAGTACCCCAAACAAATTATTCCAAACAGTGTATTACTCCCCCAGCCATCCTCTGCCTCTCTCAGAGAACATATCTGCCGCTGGGGAGAGGCCTGGACTGGCCCTTCTCCCTGGAATCCTTTCTGCCGCTGGAGAGAAGACAGTGGGACTGGGCTCACTCCATCCTGCTGTTGGGGATCTGGGCCGACTGCCCAGCATCCCTGGGGTATACAGGTGGGGACTGAAGCCCCATCAACCGACACCAGATCAAGCTGCAGTTGTGAGGTGATGATTGCATTCTCTCCTTGGATCCTGATCTGCAGCTCACGATAGATTGCCACCTCCTCACCTTGGGCCTCCACAATTGCTGCAGGTGTGGGGCAGAGGTCTTGGACCCTCTGTCCGGTTGCCAGCACTTCTGCTGGGGGTTTGCCAGGTGGTTCCTCCTCTACAGAAACGTCTATTAAATCCCCAGTCTCTGGAAGTGGTAAAAGTATGGGACAGAGGTCTTGGACCCTCTGTTCAGTTACCAGATCTTCAGCTGGAGAAGTTTGTTTTAACTCCATAGATGCTGCTGGCAGAAAATCACATGTCCCTGTCAGTGTTGTGGGAGAAAGGCCGACTACCTCTTCTCTCAAGAAGGCCGAAGCCACTGTTGGTGCTGGGCAGAACACAGTGAACTTTGGCCCTGATAGCAGCTCTTCTGCTGGAGGCTCATCATGTTGTTCTTCCTCAGCAGAAAAGTCTATCAAGTCCCATGTCTCTGCAACTGATGTCTGGGAATAGAGGTTCACCATCTCCTGTCCATGGAACCCAGAAGATGCTATCATTTCTGGGCAGAGGTTAGCAGAGCTCTGCCCTGTTGTCAGCACTTCAGGTTTGGGGACGGCAATCTCCGGATTTTCCACTGACGATTCTCTGGCATGCTGCTGAACTTGTTCTAGCAGTTTCCTGTATGCCCTTTCCAGATGCTGTTCCTTCCTTAGCAAATGGTCCAGATCAGGTTTGAGCTCTGAGACCCCTGCAAGACCGAGCATAGCCTCTCTATAGTCTCTCATGTCCTCAAGGTCAGGTTCCCCCTCATCGCCAAACATAAAAAGATCTGAAAGGTTCTCCCACAGCAATCCAGGGCCGCCAAAGTCATATCCCTCCGGAGAGCATTCTGTTGTCTCCCCTAAATATCCCTCCTCTGCGTGCCATTGCAGAGCCCGATAATGATTGTCCAGCTCTATCTCCTGCTGGGCCAACCTGTCCAACTCAGTCACCCATTGCTCCTGGGGCTGCTCTCCCAGGAATGCCATCCGCAATGCCCGTTGGTCACTGGCCCGTTGCTCTTGGGTTGGAAAGCACTTGCCCTGTTTTATACCAGCGAGACGGAGGGCTGCAATCCAGAGCTCCACCCGAATTTGCTGCCTGAGCTCCAGGTATTCATCCTCCGACACAGTCCTGGTGTACGTTGAAAGGATGATCCGCAGCAGCCCAGGGAATTCTGATGCCAGGTCCATATCTCCGCTGGGGTGACTGAAGTCTGCTATGCTGATCTTGGATCCAGTTGGAGGTTTGGATGTCCCAGACTTCAGGAAGCTTTCCCGCTGCTTGCCACCAATGTCACGGAACGCCCCACACTCCGCTTGAGTGCTTCCGTCATATGCCGCTTCCTAAGTTCTGGAACACGAGTCCAATGGATCTGGCTATAGGAACCCCAAGAACTAGACAACACCAGTCTTGGAGTACATCAGAACTAACTTTTATTTGAGATCTCACACACATTTATACACCAGGATGACTCAAAGCTAACCTAATTAACATGAGCTCCAATAGGAGTCGTCCCGTCTCCTACATTGTATGGAGGACAATGTCATTAGCTCATTCAATTAACATAAGCATAAGTTGACACCAGCATCTCCTCACATGATGTGTCCCAACAGAATGAATCAGTCTTATCAGCAGGGGGCTGCTGGAGGAACCCCCCCTCCCTCTTCAGGGACACAGATCCACAGCAAGGAGTCCCCATACAATATACACATGACCGAGTCCGATTAATACAGTTCAGACTGGATTTCTCATTCACCTCAAATGCTAGGGCCCATAATCGGTGGGCAACAGGCCCGCACACAGTCCTCTCCAACAGCCTCTGCTCCGGCCAGGTCCGTGACAGGAATTATGCCTGCAACAAGGCGATCAAGTATGGTTATCCACCACTAATCTTAAGATGACTTGCCCAGCAAGGAAATTGGCACCCAAATTCATCAGTCCCTTCCCAGTAAAACGGAAATTAAATGAAGTTTCCTATGAACTTGCCTTACCAGAGTCGTTGAAGATCCACCCGGTATTTCATGTGTCATTATTGAAACCTGCAGTGCCTGATCCTTTCCCAGACAGGGGATCGGGACCACCTGAACCTGTGATCATTGACGGAGACGAGGAGTTTGTGGTGGAGGCCGTCTTGGACTGCTGAAGAAGAGGGAACCAGCTTAAATTCTTGATCAAGTGGAGAGAGTACAGTCTGGAGGAGAACTCCTGGGAACCCCAACGGAACATTCACGCCCAAGAATTAATTCAGGCCTTTTTTCACAGTCACCCCCAGAAGAAAGTTCTCTTGGGCACCCGGAGGTTGCCCTTAAGGGGGGGGGGCACTGTCAGGGACGTACTGCCTGCTCCAGAAGGCGTGCGCCTATGCCCATGCGCGAATCGCAGACTTTTGCATGAATGTGCGCATGCGCGCACGTTAGACGCGCTTTGGCGCCCAACAGTCTATAAAAGACGCTCCAGGAATGTTGTCCCTTGCGGTTTGATCTGCTTCTGTTCCCTGTGTTCCTGACTCTGTGACAGTATCCTGTTCCTGTGTTTGACCCGGCTTCCTGACCTTGCTTCTGTCTTCAATCCTGACCTCGGCTTGTTTGACCCTGCTTAGTTACCTGCCTAATTGCCTTTTGCCAAGACCCATCCTGGACTCTGACTATTCTCTGCCTGCCGTTTTATGTTGTCTACTCTGATGTGTATGACCCGGCTAGTCTGACTCTGATTCTGTCTGCTGACCTGCATCTGCTGCTCTGTTAACCTGCACTTGCTGACCTGCATCCGCTGCTCTGCAAATCTGCACCTGCTGACCTGCATCCGCTACACCTGCTGGCCTGCATCTGCTGCTCTCCGTTTCTGCTGTTCCAGCTTCCACTTGGCTACACAACTCCAAGCAGCGAGGACCAAACAGGCACCCTTACCTCACCGTGCTCTTACCACTACTGTCCCCACACCAGTGGTCTCCGAGGCGGGGTGGTACGGGAGGTCTCCCTCCGCACGTCAGGCTCACACCCAAGGTACATTACACTCCCACTCACTCCGGTGGGGAGAGTGAACCTTATAAAAATGTGTTTTCTTCCCAAATTTCTGTATGTCTTCCGGCACTCACCAGTTCCCATCCCAGCTACCTTCTGCACTAAACTTGACCAGACCATTTCCTCATTTATTTGGGTGGGTTCGGCCCCCCGTGTGGCCAAGGCCAAGCTACAACTTTCCTTGACTGAGGGCGGTCTGTCCCTTCCTAACATTAGGAAGTATTACTGGGCTGCACAGCTGGTTACTGTGTGGTGGTGGTTCACTCAGGACATTTCCAACCCAGCGGTGAACCTAGAGGGCCATATTGGGATCATACTCTGAGCTCAATAATCTTGTATATCGCGGACCTAAGTGTGGCCCCCAGGTGACCACTCCTATGAAGACGACACTACTAGCCTGGAAGCAGGTTACTCACCTTCTTGGTGAGATGAATGCCATCTCTCCCCATACTCCACTTTGGGGCAACCCCTCTTTGCCTCATCTCAGATCTATACCTGACCCCCAAGTTTGGGCTAAATTCCAGATTACTAAATTGAAACAAATGATGTCAGGAGGGCGCATTCTCCCCCTAGCGGAGCTTAAATGACAATTTAATCTGCCACCGTGGATGTACTTCAGGTACATGCAACTTAGGCATGCCATAAAGGCCCAGTTCCCCGATGGAGTGGTCCTTGCTGTGCACTCGGTTGAATCCCTTCTGACAGAGACTGAGATTGACCGTACATTATCCTCTATATATTTGAGACTTGCATGCAAAGAAGCGATGAGTACATCTCAGCTGTTTGAGGTCTGGCGGAGGGACATTCCTGCCCTGACGGAGGAGGATTGGACCGAGGGCTTACAGCAATGTATCCCACTTATGCTATCGGTCAGAGACCGCTTTGTCCAGCTTAAATTTTTACATAGAGTGTACTATACCCCCGCTAGACTCTCCAGAATCTACTCAGGAGTGACAGACATCTGCCCCAAATGCAGACAGTCGGTGGGAACATTTATCCATATGGTGTGGGAGTGCCCCCACGTCCAGACATTTTGGCAGGAGGTGGTTACAGATGTGAATACGATTGCAGGTCTTTCTTTGGACAGGGACTCTCTCGTATTTATTTTGTGCATCACTGACAATTTGAATACCACTAAGCATACCAGTCTGTTTGTTTTCTATGCGGCCTATTATGCCAGGAAAATGATACTGACCAAATGGAAGCTCCCGGACCCCCCTCAGCTTTCAGCATGGAGGGCACTTATTAATGCGGTTCTACCCTTATATAAACTCACTTACATGGGCCGGAACTGCCCCCAAAAATTTGAGAAAATATGGGCAGCCTGGGTACAGGCTAGGCACCTTACAGCTTATCCTGCCCAAACAATATATGGCCCACCCTGAAGGTTCACAGGGTTATAATAACATGTATGGTCCCCTTTACCATTTTTTTGTTTTTGCCACCTCTAGAAGAACTTGTGTTCTTTATCACTGGAAGAGGACAGGAACCCTTTTCTGTCCCCCCCCCCCTCCTCCCTTCTCCTCCCTCTTTTCCTTTCCCCCTCCCTTCGCCCTCCCTTTCCTTCCCCCCTCCCTCTCCTTAGTTAAAGTCTACTGGACTATCTCTTAGTGGGAGTATAATAATGTTGGGCGGAATATACCCCATAACCGCTTTGAGACTCCCACTGCTGTTCATTCCAGGAGATTGTGGCGTTGACATTTGTGTTGGATATTAAGTAGGTGATGATGTTCCTCTACCCTTATGCTTTTAGATCTAGTAATATATAATTAACTATGTCAGCACTGTTAAGACGATACCCCTTGTAATGTCAATACATTGTTCTCACGTGTACTGCTTTTACTATTTCTATAAAACATTCCTTCTGTTAAAAAAGGTTCCTCTGGGGTAAAAAGGTTGAAAAATGCTGTAAAGGAGTCACCAAGTAGGCGTTGTCCTTCAAATGGCATCTAAGCAGGATGATTCTTGTAGGGAAGCTTTGTAGACCAACAGTTAAGCCTAAGGATTCCTCACATATGCACTGAAAGGAAGTATATTCTGAAAATTGGGCAAAGTGTATATCCCAGTTTGTTGCGTTTGATATAAAATTATGATTTTTTTTATTGTAAGTCCAGAGGACTTGCATCATGCCGACATGCCTTAAGACCAGAAGGGGAAGAATCTGTAACGAGCCAAGAAAAAAGGTGCCTGATCTCCAGAAGCCTCGTTGTCAATGGAGATCATGAACACACAGTAACTGGAGTCTTAAGCATATTTCTCCTGTTACAGACCATAGTTTCTGCTTATTTGCATCTTGCTATAGATATCTGTCAGCCTTGTACTGTATTTCTAATATTGTAATAGTTTTGTATGCACAGCTTTTTTGTTCAGTAAAAGCACATTTAAACACTGTATAGGTCTGAACTTCCTTGCTTATACCGCAAAGTAACCTTGCTAGATAGACGCAAGCAAAACACCCAGTCACTTAGTAATTTAAGGCAACAGGCAAAAGATACTAGCCGCTTATTCACAGTGAAATTATTTCAAAGGCTTTGTCTTGGGGTAACCAGGGACGGACTGGCCTACCAGGACACCGGGAAATTTCCCAGTAGGCCGCCTGCCCTGGGGCCGCTTTGAGCAAGGACTGCAGCGCTCCCCTCCCTCTGTCCTCCGGTACTCGTATGTCATGGAGCTGTGTCTGTGTGTGCAAGGTCCTGTCCCCCTAGACTGGCTCGTGTGATAGTCTTCTAGATGGAACACTGATTGAATCAGTGTTCCGCCTATCACACAAGCTGGTCTAAGGGGGCGGGACCTTGCACACACAGACCCAGCTCCGTGACATATGAGCGTCGGAGGACAGAGGGAGGGGAGCACTGTGTGTTATCCTGGAAATGGTGAGGCTGCAATTAGTGGGCACAGAGGCTGCAGTTGGTGGGCACACAGGGGCTGCAATTGGTGGGCACACAGAGGCTGCAATTGGTGGGCACAGAGGCTGCAATTGGTGGGCACAGAGGCTGCAATTGGTGGGCACAGAGGCTGCAATTGGTGGGCAAACAGAGGCTGCAGTGGTGGGCACAGGGAGGCTGCATTGGTGGGCACAGTAAGGCAGCATTGATGGGCACAGTGAGGCTGCAATGATGGGCACAGAGAGGCTGTAATGATGGGCACAGTGAGGCTGCATTGGTGGGCACAGTGAGGCTGCAGTGGTGGGCACAGTGAGGCTGCATTGATGGGCAGAGTGAGGCTGCAATGATGGGCACAGAGAGGCTGCATTGATGGGCACAGTGATGCTGCAATGATGGGCACAGTGAAACTGCAATGATGGGCACAGTGAGGCTGCAATGATGGACACAGTGAGGCTGCATTGGTGGGCACGGGGAGGCTGCATTAATGGGCATGACAAGGCTGCATTGATGGGCACGGCGATGCTGCATTGATGGGCACGGCGATGCTGCATTGATGGGCACAGCGAGGCTGCATTGATGGGCACAGTGAGGCTGCAATGATGGGCACAGAGAGGCTGCATTGATGGGCACCATAAAGCTGCATTTGATGGGCACAGTGAGGCTGAAATGATGGGCACAGTGCGGCTGCAATGATGGGCACAGTGAGGCTGCATTGATCTCTTGTTTCATGTCTGCAGTCTCTGGCCATCTCTTGTACTATGTCTGCAGTCTCTGACCATCTTTAGTATAATGTCCTCAGTCTCTAACCATCTCCTGTACCATGCTGGCAGCCTCTGACACCTCCTGTATCATGTCTGCAGCCTCTGACATCTACTGTATCATGCCTACATCCTCTGACCATCTCTTGTATCATGTCCGCAACCTCTTACCATCTCTTGTATCATGTCCGCAGCCTCTGACCATCTCTCATATCATGTTCTCAGTCTCTACCCATCTCTTGTATCCTGTCCTCAGTCTCTAGCTATCTCTTGTATCCTGTCCTCAGTCTCTAACCATCTCTTGTATCATGTCCACAGTCTCTAGCCATCTCTTGTATCATGTCATCAGTCTATAACCATCTCTTGTATTCTGTTTTCAGTCTCTAAACACCATTTGTATCATGTCCTCAGTCTCTAACTATCTCTTGTACCATGTCTGCGACCTCTGACCATCTCTTGTCTTATAGCATGTCTGCAGTCTCTGAGGGGGAGTCTGGAGAGGAGTTAAGAGTGGGAGTGCCGCCAGGATGGGGGTCATGGGAGAAGTCAGAAGTGTGTGGACTGTGGAGAGGAGACTATGGGATAAAACCAGAGCCACCAACCCGGAGCCATCTAACTGAGCCCTGCACAGTGCACCTGAAAGGAGGTCAGTGACAGCGCCACCAGGCAAGTCTGAGGGGGGGTCACTGATGTAAGGGTGGAGTGAATACAAAAATATATGGGGGCACTGATATAAAGGTTTCCCCCTTATATCAGTAACCCCCCCATTCTTTCTGCGGAAGGTGGTCTCTGAAAACCTGAGTCCCCCCACGTTCCTGGGGTGCCCCTTGATGATGAACCAATTTTACCACCACTTTTAACTGGAATTTGCTTATATATATATATACAGTGCCTTGCAAAAGTATTCGGCCTCCTTGAACTTTTCAACCTTTTGCCACATTTCAGGCTTCAAACATAAAGATATAAAATTTTAATTTTTTGTGAAGAATCACCAACAAGTGGGACACAATTGTGAAGTGGAACGAAACCTATTGGATTTTTGAAACTTTTTTAACTAATAAAAAAATGAAAAGTGGGGCGTGCAAAATTATTCGGCCCCCTTGCATTCATACTTTGTAGAGCCACCTTTTGCTGCGATTACAGCTGCAAGTCGCTTGGGGTATGTCTCTATCAGTTTTGCACATCGAGAGACTGAAATTCTTGCCCATTCTTCCTTGCAAAACAGCTCGAGCTCAGTGAGGTTGGATGGAGAGCGTTTGTGAACAGCAGTTCTCAGCTCTTTCCACAGATTCTCGATTGGATTCAGGTCTGGACTTTGACTTGGCCATTCTAACAGCTGGATACGTTTATTTGTGAACCATTCCTTTGTAGATTTTGCTGTATGTTTGGGATCATTGTCTTGTTGGAAGATAAATCTCCGTCCCAGTTTCAGGTCTTTTGCAGACTCCAACAGGTTTTCATCCAGAATGGTCCTGTATTTGGCTGCATCCATCTTCCCCTCAATTTTAACCATCTTCCCTGCCCCTGCCGAAGAAAAGCAGGCCCAAACCATGATGCTGCCACCACCATGTTTCACGGTGGGGATGGTGTGTTGAGTGTGATGAGCTGTGTTGCTTTTACGCCAAACATATCGTTTTGCATTGTGGCCAAAAAGTTCGATTTTGGTTTATTCGGACCAGAGCACCTTCTTCCACATGTTTGGTGTGTCTCCCAGGTGGCTTGTGGCAAACTTTAGACAAGACTTTTTATGGATATCTTTGAGAAATGGCTTTCTTCTTGCCACTCTTCCATAAAGGCCAGATTTGTGCAGTGTACGACTGATTGTTGTCCTATGGACAGACTCTCCCACCTCAGCTGTAGTTCTCTGCAGTTCATCCAGAGTGATCATGGGCCTCTTGGCTGCATTTCTGATCAGTCTTCTACTTGTCTGAGCTGAAAGTTTAGAGGGACAGCCAGGTCTTGGTAGATTTGCAGTGGTCTGATACTCCTTCCATTTCAAAATGATCGCTTGCACAGTGCTCCTTGGGATGTTTAAAGCTTGGGAAAACTTTTTGTATCCAAATCCGGCTTTAAACTTCTCCACAACAGTATTACGGACCTGCCTGGTGTGTTCCTTGGTCTTCATAATGCTCTCTGCGCTTTCAACAGAACCCTGAGACTATCACAGAGCAGGTGCATTTATACAGAGACTTGATTACACACAGGTGGATTCTATTTATCACCATCAGTCATTTAGGACAACATTGGATCATTCAGAGATCCTCGCTGAACTTCTGGAGTGAGTTTTCTGCACTGAAAGTAAAGGGGCCGAATAATTTTGCACGCACCACTTTTCAGTTTTTTAATTGCTAAAAAAATTTAAAATATCCAATAGATTTCGTTCCACTTCACAATTGTGTCCCACTTGTTGGTGATTCTTCACAAAAAATTAAAATTTTATATCTTTATGTTTGAAGCCTGAAATGTGGCAAAAGGTTGAAAAGTTCAAGGGGGCCGAATACTTTCGCAAGCCACTGTATATATATATATATATATATATATATATATATATATATATATATATATATATATATACATATATATATAGCCCTATGTGCTTTCATATCTGCCTTCTATGTATATATATAATACACTCTTTAAATGTGCTTTAAAAAATGCATGGTTTTCCCTTTAATGAACAAGGAAATAATGACGTTATGATGGTTATGATGTTGGGCTGGTATAATAATGCTATGGGCTGGTATGACACTTTTTCCAGGGCTGGTTTTTATTCCCAGTCCGGCCCTGGGGGTATCAATGTTGTGAGAGACTGATTTAGGCTGGGACAGGGAGGGCTAGCAAATTTAAACCAAGCGTTGTTAGTCAAGGAATGGGAGTTACTTACAGGAGGAAAAAAAACACAATAACTACCTGATCTGTGTGCTGCTGCTTTTTTTATTGTCCAATCAGCCATATGGCATTAGGAAAGCGACCAAGAAAGTAAGTTGGTTTGAGAGAAGGGTATGGCGCTGTTCCTTTAAAAGAACTTTTTTGTCCTACATATGTGCTATATACAATGCATAAAACTGTCTAAAATCAAAAACCATACATGGTGCTCCTATTTAAATCATATGTGTCAAGTATCCTGTTATGTACGGAATATTATTGCCAGCCCAACACGCTCCCGTAGACGTCCAATGACGAAACGCGTAGGACATGGCCTAATCTGTGCTTCCCAAACAACACTGAACAGCTGATGGTTAACCGAGTATTTTTGTCTCTTTTCGCTTACTACATGCTTTTAAATTGTTTTTTTTTTTTTTTTTTTTTTTTTTTTCTTTTTTTTCCACTTCAGCGAAATTTTTCTGAGAGACATTATTTCAACTTTATGTGTCAAACTTTATCTCTTCTCATTTTTCACATCATTGTGGATTGTTTCCGTCACTTCTTTATTATTTATTCCCTTCAAGGGTATTATTTATTATTTTTAAAAGCCAACAACGAAGCGCCTCCCATATCTGTAAGCCCACTATTATATAATTTCCTTTTTGTCCCCCCCCCCCTCCTCCCCTCCTCCCCTCCCCCCTTCCCCCTGTACCCCTCCTGTGTCTGATCCATTCTTTTATGTTATTCATTTATCCACTAGGCTCTGCACCTATTCTTTCTTTCATCTTATCTAAATAAATGTCTGAGGCTTTGTATTTTTTCCAACTTTCCCATCTACTATTATCCCTTTTCTTTCCTCCTTCCATTTTATAGTAATATTCTATTTCCTCTAGCCAATTTCTTATCTCTGGTTTTCCGCATTTTAACCAATTCTTAGGAATCAATGCCTTGGCCGCATTCAAAAGGTTAGGCACTATTGATTTCATGTATTGTTTCTTAGGTTTGTTATGTATATGGAAAAGACAAGTCCAGATGTTTTGTTCTATTTCTTCTCCAGTTATTTCCTTTATGATCTTTAACACTTCCTTCCAGTATTCCGTTATTATTGGGCATTCCCACCATATGTGTATGATCGTTGCTGATTGGCCACATTTTCTCCAACACAAGGGTGTTTTGTCCTGTTGAAATTTATGTATTCTTACTGGGGTCATATACCATCTTGATACTAATTTATAGTTCATTTCGATAGTCTTCATATCCCAGGCCTTATTATATCCCATTTCAATCATTTTTTCCACTTTTTGGTTATCTATTTTTAAGTTCAGCTCTTTTTCCCATTGTTTTATGTATTCTGGTCTTTCTTGTGCTTCCAAGTCTGTCAGTATATTGTAAATTTTTGATGTTCCGTTTTTTAATGGTATTTCCTTACTACATAGCTTTTCCAGTGCGGTTAGTTTCGTTACATCTCTCAGTGGGTGTGGAATTGTGCTTACTAAGTGCCTTAATTGATTGTAGTTCCATTCATTCATCTTCCATCCGTTCATTTCCTCTAAGTCTGCTCGTGTTCTTATTTTGCCATTTCTGGTGATATCTTTTAATTGTGGATTACCTATACCTTGAGTTCCAAATATTTCCTTCCCGGGGGTGAAAAAGTTCGATCCTGTGAGTGCTAACAGTGGTGAATTGTATTTCCATTCATTCTTTAGGTGAGTGGTGTCCCAAATTTTTAAAACATTTTTTGTTATTTCATGTGTATCTGTGTCCAGTGTTCTGTATTTCGGTGGTATCCAAATAATCTTATGCAGTGTGACTCCGCTTATTATGTTTTCCATTTCAACCCATTTTTTTTCACTTTTCTCGTTTGTCCACTCTAACATTCGTGTTAATACTATGGCTTTATAGTACCTGCTTATATCTGGAGCGGCCAGGCCTCCATGCTCCCTTTTCCTTGTAATCAGCGTGTATTTAATTCTTGGTTTTTTGTTAAACCATATGTATTTTATCAACATTGTTTTAATTATTTTAAAAAAGCTCTGGGGGATTTTAACTGGTAGCATCTGTAATCTGTAATTTATTTTAGGTAATATCATCATCTTAAACATATTTATTCTTCCTATCCATGAAAGTGGCTGTATTCTTAACTTTTTCATTTCTTCTTTGACCTCATTGATCAGTGGAATAAAGTTTGCCTGGTAGATCTTTTCAACTCTGGAAGTTATTTTTATTCCAAGGTAGTTCAGTTCTTTTACCCAGGTAAATGGGAATTCCTTTTGTAAAAACTGGGCTTCCTTTTTCTCTAATCCTATATTTAATATTTCCGTTTTCATTGGGTTAATTTTAAAGTTTGACAATTCTCCATATTTTTTTATTTCTTTCAGTATATTTGGGAGTGACACTCTTGGGTTGGAGACGTACATCAAGATGTCGTCCGCATAGGCTGCGATCTTATGCTCTTTTCCTCCTACTCTCGCTCCTTCCACCTCTTTGTTATTTCGGAGTGTTGCTAATAGTGGTTCTAAGGCCAGTACGTATAGTAGTGGAGACAATGGGCAGCCTTGCCGTGTTCCGTTCTGCATCTCAATTCTTGGAGAAAGTCTACCATTTACTTTTACGACTGCTGTCGGGCCGTTATACAAGTTTGTTATCCATTTCATCATTTTTGTCCTAATACCCAAGTGCCGTAATGTATCCATCATGAAACCCCAGTCTACCCTGTCAAATGCTTTTTCAGCATCCAATGACAGGAATAGAACTGGGGTCTCCTTCTGCACCTTCTTATGCAACATCAGTATTGATTTTAGGCTGTTGTCCCTCCCTTCTCTCCCCGGGACAAAACCTGTCTGGTCCGGGTTGATCCACTGTGGGATTAATTTTTTCATCCTGGTGGCAAGGATCTTGGAGTACAACTTCGTATCGGCGTTCAGTAGGGCTATTGGCCTGTAGCTTGAGCAGTTTACTTTGTCTTTTCCATCTTTTGGTATTATTGTGATATGTGCTAGTAATGATTCACTTCTTATTTCTTCTTCTTCACCTATGGAATTCAGGTATTCTGCTAATTTTGGTATCAAGTATTCTTCAAATTTTTTATAATATTTGACCGTAAACCCGTCTGGTCCTGGACTTTTTCCTACGGGGGTTTCCTTTAATGCCAGTTTTATCTCTTCTTGCGTGATATTTTTTTCCAGTTCTTCCAATTGGTCTATTTTTATTTTTGGTAGGTTTGCTTTTATTAGATATTCTTGTATCTTCTTTGTTCTTGTATTCGCTTCTTTCCAACTTTCATGTCCTTTTATTGCATATAGAGAACTGAAGTACTTTTGAAATGTTATCGCTATATCCGTAGTTTTATTTACCACTTCTCCCTTTTCGTTTTTAATCTTCTCAATATAATTCAAAGATTTCTTTTTTTTTACCAAATTTGCTAGATATTTTCCTGATTTGTTACCCCATTTGAATTTTTCTTCTACTACTCTGTTATACTCCTTCCTTTCTTCTTGTTCCATCCAGTCTTTTAATTGCTCTCGCTTTTGTGATAATAGGCCAAAAATTTTATTATTTATTTGGTTTTTGTGTTTTCGTTCCAATTCATAGATTTCCTTAATCAATTGCTGCATATTTTTTTTCCTTTCTTGTTTTTTTTTTGCCCCTATGGCTATTAATTTGCCCCTAATAACGGATTTGTGCGCCTCCCATATTGTTGCTTTCTGTACCTCTGGTGTGTCGTTTTCCTCGAAGTATCTTTTAATTTCTTCTGTGATACTTTTTTCGGTCTCGGGGTCTTCTAACAGATTTTCATTAATTCTCCATGGCCCCCTTTCGTGTACTTCTCCTTCTATTTTCATTCTCAGCGTTACTGGGCTATGATCTGAAGCAGTTATTATCCCTATTTTTGTTTCTTCTATTTCTTCTAGATTTCTATGTTCGACCATGATATAGTCCAATCTGGAGTAACTTTTGTGTACTGATGAATAGTATGTATAATCCTTTGTACTGGGGTGCTGGATTCTCCACGGGTCTATTAGTTGCTGTTCATATAGTATTCTTCTTAATTTCTTTAGTTGTTTTACTTCTCTGTCCCTTACTATTGAGGTACTGTCCATTTTATTGTCCATGCTGAAGTTGAAGTCTCCAGCTAGTATTAATTTTCCTTGTTTGAAATCCATTAGTATTTTTATTATATCGATCAAGTATTTTTTAGGGTTCTTGTTAGGGCAGTAGACGTTGGCCAATGTATATTTTACTCCCTGTATAGTTCCTGTGATAAAAAGATATTGGCCCTCCGGGTCTGTTTTTCTTTGATCTATTAGAAAACGTACGTTTTTCCCTATACCGATGGCTACTCCTTTAGCCCTTCTTATTGGCGAGTCTCCTTGATACCATGTTGGTATATTTCTTGAATATATTTTGGTATTTGAGTTTTGGGATATGTGTGTCTCCTGTAGGAAAATTATTTCTGCATTACTTTTTTCTAGTTCTCGTAAAATGATGTTTCTCTTCCCCGGGGAATTTAGACCTCGGACATTATAGGAAGATATTTTTATACTGTTTACCCTTTCCATTCTTGTTCCTTTTTTTTCCTTTTCCCTTTTTCCTTCCCTTATCTCAGAATAGGTGCGCCTCTGTAACCACTCATATGGATCAGACCTTCCCACCCTCCCTTCCCCTCCCCTCCCCCCTCCCACCCCCCCCCTCCCTTTTTTTTGATATGGGTTTTTTACCCCCATATTCTCTAGAGCTGAGAGCGTTTTACTTTGTTTTGTGGGGCACGCTCTGCCCCCTCTGCTCTATTTATTGTGAGGCGGAGCTCTGTAAGACACCCTATTCCCCCCCTGCCTAAGCACTAATAGGGCGACCCCCTGTCCACTCCGTGCGTCCCTGTCTCCCTCTCCCTGCATTTTTGTTGTGTTTTACCAATCCTTTCACTTTCCTTTTTTCCCATCCCGTCAACCCCAGCCCCCCCCCCTTTCCACTCTAAGGCCCCTTGCACCGTTGTGTGGTATTTTCTCAGATATTAATTTCCTCGAGAGTCCACATCTTGATGTCTGATCCTTGAATTTACTTGCCACTGTAGGTCATCTCTTGCCGTTATTCGCTCCTGACTATTTGCGTATTTTTCCAGTTCTGGGGAGGGGATTTCTAGTTTGTTGCAAAAGTCCGGAATCTCCTCCACATGTCTTAGCCTCGCACTTATTCCGTTTTTCCTTGCTATTAGACATGCTGGAAAACCCCAGTTGTATTGAATTTCTTGCTCCCGGAGGATTTCTAATAATGGCTTTAGTATCCGTCGTCTTTTCAACGTTTCTTGAGATAAGTCTTGAAATATTTGTAATTTACCTCCCGCAAACTCTATTTGTGTTTTCCTCTTTAGGTTTATCCAGATCTGTTTTTTTTCTTCCCATTTTTCGAAGCGTACTATTACATCTCTAGGTGTTTCCCTTGCGAACCTTTGAGGTTTTTTTACTCGAGAGACACTTTCTATTCCTATTGTGTTAGTTGTTTCCTTTCCCAAGATTTGGTTGAAGAGATTGTTCATTTTTTCTATTAGATTTTCTGCTTGTTCTGTTTCCGGTAACCCACGTATTCTCAAGTTTTTCTTTTTATCTCTATTTTCTTGCTCTTCTATTTTATAGGATTGTTCCTGTTGTTCCCGTTTTAATTTCTTTATTTCGTCTTCTAGTTCCTTTATGTTTTTTTTATGTAGGTCTACTTTGATCTCTACTTCTTCCACTCTGTTTAACATATATCCCATATCTTTATGGAGTGTTGACATCTCTGCTTTTAGGGAATTCTCTAGTGCCGCGAACATTTTTTCCATATCCTGTTTTGTTGGCAACTGTGGCCCTTGTTGTCCTTCCTCCTTTCCTCTGTCTTCCTCTCCCATTTCTGGCTCCATTCTGGGTTCTGAGAGGTGGCTGGTTTCTGTTTGTACTTTATACTGGCCTTTTTTATCCTTGTTGTCCTTCTCTTTTGTATCTGTTTGTCTGCCCTTTGAACCCACTTGTTTCTCTCCTTCTCCGATTCCTTGCTGTATATACTTGTTCATAGGGCCTGGACTTGGGCCAAGGCTGGTCCTAGGTGATTTCGGTATTGCTCCCGCACTTCTTGTTGTTTTCCCCTTCATGTTTGTTTCTATGGCTGGATTTATAAGATCTTCAAAGCTGCCTTCCAGAATACCCCTTGATTGGGGTCTCTTAATGATGAAAAAATCTCCCAGCCTTTTTAAATTGACTTATTTTTACTAATGTTTCTATTATTTCGTTCTCATACCCGGCATCCTCCCCACAATCCAATAATAGAAATAATTAATGAGATATGAGTAGTCCCCGTTTTCCAGAAGTTATGTTACTACCTTAAGCACCTTAAGCATTCCTTGTTGCTGTTCAATTGTTTAAGCGTTCTTAAGCTGTAAAAAAAAAAAAAAAAAAAAAGCGCTCAAAAACGCTATTGCAAAAATGCTAAAAAAAGCTGGAAAAAGTTAAAAAAAAAAAAAAAAAAAAAGTCACTGCAAAGACTCCGGCGTCTTCACAGCGCTTTTCCAGCAGCCCGTGTGCATGGGGGCCCAGATGCTCAGCAAAATAATTCAAATGTTTTAGCGATATAATGCAATCTAATTCAAATATTCAGCAAGATGATTTATGTATTCAGCTGTATAGTTCCAGTATAAGCTTATATGTTCCACATTTTTGTTACTGTGAAATTTCTTCTTATTCTATAGTTTGTACTATCAAGCCTATAATTAGTACCATTTGCAAAAAAAAAAAAAAAAAAGAATTTCACAAGAAAGGGGGGGTACTGCAGCAGCAGCAGGCAGGTGGGGGCTGGGAGACAACTCTTCCGTTGGCTTGTCTTTCTTCTTGTCTTTCTTTCACCTTCTCCTTCTCTTCTCCCCTGTTCCCCCCCCCCTGTTTTTATTGTTTTTCTTAGCTCACTTGATTCTACTTTTTCAGCTCTTTCGCCTTTTCCCCTGCTTGTTCACTTCAAGACAATTGCAATAGAAAAGAGCCAAAAGAGGAGGAAAAAAAAAAAACGCTCAAAAACGCCCACAGACGCCATTGCAAAAACGCAGAGAAAAGCCAAAAAAGTTAAAAAAAAATGTTCTCCCAACAGCCCATGTGCATGAGGGCCCAGGTGCTCATAAAAATAATTCAAATGTTTTAGCGGTATAATGCAATCTAATTCAAGTATTCAGCAAGATGATTTATATATTCAGCAGTATAGTTCCAGTATGAGCTTATATGTTCCACATTTTGTTACTATGAATTTTCTTCTTATTCTATAGTTTATACTATCGAGCCTATAGTTAATATCATTTGCAAAAAACCAAAACAAACAAAGACCAAAAAAAAAAAAAAAAAATCACAAGAAAGGGAGCTACTGCAGCAGCAGCAGCAGCAGCAGCAGCAAGCAGGTGGGGGCTGGGAGGCAACTCTTCCGTTGGCTTGTCTCTCATTCACCTTCTCCTTCTCCCCTGTTTTTATTGTTTTTCTTAGCTCACTTGATTCTACTTTTTCAGCTCTTTCGCCTTCATTTACTTTCATTTACTTTCGCTTTTTATTCCATTTTATTTCGTTTTATTTCAATATGTTCTTTCCCTTTCCCTTTCTTTTGTTCTATTACTTTTCCTTTGCCTTTTCACTTCAGGACAATTGCAATAGAAAGAAAGCCAAAAAAAAAAATAAAAAAAAATACAGTACTTATCTTTTAGTTGTTGTTGAAGTTGGGACAAAAAGAGACACTCACTACAGCTTGTTGCAGTCAGACGCAGGTACAAACTTCCTCTGGCTTACACCACAAGACATCTCAGTGAGTGATGAGCAGGGGGGGCGGGGAGGGAAGCTACCTACACCTTCTCATCAGGCCGATCATTCCTCTCAGCTGCAGGGAGAGGGTTCCCAGGATCCTCACGCCGTGCACAGAGCCATTACCAGGCTCCTCCCTCCATCTGCCCATGCTTTTAAATTGCCCATAGTGTAAGATCGTTTAAAAAGTTTATTCAAAAACAAGCAGAGAGGTACATGCTTTTAAATTGTGAGTACCTCTCTGCTTGTTTTTGAATAAACTTTTTAAACGATCTTACACTATGGGCACCTCTTCTATTTTTTTATATGACACTCCACGATCCTGATACTGCCAGAGATTGCTGCACAGTGGCATAGACTGTGATTGCCTGATACCCCAGCAGGGGTGAAGTAAGCTGGTGAGTTGCTGCACATTTAGAGCACGGGATTTTATCATCAAAAGTACATCACGTGAATTAAGTTGTTCCTTTTTATATATATATATATGTGACTGCACATGTGCACTTTATTAGATTGAATTTGCATATTGTATTCAAATCACTTCACTCCCCTCCCCTCTCTCTCCCCCCCCCCCCCCCACCCCTTTTTACCTTCAGGTTCACCGCAGTTTTTTCTAAACTGGGAATAATATTCCATATTTAAAAGGATATGTGACACGAATGATTTAAATAGGAGCTTTATGTATAGTTTTTGATGTTCACACTGGCTTCTTGAATTGCACATAGCACTTTCACGCTTGCTGCATTTTTTTGGGCTGGCAATAATATTCCGTACATAACAGGATACTTGACACATATGATTTAAATAGGGGCACCATGTATGGTTTTTGATTTTAGACAGTTTTATGAACTGTATATAGCACATACGTAGGACAAAAAAGTTCTTTTAAAGGAACAGCGCCATACCCTTCTCTCAAACCAACTAATTTAGCCGTCCCCATATATATGGTGACTGCATGTTGGGAGGCAGCAGTTCCAAATAGGTTTTAATTACATCTCCACCATCTCCACTGCGCGGGTTTACTATTATTATTTTTTCCTTCGACCAAGAAAGTAAAACTACAGCAGCTACTTTTAAAAAGCAATACTACAGTTTTAGGCAACTTCTGACATCCCAGTACCTTATATTTACATGCTTATTCAAAGTAACTGATGCAAAAAGGAGATCAGCCATCTCAACTCCTATTTCTATAATGACAGATTCCCTTTGAAGACTAACAGCTAAAAAAAAATACACATATGTTCTATGTTTTGCCTACGAAAATTTTTATTTTTTTTCCAGTCACTGCCACAGATAAATGAGACTAGACATGTGCACAGCCAAAAAATTCGTTCATTTTAATTTTCGTTTCATTAGTTTATTGTTTTTTTTTTCGTTTTTGGGGTCATTCGTTATGATCGCGATTCGTAAATTCGTACATTCGTAAATTCAAACATTCGTTCATTCGTACATTTTTACATTTGTACATTCGTAAATTCGTACATTCGTAAATTCGTACATTAGTAAATTAGAAAATTCGGAAATTTGTAAATTCGAAGTTTGAAAATCTAAAAACCCGAAAATTCAAAAATCTGAAATAGTGACTAACTATTAAATTATAGGTATTGTAATTTCCTTTCAAATTTGACTGTCAGTGAACATAACAAATACGAATTTATCCGAAGTTACGAATTATCCAAAACAAATGCTGCATCTAAACAAATGGAACGGAACAAATTAATAATAAATAATAATAATAAAACGTTGTTATTATTATTATTGTTATTTATTATTATTAATTCATTACGTTCCATTCCGTTTTTTCGGATCATTCATAACTTTGGATAAATTTGTATGTGTTACGTTCACTAACAGCCAAATTTGAAAGGAAATTACAATACCTATAATTTAAAAGTTACTAGTAATTACTAATAGTTAAGTTATTATTAGTTAACTATTATTTCAGATTTCCGAATTTTCGAATTTACAAATTCACTAATTTACTAATGTACAAATGTATGAATGTACATTCGTAAATTGTGAATGTACGAATGTACGAATGCCCGAATTTACGTATGTCCAATTTTATCGAATTTACAAATATTCTGAAAAAATTTGTTAAACGGGTTTTCGTTAATTCGGATATTCCCGAATTAACGCATTTGTCGAAATTCGTTAAAAAACGAATTTGGAACGAAACAAATTGCACATGCCTAGATGAGACACGCTTAATCATTTCAGCTTTTTATGTCACCTATATATAATATTAAGCAGTAGTCAGTAGTGGCAAACCAGAAGTAGAGTGATGTTCCTAAAAGGTTTAAATTGCAAGTCCGTTGCCAGGTAAAATGTTAAAATATGTATTTAATCATGCATTTAGCTGTTTGTATGCAATTTCATCTTAATGGCAACCTTTAATAAAGTTGTGGTAACATTTCTCATAACTCCTATGGAAGTTTGCCCAAAGTCCATCTGAAGGAAGAAAAAACGTAGGAGTGTTAAAATTCCAGCCACCTTTAATAAACAAGCGTAATCTTTGTTGTGAAAACTGCTGGCGGCACAAAATACGTTAGCAGATAGAAAACTGAAAGTCGTACTGGACTTCCTGTTGACCCAGATAAGATAAACATTGAGAGAGAGGCAATGTCTAGAATTTCATAGGGCAAGAGGTAAAAGGTGAGCATTAATCCAAAACCTGTACCAGTTTGAGAATCATGGTCAAAAATAATTAGTTTTGTATAGAGATGAACACATGAGACCAAAAAGAGGGACAATTGAGGCTGCTTGAGGGACAAGGGGATTTGGTCTCAAAAGAAAGACAGTCCCACCAAACGAAAGACGGTTGGGAGCTATGTTAACCTGCACAATGAATTACCCAGTTCTTCAGAGGCAGAGTCTTGCACGTTTCAAATTCTGGCTTGCAGAAAGTGTTATGCCTCGTACACACGATCAGATTGTTCGCCAACAAAACCGTGGAAATTTGTCCGAAGGGCGTTGGCCCAAACTTGTCTTGCATACACACGGCCACACAATTGTTGGCCAACAATTACGAACGTAGTGACGTACTAGACATAATACAAGCCAATAAAAAGGAAGTTCAATAGTCATGTGCCACCCTTTGGGCTCCTTCTGCTAATCTCGTGTTAGTAGAAGTTTGGTGAGTGTCGATTTGCGCTTTTCAGCCTCGTGCTTGTCAGTTCATTTCTGTTATTTAGTGCGTGCTTGTCAGGTCGCTTCTGTTTTTCAGTGCGTTCTTTTCAGTTTGCTTCTGATTTTCAGTGCGTGCTTGTCAGGTCATTTCTGATTTTCAGGTCGTGCTTGTCAGGTCCTTTCTGATTTTCAGTGCGTGCTTGTCAGTTCATTTCTGAATGGCCATTCATCTACTAGCCATGTGGCGTTCTCGTCGGAGAGATCGTGCTATTATTGGGCTTGGAGTTATTGCTTTGACCCAAGTCCAGGAACAGGAACAGGGGGAAGGAGGAGTTCTTGGACCAAGAATTGGTTGCTTAATCGTGACCAATTCTGTCATATGCCTTTGTTGCGGGAGCTCCAGGAGAATAATCCTGATAATTTCAGGAATTATCTCCGGATGACCGACCCCTGCTTTCACCGTCTATTGGCTTTGCTTACCCCCATATTAGTAAGCAGGACACATGCATGCAGCAAGCCAGTACTCCCGAGCAAAGGCTCATCGCCACCTTGCTGTACTTGGCGACGGGGAGAAGTCTCCAGGATCTGAATTTCACAACTGGGATCTCCCCTCAGGCTCTGGGAATCATTATTCCAGAGACCTGTTCTGCCATCATCCAAGTCCTGCAGAAGGATATATTCGGGTAAGTTTTAGCCTGTAACATCACATTCTATGTATTTAATGTTTGCTAATGTATTGTATTATTTCTTCATCCCATAATTACCATTATTGTAATATGCTGTGAATGTCCTCTTTGTCCTCATACATGCTGTAAGCTTTTAATGCTTCTTTTTTATCCTTCATGCATATTTGCCTTCACTAACTCCCCAGCATGCTATCCTGGGCCCATACACACCTAGCCTAGTAACTTAACAATGTATTTTCTCAGATTCATTTTTGTGCTTCCCCTAAACACCCCCTAAAATGTTGTCCTCAAATTCAGGCAGTGTCAAAGTATGTAGTGCAAGGGCCTGCCTGAATCCCTTCAAATGGTACTGTTGAAAGTTTTTGTCTCCTAATATCTTGATAGGTAATTTATGAATGTAAAAATGTGCTTCAATTTGGACAGTGTGTGTCCATATTTTTGGATTATGACACTTCATACCTGTCCAGTTGGCTGCTAACAGTGTAAGTAAGGAGGGGCTGGCCAAAGTATCACACATTATTTAGGCATTCAGAATTCATGGAAGTGGAGAGGATTACCTGTCCAAAACATCTACCCCCCCCCCCACCATAACATTTTTAGAATGGGCCACCAGAGGGGGTGAGGAATCTGATAAGTTGACCTTATACTTTTATATTTAAATACTCATTTAAATAAATGTTATACTTATGTTGGCCAAGAATGTTTGTGTCAAATCTGCTTGCAATATTATGTGCAAAAGTAGTCATTTTTTTTTCTTGTTTGACTAAACAGCTTTCTTCCAACCCACAAGAATGGCAGGCTGTTGCAGCCCAATTCCACCATCAGTGGGATTTTCCCAACTGTAGTGGGGCGATTGATGGGAAGCATGTCTGCATTGTCCCACCACCCAACTCGGGCTCTTATTAATATAATTATAAGGGCTTTTGTAGCTAGCGGTAGTGTCTGCAAATTACGAGTTCCTGTACCTGGACGTTGGGAAGAATGGCCGCAACTCGGATGGAGGAGTGATTGCACAGACCGAATTCCACTATCGGCTACAGAATGGCACCTTACATTTGCCAACTCCTGAGGAGAATGTCGAGGGCCTCAATTTTGTATTTGTTGCAGATGAGGCCTTTGCTCTGGGGGAACATCTTATGAGGCCCTTTCCCATGTGGAACCTCACCTCAGAGCAGAGGATCTACAACTATTGGCTGTCTCGTGCCCGAAGGGTTGTAGAGTACGCATTTGGAATACTGTCAGGTCGGTTCAGGCTTTTTCTAACAGCAATTAACATGGCCGAATACAAGCTAAACCATGTAGTATTGAGCTGCTGCATACTGCACAATTACTTACGTAGGAATGCAAGCAGCTACCTTGCCTCACTTTCCAAGTGAGGTTGACTTTTCTGTGTCAGGCCCAGCTGATCCTGCTGTGATGACGGCTCTGGAAAGTGGCTGTGCTGGGTTGCCCTCCCAAAATGTCCAGCAACAGTATATGGACTATTCTGTGGGTAGAGGAGTAGTGGTTTTTCAGCAAAATGTTGCTGATCCTGAATAAATTTTTGATTTGATACTAAACTCGTATTTCATTTGAATTACTGTTTGTGTTTCTTATCTGTCTCCTAGGTTCTCAAATGGCCTTAATTTTGGCCAGTTTCTACAATAGTGCAAGCGTAACTTATTTGCTCCATGAGGTAATCTCTTCTTCAGCTAACTATTATGTTGTGCTATGGGTCTGCTACACACACACAATGTTATTGTTGTTAATGTATGTAATGCATTAATGATAAAAATATTCATGCTTTTCAACTCTAATTAATTGCTATTAGGCCCTAAAATTGCCTGAGTTTGCCACATTTTAGAGCACATTGTCACTGTAACTACACCGACTTAACAAATGCACTGGTATTAAGAATTGAAATAAGAAGCCACACATTGTTTAGTATAAAACATTTTACTCCAAGCACATTCACATGTGTGTTTTAAAAGGTTTTTGAACAAAACAACATCTTGGTGTATAACATGTATGTTTTCCATTATTTTGCCTTTTGTGTGGCTAAACAGGCATGTTTAAAAACATAAGATACACATCCCCAACTCAGGAACTTACAAAGTTCGACTTTGCTAAAGTGAAGGCCATATGAGACATTAGTATCCCAAAACTGTGTTGATGTTGCCTTCCTCAGATGGGGTGATCTCACCCCTCTAAAAGCCAAAATTTGAAGGCACGTACACGTAGAGGCCTACGTATGAAAGGTCAATCCACTTTGCACTACAAGTGCACTCCAAGTGTAATGCACTTCACTTGCATTGCACTTGTAGTGCATAGTGGATTGGCCTTTTGGAAATAACCCCCAGTGTGTCAACAAATGCTAGATCCCATCATGGGGGATCAATGGACGTGTTTAGGGGGTGCAACCCCTTCCTCTCACCTACTTTAGTTTTGAGGAAGGGGCTGCACCCCCAAAACGCATACATTGATATCCCGTGATGGTAGATAGCACATGTAGACACACTGTGTGTTTTGGGATTTAGCAAACTAGATGTAGGGAAAGACACACATTTTAGGCATGGGATTATGAGGGAATTCGGAATTTTGTGGCCCAATTTGTGTGCATCTTCAATTTTTGGCTTTGCGATTCTTAAAAACACATACAAAATCACGATTACCTTTCCCTGCAACGGTAAAGCATAATGGGCTACTATGCATCGCATAGTAGGCCATTATGTGTCACTTACCTGACACAGGAGCCTGCGATGTCACCACTGTCCCCTCTGCTACGGAGCGTCCATCTTCTTTCTGGGTATCGTGGCTCCGTCGCTGTGATTGGCCGGAGCTGCGATGACGTCACTCCCGCGCATGCGCACGGGAGCCACCACTAACGGCATATCGCCATTAGCAGCGGCATGCTCAGTGCGCCTGCGCGCCACTGTCTATGGCACATGTGCCGTAGACAGTGGTGCCTGTCTTTTTGCAAATATCTCCTAAACCGTGTAGGTTTAGGAGATATTTCTTGGACCTACAGGTAAGCCTTAAGGGTTTACAACCACTTTAAAACATTACTTAGGGCAGTGTTTCACAACTCTCCTCCAGATGCATTTCTAGGTCATGTTTTCTATATTTTTTGTTTTTGGCACAGGTCATTTTCGAGGTTAGTAATTCAGACAGTCATTTTTAGCCCTGCAGAAAATAAAGAAAACAGGACCTGGTGGTGCACCTAGAGAAGTGGAGTGGCTAAACACTGACCTCAGATACTATAAAGCCTAGGTTTACATTGGAGCGATTTGTCATGGAATTTGATTGATAAAAATGCATGACAAGTCGCAGCCTATTTGAGGCAATGGCACTGTTCCTATCGGTGTGACATTGATTTAGCGGCGCCACAACAATTTGCAAAAGTAGTTCCTGCACTACTTTTTCCAATTTCAGGTGCAACTTCAATAGACATCTGGGCATGCAGCCACACAAATGTAATCAATTTAAAACTGTACAAACACATGTACAACATAAGGGCAAAAATAAAACATGTTTGTTTTTTAAATTTTCGCTAGAATATTGATGATGTTGATAACTCTGTTTTGGAGATCATGGATGTTTTCTTTAATTTTCTCCAATTCCCTATTGCAAACCAAGCGCTCACTGATAAGTATTTGTGCACTTGCACTGATGAAGTGATTTTGGTCTTCCACAACATCCACATCACCTAAAAAAACAAAAAAAAAAACAAACATTAATAGTATTAGAAATATGCAGGCATCCATCTATTACTTGAAGCTGTGGTCTCAGACACTGACCTGTGGTCGACACAGTTTTGAGAACTTCACACAGTACTTCCTGCACATCAGCATCAACATCTTCTTCAGGGTGTCTGGTGAGTTGACTTATCTTCAGGAGGTGCTCGGCTACTGGTGTCCACACAGTTCAGATGTCCCTCTTCTTTTCTCCCCTATGTGAACACAAAAAAGGTATACTTTTTTTTTTTTAAATTTATTTTTATTCAAATTTTCCTTATAAGACACAAAGACATAAAGACATATACAAATTGGTTGTCTAGCTTGTACAGGTAATATCGCAAGTACATCAGGTAAAAGAAAAAAAATGAAAGGGAAAGAAAAAGAGAGAAATAGAGAAATACATCCATGCAATACAGTTTTAGCATGTAAGTGAAAAGGGGATTTTTGGAATTTTTGGGCCGCCCCCCCACTGCCCATAAAGGCCTATACCTATTAACTAGGAATTACATTTAATCGTCGATTCTTGGTATCGTAACTGAAGCTAGTCCAACATTAGTCAGCAATGTTCATTTCCTCCAGCCACCCACTCCAAACCTTATTAAATTTCAATTGGCAGCCTCTATTAAGATAGGTATCTTTATATAGTGGAAGATTATCGTTAACCAAACGTTTCCACTGGACATTTGTGGGGGGATAGGGCTTCTTCCATTGAAATGTTATGGTTTTCCTAGCGTAAAATAGAAGCAAACCAATCATCGTGCGTTTAGCTACAGCAGGAACTAATTTTTTTATAAGGCCCAACATACAAATCTCCATAGACAGTGGTAGATTAGTGGATGCAATTTTATTGATTAGGCCTAGTACCTCCCCCCAGAATTGTTGTATCTTTGGACAATGCCAAAAGATATGGGAAAAATCTCCGGGGGTGTAGCTACATCTCCAACACTTAGGGGAGTGGGCAGGATTTATCAAATGAAGTCTGTGGGGAGTGAAATACGCCCGGTGGACTATTTTAAATTGGACTAACTTGTCACGTATAGAGACTAGCGAACTAAAAGGGAAGTCCCAAACACCATCCCAATCTTCGCCACTCAAAGCTGGAATGTCACGCTGCCAACGGGACAAAAGGCCGTCCAACGGAGGCAAGGACTCATAGATTAAATGCTGATATATGTGAGATGTAGGTTTTTTTGTACAACCGGATCTAAGAGTAGTCTCCAGTTTAGACTGTATTAATATACAGGACGAACGTGGGAATTGGGCTTCGAAAGCATGCAAAAGTTGAAGCTAACGGAACTGATAGTGCTGCGGAAGATTATACTGGGAGGAAAGCTGACAAAAAGAAAGCAGTGAGGTGCAAGACACCACTTGTGAGATTAATTTTATACCATATCTAGTCCATATCTGGGGGTCAATAGATTTGTAAAAATGTGGTAAATTGGGGTTTAGCCATAGGGGTGTATTAGGGGAAATTCCCATCTGGCTGTGTTTTTCAATAGCCAAGCCCATTTTCCAGGCCCGTAAAGTAGTAAGCATAGACGGAGTTAATAAGTGTGGGGCACATGGGCCTCTGTAAATTAGGTATTGAAGAGATTCCCAGGAGCCTGCCACGGTGGCCTCCAAAGCGGAGGCCACATTGGTTTTATCAGGATTTAGCCACCAGACCACTGTCACCAGCTGTGTCGCCAAAAAGTACTTAGCAAGTACAATAGCAATCCGGAAAGGCCATGCCACCCTGCGATAGTGGCCTCATTAATGTAGTTAACTTATATCTCGGTGGTAAGGAGCCCCAGAGAAACTCTGAAAAGCGTTGGTTTAGTTTAATAAAGAAGGATTTAGGAATCCACTGCGGGGAATGGCGGAATAAATATATGAATTTGGGGATGACCTTCATTTTAAGGAAGTTGACCCTTCCCCATACCGATAGGGGGAGATTATTCCATGCCTTGAGTTTAGCTTTCATATCCCCCACTACCGGATCCAAGTTTAATTTAAGAAAATCTGAGGCTTGTGCAGAGACACAAACCCCAAGATATTTAAAGGAGTCAACCCACTTTAATGGGCTATCTGGAGAGGATGTCAATTTGGCTGCTTGATCTATTGGAAATAGAGTAGATTTTGGCCAGTTTACCCGGAGGCCCGTTACCATGGAGAAAGTGTTGAGGAGTGACAGAGCACCCTGAAGTGATGGACCCGCGTCCCCCAAAAATAAAACCATGTCGTCAGCATACAGGGCTACCCTCTCCTCCAGCATGCCTATCCTAAGCCCCTTAATATGAGGCGATGTACGGAGAGCCTCTGCAACTGGCTCTATAGCTAGAGCAAATAGAGCCGGAGAAAGAGGGCAGCCCTGTCTAGTTCCCCGAAACAGTTGAAATGGGGTTGAGAGTCTGGAGCCCAAACGAATCGATGAGATGGGACACCTATAGATCACCTGCAACCATGATATAAACCGTAGTGGAAAACCCATTCGACGTAGAGTCTCCCACAAAAAGGGCCACTCTACAGTGTCGAATGCCTTTTCTATATCTAGTAGGGCAATAGCTCTGGTACTGGAGTTGTTGTGTTGGGCATGAATATTGGTAAAGAGTCTCCTAAGATTAACGTCGGTTGACCTTTTAGGCATAAATCCTGTTTGATCAGAGTCAATAACCGAAGGTAATAATGGATATAGACGGGTAGCCAGCAGTTTGGTTAAGATTTTCAGGTCATTATTCAATAGGGCTATTGGCCTATATGAGGCACATAGCTCTGGGTCCTTAAGGTCCTTATGGATCAAAGTAAGATAGGCCTGGTGCATTGAAAGGGGCAGATCACCCTTGGATAGGCAGAGGGTGTATAATTGGGCCAGGATGGGTGCCAAAAATGCTGCATGTGCCCTATAAAATTCTATAGGAAGGCCATCCGGCCCTGGCGCCTTACCCAAAGGGAAGGACCGTATAATTTTTAAAACCTCTAAGGCCGAAATAGGGCGTACCAACGATTCTCGTTCCTCATTCGACAGCCAGCCAAGTGCTAGTGGATCTAAAAGGTTTTGCAACATCTCTGGCTGGAAGTCGGGGGGAAGAGCAGAGGTATAAAGAGTTTGGTAAAAGGCTTTAAACATTTGTAAGATTTCTACCTGAGAGGTCACCTTATCCCCAGTTGAAGACCGCAGGCCCGAAACCACTGTGGATGGATATTCATGCTGTGCCAACATGGCCAGGAAACGACCATTCTTGTCCCCCTGTTCAAATAGTCGCTGTCTACCTTTATGCATATCCAATCTTGTAACTTCCGTTAAATGTAAATTTAGTGAACTGCGGGCGGCATTTAATGCGTCAAAATGAGCTGCTGTAGGATCTGTACTATAGATTACTGTTTGATCCTCTACCATCTGTTGTAACCTGTAAGTTTCCCGGCCCTGCTGTTTCTTGACACTAGCGATAATAGAGATATATTGCCCTCTTGTATAGGCCTTAAAGGTGTCCCAGACCGTCTGTGGGGTCGAGGAGCCTTCATTAAGTTCCCAAAATTCAACTAGTCTGGGTGGGATAGTGTCAGCCACCTCAGGGTGGGAAATCCACTGTGCCCCCAGCCTCCACAGGGCCGCATCTCGGCGTGCAGACGAGCGAAGCTCGATTACCAGTGGGCTATGATCGGACAACCCACTGGGTAGGTATTTAGCCCCTATTACATCCGTCAACAGGATTGAATTAGAGAAGGCTAGGTCAATCCGTGAGGCAGTCCTATGTGAGGCCGAAAAGCATGAGTATGCCCTAATAGCCGGATGTTTCCATCTCCATATCTCCTGTAGCCCCATTGCCTGTGCCCATATAGATAGTTCAGAGCTATAGTTTTTTGATGGGACTGGTCTGTCCAAATCTGGGGAGATAGTAGAGTTGAAATCCCCCATCACCAGCAATTTCGCTGGATAAAAAGGAGCTGCTTTTTCCAAAACCTTATATAATAAATCATGTGTAAAAGGTGGAGGAATATAAACATTTATGATTATATATCGCTGAGACCAGTGTGAAAACACCACCATTGCAAACTTGCCCTGGGGGTCCGTGCACACGTCCTCAATAACACAGGGGAATTTCTTGTGTATTAGGATTGAGACCCCTCTAGCATAAGAGGAGTAAGTCGCATGGATGGCCCTCTGAATCCAGGGTTTTTTTAGAGTTAAAACCTTGCTGCCTGTGAGGTGGGTTTCCTGTAGGAGAATAAAATGTGGAGAGTGGGTTTTTAGATATCTTATCAACAGTGCCCGTTTAAATTTAGAATTAAGACCTCTCACATTCCATGAAAGGACCAAAAAGGTTTCAGCTAAGGAAGTGGCCATATAGGTTTAAGAAGCCATGGCCAAGTAAAATGACTAGGGGAACACCATTTGGGGTAACTCACAAGCAGCAAGATTTTTACAATATACCATGTACCAGCAATGTTAATTTTTAAGGCAATTTTTGAAACAAGCTTATACAAACCATGACAAAGACCAACATAAAACAACAAAAAAAAATATATACCCAAGCACGAAGTGCTTATCCGACTAAGTCCCATCTCCTCTCAAAAAACAAAAAAAGGAGGAGGAGAGTTGGGATTAGTTTTCTCCCAAAAAAAAAAAAAAAAAGAACACACACGCAAGCTGCAACTGTATTGCAACTATATTGCAGATATACCCCTAAAAGGGGATATCGTACTACTACTACTATTTGTTCAGGCACCCTATAGCCGAACAAATATATAAAAAAGGAAAAAAGGAAAAACCTATCCAATACCTATCCAAAAAAAAAAAAAAGGGGACGGGATGGGGAGAAAAGGGCAGGAGGGGGAGGGAAAAAAAAAAAAAAAAAAGAAGAAGAGAAAAAAGGGGACAAAAAAAGGGAGCAACAGAAAGTAATTGAGGTGGGGTTGGGTTCTAATTATCTAACTCTTGGCTCTTAGTGTAAGAGATATAGTCCAAGTCCAAGTCCAAAGGGCTGAGCAATCCAACTCCAAATAAAGTACATTTATCTAAGCATTCATTAGGAGACCACAGAATAGCAAGAAAATTTTAGACACTATAGGGGTGCACTATAATGGACTATAGTAGTAAGGATGTTACAAAAAAAAACAAAAAAAAAAAAAACACATGCGTCACCCACGGCCATCTAACCAGGATATAGCGGCCTCCGGATTGGTAAAAAAGAATGCTCGGTCCCCGTCTGCAACTCGAAGCTTGCTGGGATATAATAAGCTAAATTTAAGACCTTTATCCCTTAGGCGTCTTCTGACCTCTGTAAAGGCCCGGCGTCGCTGCTGGACTTCAGGGGAGTAATCAGGAAACAACATGATTTTTGCATTATTAAACCGCAGTTCTTGTTTATCTCTAGCTGCAGCTAATATCTTATCTCTGTCTCTGAAATTCAAAAGTCTCAATAAAAGAGGCCTGGGGGGATTACCAGGGGCTGGAGGGGTTGGTGGAATCCTATGCGCCCTCTCTACCACGAATGTAGGGGGCATAGCAGGTAAGTCCAACAATGATATAAGAAAGGATTCCACAAACTCAGCTGGTTTATTACCTTCTGTTTTTTCCGGTAGGCCTATGATCCTTAGATTGTTTCTCCTCATGCGATTTTCTGTGTCTATCGACTTATCTTGTAGGGCTTTTACCTGCAGCTGCAAAGCGCGAAGGTTCCTGGAGTCTGCACTGGTAACGTCCTCCAGTTGTGAGATCCGACTCTCAGCCTCTACGAAGCGGGATCTAAATTTGTCCATATCATGCCGAATTAAGCTGATATCTGAAGCCAAATGGTCTATTTTAACCATCACCTTTTCATTTCCAGCTTTAATTGCTGCCAGCAGCTCAGCATGGGAGGCCGCGTGAGAGGCTACAGGTGGAGACGGATCAGGGAGCGTCTGCGTGCTAACTGACATGTTTGGTATGGGAAGCCTCGGAGGTAATATCGCGGCGGCGGCAGCAGGCGCAACAACAGCAGCAGGCTTAGCAGGCTTAACAGAGCCAAGAGCAGCAGCAGCAGAGGCGGCAGAGGTGGTGGAGACCGCAGGCACTGTGGAGGACCGGAGCCTGCCCGGAGATATAGTGGGACCTCGCGGTGCACCGAAAGCCTTTTTCTTTCCCAGGGTGCCTGTATACGAACGGATCTGGTGAGAATCGGCACTGAGAGTCGCTGGAAGTCAGAGAGTCCGCCCGGCCAGTGCCAGAGAAATTTTCAGGATGAATGGTTGGAGCGGAGCTCAGCCCGCACACGTCCTCTCACTCACTCACTCTCTCTCACATCCCGGAAGTGTGGAAGGGCGTCCTTAGTAGACAGATATGTTAGGCTAGAAATAGTAATATGAAACATTCTTTGCAAGTGTCTTCCAATTGTCTGTTTTGGCAGAGTTCCAAGCTGAATACATGATTTGTTCCCTTTCCAAAGCTGGAATTGTTCTGTCCACCAGATGTTTTATACTGGTTATTTGTACCTTATTTGTACCTGTGTTGTTAAATTTACATGCAAATGTGTAATTTACTTAAGACAATCATATGTGGTGTGCAGGCTCCATCTAGTGTTCCTTTTTGGTATTGCTGAAGTTCTGCTTAATTGTTTATTGTATGTGTAAATAAGGAAGTTGTCAGCAAGCAGGGAATTCTGGGTAGAATCTTAGCAGGAAGTGAACCAGTCACCATTCTTTTCAATACATTGCAGGAAGCAACACATGTATTTCTTAATCTATCACTATCACCCCTTAGAGAACTTAAAAAGTAAGTTTTTATTATCTCATCTTGTACATGTATATCGTTGTTTATGCAATGTATGCTGTATTGTATGCAATATTATACTTATTGAGGTCTATTTCTGTTATTTTGTAGTTTCACCTGGCTTGTTCTAATAAAACTGAGATCAAAGAAATATGGTATCTACAGTTATTGGGATAAGAAGATTTAGCTATCTGCTCCTTGAGACAGAACAGGAATACTTACCTGTTTTGTGCAAGTTTCACAGATGGAGAGACTCCTAGTATCCACTGGAGCACCTGCGTGGGACACCATAACAAGGGTGTTATGGTGTCCCACACTAGTGCTCCTGCGTCCAGATGCGTAAACAGCTGCTGAGTGTCCTCTACTGACACTGAAATAAATTGACATTTCATTATAGTTGCAAACACATCTAGACAACAATCTAATCAACTTATTTTAATAAAAATAGGCCATAACAAATGCATTTAACCTGCATCTCACAAAAACAAAGTATTAGTGGTCGATCAAACAATGTTTAATGTCCCGCAAACGATTCCTGTGTCCACGAAAATAAAACGTGGCATTTTAAACTGTAGAACAGTAAAGAAAAGAACATGGACCAGCACAAAAGTAATAATAATAGGAACACAGGACAAATGCATACTTTTTCGCAGCACTTTCCTGATCTTTCTTTACTGATCTTCCTCTCTCAATTTTTTTTTTAATTCCGTTTTTATTGAAGGGTATGCAGCAGTTAGTTAGAGGGTAACTTTGAAAGGACATGCAATCAGTAGTTAACATCATTATCTCAACCAATACTCCAAGATATGCTATGGAGGATTAAAGCATATACATTTGGTACAAGAAGAAAATAGTGTTCATAAAAGAATGCCGTGGCCCCTCCATTTAGTCTGCATTGGAAGCAGTCTCGCTTTTCTGAAGAAAAAGAGAGATCCGCCAGGTCACTGTGGAGAGTCTATAACAGTGTGTATTACTAGGTTCTGCGCACACCGCTCTTTTTTTTTGGGGGGGGGGGGGGGGATTGTCAGTAAAATTCCATTCTCTCACTGATCAGTCAACTCCGGTCATGTTGATTAAAAGACAGATTTATTACAAATGTACCGATACATAGAGGTGAGCTCTGTACACAGCAAGGAGTTTCAGCAGAGTCACACAGGAACCCTTTTACAAATGACATTTTATAGCAGTATTTGGCAAGCTGCCATTGGCTAAGGCACACTGGTGACTCATGGTGCATCGTCAGCTTTATTGTCAAAAAAAACAGTGTGTCCTTTCACAATATGCCCTAATATGGTAAACGTTTGCTAGTTCTTTAAATATTGTTGTAGGTGTTGGTTGGAACTAAGCAGATTGCATAAACAATAAGTCAGCGCCATTTTAGCTAGAAAAAAGCATATAAGGAACAAGGCAAATGTTGATATCGCTTGTAATTCTTTACATATTTCTTATCATTCCCTCCTCTTATATCTATATTTGCTTTCTCAATTTATTACTTCAGTGCAGGTCCGTTCCACAACTGGGTTTTCAGACCTTAGCAAGTCTTTGACGTTGGCAAGTCCAGTCCATTTCCCAAACCAACCTTCAAGCCAATTTGTGAATGGATCATCAGTACCTGAGTTTTCCGCTAATTCATTCGATAAAGCTGTCAATCCTTCGAGGGCTCTAGTCACAGTTCCTCCAGGAGCTGTAATGTTAGAAATAAAAGGTGCACCACATACCACCAAACATTTTACAGACCCCTCCTCTTTCTGCTAGGACTATATCTAATGCCATCCTATTCTGCCATGCCGTTCAGAGAGGTAGGGGCTAATTGCTCTGTCAATCCCTTAACTGCATCCCTGGTGTAGTTTACAAACCTTTGTTGGTTATAGTATATATAGTTAATCCAGTCAACATTTTTTGTTTACTGTCACCCACCAGAGAAGAGACTCAAATCTAGCTGCCACTTGGTTCTTAGCCTTAAACTCGCTCAGCACTCCATGCGGAACCCCAATCTCATCTATTTAGATCTGGGGGTCAAAAGACCCCGCAGGAGAGGTGTCCCTTCTGCTCCTCCGGTGACCAGTCTTCCAAGGGGACTCTGACAGTAAGCGCAGAGGCATTGCCAGCTGTACCAGGGCACAATCTCCTCGGGAATTGGCTGGGATGCTCGCTCTGAGCCTCTTGTCTCTGCATAACCACCAGACGTCCGCCCTCTGGGTGTCGTGCTCAACCCAGTTGTCACCCTCTCCCTTTACTATTTTGTTAGTTCCTCTCCATGCAGTAGTCATCCGGTAAAGACCCCAAATCTGTGCCACTCTCATTCCCCGGAAGTGCAAAACAAGTAAAGTTGTCAGGGTATACCGTGACAGCAGGGGGTATCTGAGGTCTCTGAACCTGGGGAAACAACAAACTTAACGTGTGACAGGGAATGTTGGTGTCAGGTTTGTATGTTTTTTGATATAGCTTTAGCATACACCCTAAACCATCTGGATCTATATTGTTATTTAAGGGAAAAGGCACTGTAGCCAGCTGGGGTCTGGCCCCTGCACAGACCAAGCAGTTCTCTTTTTTAAGGGTGTTAGCAGTATATATTAACCATTCAAGCCATTCATTCTTATCCTGGTATCCTGTTTCTAATGTTATAGCTTCTTCCACTGTGAGATTGGTGAATCTCACTGTGGATCCTAATACCTCTACTTTAAGTCGGTCCTCATTATCTAATTCTTTCTTCTTGTTTGTCTCATTCTTTGGTTTGACTTCAAGAAAGAATTTTCCCAAAGGGTCAGTTCCTGATATCCAAGCTCCTATACGGTATAACCTCTGATCTTCTAGTTTGGGGTCCTTCAGGGAAATCAATAATATATTGCAACTCTTTGGTTCTGTACAGGGAGAGTGGGCCGCTTTAGTTATGGTTAATCTATTCTTTAAATCTCCTGCTGCTGGGATCTCATATCCCCAATCCTGGGCTGCAGTTGTCCACATGACTGAATCCCAAATAGTACACCCGGTAGTTCCAGCCAGGTAGCACACATATTTATCTGCCCAGGTCAGCTTACTTGCTTCTACCTTATCTCCACAATCTGTCATCTGCCAGAAATCCACCTGTATAGTACTGGTGGTTCCTTCAACAAAGGTGAGGTTCAATGCTTTTCCTATAAAAAGTCAGGAGGGATTTCGCGCATAAAATCTACCATAAAAGTGGAAGAATAAGTGAACAATAATAGCAATAAAATCGTGGGTAAATCAAACTGTAAAACATCAGTGTTGTGAACAGGTAAACAACATAATTCAAAACCTGGATGTAAAAAATGTATATAACATAAATGAAAATGGTGCAAAAGTGCACCAACCTGTGCTATAATGACAAATGTGGAAAACACCAAATTCTGATGAATGGCGTAATTTGTCATTATAGCACAGGTTGGTGCACTTTTGCACCATTTTCATTTATGTTATATACATTTTTTACATCCAGGTTTTGAATTATGTTGTTTACCTGTTCACAACACTGATGTTTTACAGTTTGATTTACCCACGATTTTATTGCTATTATTGTTCACTTATTCTTCCACTTTTATGGTAGATTTTATGCGCGAAATCCCTCCTGACTTTTTATTGCTTGTGCCGAGTGTGATGTGTACACTTGTTGATTTCGCTGCAGTCTTTTTAGATATCACCATATTAATTACCCACTTTTAGGATTCACTTGTTTTATTGTTTTTTGTGTCACCACATTCACTTATATCTCACTTTAGCGCGAGGGACTATAGCATTTTCAATGCTTTTCCTGTCTCTTCCCAATTGATTGGTTCCACTATCCTCCCGTGTCTCCTACCTCCCCGTATAGAGGCCTCTCCTAGAGTCACCAATACTCCCACGAGGAACAAAATCCCTACCATCCTATCTGAAGTGAGGGGGGCCTAGATAGGGCCTTTTCTTCACCAAGGTTGAGACAAGCAGACCTTTTATCTGCCTCCCTTTGTATTTGGACTTTCCCCCTCCTTCAGTCTCTCTGTCCCTAGACTGCCTATATTTACCTTTTTACAGTGGGATTAGTGAATCCAGATACTCCTTTCAGCAATTCTTACTGTAGTGGGAGTAGTAAGGAGTACTTGATATGGCCCGTCCCACTTAGGGGAGTGCCAATGCTTCTTTCTGATCACCTTGATGAGCACCCGATTTGTACTTTGTCTTCTCCTATGGGCTCTCCTTCTGGAATGGGACACTCTTGGTTAATTTGTTTCTGTTTTAATAACCTTGACATGTATTCTGCTAAGGTTCTCTCCCCTTCCTCTGTGTGGGTTTCATTTGGTAAAAAAGGTATTTTATAAGGTCTACCATACATCATTTCAAATGGACTCAGCCCCTCCTTAGTGGGCGTGATGTGCATGCTTAAAATAGCTAGTGGGAGACAGTACATCCAATTTTTCCCTGTCTCCTCCATAGCCTTTTTTAGCTTGCTCTTTAATATCCCATTATGTCTTTCTACGAGCCCTGCTGACTGAGGGTGATATGCACAGTGATTCTTTACTTCTATACCCATCACTTCTGTTAGGTGTTTTATAGTCTGATTTACAAAATGTGGACCATTATAAATATATAAATCTTCTCTGGTATCCCAAATTGTGAAATGATATCTTTTAGTAAGGCTTTGGATACTGTTAAGGCGTCAGCCCTTCCTGTGGAGAATATCTCTACCCATGTGGTCAATGCATCAATGATTTCCAAACAATATTTCTTCCTTTTCACATTTGTCTAATTCAATAAAATCCATGCAAATGTGTTGGAATGGATATTGCGGTGTGGGGAACTTCCCTTTCCGTGGTCGTTTGCCTCCCTGAGCATTGTGTCTTGCACATATAATGCATTGAGAACAAAAAGGTTTTTTTTAGTAGTTTGTGAAGCCATAGGCTGTACATACCTTATTTAACATCTCAGTCACCCCCCTGTTTGACACATGAGTTACTCCATGTGTCAATACTGCTGCATACCTAAATAAGGATTTTGGCAATACCAGCTTTCCTTCAGGTGATGTGTAGATGTTATCTATTATTGTGCAACCTTTTGTTTTCTGATATTGTTTCTCCCCAGGGGATATATTCTGCTGTATATCAGTAAGGACTGTATGATCTATCTCTATGATTTCCTGTTCTGTCATGTGTCACTTCTGCATATCCAGTTACACTTGTGCCATCTGGATTTTTCGTACTGGAGCCATCAACAAAAAGTGTCATGTCAGGGTTAGATAACGGTACATCTTTCCAATCACTTTGTGGCAGTACCTTTTCAGCGATGGCAGCAGTACAGTCATGTTTATGACCATCAGTAGGAAGTGGTATTAGTGTGGATGGGTTTAATGTAGTACATCTCTGTATTGTTAAGTGAGGTTGTGTCAAAAGTATTGTCATACAGTAAAGGTGTCGTGCTGGGCTTAAATGTATGGACCAACGGGGCGCGGTCAGTATTGAATACGCAGAAATCCACGTTCTACAAAAATTTGTCATGCCCAAAAAAGACATAATTTGTTTTAGGGTTGTCCCGATACCATTTTTTTAGGACCGAGTACAAGTACCGATACTTTTTTTCAAGTACTCGCCGATACCGATTACCGATACTTTTTTTTTAATGTCACGTGACATTTTGGGGGGGGGGGGGGGTGAACGTTGTATGTGTGTGTGTTTTTTTTGGTTTTTTTTACATTTTTTATTTTTTACAATAATATTTTTTTATTCTTTATTGTGTTTTTTTTTTTTAATCAGCCCTTTTGGGGGGCTTTGGTGAGATATCAGGGGTCTTAACAGACCTCTGATATCTCCCCCTTGAGACAGAGAAAGAGACAGAGGATAGAGATTCCCCAGACCCTTTCTCTGCAGCGTCAGCTGCACTGAGAATGAATGGAGAGAAGACAGCGGCTCCTCTCCATTCATAAACTGACACATTGTAATCACAGGAGATTACAATGTTTCAGTTATGTGAATGGACAGAGTCAGCTGACTTTATCCATACACAAAGGAAGGAGGAGGGGGACGGAGGAACGGAGGGGGAGATAAGGAGAGAGGAATGCAGGGGACAGATAAGGAGAGAGGAACGGAGGGGGAGAACGGAGGGGGACAGATAAGGAGAGAGGAACGAAGGGGGAGTACGGAGGGGGACAGATAAGGAGAGAGGAACGGAGGGGACAGCGGAGAGGCACAGAGGAACGGAGGGGGCACGGAGGAGGATGCAGTGACAGTCAGCTGTGAGCGATCACCGATGTATGTCACTAAAGCTGGTGAAAGCCGCTGGGGGAGAATCTTGTAACTCCCCCACGCGCCGATCACAGCTGTCTTCCAGGTATCGGGGGAAGCATCGGGAGCATTTGCCCGAGTACAAGTACTTGGGCAAATGCTCGGTATCGGTGCCGATACCAATACTAGTATCGGTATCGGGACAACCCTAATTTGTTTCTTTGTTTCTGGCTTCGGCACCTGGTTGAGGGCTCAAATTCTCTCCTTATCCAGGCCACCCAGACCTTCTTTTGAAATATTATACCCTAAGTATTTGACCTGCTGTTGCCACAACTGGAGTTTAGTTTTATTTTCCTCATGCCCTTGGTATAACTGCCTGGTTAACAGCTTGTAAATCCTGTACTATCCTCCAGCCTGTGGAAGGCGGAGCCTTCTTAACAGGAAAAAGAGGGGTATTGCAGGGGCTATACCCTCCTCTGCTTCCTTCTTAAGGGGGTATCTCCTTCGTCACCTTGCACAAAAAAACTTTACTTTCACATTTTTTTTTCCATCACTTTCAAATACTTCTCAGAATGCTTAACATATTGCAAAACATCTAAAACTGATGCAGTTCAATAAGTAACCAAGTTTTTAACAATGTAATCCTTATGATCCTGTTTTAATCCATTAACAAAAGCTACCTTTAGCTGTTGTTGATATGCACTATTCACATCCTCAGCTTTGGGGAGCCCAGAGAACACTTTAAAAACTGCTCGTAGTTTATTTAGTTAATCACTGACACTTTCCTTGTCTTCCTTTACAGTCATATTAATCTTTTGCCAGTCAGTTCGTTATACCCATCGGAGATTGCATCTCTGATAGAAGGCAGTCAATCTGTCTGTCAAATCTTTGCTATCAAGGGCCAGTGGTTCCCCTCTTTGTTGAGGGGGCACTGTGGCTACACAGGGGTCCCAATTTCCCTTTACTGATGCCCAATCTGATCCTAGAACCCTTCTTAAGGCCCTTTCCACTTTGACCCCGTTTAGCCTATAACTGTTCCTCAGACCTTCCATATTTTCAATGATTTCTGGGGCCCCAAACTTAGGATGTTTAATATGCTCGGTAGCCTTCTGCATGTCACTCTCAGTCCATGGTCTAAAAACAGTCATAGTTGGGGGCTGACCGTTTTGTCTGCCTCTTTGTCCACTAGGGGCAGTTGGGCTTGGCATTTCTCTTTTGTTCTCCTTCCTTCTACTCTAATTCTAGCGTGCTCAAACCAGTATTCCGCCATTTCTAATCCATACTTCTTCTTTTTTTTTTTTTTATCTTTGGGTCCTAACAATTTAAGCTTATCCACCAACTCCTGACACCCTTTCACAGTTAGTTTACCATTGAATCCCAACTTCCTTTCCCACTTAGCACAATATTTAACAGATTTTGGTTATTTGCTATGCATACATTTCTTATCTCCTTCTAATGGGGAAACTATTCCCCATGTCTCTGTTTTTTTTCCCTTGAGTTTAGAATACAAGACTGGTAATTCTACTCTCGAACTTTGCCAAAATCTATATAAAACAGCAAACAAAGTCTAAACTCTCCAAACAGGAAATAAACATATATATACATATACACATACACACACACACATACATATACATATAAAACAACTTATACCTTTACCTTATTTACTACAAAGTACAGTTGGTCAAAACAAACAGTATTCTTAACGTTCTGATCAGAATTTTTTTTTTTTACACACTCACACAAAAGAGGAAGTGCACTTAGGTGTCCGTGAAGGGGGGGGGGGGGAGTGAGTGAGTCCAGTTTTTTTTTTTTAACCACAAGTTTGCAGCTAGACAGATCATAAAGCAGGCCTTTTATCAACCTGTAAACCACCAGACTAGCAACCCTTGGATCACAGAAAAGCAAAAATATATCAAGACTCCCCACATAAAGTTAGCAGTAATGTTAAACATGAGGAGGAAAGAGCGAGAGTTAGTCTCATGATTGAACAAATGCAGCAAAAGGAACAGTGCAGGAAATATTGCTCTTGAGAGAAAAACAATCGATCTATGGGGGAAGTGTTTCTGATCAAGTTAGATTGATTCCTGCTCATACATTCACTTGCTGTTTGTCCCAAGCACCACTCAGTTAGAAAAAAACCTGAAATGGCCACTGTGACTCTCTGTAATCTATATAGATTACTTGTAGTCACTATTCACAACAATTATCCTTAAATTTTTTAAATCTGTCTCAGACAGCGGGCTACGTCTATTTACCATAGGCAACGTCCCCAAGTGCCTCTGTCTTCGGCCCCTGTGTCACCTAGATCTTTTACAATCAACTTACAGTGCCGGCATATTCAATAAAAACCCAAATCACCTCGAGTAGAAGAGAAAAGAAAAGATCTGTCTTACCTTTCACAGACTCTGAGGACTGGATCAGAAGTCCAGGAGTAGAAGTCAGGTGTGGATCCCGGAACCGACCAGCCTCTTTTTACCACTTAACTTGAGTGTAAGGACCTAGGTCCCGGCGAGAGGTAGTCTGATACTCACCGATATTTTGGACGGAACCGTTCGATCCACCCCCTAATCCTTACTTCCAGCTCGAAAGGACCATGATGTTGGTAAAATTCCATTCTCTCACTGATCAGTCAACTCCGGTCATGTTGATTAGAAGACAGATTTATTACAAATGATCCGATACATAGGGGTGAGCTCTGTACACAGCAAGGAGTTTCAGCAGAGTCACACAGGAACCCTTTTACAAATGACATTTTATAGCAGTATTTGGCAAGCTGCCATTGGCTAAGGCACACTGGTGACTCATGGTGCATCGTCAGCTTTATTGTCAAAAAAAACAGTGTGTCCTTTCACAATATGCCCTAATATGGTAAACATTTGCTAGTTCTTTAAATATTGTTGTAAGTGTTGGTCTGAACTAAGCAGATTGCATAAACAATAAGTCAGCGCCATTTTAGCTAGAAAAAAGCATATAAGGAACAAGGCAAATGTTGATATCACTTGTAATTCTTTACATATTTCTTATCAGGAATTACCTGAGATCAGGTAGAAGTCAGGCATAGACCGAGGTGAGAAAGAGAATACTAGAAGGGGTGGAGAGAGAGGGTGGGAGAGAGAAAAAAAAAGTAGGGGGGGGGTTGCAGGAGGGCGGGAGATGTGTCATCCCGCAGGAGCATGGGTCGTCAGGACCTGTCAGACAGCAGGATTCAATGGCGAAAGTCATGTTCAAGCGTATTGGAGAAATTCATTGGAGACGCAGAATTGGACCCAATAAAACCATCTGGTCTTATGTTCCTCCGCCTTATCTCGCAGAACCGAGATCAAGTCTTCCATTTGCTCTATATCCTTCACCCTTGCGAACCATTGAGCCACCGTTGGCGCGGATTGTTGTTTCCATAAAGGCAGAATGCACGCTCATGCAGCATTAAGGAGATGCTTGAGGAGGGATTCATGATAACGTTTCCTTGATAAAGGAGTAAGGTTTAATAGGACCACGGCTGGGTTGTCCTGTAGGGAAATGTCAGTAAATTTATGTATGAGTTTAAGGACTGGTTCCCAAAAAGTTTTGAGTACAGGGCATTCCCAGAAAATGTGCAGGATAGTTCCCTGGTGAAGGCCGCATTTGATTGTGGAATATCTTTGCCAGAACTGATGGGATTCTATACCATTGTGTAGTTATTCTGTATGTAGTCTCCTGATATTTGCTACATAGAGCAGACTTCTGTGCAAAGAAGAGTATGCGTTCCTTTTGGGGTTCCGAAAATGTAACTCCCAAGTCCCTCTCCCATTTTGCCAGGTACGGGGGATCCTTATCAGAATGGAGTTCCAGCAAAGATTTGTAGGCGGTAGAGAGAGAGCCCCGAATCCTAGACAAAGTTCCTAAAAAGAGTGAAGTTTTCAGATAAATAGCGTTGGTTTAGGCAGTGAGCCAAGAACGTGTGAGAGCTGATTAGTCCTCCAATGATCTAATGTTAGAGGAGCTCGTCCAGAGAGCACAGTCTCTACAGGGAACCAGTCGGAATACTGTAAAAACTGTGAGGCCCTCAGGAGCCCCTGTGGGGCTTGCGAATGGAAAGTTGGGTCAGTGAGGCTGGGTTTGAACCCTGGATGTCCAACAAGTGGTCTCATTGGTGAAGGGAAATTGCTCAGTGAAGATAGATGAAAGAATCAATCCATTTCCGCTAGAGTAGGGCCAATCAAAGGATGAGCTGTCAGATGGTTTGTGTGGATTTTCTCTACCCACGGTAAGCCAGCAAGTGGCGCATGGGCGGCTTCCTGTTCCAGTGTTACCCATAATTTTGTGTCGCTATGTCTGCACCAGTCAACAACCCTGGCCATATGTGTCGCAGTGTAGCACAGAGCAGGATCTGGGAATCCACTATCACCTCTGAGCTTGGGTCTTAACAACAACATTCTGCCAAGGCGTGGATGTTTACCTCGCCAGATGAATTTAATAAATGCTGATTGAACCACATGAAAATATTCCTCTCTCAATTTAAGGTCTGACCAGCATTTTTTCAACTGATCCTTGGATCGTCGTACCCAAAAATTCCTGTGCAGACTTCTCACAACTTTAGCCATGATCTTGGCCTTTCTGGCATTTGGGTTTCTGTAAGGTCCATGATTCCCATCATAGTCTGTCCTCACTAAGATGTCTACCATCTCCACCTGTAACGAGCCCCTGCTCACTCGGTTCCACTCTCCCGACACTCCTCTGCTGCTATAGAATCAGATTGCAGATCGCAACGTCTAATGGTTCAGTCATCCGATGCTCCGGGATTAGAACTACAGCTATGTGCCGTTCGAATCCAGTTGTGATAGCTCAGAACAAACACCAGGCAGGCTGTAGGTGCATACCTCCTGCTCATATTACTCTGAACATACACCTGTGACCAGAAACCTAATTAACATGGGCTAATTAACTAATCCCTTTAGACAGCCTAGATGACTCAGTCATGACCTTTAGGCCAGACTGGCCCTCTTGTAGCTCAGAAAACACAATCAACATTATCACAAATCAACACAGAACTCTTCTTCACACAATAGCAGAGTTAATTAACACAAACAACAATGGGGATCTAATGACTCTTAGATCCCATGCTAGACTTATTTACAATACACATTCTAGCAGGCAACAGACAGACAGTTGGAGTTGATGACACCAGCATCTCCTCACAGGATGTGTCCCAACAGTATGAATCAGTCTTATCAGCAGGGGGGCTGCTGGAGGAATCCCCCCTCCCTCTACAGGGACACACATCCCAAATGACCACAGCAAAGAGTCCACAACAGAATGAGACAACATACAATATATACATATATACATGATTGAGTCTGATTAGTACAGATTAGACTGGATTTCTAATTCGCCTTACAGAGTATTGTTACCTTAAAATCCAGGGCCCATAATCTGTTGGCAAGAGGCTTGCGTCCAGTCCCCTCCAATAGCCTCTGTCCGGGGTGAGTCTGTCACTTGGATCGTCGTACCCAAAAATTCCTGTGCAGACTTCTCACAACTTTAGCCATGATCTTGGCCTTTCTGGCATTTGGGTTTCTGTAAGGTCCATGATTCCCATCATAGTCTGTCCTCACTAAGATGTCTACCATCTCCACCATTTCTTCAAACGACATATTTGTGGCCTTAGATCGCCTCCTGGATCTGGAAGTGGCTTGCTCCAGGTTTTCCTCATTGCTGCTCTTACCACACACCTGCTGTCTCGCTGCCATTTGCTCTCCCACTGCCCTGAAAGAGAAGAGGCGGGGAATACACTAGAAAGAAGGACAGGGGTGGATTTTCATGCATGCGCAGTCTATATAAAGTCATAACGCGCGGTGGATGTAACAGCCGTAGGAACGATCTTGGAGTAAAGGATGAACGATCGACATGGCCAAAAGGAAAGATGAAACAAAGGTACAATTCTAAATTGGAGCATCAGTGGTTAGTGGCCTATACTGCTTATAGATTGAGGCCTATATTAGGAGCAGATTATTTATGAGTTTAGCCTGACATTAGGGTTTGTCTTGTGTTGTGTCTTGCAGGCAAATTGGTGGATAAATTCACAGTCCCAGATTTTTTGCCCGAATTTATGCAGCAGTACCGGGAGCTGCCGTGTCTATGGCAAGTCAAAAGTAGGGATTACTCCAATAAAATCAGGAGGAAGGCAGCGATGGAGAAACTGTTGGAATTGGTGAAACCTCTGTATGCCACGGCAGACATCAATTATTCGAAGGCCATAATTGGTAGCCTGCGTAGTACATATAATAGGGATAGCAAGAAGGTCATGGAATCCCAGAGATCGGGAGCAGCAGCAGATGACATATATGTCCCCAGGCTGTGGTACTACCACAGCCTGCGTTTTTTGTCAGACCAAACAAAACCACGCCCATCACCCTCAACGCTTCCTTCCACATCGGCTGAGGTCACAGCTCCTGAGGTCCACCCTGGTCCTTCTACACAGGAAGAAGATGTGGAGGAGCCCAGCTTGACCCAGGTATAGCATTGTTGAACATATTTGTAGACAAAAATTGAATGTTGTCAACTAGATGTTATTGATCCCAAATTTCTGCCTGAACAAAGTGGTTTACATATCAATAGACAGTAGTGGCCAAAAATTATTGGGAAAAGAATGAAAACTGCTGGGGTCAGAATGATAGTCTTTTCTATTTGTTAACTTTCAATTTGCAACAGTCATGAGCTCAAAATTGTGTGTGATTGATGACCAAAAACCTAAAAATATGTCCCATTTTCATACACAGGAAAGTCTGTCAGGAGGAGCCCGTGCCCAGCAGCCAGACTGAGCCCCAGATTCCACCCCTACGCCCTCCTACTAAAAGGGCCAGGAAGACCAGAAACCTTGATGACGCTGCGGCTGCCTTCCTCAGCCATGTAACAAGTGCCATTAGCATGTCACCAGATGCACAGGAGGCATTTGGCTGCATGACCGCAAATAAGCTGAAGGATATGGAGGAGGACCAACGCAGTATGTGTGAGGAGCTGATCCTGCAGCTCCTCAACAAGTGGAGGAGGGGCCAAATTACCCAGAAAACCCACATCTACGATTTAGAGGACAATCCTCCACCATCTCCACAGACACCACAGCCACCCCACCCACCACAGCAGCATGGCAGACCGTGGCAAATGCAGCCCCAACACCCCCAACAAGCCCGCTGGGCTGGGGATTTTCACTCCTACAATTTTTAATTTTATTTTTGTTTATTTTGAAAATTATGATTTGAGTTGTTCTACTTTTTTTGTGCAGGGAATGCATTTTTTATTAAATTTTGTTTATTTGTGTGGAAGGAAGCGTTGAGAGTGATGGCCTGGGTTCATTCTGGTCTGGCAAACAACGCAGGCTGTGGTAAGACCACAGCCTGGGGACATATATGTCGTCTGCTGCTGCTCCTGATCTCTCAGAGTCCAGGACTGTATTGTGCTCCCTATTAAATGGACTCCTCAGGTTACCAATTTTGCAATTCACATAATTGATGTCCTGGGGTACAAACGCTTCACCAATTCCAACAGTTTCTCCATCGTTGCCTTCCTCTTGATTTTTATACGACCTTGTGCTCCCTAGTGAATAAAAAATATTTATTTTTAAAAATACTTGGCTATGTGTTTTACTTAAAAAAGGACAGTTTGTTTGTGAGTAGGCAGGTACATTTCAAAAATACAATGTCAAATTAACAAGGGACATCAACATAGTTGTATCTTTGAGCTTAAAAACTACGAGATAATAATGGTGTTGTGGTAACTTGAACCAAAAAAAAAAAATAGAAAAAATAGAAAAAATAAAAAAATGAAATATGTTTGACAGAACTGTCAATATCACCAGCAAAGCAGCTTCGTTATTATCCCATTTTAAAGGAGAAGAGAATGTGCGCTGCATTGAGAGATTTCATAGTTTGCCGCGTCACGAATGTGATATCTCCATTACGAATGCTATTTTTACAAGACATGCGAAAAATCCGACAACACACATTTGTCCACGGAAAATTTGAAAACCTGCTAACCAACATTTGTCCATGGAAAGTCTGACAACAATTGTCCGATGGAGCATACACACGGTCGGATTTACCGCCAACAGCCTGTCATCGAACATTTCCAGTCGGAGAGGCTGATCGTGTGTACACAGCTTTAGGATGCCTCCTTTTCAGTGGTTTTGTTACTTTACTCTCGTTACTGAAGTTTGGTTTAAGCCATTCTAAAGGCAGTTGATTTGTGCATCACCCCATCTGCCATGCTCAGTGCAACTTATTTGCAGGGTACTCTGCGGATCTTAGGCCCGGTTCACACTAGTGTGATGCCAGAAATCGCATGTGATGCGCACCGCATTGCTGTGCACATCACATGTGATGTCTGTGCAATGCGATTTCAGCCATACAAAATGTATGACTGAAATCGCATCGCATTCGCACCAAAATGGTGCAGGACCCTTTTCTTGGTCCGCACTGGAATCGGATCGTATGTGTGTTCACACTTATGCGATCCGATTCTTGCACCATTTTACAGTTTGCACTGCACTCTGAGAACCGTTCTGGCGGTGATGTTAACTTTACATTGACACCCGCAGCGGTTCACAGATCTCAGTCTGAACCACTGTGTGATTCAGGTGCGATGGTGGAACCCGCACTGGATTCGCAGGGTTCTCGGATCGCACTAGTGTGAACCAGGCCGCAAGGTCAGCAAGTAAACAAAGAGGGGGTTGTGCGATGTCGAAGGCTGGTACCAACATCTTTTTCTGGGGAGCAAAGGGGTGATGAGGGGGCAATGGCAATTTGGACTGGCATTCTAACTGGTCAGACTAATCATACTCCAGAGCAGTGGCTGGCTGGCAACCTCCAAAAGATATGAGGCCATTTCTTGATTATGGGCATTTATACTGTATGTCTGTGGGCACCTATAGGCCTGATACATTAAAGTGTCTTAAAGTAGAAGTCCAGTCAAAAACTTTCTATTAACTATATGTAAAATATCTTTATCTTCGACATTCATTTTCTGTATAGCCGATTGCCAAGCTTAGAAAGTCTAATAAAAGCCAGACAATCAGCTTTTTCCTGTTCTTCAGGGACAACCTTACTTCCTTATTTCTGAATTCTGCATGGGGGCCTCTCACTTCCTGAAAACATTGTCCTTCTCTTCTACACGCCACTGCCCCCATCCCTCCTCCCCTTTTTAGACAGACATGCTTAGACCTGCCCAGCCCGCCCCCATCCCTCCTTCTCAGATCTCCTCCTGTCTTCATAGCCTCGTTTTGGATAGCAGTTTCTCCTGAGAAGGGGGGGGGGGGGGGCTTTGGAAGTATGTTTTGTTTGTTAGAAACTGTAAGATAGATTAAAATGCAACATACGGCAGATTTTCTACAGTGTACAACCACATGGTTGTTTCTGCATGGTACTGTGATTGCACTGTGTGCATGGTGTAGCACTGTAATGGCTCTGTGTGCATGGTGTAGCACTGTGATGTGCATAGTGCATACTTACCAGCAGTCCCGATTTTCCCGGGACAATCCCGATTTTGGGACCCTCATCCCGATCAGAGCTCGTCCCGATTAATTTCCCGGGATTTTGCCTTTGTCCCAGGAAAATCGAGAATGTTTTAGGAAGAAAATGGCCAGCAGGCTACAAAAAGATGGGTGCCGCCGCCGTCACGAGGATTATTTCCCCTTGTGTTCAGTGGAGAGGGGAGGGGCAGCCAATCAGCTTCTCCCCTCTCCACTGAACACACACACGAGAAAGCCGGGAACTGCTGGAAACTGTAGCTGCCGCGCTGCTGGGGGACACAGATCGCTCTGTAAGGAGGGCTCCGCTGCTGCTGCCAGGGACACTGAAGTAAGGAGGGCTCTGTTGCTGGGGGACACAGATTTGTAAGGAGGGCTCCGCTGCCGGGGGACACCAGATGTAAAGGAGGGCTCCGATGCCAGGGATACCTGATGTAAAGGAGGGCTCCGCTGCTGGGGGACACCAGATGTAAAGGAGGGCTCCGCTGCCCGGGACACCAGATGTAAAGGAGGGCTCCGCTGATGGGAACACCAGATGTAAAGGAGGGCTCCGCTGATGGGAACACCAGATGTAAAGGAGGGCTCCGCTGCTGGGGACACCAGATGTAAGGAGGGGCTCCACTGCCAGGGGCACAGATCTGTTAGGAGGGCCTCTGCTTCTGGGGGCACCTGATGTAAGGACGGACTCTGTTGGGGGCACCTGATGTAAGGACGGACTCTGCTGGGGGGCACCAGATGTAAGGACGGACTCTGCTGGGGGCACATGATGTAAGGATAGACTTTGCTGGGGGCACCTGATGCAAGGACAGACTCTGCTGGGGGCACCTGATGGCATCTGGTGGCAGGCGACGTGGCAGGTGACACACTCAGGGGTCCCATTGATTCTGGATTTTGGTGAGTTGAATGATTTCATTCTATATTAGAATGTAATAATAGTAATAATGTGCTTCAATCATCCTGACACCACAACAACCATGGTGCTGGGATGATTGAAGTGCTAACACCAGGTGTTTGAAGTATCTTTATCTGCTGATTTGTTAAACTCTGGAATACACATTTCTTTTGTGGTGTAGGATCTGGGTCTGCTGTCCCTCCATCCCTATTTCCTTCCTTCTCTTTCCTTTCCTCCTTCTTTCCTTCTTTCTCTCTCCCTCACCCCCTCCTTTCCCCTTTCTTTCTCCATCTCTCATTCATCTCAGACTCTAACCACACCCCCATTTGAAGCATGCCCACTATTTCACAGAAACCACGCCCATTTTTTAGCGCGACACATTTTTCTTTTTTTGCTATGTCACTCCTACAAACACATGCCCCGCCCCTAATTATAATAAGACTCCGCCTACAGCCAAAAAAGTGTCCCAATAATTTTTTTTACAATGTTGGTAACTATGATAGTGTAGCACTGTGATGGGCACTGTGTGCATGGTGTAGCACTGTGATGGCACCGTGTGCATGGTGTAGCACTGTGATGGCACTGTGTGCATAATGTGACACACGCCCAGCTGAGGGAGCTACATGTGAGTAATGAGTTTAAGGCTCCGTTTCCACTAGTGTGACTTGTCATGCGACTTTGACACAAAGTCGTATGACAAGTCACAGCCCATTGATTTCAATGGCAAACGCTCCCATCTATGCGACTTTGAAAAGATGCCTGCACTACTTTGATGCAACTTTTGATGTGACTTTGATCCAGAGTGTAAAGTTGGATCAAAGCTGCACTCAAAGTCGCACTCTAAACCGCACAGCTTTGGAGTCGCACTAGTAGGAACGTAGCCTAAGACTAGAGTGCGACTTTGGAGTGTGACTGATGCATCTTTGAGTGCAGCTTTGATCCAACTTTACACTCTCTGGATCAAAGTTGCATCAAAGCATTGCAGGTACCTTTTCAAACTCACCGATTTTCAAAGTTGCATAGATGGGAAAGGGTACCATTAAAATAAATGGGCTGTGACTTGTCATGCGACTTTGGACACATAGTCGCATGACAAGTCACGTTTCCACTATTGCAACCACAAAGTTGCACAATTTGGAGTGCGACTTTGAGTGCAGCTTTGATCCAACTTTACACTCTCTAGATCAAAGTTGCATCAAAAGTCGCATAAAAGCATTGCAGGTACCTTTTCAAAGATGCTGATTTTCAAAGTTGCATAGATGGGAACGGGTGCCATTGAAATCAATGGGCTGTGACTTGTCATGCGACTTTATGTGACCAAAGTCGCATGGCAAGTCGTACTAGTGGAAACAGAGCTTTAGTGTGGTTGCCTGTACCATGATCATTGTAGACTGTGAGCTGAGACCCCAGAGCACTTCCAGCTACACTGACAGTCGGCGCCCCCCCCCCCTGTGTGCCCAGCTCCCTTCTCCTGTGCACAGCAATACTGTATATGTGCACTCCCCCCTGTGTCCTGTGTGGACAGAGCTTTTTATTTCTTCATTTTCTCATTAATTATGCCCCGTACACACGATAGGATTTTCCAACAGAAAATGTTCTATAGGAGCTTGTTGTCGGCCGTGTGTAGGCTCCATCGGACATTTTCCATCGGAATTTCCGTCACACAAAATTTGAGAGCTGGTTCTCAAATTTTCCAACAAAATCCGTTGTCGTAAATTCCGATTGTGTGTACACAATTCCAACGCACAAAGTTCCACACATCATGCTCGGAATCAAGCAGAAGAGCTGCACTGACTATTGAACTTCATTTTTCTCGGCTCGTCGTACGTGTTGTACGTCACCGTGTTCTTGACGTTCGGAATTTCCGACAACATTTGTGTGACCGTGTGTATGCAAGACAAGTTTAAGCCAACATCCGTCAGGAAAAAAACATGGATTTTGTTGTCGAAATGTGCGATCGTGTGTACAGGACATTAGGATTTACAATGAGAGAACACTGGGTAGGAACCTATGATTAGCTCCTCCCATCCTGTATACACCCACTGGCCACACAGGAACAGTGTCCCCCCCCAAGGAAGTGATGTCATTAGCTTTCAGTAACCACACCCACTGGCTGATTTTAGTCTCAGAAGGAAGTAGATTCAAAGTCATGTGACGGCACTGGATTCTGCAAAATAAAGGTAGAAAAAGTGGGATTTTGACACATAACGCTGAATTAGCTCACATTAATGATTGCAGGGGGGAAATTAAGTATTAGGGTGGACTTCCACTTTAACTTGGAACTTGACTTCACATTTCCTACATCCATCAGTCATGCTCAAACCTGCCCTTTAGGTCTGAATCCAAACGATGGCTCAAGGGATGAGACCTAGTGGCGAGGATGGTTTACTAAAATCCTGACCAGGTAAACGTGTCCCACTTTCAAATAAGGTTTCCATTACAGATTCTTGTTTCCTTTAGCAAGAGGCCACCGTCACGCTGATGTAATAAAATTTGTATTTTCATTCAAAATCAACAGGCTGCCTTAACACATGGTAAGATGTTTTGTCTACCTAAGTGCATTAACGCAATACAAATTGTGAGGAGTCCTTAGCCCCTGTTCACAGTTCCAAATCGCACCCTATTGCAGCAATGGAACCGCTTATGATGCTACTGTTTGCACAGGATGGTAAAAAAAGTCCTGCTAGCAGCATCTTCGGAGCAGTGAAGGAGCGGAGTGTATACCGCTCCTTTACCGCTCCTGCCCATTGAAATCAATGGGACGGTGCGGCTATACCGCCGGCAAAGTGCCTCTGCAGAGGCGCTTTACGGTGTTTTTTAACCCTTTCTCGGCCGCTAGCTGGGGGTAAAAATGCCCCGCTAGCGGCCGAATACCGGCGGTAAAGCGCCGACGCTGCCCCCGCCCCAGTGTGAAAGGGCCCTAAGTGCAACCAAAATAAAAAAGGAAAAATCAGCACAAGGGACATACCTTACAGTCAGTAGGATGTGTCCCTTGTGCTGATGATCTTCTGTTCTAGGTTTACACTAGTGCCATGCTTCCTACGTTTGCTCTGGCACGGTTGCCCATCCATTTGAATGGGCTACTAGGCCGCAGGAGCCGCACAAAAAAGTGCATGCACCTTTTAAAAAAAAAAAAAAAAAACGTGGCCGCAGGGAGGACCGCATGGTCAAAAAGATGGGTGCACCCACAGGTTCTATGAATTGAGCAGCTAGGCAAAAAGAGCAGGCATAGTTGGGCTCTGAGCCTGTGACAACATCGAAATGTTATTATCCCCTGCTGCACCAAAAAGATTATGCATTAACAGAGGAGGATTTCAACAGTGGAGGCATCAGCACAAGGGACACATCCTACTGACTATATATTATATTTTTTTTTTTTGGCTGATCTTAGGCTTTTAGAAAGACAGCCCCAAAGCTTGAGACTATAAAAACAAGACACGTTTCTAGTGACCTGTGCCCTTTAATCTGACTTCTGTGTACATACACACTGCAGTTACATTGCTGTGTATGATCAATGGGAGGATGTTTCTCACAGTGGGGTGAGTTTTTAGGGGCACTGGAGTTTGGGAGAGAGCATTAGCTTACTGGCTGGTTTGTTTTCTCATTTTATGCTAAAATCATCCAAAATAGAAATTTCAGCTTTGGATGGTAACTGGAAGGGGGAATTACTCGCCAGCTTCCTAAGACTGATGGAAACAAGCACAAACCTTTGAATCTGTTATGCCGCGTACACACGAGCGGACATTACGGCGGACTTTGCCCGGCGGACTGGATTTCGTCGGACAATTTGATGTGTGTGGGCTCCAGCGGACTTTGTTTTCTCAAAAGTTGGACGGAATTAGATTTAAAACTTGTTTTAAATTTATCCGTTGAAATCGAGTCCGGTCGAAAAGTCCGCCGTCTGTATGCTAGTTCGACGGACAAAAAGCCACGCTAGGGCAGCTATTGGCTACGAACTTCCTTGTTTTAGTCCGGTCGTACGTCATCACGTACGAATTCGACGGACTTTGGTGGATTGTGTGTAGGCAAGTCCGTTCATTCACAAAGTCCGTCGGAAAGTACGTAGAAAAGTCCGCCGGGCAAAGTCCGCCGTAATGTCCGCTCGTGTGTACGCGGCATTACCCACAGAATGCAGACTGCACAGTCCATTATCTCAGTGTAGTCTGGATTCTATGGGCCAGACATGGCCAGCGGCTCCATTGAGGTGACAGGTCCTCCTGCGGTGATGGAAGGGGGGAAGAGGGCCAAAAATGTCAAGGATCCATGGCATCCAGACCCTCCTTGTCTGGAATGCTGCAGATGGCAGACCAACAAGCTCCTGAAGTGCGGTCGGAAGGCGAGTTGTTCTGCTCGGAGGAGGAGGAGCTGCAGGGTCGCATGGCACCAATGGATTCTGGAGCAGCGGCTGTTGGGTTACTTGGTTTATTTCCATATCAGTGCTGAATCTGTGTGCAAATAGCCATAGAATAACCCTGTAGGCCCATTTAGATTTATGCATGCGCATACAGGTGCATTTTTTGTTTTGTTAGGCAGGTGCGCTGTCCTGCGTCAACATCTGTTTCCTTTGAGCACTGATATGCATTCTGACGTGTGTTGACGCACATTGTCAATGTTTTTTTATTGTAAAAGTTGCAGTGGAGAGGGTGACCACTAGTAACCAAGGCTTGTTAATACTGTTTGCCAGGGATGAGCTTTCTGTTCAGGTTGAACATGAGTTTGACTCGAACATTGGCTGTTGGCCCGTTCGTCGAAAACCGAACATTATGGGCCGTTCGCGCCAAATTCGAGCGGCGCATAACGGCCCATAATGCACTGTTTTTGCCAATCATGGTTCAGGGGTACTAAGTCCATGCCCACACTATATAAGTCTGACTGCACATTGGCCTTGTGTAGTGTGTCATTGGATTGAGCAGGCAGGCCGATTATTCAGTTGCTGCAGTGTATTTCATATATATATATACAGTGAGTCTAGTATATATATATATATATATATATATATATATATATATATCTATCTCCACTGCATACAGTTTAGCTGCAGTCCGTTCCTGGTGGTGTACTGTTTCTACTATACTTCTGGCAGGCAGGTGATTCAGTTAGCTGCAGTGTATTTCATATATATATACGCAGTGGGGACGGAAAGTATTCAGACCCACTTAAATTTTTCACTCTTTGTTATATTGCAGCCATTTGCTAAAAATCATTTAAATTACTGTATATACTCGAGTATAAGTAAAATTTTTCAGCCCTTTTTTTGGGCTGAAAGTGCCCCCCTCGACTTATAATAGAGTCACCGCCGTCTGTCTGCATGATCAGCGTGTCATGCAGGCAGACGGCGGCCGGCGTGTGATAATTCCTTCGGAGGCTATTCCAGCTTTCAAAAGCCACGCCTCCTGCTTGTCTGTGATAGGCTGAACAGCTGTCAGTGTACAGCCTATCACGGACATTCTCTCATCCTCGTCCGTGGTATGAGAATGAGAGAATGTCTGTGATAGGCTGACCGCTGACTGCTGAGTGTTCTGCCTATCACAGACGAGGAGGAGGCGCGGCTTTTGAACAGTGGAATGGCCGCCGAAGTGTATTATCACACGCTGATCGGAGGATGGTGATCGCCACAGGGAGGCTGCACAGGACACAGGTAGGCTGCACAAGGACACAGGACACATGCACACAGGACACATACACATGTACAGGACACAGGGACACAGGACACATACACATGTACAGGATACATACACATGTACAGGACACAGGGACACAGGACACATACACATGTACAGGACACAGGGACACATACACATGTATAGGACACATGTACAGGACACAGGGACACATACACATGTATAGGACACAGGGACACATACACATGCACAGGACACATACACATGCACAGGACACATACACATGTACAGGACACAGAACACATGCACAGGATACAGGTAGGCTGCACAGGACACAGGGAGGCATGCAGCTGCAGGTGGGCATTGTTGACCCTCTGCATTTCTCACCCTCGCCTTATACTCGGATCAATAAGTTTTTTTCCCAGTTTTTTGTGGTAAATTAGGGGCCTCGACTTATACTCGGATCGACTTATACTCGAGTATATACGGTCATTTTTTTCCTCATTACTGTACAAACAGCACCCCATATTGACAGAAAAACACAGAATTGTTGACATTTTTGCAGATTTATTAAAAAAGAAAAACTGAAATATCACATGGTCCTAAGTATTCAGACCCTTTGCTGTGACACTCATATATTTAACTCAGGTGCTGTCCATTTCTTCTGATCATCCTTGAGATGGTTCTAAACCTTCATTTGAGTCCAGCTGTGTTTGATTATATTGATTGGACTTGATTAGGAAAGCCACACACCTGTCTATATAAGACCTTACAGCTCACAGTGCATGTCAGAGCAAATGAGAATCATGAGGTCAAAGGAACTGCCTGAAGAGCTCAGACACAGAATTGTGGCAAGGCACAGATCTGGCCAAGGTTACAAAAAATTTCTGCTGCACTTAGGGTTCCTAAGAGCACAGTGGCCTCCATAATCCTTAAATGGAAACATTTGGGACGACCAGAACCCTTCCTAGAGCTGGCCGTCTGGCCAAACTGAGCTATCGGGGGAGAAGAGCCTTGGTGAGAGAGGTAAAGAAGAACCCAAAGTTCCCTGTGGCTGAGCTCCAGAGATGCAGTCGGGAGATATCCTGGACGAAAACCTTCTCCAGAGTGCTCAGGACCTCAGACTGGGCCAAAGGTTTACCTTCCAACAACACAATAACCCTAAGCACACAGCTAAAATAACAAAGGAGTGGCTTCACAACAACTTCGTGACTGTTCTTGAATGGCCCAGCCAGAGCCCTGACTTAAACCCAATTGAGCATCTCTGGAGAGACCTAAAAATGGCTGTCCACCAACGTTTACCATCCAACCTGACAGAACCGGAGAGGATCTGCAAGGAGGAATGGCAGAGGATCCCCAAATCCAGGTGTGAAAAACTTGTTGCATCTTTCCCAAAAAGACTCATGACTATATTAGATTAAAAGGGTTCTTCTACTAAATACTGAGCAAAGGGTCTGAATATTTAGGACCATGTGATATTTCAGTTTTTCTTTTTTAATAAATCTGCAAAAATGTCAACAATTCTGTGTTTTTCTGTCATTATGGGGTGCTGTGTGTACATTAATGAGGAAAAAAAATGAACTTAAATGATTTTAGCAAATGGCTGCAATATAACAGAGTGTGTGTATGTATGTGTATATATATATATATATGTAATGATTCCTTCTCTTTGATACCACGAATCCCAGGGTCCTTACGCGTAATGGCCTCCCTGATTCTGCAAAGCCTGCGAAAGTTTCCAGAGGCATTCGATTCTGAGTCCTCTGGGTCACTAAGGATCACATGTTCCTTAACAACCTCCTCCCAGCCACGTACAACTCCTTGGGTTTCTGGGGACTGAAAACCATCCCTTGAAGACTGCTGCTGAGTGTTATCCTCCACGTCCATGCTGACACAATCCTCCTCTTCTTCCTGTGTGTTTGGTGGGCCTGCAGGAATAATATCTGGATAAAGGGGGCCTTGAGAGGTAAGGAAGTCCTCCTCTTCCTCACACTGTTCTGCCTCAAGTGCCCTGTCCATTACTTCATGAAGCGTGTGCTCCAACAGGAAGACAAGAGGGACAGTATCACTGATGCATGCATTGTCGCTGCTCAGTGTGCTCACCATCCTCGTGGCCCTTTAAAATGGTGACAGGACAGTGCATGCGTCCTTGATCAGTAGCCACTGGCGTGGCAAAAAGAAGCCAAGCTCCTCTGACCCTGTCCTGGTGCCATACTCACACAGGTACCATTGCCAACGTTGACTTCCACCTGGTGGACATGTCATAAATGAGGCGGTTGGTGGGCAGGTTGCATCCCCTTTCAATGTCAGCCAGCCGAGCACTGGTATTGTATGACCGTTGGAAATGACCACACACTTTTCTGGCCTGCCTCAGGATATCTTGTAAGCCTGGGTATCTGCTCAAGAACTGCTGCACCACCAAATTCAGGATGTGTGCCAAACATGGAACATGGGTCAAGTGTCCCTGTCGGAGGGCGGAGAGAAAGTTGGTGCCATTGTTGCAACCATTCCTGGCTGAAGCTAGCTTGGCGTCAACCACCTCTGAGCCTGCCCCTGCAGAGCTGACAGAATCTCTGCCCCAGTGTGGCTCCTGTCCCCTAAGCAGTGGTTTAACCTTATACTATGTAGATGGTTCTTTACTGTAAGAGCAGCAAGGATGTGGAATTCCCTTCCACAGGCGGTGGTCACTCTCAATAGTTTCAAGAAAATATTAGATAAGCACTTGAACGACCGCAACATATATACAATGTAATACTGACATATAAACACACACATAGGTTGGACTTGATGGACTTGTGTCTTTTTTAAACCTCACCGCACGGCATCTTTTTGCCTGAGTACTTGCGTAGCCCCTTGAACGCTTACAGAGCACTGCTGGTTCAGAGAACAAATCTGCAGAAGAGGCCATAGAGGAAGAAGAAGAAGAGGGGGTGGAGGAGAGAGCTGTGGCAGAATCACCGCTAGCATTTTAGAGGCGTTGTGGTGTAACAAGCTCCAACAATACTGAACCCTGTGCTGCATCCTTCCCAGCTGCCAGCAGAGTTACTCAGTGCACCGTGAAGGAAAGGTAGCATCCCTGCCCATGTCAACTAGACCATGAGTCTGCAGTAATATACACCTTACTGCTGACCGCCCTGTCCAACAAGACAAAAACATTGCCTTTTACATGCTGGTAGAGAGCTGGAATGGCCTTCCATGGAAAGAAAGTGCGTTTTGGTACTTGCAACTGAGATACAGCACATTCCACAAATTCACGAAAGGGGGCAGAGTCTACAAGCTGAAAAGGCAGTAGTTGCAGTGCTAGCAATTTGGCCAAGCTGGCATTCAAGCTAGCATTCAGAAGGTGAGCATGTGGATGGCTGGGACCAAATTTCTTTTTAATGTTTAGCAACTGGGGTAGGGAAATTTCCCTGATAAAATCAGATGGAGGTGTACTGCTAGCAGATTGGCTTCAAGTACTTGGGACACCTATTGCTAGACCTTCATTTCTCTCAGTGCAGGTTTTCTAGAGGACTGGAGTAGGGTTGGAGATCACAGATGAGGAGCAAGCAGAAGTCTGCATTTTTCTTTGATGTGTGTCTTTTGAAGTGCTGTTGCCGTAGGATATTGTAATTATGAATATATTTAATTTATATTTAATCAATATATTTAATGTATTTATATTTCATGAATATATTTAATTTAGCTTGTAGCTATGTAGGGTGGAACATATTATCTTCACCGAAATCTCTGTTAGACCAGACAAGTCGGTGCCTAGGCTTGTGTATACAAACAATGGGATCCAAACCTCACTTCAAATATCCCATGCTGGGATATGCAATGAAGGGAGACCAACTCGTAATCAATACTTAATTTCCCAGGAAAATTCAAGTTAAGCTCCTGCTCAGAATAGTCACAAGGATTTGCATTAAAGGTGGCTGACTTATGCAAAGTATAGGGATTGGAGATGTAGCCAGTCCTTAACCAGGAATAGGGAAGCTCACCAATCAGAGCCACGCCTATGCCAACCAATGAGGCATCAGCATGTAATGATATACATAGACTAGATGGGAGGGAAACACACACTTTTATGGGAGAGCAACCATCAGAATGGATGGAACCTTGGTGCAAAGGGTAATTATGGGAAAGGTCTGCATTTTACTTGTAAGTAACTAAATATGTTTGAAGATTAATGTTTTTCAGGAATATACTCTGTATTCCTTCATGTAATTCTCTTATTTTAACCTAATATTTTCTTCCTTGCTGTAGACTATAGATACTCTGCACCTGCAGAGCTCTGCGGTGTGATGCAGTAGGGTGGCTGCCCTTAAACTGCCCCCTAGAGGACATCCTGCCTCGTTGGAGTTGTGCCTCCTCCTCCTCTATTCTATCAGGCACCCAAGTAGAGTCAATGACCTCATCATCCCCTCCCTCCTCATCACTGGAGCAAACTTGGCACTGTGCTGCAGCTGGGGGAACATGACTGCCAGTTTCTTGGCCTTCTTGGGCACCCCCTCTCTCTAGGCTCCCGTTACTCCCTTCCTCAACCTGGGAACCAACACCGGAGCCTTCAAATCGCTGCGCATCCTTCAGCAGCATGTACCCAACACTGTGGTCGAATAGTTGGGGGGACTCCTCCCAGCATGATGGTGGGGCTACGAAAGGAGTGGCTGTGGACAAGGAGCCGGTGGAATAGGCCGCTTTGGCAGCTGCATAGGAAGGGAAATTACTCTGAGCCTGGGTGACAGAGGATGAGGAGGATGAGGAGGGCTTTGTTATCCACTCCACCAACTCTTCTGCATGTTCTGGCTCAATAACATGGCCAGCAGCAGAAAAAATGGCAAGTGTGCCCCACGGCCACCGGCAGAGGATGCACCATGTCCACGACCAGCACTGTTGACTGTAGAAACAGAGCCTGCTTGCCCTCTATTAGTGGCCTGCTGTGAGCGTCTGCCTCTCCTTGGTGGCCTTCTGGACATGATGTATATATTGTTTTGCAACACCGCACTACACTGTATTGTGTACTATGTACACCACCAGAAAAGTAGTAGCAACTGCACTACAGCTGCACTATATTGTAATTACAATTTTTGATCTAAAATTTCACAGCAGGGCCGGTTCCTGCACCCAACAAGAGTATCTGTGAGGGCTTACAGTATTATGCCACCACCACCACACAAGGGCGTGTAATTACAATTTTTGATCTAATATTTCACAGCAGGGCCCATTCCTGCGCCCAACAAGAGTAACTGTGAGGGCTTACAGCATTGTGGTACCACCAACACCTAAGGCCCAATTTTTCGCAGAGTGTATAGGGCAGGCTGTATAGTATAGACAGGCGGTCCTCTATTTTCAAACATCCAACTTACAAACGACTCCTACTTACAAATGGAGGGAGACAACAGGAAGTGAGAGGAAATCTACGCATAGGAAGGGAAATTCTCTCCTGTAAGAGTTAATATGGGAAAAAGGTGTCTCCACTGATGCTTTATCACCAATCCTTCTTTCCCTAATAACTCCAAATTTTCAAAATCCAATTGGCATTGGGACAGAAAGTGATGTGAAATCTTCTGAACAAGGGCACAGACAGCAAAAAAATGTTACAGGGGTGATAACGATGCCCTAGATTATCAAAAAAGCTTAAACATAGATTTTGGGGCTGGACCTACAATTAAAAAATGTACCTGTTCCATATTACAAACAGATTCAACTTAACAACAAACCTACAGTCCCTATCTTGTTTGTAACCCAGGGACCATCTGTATACTACTGTTGAGAGTATATAGAGCCTGGGTGCCCCAAGCCTTTTTTTTTTTTATTTGGGTGCAGGGTTCCCCCTAATATCCATACCAGGCCCAAAGGGCCCATTAATGGGCTGGGGGGGAGGGGCAACATTACATTACAGCCGCAAGCATTTTTAAATGACTTTTTTTCCTTTATAAATGTCATTTTGTGCAGGGACTGTTCTAAACACGGGAGACACGTGCGGCTTTACAGGCATACCCCCAGGTACGATATTTAAAGGAATATTTCACTTTTATTTTTTCACTTTAACCATCTCAATACAGTGCATTTTCACCCCCTTCCTGCCCAAGCTGTTTTTCAGCTTTCAGCGCTGTCACACTTTGAATGACAATTGCGCGGTCATACAATACTGTACCCAAATGAAATTTTTATTATTTTTTCCCCACAAATAGAGCTTATTTTTGGTGGTATTTGATCACATCTGCGGTTTTTATCTTTTGCGCTATAAACAAAAGAAGAGGGACAAGTTTGAAAAAAAACTTTTGAGAAAATTACTTATAAGTTTATTTTCCTTTCCTTTTTAAAGGGCAATCTGGGACCCAACGGGGTTGTCCTTCCTTTTTGGGGGGCCTTTGCGAGGCCATTTCTGAAGCCGACTGATAGCCATTATCTTACACTGGCTGATCAGCCGACAACCAGTGCGCTTTTCATTCAAAAAGATATAATCTGCTACCTTATGCCAAACTGCATGTTGGTGCGCATTCATATATGTATCTTTCATTCTTGAAAACCTTTTATTGGTATGTATGGTGGACATGGTGGGTTGTCAGGTTACTAAACCTTTTGTGGTTCATATTGTTACCTCTGTGCAAATTATTTTCATTTGTTATTTCAGAATGTATCTCCTATATATGCAACTTTTCTCTCTGCAATACGCCTCTGAAGAAGGGACATCGTCCTGAAACATGTCAGGCTTCTAGAGAAAATACTTTATTATGAATGGAAGTATACAAAAATTATTACAGGATGGCAAATTTTATTGTATAGATACTCCTGTTGAGATCCATTGCTAAATGTATCTTGTTTTTATGATTTTTCAAATAAATAAAACACTTTTTATCTAATCCATTGTATGGTTCGCCTACAAAGTCCCATTATACTGGGGGGTATATAAGTTCCCTAACCCAAGGGTCTTATTTTTTCCACTAATTGAGGATGTTGGCAACTTTTTGAAGGCAATTATTAACATTTTTTCCTTCAGTGGTTCAATCTATTATATCCTGTTTCCACTGATCATCCTTGAGGCTGGGTTCACACTGGTCCGACAAACACTCCGACATTGGGAGCTCATGTCGCATGACGTGTGAAATTCAATGTTTCCCTATGGGAGCCGTCCTAACTGGTCCGACACAAGTCGTTCCGACTTTAGAAATGCTCCCTGTACTACTTTGATCCTACTTCAGCCTATTGACTATCATTGAAGTCGGATCGCCATCTCGCATGATCCGACTTCGGCACGTGGCTTGTACTCAGATGGTCTTGAGAGGGAACTCCGTGCCAAATTATAAATAAAAAACGGCGTGGGTTCCCCCTCCAAGAGCATACCAGGCCCTTGGGTCTGGTATGGACCTTAAGGGGAACCCCCTACGCCGAAAAAACGGCTCGGGAGTCCCCCCAAATCCCTACCAGACCCTTATCCGAGCATGCAGCCCGGCCGGACAGGAATGGGGTTGGGGACGAGCGAGCGCCCCCCCTCCTGAACCGTACCAGGCCGCATGCCCTCAACATGGGTGGGTGGGTGCCTTGGGGGAGGGGGGTGCGCTGCAGGCCCCCCCCACCCCAAAACACCATGTTGATGAGGACAAGGGCCTCTTCCCGACAACCCTGGCCGTTGGTTGTCGGGGTCTGCAGGCAGAGGGCTTATCAGAATCCGGGAGCCCCCTTTAATAAGGGGGCCCCCAGATCCCGGCCCCCCACCTTATGTGAATAAGTATGGGGTACATGGTACCCCTACCCATTCACCTAGGGAAAAGTGTCAATAAAAAAAAACACAGTACACAGGTTTTAAGATTAATTTATAAGGCAGCTCCGGGATCTTCTTCCGACTTCAGGGGGGTCTTCTTCTGACTTCTCCCGGTGTTCCGCCTCTTTTCCCGGGCCCCTCCGCTATCTTCTTCCAGCTCTTTTGCCAGTGGGGGGCCCCGGTCTGCTGCCGCTGTCTTGTCGCCGCTTCTTCTTTTCATCCGATGTTGACACGATGCTCTCTCCGGCTGGAATGCTGTGTGCGAGCTGCAGAGCCATTTATATAGGCGGTGACCCCGCCCCCTTGTGACGTCACGGTCCCAGCATGCGCAGGGACTCTGGGCTCACGCCCCCTTATGACGCCAGAGTCCCTGCGCATGCTGGGACCGTGACGTCACAAGGGGGCGGGGTCACCGCCTATATAAATGGCTCCGCAGCTCGCACAAAACATTCCAGCCGGAGAGAGCGTCGTGTCAACATCGGAAGAAGAGATGAAGAGAAGAAGCGGCGAGACAGCGGTGACAAGACAGCGGCAGCAGACCGGGCCTCCCGCTGGCAAAAGAGCTGGAAGAAGATAGCGGAGGGGCCCGGGAGAAGAGGCGGAACACCGGGAGAAGTCGAAAGAAGATCCCGGAGTTGCCTAATAAATTAATCTTAAAACCTGTGTACTGTTTTTTTTTTTATTGACACTTTTCTCTAGGTGAATGGGTAGGGGTACCATGTACCCCATACTCATTCACATAGGGTGGGGGGCCGGGATCTGGGGGCCCCCTTATTAAAGGGGGCTCCCGGATTCCGATAAGCCCTCCGCCCGCAGACCCCGACAACCAACGGCCAGGGTTGTCGGGAAGAGGCCCTTGTCCTCATCAACATGGGGACAAGGTGCTTTGGGGTGGGGGGGGCCCGCAGCGCGCCCCCTTCCCCCAAGGCACCCACCCCCCATGTTGAGGGCATGCGGCCTGGTACGGTTCAGATGGGAGGGGGGCGCTCGCTCGTCCCCACCCCCATTTCTGTCCGGCCGGGCTGCGTGCTCGGATAAGGGTCTGGTATGGATTTGGGGGACCCCACGTTGTTTTTTCGGCGTAGGGGGTTCCCCTTAAGGTCCATACCAGACCCAAGGGCCTGGTATGCTCTTGGAGGGGGAACCCATGCTGGTTTTTTATTTAAAATTTGGCACGGAGTTCCCCCTAAAGATTCATACCAAACACAGTGCCGGGCATTGGCGGGGATCCAAGTCGGATCCCCGTTCATTGAAAGTTGGACACATGCCGGCTTAATGTCGCAGGGCAAAGTCGGATCCAAAGTAGGAAGGCTGTCGTGTTGCACCAGTGTGAACCCAGCCTGAGATGTTTCTACAACTTGATTGGAGTCCACCTTTGGTAAATTCAGTTGATTGGGCATGATTTGGAAAGGCGCACACCAGACTATATAAAGTTTCCACAGTTAACAGTGCATGTCAAGAGTACAAAAAAAAAAAGCCATGAAGTCCAAGGAAATGTCTGTAGCCCTCTGAGACAGGATTGTATCGAGGCACAGATCTGGGGAAGGGTACAGAAAGTTTTTTGCAGGTCCCAATGAGCACAGTGGCCTCCATCATCCGTAAATGGAAGAAGTTTGGAACCACCAGGACTCTTCCTCGAGCAGGCTGCCCGGCCAAACTGAGCGATCGGGGGAGGAGGGCCTTAGTCAGGGAGGTGACCAAGAACCTGATGGTCACTCTGACAGAGCTCCAGCGTTTTTCTGCGGAGAGAGGAGAACCTTCCAGAAGAAAAACCATCCCTGCAGCACTCCACCAATTAGGCCTGTATACTAGAGTGGCCAGACAGAAGCCACTCCTCAGTATAAGGCACATGACAGCCCATCTGGAGTTTGCCAAAGGTCACCTGAAGGACTCTCAGACCATAAGAAAAAAAAATTCTCTGGTTTGATAAAAAAAAGATTGACCTCTTTGGCACGAATGGCAAGTGTCATGTCTGGGGGAAACCAGTCACCACTCATCACCTGGCCAATATCATCCCTACAGTGAAGCATGGTGGTGGCAGCTTCATGCTGTGGGGATGTTTTTCAGTGGCAGGAACTGGGTGACTAGTCAGGATTGAGGGAAATATAAATGCAGCAATATACAGAGACATCCTTGATGAAAACCTGCTCCAGAGCGCTCTGCACTTCAGAATGGGCAAAGGTTCATCTTCCAACAGGACAACGAACCTAAGCACACAGCCAAGATAACAAAGGAGTTACTACAGGACAACTATGTGAATGTCCTTGAGTGGCCCAGCCAGAGTCCAGACTTGAACCCAATTCAACATCTCTGGAGAGATCTGAAAATGGCTGTGCACCGATGCTCCCCATCCAACTTGATGGAGCTTGAGAAGTCCTGCAAAGAAGAATGGAAGAAAATGCCCAAAAATAGGCATGCCAAGCTTGCAGCATCATACTCAAAAAGGGGGTGGAGAGCTGAAGTTACAATCTGTAGAGCTCACTGAGGAGAGCTCTGAGAGCTGATTGTAGGGAAAGGACACACCCCCTTCACATAACACACAGGAACAGAGCTGAGGTGGTCAATCAGCTGGAGATCCCTCTCTCCACCTTTTTTTCCCCTGATGCCAGGAAAACTTGTCAGAAGTGACTTATGCAGCTAGCAGAGGAACAAAGCAGCAGACAGAAATGATACTTAGGCCTCGTACACACGATCCAATTTTCCGCAGACAAAACCTTGGACTTTTGTCCGAAGGCGTGTGATTGGATTTTGTCTTGCATACAAACGGCAAGGAATTGTCGGCCAACAAACACGAATCTAGTGACATACTACGGGGTTTTTCAGCTACTTAGTGCCACCCTTTGGGCTCCTTCTGCTAATTTCGTGTTAGTAGAAGTTTGGTGAGTGTTGATTTGCACTTTTCAGTTTGTTTCTGAACGGCCGTTCGTAAACCAGGCATGTTGCGGAATCAGAGGAGATAACGTGTTATTTATTATTGGCCTTGGAGTTATTGCTTTGACCCAAGTCCAGTCCAGAAACAGGAGGAGGAGCAGTTCTTGGACCAAAATTGGTTGCTTTATTAATCGTGACCAATTATGTCATATGCCTTTGCTGCGGGAGCTCCAGAATAATCCAGATGATTTTCGGAATTATCTCCGGATGACGGACCCCTGCTTTCACCAACTCTTGGCATTGTTGACCCCCTATATTAACCACTTGCCGACCGCCTCACGCCGATATACGTCGGCAGAATGGCACGGGCAGGCAGAATCACGTACCCCCCCGATGCCAGCGGCGGTCGGCTTGTGACTGGGAGCGTTTAGAGATGAGGGGGAGGCCATCCGATCGTGGCCCCCCCCCTCGCGATCGCTCCCAGCCAATGGGAATCCTCCCCTGCCTGTGTGTACTACACACAGGCAGAGGATGTGATGTCATCTCTCCTCGGCTCGGCAGTTTCCGTTCCGGCGCCGAGGAGAAGACATGTGAGTGCACAACACACACACACAGTAGAACATGCCAGGCACACATTACACCCCCAATCCCCCCCCCCCCCCCCCGATCGCCCCTCCCCCCATGTCACACTGACACCAAGCAGTATTTTTTTTTTCTGATTACTGCATGGTGTCAGTTTGTCACAGTTAGAAGTGGTAGGGCAGTTAGTGTTAGCCCCCTGTAGGTCTAGGGTACCCCCCTAACCACCCCTAATAAAGTTTTAACCCCTTGATCACCCCCCCGTCACCAGTGTCACTAAGCAATCATTTTTCTGATCGCTGTATTAGTGTCGCTGGTGACGCTAGTTAGGGAGGTAAATATTTAGGTTCGCCGTCAGCGTTTTATAGCATCAGGGACCCCCATATACTATCTAATAAATGTTTTAACCCCTTGATTGCCCCCTAGTTAACCCTTTCACCACTGATCACCGTATAACCGTTACGCTTGACGCTGGTTAGTTTTATTTATTTATTATTTTTTATTGTATTTTTTATAGTGTCAGGGCACCCGCCGTTTATTACCGAATAAAGGTTTAGCCCCCTGATCGCCCGGCGATGATATGCGTCGCCCCAGGCAGCGTCAGATTAGCGCCAGTACCGCTAACACCCACGCACGCAGCATACGCCTCCCTTAGTGGTATAGTATCTGAACGCATCAATATCTGATCCGATCAGATCTATACTAGCGTCCCCAGCAGTTTAGGGTTCCCAAAAACGCAGTGTTAGCGGGATCAGCCCAGATACCTGCTAGCACCTGCGTTTTTCTCCTCTGCCCGGCCCAGCCCACCCAAGTGCAGTATCGATCGATCACTGTCACTTACAAAACACTAAACGCATAACTGCAGCGTTCGCAGAGTCAGGCCTGATCCCTGCGATCGCTAACAGTTTACTTGGTAGCCTTTTGGTGAACTGGCAAGCACCAGCCCCAGGCAACGTCAGATTAGCGCCAGTACCGCTAACACCCACGCACGCACCGTACACCTCCCTTAGTGGTATAGTATCTGAACGGATCAATATCTGATCCGATCAGATCTATACTAGCGTCCCCAGCATTTTAGGGTTCCCAAAAACGCAGTGTTAGCGGGATCAGCCCAGATACCTGCTAGCACCTGCGTTTTGCCCCTCCGCCTGGCCCGGCCCACCCAAGTGCAGTATCGATCGATCACTGTCACTTACAAAACACTAAACGCATAACTGCAGCATTCGCAGAGTCAGGCCTGATCCCTGCGATCGCTAACAGTTTTTTGGTAGCGTTTTGGTGAACTGGCAAGCACTAGCGGCCTAGTACACCACGGTCGTAGTCAAACCAGCACTGCAGTAACACTTGGTGACGGGGCGAGTCCCATAAGTGCAGTTCAAGCTGGTGAGTAGGGATGAGCCGAACACCCCCCGGTTCGGTTCGCACCAGAACCCGCGAACGGACCGCAAGTTCGCACGAACGTTAGAACCCCATTGACGTCTATGGGACTCGAACGTTCGAAATCAAAAGTGCTCATTTTAAAGGCTAATTTGCATGGTATTGTCCTAAAAAGGGTGTGGGGACCCGGGTCCTACCCCAGGGGACATGTATCAATGCAAAAAAAACTTTTAAAAACGGCAGTTTTTTCGGGAGCAGTGATTTTAATGATGCTTAAAGTAAAAAAAAAAAAGTGAAATATTCCTTTAAATATCGTACCTGGGGGGTGTCTATAGTATGCCTGTAAAGTGACGCGTGTTTCCCATGTTTAGAACAGTCCCTGCACCAAATGTCATTTTTAAAGGAAAAAATCTCATTTAAAACTGCTTGCGGGTTTAATGTCATGTCGGGTCCTGGCAATATGGATGAAAATCAGTGAGACAAACGGCATGGGTACCCCCCAGTCCATTACCAGGCCCTTTGGGTCTTGTATGGATATTAAGGGGAACCCCGCACCCAAATTAAAATAAGGAAAGGTCCCTATATACTCTGAACAGCAGTATACAGGCGGTGCAAACAAGACAGGGACTGTAGGTTTGTTGTTAAGTAGAATCTGTTTGTAATTTTGAACATTTTTAACGTGTTTAGCTCCAGCCAAAAAATCTTTTCTAAGCTTTTTGGAAAACATAGGGAAGGGTTATCACCCCTGTGACATTTGTTTTGCGTCTTTCCTCCTCTTCAGAAGATTTCACCTCACTTTTTTGTCCCAATGAAAAATGTTTTTTGAAAATTTGGGTTTTTTTTGTGGAACAAGGATTGGAAAGCATCAGTGGAAAGGAGAAATTGTTTTCCCATATTAACTCTTACATGAGAGAATTTCCCTTCCTAGGGGTAGATTTCATCTCACTTCCTGTTGTCTCCTTCCGTTTGCAAGTAGGAGTCGTTTGTAAGTTAGATGTTTGAAAGTAGGGTCCTGCCCTATATACTCAGCAGAAATTTGGGCCTTAGGTGTTGCTGTGGCCAAAACACTGTAAGCCCTCACAGGGCCCTGCTGTGAAATATTAGATCAAGAATTGTAATTACATGCCCCTGTTGAACAGGAGCTGAAAAATTAGGCCTTAGGCACTGGTGCTGGTGCCACAACACTGCAACCCCTCACAGACACTCTAGTTGGAACGCAGGAACGAGCCCTGCTGCAAAGTATTGCATCAAAAATTGTAATTACACGCCCCTGTTAGACAGGGGCAGAAAAATTGGGCCTTAGGCACTGGTGCTGGTGCCACAACACTGCAACCCCTCACAGACACTCTAGTTGGAATGCAGGAACGAGCCCTGCTGCAAAGTATTACATCAAAAATTGTAATTACACACCCCTGTTATACAGGGGCTGAAAAATTGTGCCTTAGGCACTGGTGGTGGCGCCCAGAACCAAAAATGTTCTTACAAGCTATCAGCGTGATGATTGAGGAGGAAGAGGATAATTACTCAGGGATAGTCACTCAGCATCAGCATAGGCAGTCTTTGAAGGGATCTGAAAAAAATTATTCAGTTACATCAGCATCAGGTGCTTGGTAGCTGGTGGTGATCCAAGACTGATTCATTTTTATGAAGGTCAGCCGATCGACCGAGTCAGTGGACAGACGCACCCTGTGATCGGTTACCACGCCTCCAGCAGCACTGAATGTGCGTTCCGAAAGAACGCTGGATGCAGGACAGGCCAGTAGCTCAATTGCATACTGTGCAAGCTCTGGCCAGTGATCCATCCTCAAGACCCAGTAACCCAGAGGATTTTCGGTGGGAAAGGTGTCCAAGTCTGATCTTGCCCCTAGGTATTCCTGCACCATGTAAAACAGACGCTGGCGATGGTTGCTGGAACCGATCATACCTTGGGGCTGCGGACCAAAAAATTGTCTGAACGCATCGGTCAGACGGCCACCTTCTCCACCGCTCCTTCTTTGACTGACCGAAGCCTCAGCAACACGTTGTCCAGAAACAGGAGTTTGTAACCTCCCAGTCTCTGGGAACGCGTTGCACAGACCTTTCTGCAAGGCCTCCCGAAGATGTTTCATCCTCTGCTCCCTCTGCGATGGCAAGATAAGGTCCGCAACCTTACCCTTGTAACGTGGATCAAGGAGGGTTGCCAGCCAGTATTGGTCCTTCTCCTTGATACCACGAATACGAGGATCCTTACGCAGGCTTTGCAGGATCAGGGAGGCCATGCAGCGTAGGTTTGCTGAGGCATTCGGTCCGGAGTCCTCTGGGTCACTAAGGACAACAACGTCCGCAGCCACCTCCTCCCAGCCACGTACAAGTCCATGTGTTCCTTGGGACTGATCCCTTAAAGACTGCTGATGCTGAGTGCCAGGCTCCACCTCCATACTGACACAATCTTCCTCCTCCTCCTCCTCCTCGTCCTCTTCCTGTGTGATCGGCGGGCACGCAGGAACACTGTCTGGATAAAGGGGGCCTTGAGAGCTAAGGAAGTCCTCCTCTTCCTGCCTCTGTTCTGCCTCAAGTGCCCTGTCCATTATTCCACGCAGCGTGTGCTCCAACAGGTGGACAAGGGGGACAGTGTCACTGATGCATGCACTGTCAGTGCTCACCATCCTCGTGGCCTCCTCGAATGGTGACAGGACAGTGCATGCATCCCTGATCATGGCCCACTGGCGTGGGGAAAAAAAACCAAGGTCCCCTGACCCTGTCCTGGTGCCATAGTCGCACAGGTACTCATTGATGGCCCTCTGCTGCGTGTGCAGCCGCTGCAGCATGGCCAATGTCGAGTTCCACCTGGTGGGCATGTCACAGATTAGGCGGTTCTTGGGCAGGTTAAACTCCTTTTGGAGGTCCGTCAGCCGAGCACTGGCATTATATGACCGGCGGAAATGCACACAGACTTTCCTGGCCTGCCTCAGGACATCCTGTAAGCCCGGGTACCTGCCCAAGAACCGCTGCACCACCAAGTTAAGGACGTGAGCCAAACAGGGCACATGGGTCAGTTGTCCCTGTCGGAGGGCAGAGAGGAGGTTGGTGCCATTGTCGCAAACCACCATTCCTGCCTTAAGTTGGCGTGGCGTCAACCACCTCTGAACCTGCCCCTGCAGAGCTGACAGAACCTCTGCCCCAGTGTGGCTCCTGTCCCCCAAGCACACCAGCTCAAGCACCGCATGGCATCTTTTGGCCTGCGTACTTGCGTAGCCCCTTGAACGCCTACGGAGCACCGCTGGTTCCGAGGAAGAGGCCATGGAGGAAGAAGAAGAGGAGGGGGTGGAGGAGAGAGGTGTGTCACAATCAGCATTTTGGAGGCGTGGTGGCGGAACAACCTCCAACACTACTGCACCTTGTCCTGCATCCTTCCCAGCTGCCAGCAGAGTCACCCAATGCGCCGTGAAACTTAAGTAACGTCCCTGTCCATGCCTGCTGGACCATGAGTCAGCGGTAATATGCACCTTACCGCTGACCGCCCTGTCCAGCGAGGCATGGACATTGCCTTCCACATGCCGGTAGAGAGCTGGAATCGCCTTCCGTGAGAAAAAGTGGCGTTTGGGTACCTGCCACTGAGGAACCGCACATTCCACAAACTCACGGAAGGGAAGGGGGCAGAGTCTACCAACTGAAAAGGCAGCAGTTGAAGTGCTAGCAATTTTGCCAAGCTAGCATTCAACCGCTGGGCATGTGGATGGCTGGGAGCAAACTTCTTTCGGCGGTGCAGCAGCTGGGGCAGGGAAATTTGCCTGGTACAATCTGGCGTCGGTGTACCAAAAGCAGATTGCCCACAAGTACTTGGCTGTGACACACCTAATTCTACACCTTCATTCCTCTCACTGCAGGTCTCAGAGAGGACTGAAGGTCTAGTGGGGTTGGAAATCTCAGCTGATGAGGAGCAAGGAGAGATCCTCTTTGTTCTTTGGTGTGGGTCTTTTAGGTATGCTTGCCAACGAACTGCATGGCAGGTCAACATATGTCTGGTCAAGCATGTGGTACCCAAGCGGGAGATGTTTTGGCCACGCGAGATACGCTTGAGACATATGTTGCAAATAGCAGCGGTGCGATCTGATGCACTCGTCTCAAAAAAGGCCCACACCAAAGAACTTTTTGAATAACGCGCAGAGACTGCAGCGCCCTGCACATGTGGAGCTTTGGGGTGTGATGCAGTCAATGTGCTGCCCTTAGGCTGGCCCCTGGAGGGCATCCTGCCTCGTTGGTGATGTGCCGCCTCCTCCTCCTCCTCCTCCTCCTCTCTCCTATCAGGCACCCACGTTGAGTCAGTGACCTCATCATCCCCTCCCTCCTCATCACTGGAGCAAACCTGGCAGTATGCTGCAGCAGGGGGAGCATGACTGCCAGATTGCTGTCCTTCTTGGGCACCCCCTCTGTCCGTGCTCATGTTACTGCCTTCATCGAGCTCAGTATCATCATCAGAGCCTTCCAAACGCTGGGCATCCTCCTGGAGCATGTACCCAACACTGTGGTCAAACAGTTCGAGGGAATCCTCATGAGGACATGGTGGAGCTAGGGAAGGAGTCACTGATGACATTGAGCTGAGGGAAGAGGCCGCTGCTTTGCCAGACAAAGCACCCTGGGCATGGGTGAGAGAGGATGAGGAGGATGAGGACGGCTTGGTCATCCACTCGACCAAGTTTTCTGCATGTTGCGGCTCAACACGGCCAGCTGCCGAAAAAAAGGCCATGCGTGTCCCATGGCCACGGGCTGATGAGGATGCACCGTCTCCACGACCAGCACTAGACACAGAGCCTGCTTGCCCTCTCTTATTGGCTTGTGACTGTCTGCCTCTCCTTCTTGGCCTTCCAGACATACTAATGGCCTGTAGCTGCACTAAGCTGGGATAGAACACCTGTAATTTTCTTCAGGTAGCTTTCTAGACACAGAGCCTGCTTGCCCTCTCTTATTGGCTTGTGACTGTCTGCCTCTCCTTCTTGGCCTTCCAGACATACTAATGGCCTGTAGCTGCACTAAGCTGGGATAGAACACCTGTAATTTTCTTCAGGTAGCTTTATATACTGTAACCAGACAAGCCTGCCTGTCAGTAGGAAGATAACAGGAACGGATCTAGCTGAACACTGTGAGCAGGACGCACTGCACTAAATGTAAATAGCAGGAACGGATCTAGCTGAACACTGTGAGCAGGACGCACTGACTGCACTAAATGTAAATAGCAGGAACGGATCTAGCTGAACACTGTGAGCAGGACGCACTGACTGCACTAAATGTAAATAGCAGGAACGGATCTAGCTGAACACTGTGAGCAGGACGCACTGCACTAAATGTAAATAGCAGGAACAGATCTAGCTGAACACTGTGAGCAGGACGCACTGCACTAAATGTAAATAGCAGGAACGGATCTAGCTGAACACTGTGAGCAGGACGCACTGACTGCACTAGATGTAAATAGCAGGAACAGATCTAGCTGAACACTGTTAGCAGGACGCACTGCACTAAATGTAAATAGCAGGAACAGATCTAGCTGAACACTGTGAGCAGGACGCACTGCACTAAATGTAAATAGCAGGAACGGATCTAGCTGAACACTGTGAGCAGGACGCACTGCACTAAATGTAAATAGCAGGAACGGATCTAGCTGAACACTGTGAGCAGGACGCACTGCACTAAATGTAAATAGCAGGAACGGATCTAGCTGAACACTGTGAGCAGGACGCACTGCACTAAATGTAAATAGCAGGCACAGATCTAGCTGAACACTGTGAGCAGGACGCACTGCACTAAATGTAAATAGCAGGAACGGATCTAGCTGAACACTGTGAGCAGGACGCACTGCACTAAATGTAAATAGCAGGAACGGATCTAGCTGAACACTGTGAGCAGGACGCACTGACTGCACTAAATGTAAATAGCAGGAACAGATCTAGCTGAACACTGTGAGCAGGACGCACTGACTGCACTAAATGTAAATAGCAGGAACGGATCTAGCTGAACACTGTGAGCAGGACGCACTGACTGCACTAAATGTAAATAGCAGGAACGGATCTAGCTGAACACTGTGAGCAGGACGCACTGCACTAAATGTAAATAGCAGGAACGGATCTAGCTGAACACTGTGAGCAGGACGCACTGCACTAAATGTAAATAGCAGGAACAGATCTAGCTGAACACTGTGAGCAGGACGCACTGACTGCACTAAATGTAAATAGCAGGAACAGATCTAGCTGAACACTGTGAGCAGGACGCACTGCACTAAATGTAAATAGCAGGAACGGATCTAGCTGAACACTGTGAGCAGGACGCACTGCACTAAATGTAAATAGCAGGAACGGATCTAGCTGAACACTGTGAGCAGGACGCACTGCACTAAATGTAAATAGCAGGAACGGATCTAGCTGAACACTGTGAGCAGGACGCACTGACTGCACTAAATGTAAATAGCAGGAACGGATCTAGCTGAACACTGTGAGCAGGACGCACTGCACTAAATGTAAATAGCAGGAACAGATCTAGCTGAACACTGTGAGCAGGACGCACTGCACTAAATGTAAATAGCAGGAACGGATCTAGCTGAACACTGTGAGCAGGACGCACTGACTGCACTAAATGTAAATAGCAGGAACGGATCTAGCTGAACACTGTGAGCAGGACGCACTGCACTAAATGTAAATAGCAGGAACAGATCTAGCTGAACACTGTGAGCAGGACGCACTGACTGCACTAAATGTAAATAGCAGGAACAGATCTAGCTGAACACTGTGAGCAGGACGCACTGCACTAAATGTAAATAGCAGGAACGGATCTAGCTGAACACTGTGAGCAGGACGCACTGACTGCACTAAATGTAAATAGCAGGAACGGATCTAGCTGAACACTGTGAGCAGGACGCACTGACTGCACTAAATGTAAATAGCAGGAACGGATCTAGCTGAACACTGTGAGCAGGACGCACTGACTGCACTAAATGTAAATAGCAGGAACGGATCTAGCTGAACACTGTGAGCAGGACGCACTGCACTAAATGTAAATAGCAGGAACGGATCTAGCTGAACACTGTGAGCAGGACGCACTGCACTAAATGTAAATAGCAGGAACAGATCTAGCTGAACACTGTGAGCAGGACGCACTGACTGCACTAAATGTAAATAGCAGGAACAGATCTAGCTGAACACTGTGAGCAGGACGCACTGCACTAAATGTAAATAGCAGGAACGGATCTAGCTGAACACTGTGAGCAGGACGCACTGCACTAAATGTAAATAGCAGGAACGGATCTAGCTGAACACTGTGAGCAGGACGCACTGCACTAAATGTAAATAGCAGGAACGGATCTAGCTGAACACTGTGAGCAGGACGCACTGCACTAAATGTAAATAGCAGGAACGGATCTAGCTGAACACTGTGAGCAGGACGCACTGACTGCACTAAATGTAAATAGCAGGAACAGATCTAGCTGAACACTGTGAGCAGGACGCACTGACTGCACTAAATGTAAATAGCAGGAACGGATCTAGCTGAACACTGTGAGCAGGACGCACTGACTGCACTAAATGTAAATAGCAGGAACGGATCTAGCTGAACACTGTGAGCAGGACGCACTGCACTAAATGTAAATAGCAGGAACAGATCTAGCTGAACACTGTGAGCAGGACGCACTGCACTAAATGTAAATAGCAGGAACGGATCTAGCTGAACACTGTGAGCAGGACGCACTGACTGCACTAAATGTAAATAGCAGGAACGGATCTAGCTGAACACTGTGAGCAGGACGCACTGCACTAAATGTAAATAGCAGGAACAGATCTAGCTGAACACTGTGAGCAGGACGCACTGACTGCACTAAATGTAAATAGCAGGAACAGATCTAGCTGAACACTGTGAGCAGGACGCACTGCACTAAATGTAAATAGCAGGAACGGATCTAGCTGAACACTGTGAGCAGGACGCACTGCACTAAATGTAAATAGCAGGAACGGATCTAGCTGAACACTGTGAGCAGGACGCACTGCACTAAATGTAAATAGCAGGAATGGATCTAGCTAAACACTGTGAGCAGGACGCACTGCACTAAATGTAAATAGCAGGAACAGATCTAGCTGAACACTGTGAGCAGGACGCACTGACTGCACTAAATGTAAATAGCAGGAACAGATCTAGCTGAACACTGTGAGCAGGACGCACTGACTGCACTAAATGTAAATAGCAGGAACGGATCTAGCTGAACACTGTGAGCAGGACGCACTGACTGCACTAAATGTAAATAGCAGGAACGGATCTAGCTGAACACTGTGAGCAGGACGCACTGCACTAAATGTAAATAGCAGGAACAGATCTAGCTGAACACTGTGAGCAGGACGCACTGCACTAAATGTAAATAGCAGGAACGGATCTAGCTGAACACTGTGAGCAGGACGCACTGACTGCACTAAATGTAAATAGCAGGAACGGATCTAGCTGAACACTGTGAGCAGGACGCACTGCACTAAATGTAAATAGCAGGAACGGATCTAGCTGAACACTGTGAGCAGGACGCACTGACTGCACTAAATGTAAATAGCAGGAACAGATCTAGCTGAACACTGTGAGCAGGACGCACTGACTGCACTAAATGTAAATAGCAGGAACAGATCTAGCTGAACACTGTGAGCAGGACGCACTGACTGCACTAAATGTAAATAGCAGGAACGGATCTAGCTGAACACTGTGAGCAGGACGCACTGCACTAAATGTAAATAGCAGGAACGGATCTAGCTGAACACTGTGAGCAGGACGCACTGCACTAAATGTTAATAGCAGGAACAGATCTAGCCTAATCTAGCTAACTCAAATCAAATGACACTGTCTGTCTCTCTCTCTATCAGCACACCGGAACACACTACACAGGGCCGCCGTGCAGGCGGCCTTATATAGTGTGGGGCGTGTACTAAATCCCCTGAGCCATAATTGGCCAAAGCCACCCTGGCTTTGGCCAATTACAGCTCTCTCTACTGACGGCGCTGTGATTGGCCAAGCATGCGGGTCATAGTGCATGCTTGGCCAATCATCAGCCAGCAATGCACTGCGATGCCGCAGTGAATTATGGGCCGTGACGCGCCACACGAATTTGGCGCGAACGGCCCATAACGTTCGCAATTCGACGGACGGTCGAACAGCCGATGTTCGAGTCGAACATGGGTTCGACTCGAACACGAAGCTCATCCCTACTGGTGAGGTGGCAAGTAGTGTCCCGCTGCCACCAAAAAGACAAACACCGGCCCGTCGTGCCCATAGTGCCCTTCCTGCTGCATTCACCAATCCTAATTGGGAACCCACCGCTTCTGCAGCGCCCGTACTTCCCCCATTCACATCCCCAACCAAATGCAGTCGGCTGCATGAGAGGCATTTTCTTTATGTCCTCCCGAGTACCCCTACCCAACGAACCCCCCCAAAAAAGATGTCGTGTCTGCAGCAAGCGCGGATATAGGCGTGACACCCGCTATTATTGTCCCTCCTGTCCTGACAATCCTGGTCTTTGCATTGGTGGATGTTTTGAACGCTACCATACACTAGTTGAGTATTAGCGTAGGGTGCAGCATTCCACAGACTAGGCGCACTTTCACAGGGTCTCCCAAGATGCAATGGCATTTTGAGGGACCCGAACCTGGAACCGGTTACAGTTATAAAAGTTACAGTTACAAAAAAAAGTGTAAAAAATAAAAAATAAAAACACAAACAAAAATATAAAATAAAATAGTTGTCGTTTTATTGTTCTCTCTCTCTCTCTCTATTGTTCTGCTCTTTTTTACTGTATTCTATTCTGCAATGTTTTATTATTATGTTTTATCATGTTTGCTTTTCAGGTATGCAATTTTTTATACTTTACCGTTTACTGTGCTTTATTGTTAACCATTTTTTTGTCTTCAGGTACGCCATTCACGACTTTGAGTGGTTATACCAGAATGATGCCTGCAGGTTTAGGTATCATCTTGGAATCATTCTTTTCAGCCAGCGGTCGGCTTTCATGTAAAAGTAATCCTAGCGGCTAATTAGCCTCTAGACTGCTTTTACAAGCAGTGGGAGGGAATGCCCCCCAACCGTCTTCCGTGTTTTTCTCTGGCTCTTCTGTCTCAACAGGGAACCTGAGAATGCAGCTGGTGATTCAGCCAGCTGACCATAGAGCTGATCAGAGACCAGAGTGGCTCCAAACATCTCTATGGCCTAAGAAACCGGAAGCTACGAGCATTTTATGACTTAGATTTCGCCGGATGTAAACAGCGCCATTGGGAAATTGGGAAAGCATTTTATCACACCGATCTTGGTGTGGTCAGATGCTTTGAGGGCAGAGGAGAAATCTAGGGTCTAATAGACCCCAATTTTTTCAAAAAAAGAGTACCTGTCACTACCTATTGCTATCATAGGGGATATTTACATTCCCTGAGATAACAATAAAAATGATTTAAAAAAAAAAAAAAATGAAAGGAACAGTTTAAAAATAAGATAAAAAAGCAAAAAAATAATAAAGAAAAAAAAGCACCCCTGTCCCCCCTGCTCTCGCGCTAAGGCGAACGCAAGCGTCGGTCTGGTGTCAAATGTAAACAGCAATTGCACCATGCATGTGAGTTATCACCGCCAAGGTCATATCGAGGGCAGTAATTTTAGCAGTAGACATCCTCTGTAAATCTAAAGTGGTAACCTGTAAAGGCTTTTAAAAATGTATTTAGTTTGTCGCCACTGATTTGTGCGCAATTATAAAGCATGTCATGTTTGGTATCCATGTACTCGGCCTAAGATAATCTTTTTCATTTCATCAAACATTTGGGCAATATAGTGTGTTTTAGTGCATTAAAATTTAAAAAAGTGTTTTTTTTCCCAAAAAATGCGTTTGAAAAAATCGCTGCGCAAATACTGTGAAAAAAAAAAAATGAAACACCCACCATTTTAATCTGTAGGGCATTTGCTTTAAAAAAATATATAATGTGTGGGGGTTCAAAGTAATTTTCTTGCAAAAAAAATCATTTTTTCATGTAATCAAAAAGTGTCAGAAAGGGCTTTGTCTTCAAGTGGTTAGAAGAGTGGGTGATGTGTGACATAAGCTTCTAAATGTTGTGCATAAAATGCCAGGACAGTTCAAACCCCCCCCCAAATGACCCCATTTTGGAAAGTAGACACCCCAAGCTATTTGCTGAGGCGCATGTCGAGTCCATGGAATATTTTATATTGCGACACAAGTTGCGGGAAAGAGACAATTTTTTTTTTTTGCACAAAGTTGTCACTAAATGATATATTGCTCAAACATGCCATGAGAATATGTGAAATTACACCCCAAAATACATTCTGTTGCTTCTCCTGAGTACGGGGATACCACATGTGTGGGACTTTTTGGGAGCCTAGCCGCGCACGGGACCCCGAAAACCAAGCACCGCCTTCAGGCTTTCTAAGGGCGTAAATTTTTGATTCCACTCTTCACTGCCTATCACAGTTTCGGAGGCCATGGAATGCCCAGGTGGCAAACCCCCCCAAATGACCCCATTTTGGAAAGTAGACACCCCAAGCTATTTGCTGAGAGGTATAGTGAGTATTTTGCAGACCTCACTTTTTGTTACAAAGTTTTGAAAATTGAAAAAAGAAAAAAACATTTTTTTCTTGTCTTTCTTTATTTTCAAAAACAAATGAGAGCTGCAAAATACTCACCATGCCTCTCAGCAAATAGCTTGGGGTGTCTACTTTCCAAAATGGGGTCATTTGGGGGGGTTTTGTGCCACCTGGGCATTCCATGGCCTCCGAAACTGTGATAGGCAGTGAAGAGTGAAATCAAAAATTTACACCCTTAGAAATCCTGAAGGCGGTGATTGGTTTTCGGGGCCCCGTACGCGGCTAGGCTCCCAAAAAGTCCCACACATGTGGTATCCCCATACTCAGGAGAAGCAGCTAAATGTATTTTGGGGTGCAATTCCACATATGACCATGGCCTGTGTGAGCAATATATCATTTAGTGACAACTTTGTGCAAAAAATAAATAAATGTGTCACTTTCCCGCAACTTGTGTCAAAATATAAAACATTCCATGGACTCAACATGCCTCAAAACAAATAGCTTGGGGTGTCCACTTTCCAAAATGCTGTCATTTGGGGGGGTTTTATGCCATCTGGGCATTTTATGGCCTTCAAAACTGTGATAGGTAGTGAGGAGTAAAATAAAAAACGTACGCCCTTAGAAATCCTGAAGGCAGTGATTGGTTTTCGGGGCCCCGTACGCGGGTAGGCTCCCAAAAAGTCCCACACATGTGGTATCCCCATACTCAGGAGAAGCAGCTAAATGTATTTTGGGGTGCAATTCCACATATGCCCATGGCCTGTGTGAGCAATATATCATTTAGTGACAACTTTTTGTAATTTTTATTTTTTATTTATTCAATCACTTGGGACAAAAAAAAAAAATGAATATTCAATGAGCTCAACATGCCTCTCAGCAATTTCCTTGGGGTGTCTACTTTCCAAAATGGGGTCATTGACATTTTTTTTACCAAAGACATGTGGCCGAATACATTTTGGCCTAAATGTATGACTAAAAATGAGTTTATTGGATTTTTTTTTAGACCAAAAAGTAGAAAATATCAATTTTTTTCAAAATTATTCGTCTTTTTCCGTGTATAGCGCAAAAAATAAAAACGGCAGAGGTGATCAAATACCATCAAAAGAAAGCTCTATTTGCGGGAAGAAAAGGACGCAAATTTCGTTTGGGTACAGCATTGCATGACCGCGCAATTAGCAGTTAAAGCAATGCAGTGCCAAATTGTAAAAAGTGCTCTGGTCAGGAAGGGGGTAAATCCTTCCGGGGCTGAAGTGGTTAAGAAGTAGGACACATGCATGAGGCTTTTATTTTATTTTTGGTTGAATAATAATTATTTGATTTGTCATATTTAGGGCTGTTAGTGCCGGTTCACACAGGGGCGACTTGTCAGGCGACCTAGTCGCCTGACAAGTCGCCTCCCGTTCTGTACAATGGAACCGTTCTAATAGGAGCGACGCAAGTCGCTCCGACTTAGAAAAAGGTTCCTGTACTTCGTTTGGGGCGACTTGAGGCGACTTGCATAGACTTCTATACAGAAGTCGTTTTGCAAGTTGCCGTGCATGTCGTGTGCAGGTCGCCTCGGTGAGGCGACCTGCAAGTCGTGCCGCCCCTGTGTGAACCGACCCTTACTGATTAAAATTTTCGTGTTCGATTAATCGATTTTTTTTTAAATCGAATAAGTTAATTATAACGCACATACAGATCCAACTACTTTTAGCTGATTTAGCACCGTTGTTATGGCAACGGCCGAAGCCGGACATAGCTAGGACATCACACATCATAAACTCAGCCTTACCGTGCCCATAATGCAGTATCACTGTGCCCAGAATCCCAGACTTACCGTGCTCATAATCGCAACCTCACCGTTCCCATAATGCAGCCTCGCCGTGCCCATAATGCTGTCTCACTGTGCCCATAATCGCAGCCTCACTGTAGTTAGTGCCTGTGCCTGGATTACAGTCTGCGGGCATCTCCCGCTGTGTGTCTCGGAGCTGAGTGTGAAAACTTTGGCCGCGCTGTAAGTCCCGCCCTCCTCCTAGATCAGCTTGTGTGATAGACAGAACACTGCGTCTATCACACGAGCTGATCTAAGAGAAGGGCGGGACTTTTCTCACAGCGCGGCCAAAGTTTTCACACTCAGCTCAGAGACACACAGCGGGAGATGCCCGCAGACTGTGTATGACATATAGTGGAGGAGGAGGAGGAGGAGGAGGGAGGGAGCGGAGCGCTGCAGCCAGAGCTTGGCCCAAAGCGAAGCCAGGGCAGGCAGCCTACCGATCAAAAAAAATTAACGATTACTCGAGGAATTAATCATTAATTTCCGCAGCCCGTGGTATATTTTCTATATTTTTGGATGCATAGAATGCACGTTTTGGTTAAGTTCTATTGGCAGATAGCATGTCTAATTTTATTTGTTTTCTTTTTTTAATGCACAATAAAAAAATTGTGTCGAATAATACTTGGCTATGTGTTTTACTTCAAATGACAGTTTGTATTTTTTTAAATGTAATTGCCTACTCCTAATGTAAAATTGACAAGGGACACCAACATAGTTGTATCTTTGATCTTAAAAACTACTAATCTCTCCAAGTCCTCGTTCATACTGACTGCAACTTTGAAATCGTGCAACTTCACCTGAAATCGCACAATTTCAAAGCCACATGTCAGTGCGACTTAGAAGACATCTTGGCGGCTTCATGTAAAGATGTCTGTGCAAGTCGCACCCAAAATTGCCAAAAGTAGTGCAAGAACTACTTTTTCAAATTGGTGCAACACTGCAAAGTCGGCAGCGCATTTTGGGGCGACTGCATCACGACTTGCATTGACTTCTGTTAAAGAAGTCGTATTCAAGCCGAGATGGAGTCACGCAGGGATGTCAGCTTCAAAAGTTGCACGACTTTGAAGCCGCTCTGGTGTAAGCCGGCACTTACAGACAGCAATAAACATCTGACAGGTGTTCTAATCCTTCTCCACTCTATCCAAAGTTAAAAAAGTTTTGCCTTTAGTTATACTTTAGTGTTAATGATTTGGCAAAATAAACTTGGCATTTTTCATGAGACTTGGACCACTGAACACACTGGAAAGAATTACAGTACATCAGAAAACCCTGATATGTTTGGGTAAAATGTATAAGAAAGGATGTATAGTAATGAAGCTGTTAAACAGCAGGAGCAAATCACCCTAATTTTACAACGAACATCTTTATTAAAACAACAATACTCTCCATTTTCTCAATTCATCTTGATTTTATTCCTTAATATATCTAGGCCAATAATTTGAAGGGAAACACATCATAGACATGTATAGAGAGCTCTTCATAGACACATAAAATGAATCTGAAATGCAGTCTGAAAAAGTGATCAATTTTACTGCCGTTTACGAATAGCCGAAAAGTCTTTATTAAATCAGTTGAACAGAACTATTACCAGTGCAGGGAAACCCCTTTTTCACGGAATGCCAGTACGGCATCTAAAAAAAATATAGACGCTTAGTCCAGATAGAGTACCCAACGTTTAGTCCATTACCTGCAATCTTTATTGACACTTCAATCTTCCAAAGCTGGGTACACACCATACAACTTTTGTTGCTCGATTTCCTTTTGTTTTACCTTCAACTATGTAGTGCAAGGGCCTGCCTGATTGCATACAAATTGAAAGTGTTTAGGTTTGACCTCATATTATATGGTTTTGGTAAATCTAAAGGAAAAAAAAAATCCTAAAGAAAATTGTATAGTGTGTATCCAGCTTTAGTCAGAGATTCCCAACCAATGTGAATCTATGCAGCATAATGCCAGGCTGGATCTGGCAGTCAGGAAAATATTCGGATAGGCAATGGAGATTATGCATAAACTGTATTTAATTGCAAATGGAACCATTTAGCTATTGTTTAAATATACAGATACTTATTCACCGTAGTGATTCTGATTATAAGATTATTGTCATAAAAATGAATTGTGTATTATTGTGTATGTAGGTGTGTCACTATGCCACATAGGTTTGGAACCCCTGAAATGAGTTTTTACTATTTGCTGTTAAACTCCAGTAATTGTTTCAAATAACATTAAAAAGATACCTGCACTTTCTGTATGTTTTACACGTCACTCACTGTTTTTTAGCAGATTTTTTGACCTTCACTCATCCAACAACAGAAAATAAATAAATAAAAATGACATTTCAAATATAAAAATAGGAAGTTACAATTACATTTACAATACTAGAATGATAACGCCGTTGCTGCAGAATGTGTAATAACGTTTAGTTATTACTAATTTTTCAAAATTCAATAACTTTATTAGAGGTCAGTGTGTGTGAACGAGCAGGTGGATTGCTTCACAAATGCCACCGGTAAATATTTTGCAGGTGAAATAAACATTTGCAAGTTGTCCAAACGCACAGTGGAGGGAGCCATTTTATTGTAAGTATTATGTGCAGCAATTCAACAGACACAAAGCAACCAGTAAAGAGTTAATATCCATCAGGCAGGGATAACAGAACCTGTCTCAACTGCTTGAACAGATTTCCAGAATCCAACTGCAAACTTGCTTTCTGCTACCAATCTGCCATGGATCGGTATAATATATTCTGCTGGGCACAAAAATGTTTAATGCAATTACCATCAGTAAGTGCTACATTGTTAAAAAACAAACAAACTTTTATAACATCTTCCAAATAGTCTTCTCCCCAATCACTGGGTAGGAAAGGGTGTGCCGAATAAAAGAAATGTGTTTGGTTTTACCCGACTATAGCTTGAAGGTTGTCCTGCATTATTCAATTTACTTCAAATGAATGCCCAAAGAGAGTTCCTCCTTGAGGAAGGTGTTAACAACACAGGTTTTAGCCTGGAAAACGTGGAGAATGAAAGCTATTCTGCACCAGAAATTACCTACGCCTACGGCATTAGAAGAACCAGGGCTAGAGCATCAAAACCAAAAATAACAGTTTGTTTTAGCATGGTGCAAATGTGTCGCCATCTACTCCTTTAATTACTGGCTCACCTAAGTACAAAAGGTTCAACAGTTAATCAGAGATTCAGGCAATGTTATCGTTTTCAATTGCCGACACCTGAATTGCAGAGGTCAGTGGCAGATAAAGAGAAGAGTTTCTAATCCTAAATGAGGAACCTCTTGGGTTGGACAGTAGGGTCTAGGACAGTGCTTCTCAACTCCAGTCCTCAAGACGCCCCAACAGGTCATGTTTTCAGGCCTTCCATTATTTTGCACAGCTGATATGATCAGTTTCACTGCCTTAGTAATTACCACAGCCGTTTCATCTGAGGGAAATACTGAAAACATGATCTGTTGGGGGCGCCTTGAAAAACACTGATCTAGGACACTAAACTTCTGTTTGGGGAATAAAGCCAGCCATAGATGGTTCGAATAGGAATGTACTCAAGTTGATTGATCAACTTGGATACAACAAGCCTGTCGGATTTTACACGCGATTATTGCTAGTGGCTATTATAGCCGCTAGCAGTAATCACTGTGCTCTCCTAGCATTGATGGCATGCCCCACTGAGAGAACACAATGGCTCCGCAGGAAGGATTCCCCCATCAACACTGACTGTGTTGATGGGGGGAATGAAGTGATTTTCTTTCCTGAAACCTGTGGTGGTAGGAAAGAAAATCGCTCCGTCTAAGGCCGGCTTAAGATTAATAAGATGACAGCTCCAATGCAGTGTAGGTATTAGAACTACTAAATTACTATATGCAATATCATGCTCTTTAATGGACCATTAATGTATAAATGCCATTTATAGTCTATGGCCCCTTGGATTGCCCTTCATACAAACCTAAAAGCTAGCACAATTTTAGCCAAAAGTACAACCATGCTATGAAGCCACATTTCGGGAGCAACAGTTCATGTAATCTTCTTCACATCTTCAAAAACAAAAAACACTGCAGTGTCTAGAGTTCCCTTAGCTGCAATCCGGTTCATTCAGTAGGGCAAAGAGCAATTTGCCAACTCCTATAACCCAGACAAACCAACCAGAATTATTTCTGGTCTACAATCTGACTGCTATGGTTTATGAGGCTTTGTAATGCTTTTGATTACCTGCACTGGCAAACACTGGGCACAATTTAGGATCTATATTATTCTAGATTTGGTAACATTATGGCCAGTGCATTTTAGGGTAATAGGTCAATCAGGAGCATTGGAAAGTATTTTCAGAAGCTATGCCCCCAACATTGCGTCAAGTGGCTCTATGGCATTTTTCCAAGCACTGTTAAGCAGCCCATAGATTATACAATTTTCTTTCCTTCCATCATGGGCAGAAGGAAAGAATATTGCTTGATTTCCCCCATCAACACAGTCAGTGTTGATGGAGGAATCTCTCCTGCAGTGCTATTGTGTTCTGCCAGTGGGGAGCCTTCCCTGCCAGCAGAACACAAGGATCACTACTGGCGGCTGGCTATAGCATGAAAAACAATTCTGACAGGCTGGTTGTACTGAAGTCAATCAATGGATCGACTTCAGTACAAACCAGCCTGCTCATAGATGGATCAGATCTCAGCTTGATCCTTCTATGGTTTACCTTAGAGAACCACGATCATAAGGTTTTATTAATGAAAGACAAACGGACTCCAAAAACAAACGCGTGAGAAACCCTCATCTTAATTTTTAACAGTGTTAAACCAGCAGCTGTTTACTATAAACCAACCTTTCTGCACATGTACAAGCAGGGCTCATTCCTCTGTTTTGTTAGTGAATGTAAAATCCAATAACTTAGAAAAAAAATAGCTGTCTCCACTGTGTTCCGGCAACAATTTTACTGCTTCAAATGGTTTGTCAATCAACATTTAAGATATTGAAAGAGAAATGTTTCAAGAAAGAAGCAGTGCCACACTGCAAAGCAAACCACAACTGGACAGGTATTGGAGTAGATGGTATCACAGTTTCTGTTTAATGTAAACCTGAAGGAAAAAAAAAAAAAATAGCACACAGGCTTGCAGACGTGTGGGGTCTGCACATAAAATCACAGTACTATACAGCAATTCAACTCCTTAAAAAGAGATGTATGGATTTCAAACAAGGCATTGAATAAGAGAATTGAAAGGTAATATGGACAACAGGGAAATGGGCATGAAATGATTAACAGTGAAATGCTTACAAAAAAAGCCATTATTTGGGATACATCCAAGAAAATTTAGAATTGACACATTCATTACAGCTTTCAATCCCACCCACTGCTGGTTAAGGAAGCACTCCAATTCAGCATAATAAATGGTTTATGAGCTGTTACGGCTTTTGTGGTATATGCTCCCATAAGGCTCAATGCACAGTGGCTTAAAAAAATGTTGCTTCTACCGGAGTTTTGTGTTCTGCCTGTAGAAGCAGCTCAATGTTATCCTATGTGACCATGCACATTAGGACGATTACAGGCGTATTTTGAGCTCAACGTAAAGAGGCAGGAAAAAAACCCTTCTGGTTTGCATTTCTGATTGGAGCTTACTGGCAGAAAAAACATAAAACTCTCCTAAACATTGTACAAAAAATGCTCCCAAGAGAACAGATGTTTTTTTTAAGCCCAGTGTGCATGGAGCCTTAAGGACTAGAATACATAAACCAGAAATAGCTTTTATGTAGAAGAGCCGCTGATAACCTTCATAAATGTGTAATAAAAAAAAAATTCATTCAAACTGTGCACGGTACATGTGATGGTAAGCCAGATGGAGGAAAAAAAAGTGGCTAGGAGGAAGCAAGCAAATCTTTCACCAATATTCTGTGTCAGAAATGTGCCCATCTGTGGCCATCCAAACTATGGGCAAAAAAGTCAGTCCTCACCTAAAACCCAAATTATACAGAGTTCTCATAGCCCTACATACAATAGTATCAAGCCATGTTTATGTAAACCCATCTTTTTTTTTTTTTACTGGCCACTTAAGATCCAGAAGCTACAAGGAGAGACAACTCCTGCTCAGGATGTTTAGGATCGGGTCTAACCAATTCCAGTGTTAGCAGTTACTTTGTTTCAGTGAACTATTTAATTTAATGGGTTAGTTCCCCTTTAATGGCCATTTTCCAAAAAATTCTTTATACATTTCAGAATCCCTAGTACATTAAAGCGGAGCTCCACCCAAAAAGGGGAAGTTCAGCTTTAAGGCCTCCTCCCCGGCTCCTGTTTGTGAAACTGAGCTTTTGGGGAAAAGGGGGGAAGTGGGAGTTTTGACAGGTACCCACTTCCGTTCCGGTCACCTTAGGCAATCGGAAGTTGAAGTTCTCCTTCCCGAAAGTCTTCTGGGACACATGACAGGTCCTAGAAGACTTCTGGGCCAGTCACAGACCGCAGCGCCGCTTGTGCAGCGAGCACCTGGCTGTGAAACCGCAAGCTGTCACAGACAGGTGCCCACAGTGAAGATGTCGGCACCGCCGAGGGAGGACACAGAGTGAAAACGGCAGGGGTGAGTGCACCCCTGGATCGTGGGACAGGTGAGTGGCTGTTTATTGAAAAAGTCAGCAGCTACTCTTTTTGTAGCTGCTGACTTTTAATAAACACAAAAATGGCTTGAGCTCTGCTTTAACTACCCCTCCTCAGCTGTTTACAAGCAAGGTTGAATAAAGACACCAGTCCATCAAGACTTGCCATCCGAGCCAATTTTGACATTTCTCACATACATTAAAAATCAGCCTTTTTTTCTAGAAAATTACATAAGACCCACAAATTATATATTTTCTGAAAGCTGAGGCCCTGGAGAATAAAATGGTGATTGTTGCAATAGCCATTTATCAAATGCAATTTTTCAGGAAAAAATACGTGCATTTGGGATTTTTTAGAGTGGCCATTAAATGTTAAACTAAGCTTTAGAACTTAAAAAAAAAAAAAAAAATACAAAAAATTATATATATATATATATATACATACATACATACATACATACATACACACACACAACCATCTTTATACCATCGCTCTGGGTTGGTCACACATGGAAAATATTTACATGAAAGTATTAAACAAATTTATAAGGGCAGAAGACGAGGGCACAAATAAAAGTTGCATCCACAAGATGCAAATCTGTTCCACTGCTTTCCCTTACTGCTCTCCTGTTGCTGTGTGTTTTAGCACATTGTGCAATATAAAGGCTAACGCAAAATTCTGAGAAGAGGAGGCAGCAGAAACACAGAATTGGAGAGAATACCAGGGCAACTTTAGAAGCTTAACGTGTGCAACCAACACACACACACACACACTGAAATGCGGACAAAGAAATATGGAGTGGTTGCCCATTTATACCAGACTCCATGTTTCATTAATTTCTCCATAAAGGTAAAAGACTGAAAACTAAGCCTGAAAAATTGCATGTGAATCATATGAATCCAAAGTTCCTTGTTCAAAAGTAAAGAATCCTTGAAGAACAGCAAATGCACAGTTAATACATGTTTATTACCTCCACTCCAGCCTATTCATTGGACAGTGAACCAGCACCTTCTACCTAAAAGCAGGGAGCAGAAACTAACAGATTCCCACCTCAACAATACACAGCATGGCCCTGCCAGCTGTCAAAATACCAGAACAGTGTCTGCATCTGGTTGCATGCAGGCACTGTTCAGGCAACAATTTTCCTTCGATTTTCAATTTTTCAGCGGAGGGATGTCAGGCAGGAGGTGGTACGAGTGAGCCACCCACTGAGCGTATTTCGCCCACTTCAGGAGAAACCTGCCAAAAGTCCCTCCTTGTATGACCAGCTTTAGCAATTTGCCTGGTGATAAAGTTTAAAAGGGCTTTTTACTTTTTTGAAAACCTATCCAAATCACTCCCTTAAAAAAACAGTAAGAATTTGTTTTCAGTGCTGTCAACCAGCTGTCTTAGCACTGCCAAGACGTTTAACAGCAATTACTCATAGCGCAACACAACTGTGACTTGGAAAATGACTTCTTTTCAATGAGGACTGAAAAAAACAAGGCTAAGGTCAAGCTACGCTGCTCCAATGGAAGGTGTTTCCATCAGAAACCTCATGATATTCTAAATCAGACATTGACTTGGGAACATAAAGAGGCGGGATGTACAGAGGCTGCTCAAAAAGAGCTTGACATGAGTACAGGTGGCACTTTTGACAGCCAAACTAAACCACCTTTCTTTACTACCATTTGTGACCTACAAAACAGTACAGAACCTTTGATTTCCCCCTCTTAATTCCCCCAAACTAAATGAGCACTGAATACATAGCCACTCATATAGGGAACCTTACGCTACATTACCACGGCAGTTTAGTTGCAGCCGGGGGGGGGGGGGGGGGGGGTGTTAGCTTGCAAGAAGCAGCAATTCCCGCCAGGAGAACACAGTTGATCAACTTGGGTACCTTCACTCTGCCCCTACATGGTTTTAATCTCGCCCGTACATGGTTCTAATCTCGCCTGGTTCCCGCTAAACTGGCAGAGATTCAAATCGTCTATGGCTGGCCTAAGCTACTGTCTTAAGGTAGCTGTAGGACTTTGCAGTGCTTTGATCTAAGATGCATTACCAGCCGCTATAGCATTAGGCAACACAAAAGCTAGAAATCTTTAATTTACTGGATCAAATGTATGACATCAGTAGGCTTTGTGCCAATAGAAATGAATTTGGGAAATTAGGGCTAGAACAGCATGCTTACTAAAATACAGTAAATGAGTGATATTATTGACAAATTAGAAAGAAAAAGATATTCTGATTGTCTCGAATATCACTTTTCCCCTTCTTATTAAAGCAGCAAGCTCTTAAAAGAATCAATGACAGGTGCTTATTACTGGTGCTATCACATATCCCTGCAATACTGCTACGCATAAACAACGCTGGGATACCCGGCCATTTCAAATGTTTATACTGAACTGAAAACGCTGTTTCCTCATTACATAATGACTCATGGTAAAAGTGCTGCACTTTTGGCATTCAAAGACAAAGCATTACAATATAAATAATGTGTACCAAAAAAAATGGCGCCTTGTGGGGATGAGAAAATATAAACAGCTGCCCCTTTTTAAAGTGAACGAATCACTGGAACTGTGCGAAATAATAACAAAGAATAGGGCGCGATACATGTTCATATAAAAAAACTGTCACAAAGAAAAACATTGCATCAAACTCAAATGTGCACATTAATGAGAAAATAAGCAAGCATAATGTCCATAAGTGAATAAATCCCAACACCAAAACGGAATGCTCAGAGATAAAACTTCTAGATCTTCTAGTGGTTAGATACACTGTGGTGTTTGAACCCATTTTTTATACTATCTATATGTTCTCCCACTCTTTTGGCCATGGTCCTAGTGGTCCTGCCAACATATTGGAAATTGCATGGACACATGGGCAGGTAAGTGACATATCTAGTGTCGCAGGTGATGAACTGCCTAATGTCATATTCCCCACCTGTAACCACTGATGGAAAGCTAGTGGCTTTCCTAGTTTTGTCCCTAGTAATTCTGCATGCTTTGCATCTCTTACATTTACAGAACCCAGTGCGGTCCAAAAAAGTGGGGGGTTTCCTAGGGGGCCAGATGACATTTTTGGCTAACATATTGCGTAACCCTGTGGCTCTTCTATAAACTTAGGTTTGTTTGGAAGGATCTTTCTAAGGGTTTGGTCTTTTTGTAATATTGGCCAATAGGTTTTAATTATCCTTTCCACCTCTTTATATTGGAGATTAAAACCTGAAACAAATGCCAGGTTGAATTGGAGTGGATTCATGCCATTAGTGGAACCAATTTGGGGTTCCCAAAGTGTTTCTTAGGGGTCAAACAGCTCTGGTGAGTGACCATCTTCATACTGAGCACTCGTGGTGGAAGATCTAGAAGTTTTATCTCAGAGCATTCCGTTTTGGTGTTGGGGTTTATTCACTTATGAACTTTATGCTTGCTTATTTTCCCATTAATGTGCACATTTGAGTTTGATGCAATGTTTTTCTTTGTGACAGTTTTTTTATATGAACATGTATAGCGCCTTATTCTTTATGTTATTATTTCGCACAATTACAATATAAATATGGAAATAGAGCTTTCCAATCAATGTACTGATAAATGTTTTGGTGTTTTTGCAAACTTTGAGGGTTTTTGCTTTACAAATCCACTAAGGTGATGGCTGGACAGAGACTGAAAAGTCCCAGTCTCTGTTACTTACTGCATTCTCAATATCTATCTTAAAATAAAGTGCTTGTCATAAGCAGATTTTCTTTGGGAGGTCATCAAATTATCACATTTTAAATGTTAATATGATTGCTATTAAAAAGCTCCATTTGAGTAATATTTTACAAAGTGTTGTTCACTAACACTAGGAATGATTGCCACTCATAAGCTCAAGAAGCTTGGAGACTATTCTAAACCGTGTGGGAATTTCACAAGACCCTTTAATGACTGAAGTGTATGTAACCTCAAAATGTATTATTTATTCCACGTGTCTGTGTCCATGTTGATCCTAAAGTGGTTGTAAACCCACAAAAAAACAACAACCCTGCAAAGGCATAATGAGCTAGTATGCATAGCATACTAGCTCATTATGAATTACTTACCTTAGATCGAAACCCCCGCAGCGGTCCTCGTACACCACTCCGGCCAGCGACATCGCTCCCGGAGTTACTTCCAGGTATCGTGGGCTCCAGCGCGGTGACTCGCCGGAGCCACCGGTAATGGCACACTCACTAAAGCAACGGCACATACGTGCCATCGCTTCAGTGCGCATGCGCCGATGACGTCGGCACATGCAGATACAGGGGATATCTCCTAAACCGTGCAGGTTTAGGAGATATCCGGGTAGGTAAAGGTAAGCCTTATTATAGGCTTACCTGTAGCAAAAAGTTTTTGTAAAGGGTTTAAAACCACTTTAATAAATGTAATCTATTATATGTTCTTTTCCTGGTGATCCTGCCAGCCACCCTCCTTTCCTTTTCTATTCTGACCATGCAAGGCACAGCAGCAGATCCCTGCTGGTGTGGTCAGTTTGAGTCTCAGCTTATAATTCATGGAAATACAGGATGCTGCACTGGTATTTTCTGTAGTCGGTTTAGCTGCTTTGCTCCTTGCCCTGACCCGTTGATTGACAGCTGCTCACAGCACGAGCCTTAGAGCCGGTTCACACTAGGACGACTTGTCAGGCGACTTAACCGCCTGACAAGTAGCATCCCGTTCTGTACAATGGAACCGTTCTAATCGGAGCGACGCAAGTCGCTCCGACTTAGAAAAAGGTTCCTGTACTACTTAGGGGCAACTTGAGGCGACTTGCATTTGACTTCTATATAGAAGTCGTTTTGCAAGTCGCCGCTGCAGTCGTGTTCAAGTCGTCTGAGGCAGTCGCGCTGCAAGTCGTGCTGCCTCAGTGTGAACCGACTCTAACTGGCAAATTGCACCTGCTCGAAGCCAGTAGAGAAGTGCAGTTGGCTGTGTGTGACATCATGCCCTCCTCCCTAATGCGGAAGAGTATCTCAAAGTAGGCTGTGCGGTCTATGACCACTAAATAAACCCTCGTATAAAAAAGGTAAAACATTTACATTTGAAATGACTAAATACGAATATGGAAACTAAATAATAATATTTCCCGTTTTTGATGTAGTGCATTCACATAGATTTTAAATATGAGCAAATAATGTAAACCGTAAGAGGATTATTTTTTTAAAGTAGAAAAAAATAGCTCTGGATCTGCAACTGGGCAAGTTTTAGCCCCCGTTCACACCTACGCGAATTAGATGCGGCTTACAACGCATCCAATTCGCAGGACATTTTAAACGAGGTTAATTTAAATGAGGCTTGTTCACATATGTGCGTTGCATTCGCACTGCGCATTGCACAAAAAACGTGTGCGTTTTCTGGTCATTGCGGTGCGAATTACGAGCCCCTTATCTTCTATGGGAACGCATCTGCTTCGCAGATGCATTGCGTTCTGAACATGGATTTTCTCCTTCTCCTCACTACACCTCCCCCTCTCCCTGCTCACTGATCCTGAGCTAAAACACAGATGAACCTTTGAACAGGAGATTTTTATCTCCCCAGTGAAACCTGAGCCTCAATTCGCACCGCACATGTGTGAACCCAGGCTAAAAAAATATCACAAGGAATTGCACCCACCAAGAAGTATAATGGCCACATACATGTCCACCGAGAGGTATAATGGCCACATACACATCCTCCAAGAGGTATAATGGCCACATACACAAGGAGGTATAATGGCCGCATACGCATCCATTTTATGTGTAACTGCAAACACAGGCTGATTCCCGTCCTTTGTCAGAATATACAATAATACTTACTGTACAATACATTGTATATAGCAGCATACTATATACCAACAACATTCAAGGAGGAAATGACACCTTGACTACTTCCTTCATTGAAAGGTTATGAGACACTGTTCTGGGGGGGCTCATGAACACTAAAGAATAATACAATCATTCATACATCCACGTCCTGCAAAACTCATACCTGAGAAGGTAATGGGATGGTGACACCCAGGAGGGATTGTGTATGCAGAAAAGAAAAAAAACCAACACCTGTCTGAGGTAATGGCATGGCCATGTAATGACTAGGATGGCAGTACAGGCAACATAGGTTTAGGGTGAACTGGAAGCTTCCTTTTAACTGGCCAGCAATGTTAAAGAACAAATTCATTACAGCTTCTAAAACATTTGCCACAGGCAAACATCAATAAAATAACATAAAAAACCCAAAAGTTTAAAAAATAAAATAAAAAACACCACACACATACAACAATTGGAAACATTTGTTCTGTTGTCAGCCTTCTTCATGATGAATTGGAGAGCAAAAGAAAGTGTTCTGAACGGAACACACGGGATTGGGCTTCCTTGGTGTGAAGCTCTAAACTCATGTCTTGGGGATTTCATTTGAAAACAAGGCCTGAGCCTTTGTGCACAACCAGATTTGCCATCTTGTTGGTTTGCTTTTTTTTTTTTTTTCCCAACAGTCAGTTAAGCATGAAGAATTAATCACACACCTATATTTGCATGTGATCCCCTCAGGGCAGTGCAGAACATCCTTCCAAAAGCCATCTGTAAAAAAATAAAGCAATCCCACAGCACCCTTTATGTGAAGTTTGTAACTCGGTAATGGGGGATCCCAATTCCAGCTGTATTACTGGGAATGGAGAAGTGTAGTTGTAGGTCCAGATGACCCAGCCCCAGGCTTCTCCTTTAGAAAAAAAAAAAAAAAAAAAAAAAAGGACAAAGCTTTTTGCTCACTCTCTTTTGCCCTACACCCCCACACAATATCTATCAGTCATGAAGTTTAGAATGTTTGTGGAATGCTCCTGGTGCAAGTCTCCTGATGGTGCCTGGCAGCCTTACACTCTCACCAATATGTCCACCTTACAATAACTCCATTTGAAGTATGATGTTTCCTGAGAGTGTTAATTCTCTTCAATTAGATTTAAATCCAGGTCCGCAAAATCGTGCTGGAAGAGCATTGCCTGGGAGCAGGAGGAGTGATCCCTCCTACCAATATCTTCTTCACTAAGTGCCAGTGTGCAAGTGGTGACAGGACTTTCAGAAGTGCAAGGAGACTCCCCATGGCAAGCCATAAAAGGAGATGGGCTGCCTTCATCCGAGTTGTCCAAGAAACACATAGCACCAGCATTCTGAAAAAAATAAAAACCGCTGTTAATATTCAGACATTTTAAGGAAGAACTCTGCCCAACACTACTTACATGGCCAGGCGGATCTACAGTACAAACTTAAGCCTTTTCAGAACTTCACTCTCTCAATCAACTTTGACTTAAACTTTGATTCTTAAAGTGGATCTTCACTGCATCTGAGCACCATAAACCAAAAACACTGATACATTTTTAATTATATTTATATATTTAAAGCAAACACCACCATTTATCCATGTCTCTACACTTTATTTTATTGGCAAATCACTTTGAAAAACAACACCCTAGCATTTCTGGCTGTAGCCATCTTGAGTAAGGGCAAATGATTCACGTAGCATTTACTTCTTGAAATCCATCTGCCCTTCGCTCGCATGCAGGAGAGTGTGCTTAGCTGAGAAAACCCCTCCTCCTCTCCTGAAAACTCCTGGGATGTAAGACTTCATTTGCCTAGGCAAAAAAATCAAGAAGTAACTGAAGAAATGTAAAAAAAAAAAAAAAAAAAATAAAGTTACAACCACTTCAGCTTTGAAAGATTTACCCCCCCCCCCCCCATGGCCATTTTTTGTGATACAGCAATGTTACTTTAACTGACAAATGCACTATGCTGTACCCACATAAAATGTGTCCTTTTTTTTTCTACAAATAGAGCTTTCTTTTGGTGGTATTTGATCACCTCTGCGGTTTTTATCTTTTGCACTATAAACAAAAAAAGACTGACAATTTAAAAGAAAATAAAAAAAAAAAAAGTTTTACTTTCTGCTATAAAACATATCCAAGAAAAAAAAATGTAAAAAAATAAATTTCTTCATCAATTTGGGTCAATAAGTATTCTGCTACATATTTTTGGTAACAAAAAATAATCCCAATAAGCGTATATTGATTGGTTTGTGCAAAAGTTATAGTGTCTTCAAACTATGGGATATTTTTATGGAATTTTTTTTTTTTTTTACTAGTAATCACGGCGATCAGCGATTTATAGCGGGACTGCGATGATGCGGCGGACTAATCGGGACACTAACTGAGACTTTTTGGGGACCAGTGACACTAATGACACTGGCTGAGAAGCGGTTAACATCAAGGGCAATCAAAGGGTTTAATGTGTGCCTAACGTGTTAGGCCTCGTACACACGGTTTGATTATTGGACGACCGAACTTCTGACTTTTGTCAAAAGCGTGTGTGCAGGATTTTGTCTAGCATACCAACTATCCGCAAATTGGCGTTTGACAAACACGAACGTAGTGATGTACTATGAGAGAATAAGAAGGAAATTCATTTCTCAAGCGCCACCCTTCTGCTAATTTCTTGTTAGTAGAAGTTTGGTGAGTGTTGATTCGCGATTTTCAGATCATACAGAACAAATGCCTTTTAAAATACGTTTGGCATAACTACATCAGTATCACCAGCAAAACAGCTTCATTATTATCCCAGTAAAGAAGATGAGAATTTCGACATTTCATCAATTGCCGCATCACGAATGTTAAATTCTAGATTACGAACGGTAGTTTACAAGACCAAACTCTTCCCAGTCAGTCCTTGATTCCGAGCATGCGTGTTTGTACTTTCGAGTTTTGTGTGACGATTACTGTACTGACCATCTGAAAATCAGATGTTGAGTTCACATCCGACAACAATTTTATAGCCTGCACATCCAGCTTTTGTCTGACGACAAAGTCAAATTGTCTGTCGAATGCACCGTACTAACGATCCGAAAATCTGCAGACAGCTCGTCTTACGAATTTTCCCTTCCGATTTTCGTATTGTGTGTACAAGGCCTAACTGTGTACATGGTGTGCTGTTATTACCAAGCAATGTGCTGTTTTTTTCGTCCTGCTTTGCAGGAAGAATTAACAGCACATAGATGCTGTCAGAAGAAAGCCCTGTGTTTGTTCACCTACATAGGGCTCTGTTCAAATATGTTGAGCCGATCAGCGGGTGCCGACGATCTTTAAGCGGCCAACACCTGCTGCGTGGCTGGTGCTGCAGCCAATCGCAGCACACATCGGGTGGCAGGGGAGCTCCCTACTCTGGCGCACGAATCACATACAGGAACGACTAGTGATAAAACCGTAGTCTGCAGTGGGCAGTGGGCGACATCGGGTCAGATTCTTCAACAGCAAGACTCATGGCAATAAATTTTAATTTTTGTTTCTGTAAACAGCAATTATGATATAATAGGAGCCAGCATACAATGTAGTAACGAGAAAGGGCATACCAGTTAGTTAATCTAGAAAAAGGAGCTTTTTCAGCAATTTTTTTCCCCACAGTAAAAAAAATTAAGTAGAAGTAAAGTAGAGTTCATGCTGCATTGAAATTGTAACTTACAGTGAATGTTGTGATAAATACATTTTGCAAAAAATACCCAATCATGTGCAAGAAAACAAATGGATTTTTGTTTGCACATGATTGGCTAATTACAGTGGATGTAAACCCGAATTTTTTTTTTTTCATGTCATAATGTAGAATATAAGATTTCCTATCATTTGAGCCCAGTCTTGCCACAAAGAGTTAATCCAGCTCTGAGCAATCCTCTTATTGTTCAGTGAGATAAAACTTGACAAACAGAGAAAAACTTCAAACTGTCAAATCCTCCCCCTTGCCGTCAATGACAGGTGATTTACATCTCCTGCATTAGCCTAAGACATACATTATTTTTTAATTCCCACCCCCACTCCTTTCTTCAGCAGCTCTGCAAGGATTGGCTGTTCCACACCTCAGCATGATTGGGCATGCTGAAGTCATGTGGTTACTTTCCTGTCTTTTCACTGGATGTTAGAGATCATAGCAGAAGTTCAGTGTAAGAAATACACAGGAGAAAATGCATATTGACAAGGGGAGTGTAGAGGTGGGCGGAGAGTCTACTGACATCACGACTCCACCCACCGAGCTCCAGACAACAGACCCACCCACAGAATCTGCAGTTTTTCTGGTCTCATAACAGAGGGGAGATATTTGGCAGGAGACATGTATATCCTTATAGATAACCCCTATGGCAGTAGTTTAGAAAGGATGACATTGGGTTTACATCCACTTTAACAGAGCTTTTTCCTAGGCACAAAGCTAAGAAAAAAAGTACCTTTAGTTTTTTTTAAGAAGTCAACAGCCTATACTGCTTTAGTAAATCAACCCCAGTGTGTCATTGCTGTTTTTACCCCCGCTACAAGGATTTCTGCCCATTTTCTGTCCTTTTGATCAGATCATTGATCATTGCTGTCAGATGAAAGCCCCAATTACTCACTCTGGAGCATGTTCTCAATAGTCCCCTATGGGGAATCCAAATAAAGATGGTGACATTCCTGAGGAGAAAGGGATCTTAGAGACTAAGAAAGATTAAATCAGTATTAAATCCAAAAGCAGAAAATATTATATTGCAGTTTACCAATTCTTAGATGTAGTGGCTGCATTCGTTTTTTTGTTTTTGTTTTTTTTTAGGTTTTCTTTCTTCTATTTTCATCTGGTTATCCAACCAGTAAGTCTGTTTTTCAAAAGAACAAGCTTTCCACCAGAGTTTATCAGTTACAGAGAAGAGAGAAACCATTTACCACTGACAGGGGTGCAAACAATCAGCTTTTATTTATCTAAAACATTTATCCTTGTAACTACTTCTAAAAGGTTAGATGGAGTTTGGCTTCAATTTGTTAGTGTATCTAAATCGACTAGTCCATCCAACACTCTCCTTCCCCCCAGACTGAAAATGCTTCTGTTTAAATTTGTCCCCTGTGCTCCTTCATCCAGAGGTGCTCCTTCCTCCAGAGTGGAGGCACTCTAACACAGGAGGTGTACTCTTGTCTGTGGCAGTAAAGTCCGATAATTCTATTTGCCATTGTGATTTTGAATAAGGATGTGGCACTGGAGTGGCTCAATATACTATAAATACTACAGGATCTGTGTTATTGGCCAGATTATCAGGTGAAAACAGAGGGAGAAAAAAAGCCTAAAAAGCTAAAATTAATGCAGCCACTACATCTAAGGATTGGTAAGCTGCAATATATTACATTTTTAGTTTGGGGTTTAATGCCACTTTAAGAGAACAGAAATTTCAATTTACTGAAGTGTCCTTTGGGGTTACCAGAACAGGAAGTAAATACATTACAAACCTAACAGGGCTTTAACCATTTTTCATTTTTTCCCCCAAACTAAAAGTTCCCCTTTTATACTAGAGCTCACCTAACAGGTTTAAATAATGATGAAAATGATGGTGCTAATGATTATAACGCCAAGGTCAATAAAAAATAAAAAAGCCTCCTTGGAGTCTTTACCTGGTTCATCTTGTAGAAATCCAGAGAAGGACGATGCCATCGTGTATCTTCCTCGTGCCTTCGTTTGATTCCACATTTCCTGGTGTCAAGATCACAGGGCTGTGACTGGCTACGAGGCAGACATTGCTGTCGCCGGACCAGCTCTGGCGTGGAAGGTGGGGAGCTGCTGGCTGAAGGAAGGAACCGTCCTGCATCCTTGAAGAGTACTGGTGACAGTGAAAAACGGCGCTGCAATGGAAAGCAACTTGGCCCTTCTGTGTTTTCCCAAAATATAGTGGTTGGGGAAAGGGTGTAGGGACCTGGTGACTCCCGGCACAAAGCCAGGCTGAAGAAGGGAGGGCTGTTGGCTTGGATGCATCGTAAAGAGGCACTGGGGTCATTTTGAAACCTGAGATTGGAGACCCCTTGGGATGGACTTTGAGTCTGCACCCCTAGTACTGCTCCAACCCCACCACTATTACATCTCCTCTTGACAGGAGTCCAAACTTTAGACCCACTGGGCCTCCAAATAGGCCGCCAGCGTGATAGGTCCTCTGGCACTGATAAAGAGCGGCAGTGTCTCTTCGTAGGGGGAGCTGGGGGAGCCGCAGAGTTGGATGCCTCAGGCTCTTGGGAAGGGCTCCTGCGGTTAGGCGAGTTCTCCCTGCTGAGGACTGGAAAGTGGAGACTCAGGCTTGAATGGTGATGGCAACCAAGTCGAACTCCATCTTCAAGTTCAATTCTTGGACAGTGACTAATAATCCCCCAGGAGCGTTCTTCTGCTTAAAAAAAAATGTAAGATAAATAATGTTAATACAGGCACTTATTGTAGGGGATATTCTTTACCAAGTTTAAAGTGGTACATCTAGCCAAAACTGATATTTGACTAGATAACGCTGGATAGAATCACACTCCAGCCTTTTATTTCAAACTTCAGCAGCAAGAATATCATGTAAATAGCCCTATGAGAGGGTGCTGAGACTATAGATTAGTCTGAGATATGAGACAGGAGGGCGAAGCCAACACACGAGTCAACTTGCCAGCAAACCTGAAATATCAGTTCTTGATAGACTTGGCTTTTGAAAACATTGTTATCTATTTTACTCCATTTTATGCACCAACTCATGCTGTACAGCAAATAAAGAGCACATTGAGAGAAATTTATCAAAACTAGAAGAGAGTGAATGTGGAGCAGTAATGCATGGAAACCAAATGGTTTTCTAACTTTCATTTTCAAACCCTAGCGAAACAGGCTGAAGGTAGAAGCTGGTTGGTTGCCAATGCTCAGCTGCCCCAGATCCTGACAACTCCATTTTTGATAAAGAAATCTGTATATAAAAAGGTTCACCATTACAATACGCCCTCAATTTGACATAACATGGCTAGGGTCAAAATGTAAAATCATATATTAAATTTCCACATTGTTTTTCAATTTCTTCCAGCCTACTCTTATTAATCTGATCAATCTTGAAGTCTAAAAACGTACTTATTGAAGGATCCCACACTTCCCTGAATTCTGTGACACGTGCACTATTCCCTGTGAATAGGCGCGGCTTGTGTCATACTTCACAGAGCCTGCCTTTTGAACTACAGAGTTGCTGACAGCAAGGTACCATGGGCAATGTAGTCCTCAGATTCAACACTAAACCAAAAGAATGCGCAGCAAGAAAGCTGCAAAGAACACAGGGAAAGCAGGAAGTTGTAAAAAGAGATGGGCAGCAGACAGGCAGCATTTACAACATGAAGGGTTTTTCAAGTTTATATTAAATTGGCAAAAACAATTATTGTTTGTTTTGCTAATACAATGTCAATATTCTAAAATGAAAGTGTATGCTGTGACTAGACATATCATTTTAAGTGGCCGCTAGCTCTCAATCCTTAGGCCCCTTTCACACTGGGGCGGTAGGGGGCGTCGGCGGTAAAACAGCGCTATTTTTAGCGCTGTTTTACCGCGGTATTCGGCCGCTAGCGGTGCGGCTTTAACCCCCCGCTGGCGGTCGAAAAAGGGTTAAAACCCCTCGTATAGCGCGGCTATAGCCGCGGTATTACCGCGCTATCCTATTGATTTCAATAAGGAGCGGTGAAGGAGCGGTGAAGGAGCGGTGAATACACCGCTCCTTCACCGCTCCAAAGATGCGGCTTGCAGGAGATTTTTTCTTCTCCTGCCAGCGCCACGCTTCAGTGTGAAAGCCCTCGGGCTTTCACACTGAACAAACAGCGGAGGCTGTTTAGGGGCGGTTTGCAGGCGGTATTTTTAGCGCAATAACGCCTGCAAACCGCCCCAGTGTGAAAGGGGCCTTACTGTCATCGACACTTTGGGTCTCCACTGACAATCAAGAGTGGTTCCAGATCACTATGTCAACTATGACAAAGTTATCACATGTAGGCTGGAAGAGGTTTCTTGAAAAAAAACAAAAACAAAAACACACACACACGAAAGCCTCCAGCCTGCAGATAAGCACTGCCACCTTCGAGCTGCATTGTTCCAACTAAAGTGCCACACTTCATGCTGCTATCATCAGATTACAAAAAAATTATTAAATATTTAAAAAATGCATTTGCTAGCTTATAATAAAGAAAAATGTAGGTAATAAGCCAACGGATGCATGCTACCAAGTTTGGCCTTGGCAACTAGGCAGCAATGACATGCAGGCTATTTCAGGAATATTTACACTTTAGGACAACAGCATTGTCAATCTGGGAAGAGGGTAGTGTAAACGCATTAGCAGATTTAGAAAGACTTAAAATGGCTGTAAAGGCTGAAAGTTTTCTATGCATGAAGGTAAAAAAAAATCTTCTGTGTGATCTTCTTCCCCTTGAGCCTCCTGATACTTACCTGAGCCCCATCTCAATCCAGCAATGTACACAACAACAGCAGCTCTCCCAGGTCTCTTCCTTCTCATTGGCTGAGACACAGCAGGAGGAGCCACTGGCTCCCTCTTCTGTCAATCACAGCCAGTGAAGAGAAAGCAGGGGACAGGTCTAAAAATTGCACTCTGTGTGTCTTATGAACACACAGAGGCAGCTCAGAAGCAAGTCCGCACAACTCCCCTTATAGCAAGTGGCTTTGGGGGCACTCAGCAAGGGGGGTGGGGGTGGGGCAGGAGACTGGCGAGGGACCTGAGAAAAGGTGGATGGGGGATGCTCTGTGCAAAACCACAGTATTCCCTTTTAATTTTCCACATTTTGTCATGTTACAATCAAAAACGTAAATGTATTTTATTGGGATTTTGTGTGACCAACTCAAAGTGGTACATAATTGTGAACAAATAAATATCTGAAAAGTGTGGCATGCATTTGTATTCAGCCCCCTTTACTCCGATACCCCTAACTAAAATCTAGTGGAACCAATTGCCTTCAGAAGTCAACTAATTAGTAAATAGAGTCCACCTGTGTGCAATTTAATCTCAGTATAAATACAGCTGTTCTGTGAAGCCCGCAGAGATTTGTTAGAGAACCTTAGTGAACAAACAGCATCATGAAGGCCAAGGAACACACCAGACAGGTCAGGGATAAAGTTGTGCAGAAGTTTAAAACAGGGTTAGGCTATAAAAAAACATCCCAAGCTTTGAACATCTCACGGAGAACTGTTCAATCCATCATCCTTAAATGGAAAGAGTATGGCACAACTGCAAACCTACCGAAACATGGCCGTCCACCTAAACTGACAGGCCGGGCAAGGAGAGCATTAATCAGCGAAGCAGCCAAGAGGCCCATGGTAACTCTGAGAGGAGCTGCAGAGATCCACAGCTCAGGTGGGAGGATCTGTCCACAGGACAACTATTAGTCGTGCACTCCACAAATCTGGCCTTTATGGAAGAGTGGCAAGAAGAAAGCCATTGTTGAAAGAAAGTCAATAGAAGTCCTGTTTGCACTTTGTGGGAAGCCATGTGGGGGACACAGCAAACGTGGAAGAAGGTGCTCTGGTCAGACGAGACCAAAATTGAACCTTTTGCCCTAAAAACAAAACGCTATGTGTGGCGAAAAACGAACACTGCACATAACCCTGAACACACCATCCCCACCGTGAAACATGGTGGCGGCAGCATCTTATTGTGGAGATGCTTTTCTTAAGCAGGAACTGGGAAGCTGGTCAGAGTTGATAGGAAGATGGATGGAGCCAAATACAGGGAATTCTTAGAAGAAAACCGGTTAGAGTCTGCAAAAGACTGGGGCGGAGGACCACCTTCCAGCAGGACAACGACCCTAAACATACAGCCAGAGCTACAATGGAATGGTTTAGATCAAAGCATATTCATGTGTTAGAATGGCCCAGTCAAAGTCCAGACCTAAATCCAATTGAGAATCTGTGGCAAGAGTTGAAAATTGCTGTTCACTGACGCGCTCCATCCAATCTGACAGAGCTTGAGCTATTTTGCAAAGAAGAATTGGCAAAAATGTCAGTCTCTATATGTGCAAAGCTGGTAGAGACATACCCAAAAAGACTTGCAGCTGTAATTGCAGAGAAAGGTGGTTCTACAAAGTATTGACTCAGAGGGGCTGAATACAAATGCATGCCACACTTTTCACATATTTATTTGTAAAATATTTTGAAAACCATTTATAATTTTCCTTCCACTTCACAATTATGTGCCACTTTGTGTTGGTCAAACACATAAAATCCCAATAAAATACATTTACGTTTTTGGTTGTAACGTGACAAAATGTGGAAAATGTCAAGGGGTATGAATACTTTTTCAAGGCACTCCAAGTATAACTTTTTTTAAATACCGGTAATAACCATAAGCCTTAAATATCACTTTAAAGAGGAACTGCAGTCTGCTCACATAATTTGTCATAAAAACATCTTTGCCATTCTGAAGCTTCCCTCCAACCACTTTGCATATTATTTTATGTATACACAGTACTGTGATTCTGTACTTGCCAAATATGCTGCAGAAATCTCTCTCCACTGAGTATGGCTGCAACCATTTTAACTGTGGGCAGCTGAAGATGCTGCCTGTTCACTTCCTGGTTTTACACAGACACAAAGAGGCACACCTCCAGCTCTGCAGCTCTCTTTGGCCCTCTTATGACTCACCCCTCCTCCCTTCCTGGCAAACTCTCACGAGAGTTAGAGAGCTGTGCATGATGTCATAAGCCTAGGCTTATTACCAGACAAGAAACAGGAAGTAGGCTGTATAAGGTATTTACTGGCAGAAAAAAAAATGGTTTACTATCCAAAGTTAACCCCTCGCCGACCAGCCGCCGTTATACGGCGGTAGGTTGGCGCTCGTGCGTGAATTGCCGTAGCTGTACAGCGGCTTGCGCAGGCGCAGTTGTGGGTAGGCGCGTGCCGCCGGCTGGGTAGACTCTATGTCCGCCGGCGACCCGCGATCGCCTAGTACAGAGGCAGAACGGGGATCTGCCAGTGTAAACGAACGGATACCCGTTCTGCTGGGTGACATGTCAGAGATCTTCTGTTCCCAGTGATCTCTGCCATGTCCCTGGCAGCCCATACTCCCCTACAGTTAGAATACACCTAGGAAACACACTTAACCCCTTGACCGCCCCCTAGTGTTAACCCCTTCCCTGCCAGTGTCATTTTTTACATTGATCAGTGCTATAAAAATGCACTGATCAATGTAATAATGTCACTGGTCCCCAAAAAGTGTCATTTGGGGTCAAATTTGTCTGCTGCAACGTCGCAGTCCCGCTAAAAATCGCAGATCAAGGCCATTACTAGTAAAAACAATAAAATAAAATATATAAAAGTCCCTAAATCTATCCCATAGTTTGTAGACGTGCTAACTTTTGCACAAACCAATCAATATATGCCTATTACGATTTTTTTTTTTTTTTTTTACCAAAAAATATGTAGAAGAATATATCAGCCTAAACTGATGAATAAATGTATTTTTTTTATATTTTCTTGGGGATATATATTTTTCTTTTTTTTAATTGTCTTTTTGTTTATAGCGCAAAAAATAAAAACTGCAGGAGGTGATCAAATACCACCAAAAGCAAGCTCTATTTGTGGGGAAAAAAGGACGTCAATTTTGTTTGGGTACAGCGTCACAAGACCACGCAATTGTCAGTTAAAGCGACGCAGTGCCGTATCGCAAAAAATGGCCTGGTCATTAACCACTTACCGACCGCCTCCTGTACATATACGTCGGCACTTTGAAGATGGATATCTCGGTAACGGCAGCAGCTGCTGCCACAACCGAGGTATCCATCTTTACAGGAGCCGGATCTGTATACGATAATGGTGGTCTCTGCGGCGAGTTCGCCACGAGATCACCGTTATGGGCGGCGGGAGAGGTGCCACCCCCCCTCCCGCCGCTCTCCCGCGCCCTCCGCCGCTTACCGGAACCGTAGTAGCGGCGGAGGCGATCGGGACCTTTCTGCGCCTGGGTATGGAGACGAGTGAGGCTAAGATGGGCGCCACCTGTCTCCATACCATTGGATGGCTGAAGCGACATCATTACGTCAGCTCCGCCCACTTTTCTTAAAGGCATTTTTTTTTTGTGTCATTTTTTTCAAACTTTTTTTTTTTCTTTGCATTTTAGTCCAAATATGAGATCTGAGGACTTTTTGACCCCAGATCTCATATTTAAGAGGTCCTGTCATGCTTTTTTCTATTACAAGGGATGTTTACATTCCCTGTAATAGGAATAAAAGTGACACCATTTTTTTTTTTTTAAACAGTGTAAAAATAAAATATTGTAAAATAAATAATAATTACATTTTTTTTTAAACCCCCCCATCACGACGAGCTCACGCGCAGAAGAGAACGCATACGCGAGTAGCGCCCGCATATGAAAACGATGGTCAAACCACACATGTGAGGTATCGCCGCGACCGGTAGAGTGAGAGCAATCATTCTAGCCCTAGACCTCCTCTGTAGCGCAAAACATGCAACCTGTAGAATTTTTTAAACGTCGCCTATGGAGATTTAAGGGTAAAAGTTTGACGCCATTCCACGAGCGGGCGCAATTTTGAAGCGTGACATGTTGGGTATGAATTTACTTGGCGTAACATTATATTTCACAATATAAAAAAAATTGGGCTAACTTTACTGTTGTCTTATTTTTTTATTCAAAAAAGTGATTTTTTTCAAAAAAAATTGCGCTTATAAGACCGATGCGCAAATACGGTGCAAAAAAAAGTATTTCAATGACCGCCATTTTATTCTCTAGGGTGTTAGAAAAAAAAATCTATAATGTTTGGGGGTTCCAAGTAATTTTCTAGCAAAAAAAAAACAGTTTTAAACATGTAAACACCTAAAATCCAAAACGAGGCTGGTCCTTAAGTGGTTAAGCAAATGAGCAAATCCTGGCAGCTGAGGCTCCCCTAGCTAGAATAAACACGGAAACCACATGTACAACGTCACTTCCAGTTTCTGAAGTCACTTTCCCTGGCCCTTTTGGCCAAGAAAGAAGCTAATGGAGTGTGATCTATGCTCCATTCACTTCATTTAAAAGGAAAAAAATAAAAATAAGGTTACACCCAAGCACTTAAACACTCCCCCCCTAAAATGTTTTAGCCTGTCCTGCCTCCATATTAGAGGAGTGAGTGCAATAATTTTCTGCTTATAATTCATGGTGAACTCTAAACTAATGACCTTTAGGGGCTTTTAAATCATCACCTATGGAAAACATAGGGTACTGAAATGACACCTCATTTTGTGGGTGTACCATACCTCTTCTGGGGTTCCCTGCCGGTGCTGTCCGCTCATCCACGTGCCCCCATAACAAGCTGCTTGCTACGGGGACATAAGTTCAGGTGTGCTCCCAAGCCAGGATGTGTGCATCCATAGAGAACCACAGCGCAGCTTGGCCTGCCCCCCCCCCCCACTCCCTCCTCACAGGACGTGACTGACAGCAGCAGGAGCTCATGGCTAACACTGCTATCAATCTGTCCTCTTAGAAGAGGAACAGAGACCAGCGTTTCTGCAGATGGGCAGTGAGCTGGATCGAGAGAGAGGGCTCAAGTAAGCATTTGGGGAGGAACGGGGAAAGAACAAGCAGTGAGACATTTTTTACCTTAATGCAATGTACTTGGCACAACCTCATCTTTTAGATTTTATAAAATTTTATAAAAAAATTAGGAAATGATATTGCGTTTGTGTACACTGAAATTAGCTTTAGTGCATTTTTTTTCCTGAAATTTTGCCATAAAAATGTGAAACAACCACCATTTTATTCTACAGGGCGTTTGCGTTCAGAAATATATAAGGGATGGGGGTTTTAACTAATCTTCAGGTCTAAAATGATTTTTAAAACAACAAAAAGAAAAAAGCCCTAGCAGCAAAAGGGTTATAGCAGGGGGGTGAAGTTCCTCTTTCAACACTACATTGTTCACAAAGAATCTCAATTCCGATCATAGAAAAATGAAGAGGCCTATTTATAGTGAGAGTGGATACAGTTATCTACTGTACACCGCAGTGTTTACTTCACCCTGCAACTGTCAATCATAAAATGCAAGCCACAGCCTGCGGCGTCCCACAGACTGTTCTCTGCATAAAGCTGCAGAAAAACAAAGTGAATATGTAGAGGATGATCACATGACTTAGACAGGTCATACAAGCAGGTTCTTCTCCTTCCACCTCTCCCCACTCACTGAAACAATTTGGGATTTAATAGACTTTGCTAAACACATTTTTATTTTTGCTTGTTAGTCGTATGGCCTTACCACTAACACAGGGCCTTTTAGTTTTCACAGCAAATACATTCTAAGCAATTGAGGCTATAAAAGGATGTTTAAGGGCCCAATCACAATAGAAGCCTTGGGACTGCACTGTGTGGCTTTTCCAGCACAGGACCAGTCCTACCACATGACAAGGCATAATGCCTTGCCAACCTTATCTGCCAGGTTCACACCCCTGCGTTGCGTGCTGTACGGTTTTCAAGTGCAGCGCAAGGCAATCCACTGCCTTGTACCGTGCAGCCGGCAATTACACTTTATATCTGTGTTACATCTCAAAGTCCGTAAAAGAAAAAACCCAGTGCAAAGTGCTGAGAGCACGGCCAGATCACACCTATAACGAGCTGCTGCGTTGTAATGCAGCAGCTGGTATGAATATACCCGAAGGGACATATGGACATTTGTAAACAATGTACCATTTCTTGCCCATTTAAAGTAGAAGTTCCCCCAAAACCTAACTCTAAACCTACTCACAGCCATTCTAAAACAAGTTGTGTGAACTTCAATTCCTGTGCACAACCATGACTGTATACATTCAATACCGTACCTATTTAATATCCACATCTCTCTCAGGCACACACACTCACATCTACCCCTCTCGTTGGATCACATTCTCACATTGCTGGATAAGTTATGGGGGAGTAATAAGAAAATCACTCCCCCCCTAACATCTGTGAAAGGAAGCAGATGTTGTATACTAGATGAAAATGTGAAAGCTTAAAGTGATTGTAAACAATTACCTTGTAAAACAACCCATTCAGTTTAAGGTCCCTTTCACAGGGGGCGGATCCAATTTGACGGACTCCACTTGCTCAGCGGGGGATCGATCTGTTGATCACTGCTGAGCAGAGGGATGATAGGTCCGTCTCAGCTCACTGTGGAGAGATGGACCTGTCAGAGTCCCGCTTTCCTCTATGGGGAGATCGGATGATAACAGACAGCCTGTTTGTTTTCATCCGATCAGCTGGATGGATGGTGAACATATCGCCATACATCTGTTTTCAGTAGATTTTGTCGGATCAGATGCCAGGCGGGTGTAAGCGGACACACATATCCTCTGACATCCGCCTCCCCATAGAGGACAATGGGTGGCCGATCGGATCCGCCTGAAAAAAGGACAGGCAGACCCGATCGTGTGAAAGGGGCCAAAAATAGAAATAAAAGGCAAAACATTTTTGTATAGACATAAAAATACATTATAAATCCCCTTTTTATAAGTGATCACATTCCCTCTGCTCTCAGCTGCATAAGAGCAGGGGTAAGACGAAGAAGGAGCACGCTGAGCTACCCAGTGAATGGCTGTGCAGTGGGGGGATTGTCAGGACAAGTCTGATCATTGGAGGAGAGCACACAGTTCCCAGCATAGCTAGAGAACTGACCACAGTGTGTTCTCCTGCGTAGTGTGGTCAGTTTCTAATAGGAAAGCAGATGGACTGGCAGGAACACCAGGGATTTCAAATAAAGAAAGCAAAAACAAAGAGAACAAATTACTTCCTCATACAAGGCACATACGAAGTTTTGGGGTAACAAACACTTTAATTGTGATGTTCTTGGAGTCACATATACACTATATTACCAAAAGTATTGGGACGCCTGCCTTTACACGCACGTGAACTTTAATGGCATCCCAGTCTTCATCCGTAGGGTTCAATATGGAGTTGGCCCACCCTTTGCAGCTATAACAGCTTCAACTCTTCTGGGAAGGCTGTTCACAATGTTTAGGAGTGTGTCTTTGGGAATGTTTGACCATTCTTCCAGAAGCGCGTGAGGTCAGACACTGATGTTGGACGAGAAGGCCTGGCTCGTAGTCTCTGCTCTAATTCATCCCAAAGGTGTTCTATTGGGTTGAGGTCAGGACTCTGTGCAGAACAGTCAATTTCCTTCACCCCAAACTTGCTCATCCATGTCCTTATGGACCAGTGCAGCTCACAGAAACATCAATTGAGCAACATTATTTTAGCTATTTGATGAAATTAATTTTGAGAGACAACACACACTTCAAAAATAAAGAACTATACCTTGTTGAAACAGTGGAAGTTCAGTCAAACACTAACCATACTTAAATCTACTCCCACCCCCATTCTAAGCCTATTTCATCTACCCTGTAAAAAGGAAAATTCTGTATACTTACCTATTCTGAGGGCGCTTTGGTTCAGTCACATGATCTCTTCAGCTCCAGCTTCAGTGAAGAGGAGAGATCAACGATAACAGCTGAAGAGCCTGGGCGATGATGTCACCCATAGGTTTACTATGGGGCATCTGTTGTCGGCTGTCCCTCACTGAAGCTGGCCTGGGAGCCAATCATGTGACCAGACCGCCATCATAATAGACAAGAATAAGCATCTTTCCTTTCACAGGGTAGATAGAATAGGCCAGTCTTTCTGAACCTTTTCCAATTAAGGCGCCCTTTAAAATTATTTATGAATTTGAGGCACCCCCTTCTAAGGCTACACGTACACTGGTCTTCCCTAAACTAAACTCTCCTGGCAGTAGAAAAACGCTAAACGTGGCAAAAAAAGCGGTACCGCATTTTTGGCATTTGGAGTTTGTCATTTCATTGGCCAGAGTACTTGTCATTGAAATGAACAAACACCCAAGTGCTAAATGCAGCTAGCGTTTAGGCACGTTTACATGCATTTTTGCCGCATTTGGCGTTTTTTGGACAAAGCGTTCCTCTCTTGAATGTGATTCTGCTACGTTCAGGAGAGGGACGTTTACTGCCCCTAAACCCTAATAAAAGCCTATGTGTACATGTGGGCTTTTACAGATTTGCGTTTAGGGACTTTGGCAAAAAACAAAAGATCGTTTAGGAGCAGCCAGTGTACATGAGGCCTTAAATGTAAAAAACAAAATGAATAGTTTGAAATATTGCAGCAGCATCCAAACACACATTACGGGGCCTTTCACTCTGAACAGTTTTTAAACAGTTTTCAAGTTAAAAAAGCAGAAGAAAAATGCACCCCTTTAAATCCTATGGAACGCTTCACATCGGTCAGTTGCTCTTCATTTGAGTTTTTGGCTATTTTCACACAGCTTCACACAGTTACAAAAAATGGGGTAAAAAGGCATAATGCATCCCTTTAAATCCTATGGAACTCTTAAAAACGCAACTGACCGCCGTGAAAAGTCCTGCTTGCTGCATTTTTGATGCATCTTAGGGTCCTTTCATACTGGATTGTGTTTTTACTGCATTTTTTTACCACGCAACTGAACGGTGTGAAGAGTTTCATAGGATCTAAAGGGATGCATTTTTCATTCATGCTTTTGCCTTTAACTGAAAACCTGACCCAAAGCTGAACAGTGTGAAAGGGCGCTAAGACACCCAACATTAGAGATGATTTATTCTTTCAAAGCAAACACTTTTGCACACTGGTACTGACAAGGATTGCAGCATTTCTTATTCCTCATTTTCTCTCCCCCCACACACCAAAGTGACCCCATTGCTGACAGAGAGGGGGGCAGGGGGTCAAACAAAGATGTGCTGGTGCCCGATGTCCTACTTATTAACCAATAATGTCAGCAGTTGTTAGGAAACCTGTGGCTTTGTTACAAAAAAGCAGGCTTGATCCATCCACTGACTTACTTATACACATTTTTTAGGCAACATGCCAAGAAAACCCTGAAGAATATTATATTTAAATATAATTAAAGTGGTTATGAACCTCAGACATGAAATATGAACAAAGTATATCCCTCTATAGTGTGTACTTGTCTCAGTTAAGAGCACAGAGAGTCATTTCTGTCTGCTGCTTCGTTCCTCTACTATCTGCATGACTTACTTCTGACAAGTTTTCCTGACACCAAGAGAAAAATGCCATCCAGCTGATGGACAGCCTCAGCTCTGATCCTGTGTGCAGGGGGTGTACATCCCTTCCCTCCAATCAGCTGCCAGAGCTCTCCTCACTGAGCTTTGCAGTGTGTAACTTCAGCTCCCCCCTGCCTTTTTTTTCTGAAATCTCAGACAAGCTTATAAATTCAGCACTTTGAACAGATGTAGAAAAGAGAAGACTGCAAGATAGACAGACAACTTATATAGAAGGATTTGTTTCATCCCTGTGTATCACCTAAGGCCAGTCACTTCACTGGGTATATGTAAAGGTTTACAACCACTTTAAGTGTTTGGCTGAACTTTCGCTTTAATAGCATTGCTGCTACTTACTAACTTACTTCAAGCCTTGGTACTGCGTTCTTAAACTGGCACCTGTTATCTCATGCTTCTCTGCCTTCCACTAGAGCAGGGGTAGGCAACCTTTTGAGCACAATGTGCCAAAAAATGTTTTCAAAGAAATTGAACGTGCCGATTTTATAACAAAAAAAATGTTAACTTCACACCCTCAATAACGAAAAGGATTTTTTGATAAAGTAAAATGCTATAAACTACTTGAGTAATAGTGACTAATTAACAACCTGCACTCTCATGCCTTAGATCAGCCCCAATTCCTGCACCTTCACACCTCAGATCACTGTACCCCCTGAAAATCTGTCCCCCCTTTGTACCCCACTGCTCATCCGTCCCCTCACTGTACTACCCTGCACATCTACCCCACCTCTGTACCCCTTCTCATCTGTCCCACCACTGTACCACCGTGCTCTTCTGTCCCACCACTGTAACCCCCTGCTCATCTGCCCCAACAATGTACCCCCTTTCTTATCTGCCCCACCACATCTGCTCCACCGCTGTACCCCCCATGCTCTTCTGTCTCACCGCTGAACCACCTTCTCACCTGCCCTCACACTGAACCTATCTGCCCCACCACTGTATCCCCCTGCTCTTCTGCCCCACCACTGTATCCCCCTGCTCTTCTGCCCCACCACTGTAGCCCCCTGCTCATCTGTCCCACCAATGTACAGTCTTTCTCCTCTTCGCCGCCACTGTACCCCCCCTGCACATCTTCCCCACCTCTGTACCACCTGCTCTTCTGCCCCACTTCTGTACCCCCCCTGCTCTTCTGCCCCACTTCTGTACCCCCCCTGCTCTTCTGCCCCACTTCTGTACCCCCCCCCTGCTCTTCTGCCCCACTTCTGTACCCCCCCCTGCTCTTCTGCCCCACTTCTGTACCCCCCCCTGCTCTTCTGCCCCACTAACGCACCTCCCTTTCACATCTGCCCCAACACTGAACCCCCCACCTGCTTATCTTTTCCACCACTGTAGCCCCCTTCTCATGTGGCACAACACTGACCCCCCCCCGCTCATCTGTCCCACCACTGTAACCCCCTGCTCACCTGCGCTATCACTGTACTCTTCTGTCTCAACGCTGAACCTCCTTCTCTTCTCTCCCACCACTGAACCTCCTGCACTTCTGCCCAACCACTGTACCCCCATTCTCATTGCTCCCACCACTGTAAACTCTTTCTCATCTGCCCCACCACTTTATCTCCTGCACATCTGTCTCACCTCTGTACCCCCCCTGCTCTTCTCCACCACTGTAACCCCCTGCTCATCTGTCCCACCAATGTACCTCCTTTCTCCTCTGCCCTGCCACTGTACTCCCTGCTCTTCTGCCCCACCAGTGTTTCTCGCTTCTCACCTGGCCTTTTACTGAACCCCCCTGCTCCTCTGTCCTACCACTGTAACCCCCTGCTCATTTGCCCCCATCACTGTAACCCCCTTGCTCTTCTGTCCCACCACTAAACCCCCTTCTCATCTCTTCCACTACTGTACCCCCTGCACATCTGCCCCACCATCATACCTTCCCGCTCTTCTGTCCCACCGCTAGACCCCCCTGCTCATCTGCCCCACCGCTGTACCCTCCTACTCATCTGCTCCACTGCTGTACCCTCTTCTCATATATAATATGGGCAGTGGTGCAAGGAAGCAGAGATGAGACATCTACCTGTCCTGGCACACTCATCCCCGCTAATCCACCTCTCGCATCTAGCCCACGTGCTTGTATGTGATGTCACAAACAAGCATCTGGAATGGATACACAATGATGAGCTCAGGTCAGGGGCATTTTCTGAAAGAAGTGGGTCTGTGTGCAAGATCGGGCCCCCGCAGCTGAGAAAAAGTGCTGCGCCGAGTGCCGCAGCAAAATTGGGTGTGATCTTCATTGTGCTGAATACTGGCTGTGGCTTAAAGGGACACAGAGTGCAGGCTCAGTAGTAAGTGATGCAAAGTTCAGGGGATGGTGTAGGTGATGTAGAGGTTGGTAGTAGTAGATGATACAGAGCTGAGGGGTCAGTAGTAAGTTACACATACACAAAAAAAAAAAAAAAAAAAAAAAAGGAGATATATCTATATCTATCAGCAATGTTCCCAGAAGCTCAATGGTAATTCCACAAACTGAGAAAACCACAATCGGCCGACAATCACAGTAAAATCCCTTCTTTGAGATTGGTGGTGGCAACCAAACAAGTCATCTTCCTCCAGATGGTGGGTGGGGCTAGCAGGACTGTGATTGGCTTTGGCAGTGACCAATCACAGTCCTCCACTTCCTGGGAACAGGGACCTCCCCCCTAGCAGAACTGCACTCAATCTCTTCCCCATCACAAAAGCAGCTACAACAAAGTTAGATAACCAATGTTTCCCGTTTACAATGTGTGGAGGCACAGTGCCTTCCCCCCAGTGCAGGTGCAGCAAGGGGAATTGTGAGATTGGAATGCATTAGCGTTTCCTTGATACTTCCCTGCACTGCTCTGCTGTGCTGTGCTGTTGGGGAGGGAGTTGCGTGCCAGGGGGTTGCCTACCCCTGCACTAGAGTAATAGGGAAGCGAGGTAACACACACAAATTTAAAATTAAAATAAAAGAAAGGGAAGATGTAGGACAGGAGTAGGGGAAACTAACAATTTATGCAGCATCCTGCATTGCCTCTTTGCAGAGCCAAGTGTCAGAGATTCTAAGGTCCTGCTCCTGCACAACAGCTAGAAAAGATCAAAGCAGAGGTCACAGAGATTCCAGGTCCTGCTCCAGCACACCACCTGAGACATATTCATGAAGCCATTGGAAAGACACTTTTGCAAGTATGCTCAATTTGCAATAAATACAGTGCTGTGAAAAAGTATTTGCCCCTGCCCCTCTTGATTTTTAAATTTTTTTTTTGCATATTTGTTTCACCTAAATGTAGATTTATTATACAAAGACAAAAGTTAATACAAAATGCAAGTTTTAAATGAGGATTTAATTTATTAAGGGAAAAAGCTGTCCAAACCTGCCTGACCTTATATGAAAAAGTAATTGCCCCCTTACTAAATCATAAATTAACTGTGATTAGCCAAATTTTTTTTGGAAAGCAAAGTTAAACTTCACCTGCCACACCCAGGCCTGGTTACTGCCAGACCTGTTGAATCAAGAAAGCACTTAAATAAAAGCTGTCTGACAAAGTGAAGCACGCTAAAAGATCTCAAAAAGCAACACATCATGCCACGATCTAAAGAAATTCAAGAACAGATGAGAAACAAATTGACAATTATGAGTCTGGAAAGGATTAAAAAGTAATTCTTAAAGCTTTGGGACTCCAGTGGACCACGGTGAGAGCTATTATCTACAAATGGAGAGAACTGAAACAGTGGTGAACCTTCCCAGGAGTGACCGGCCTATTAAAAGCCCTCCACAGAGCACAACGGCGACTCATCCAGGAGGTCATAAAATAATAATCCAGAACAACATCTAACTGTCTCATTGTAAAGGATCGTTTTTTTATATAACAAACGTGTCAAACTTACCTCCACTGTGCAGCTCGTTTTGCACAGAGTGGCCCCAAACATCCTCTTCTGGGGTCCCCCCGGCAGCTCCTCCCCCCATCAGATAACCCTCTAGGACAGTGGTTCTCAACCTTGTTAGTGCCGTGACCCCCTGATAAAATTTCCCAAGTTGTGGGGACCCCTAACAGTAAAATTATTTTCGTAGCGTGGGTTGTCGGCACCCAAAGAAAGACAAGTGATTTGCGCCCCTAAGCCACGGACATTTAGCGCTCCCTGAGTCCCTTCCACTCGTGCAGTAATAAAACCCCTTATGGTACATTTTAGAATGTACCACTCTCTTTGTTCTACTTTCTTTCCCTTTTATCTCTCTCTATCCTAATAGAGAGGAAAGGAAAGCCCTGCTGGGCGGCCGCAAAAAGGCTGGGAGAGCGATGGGGGCTTCAGGAACAGCCCAGGGTTCGGTGACCCATGGCAAATAATTTGACTCCCGAGGGGGTCCCGACCCCCAGGTGCCCTAGGAGAAGCGCTCTCCCAAGGGGGTTACCTTGCGGGCGCGCTCCCGAGTCCAGCGTTTGCGTCCACAGAAACAAATGCCGGACTCAGCCCCTCTCCCCGCGTCATTGGATTTGATTGACAGCAGCGGGAGCCAATGGCTGCGCTATCAATCTATCCAATCAAGAGTCAAGAACCCCGGGCAGAGGAAGAGCGCATCCACGCCGGATGAAGTTCCAGGGCTCAGGTAAGTAAAATGGGGGGGGGGCTGGGCACGGTGACTGCCAGGTGTTTTTTCATTTTAATGAATAGGATGCATTAAGGTGAAAAAACACGAGGATTTACAACCCCTTTAAGGGCAGTGTTCATAATTCAACAATGAGAAAGAGACTGGGCAAAAATGGCATCCATGGGAGAGTTCATTAACGTCTTCATTATCCCAAAGATGTTTGGGCAAATATTCCGTGGATCGATGAGACAAAAGTTTAACTTTCTGGAAAGTGTGCGTCCCGTTTCTCCTGGCGTAAAACTAACAGAGCATTTCATAAAAAGAACATTATACCAACAGTCAAACATGGTAGTTGTAGCGTTATGGTCTGGGGCTGCTTTGCCATAATTGATGGAACCATGAATTCTGCGTTCTACCAGAAAATTCTGAAGGAAAATGTGCGGCCATCAGTTCCTTAAAATAAGCTCAAGCGCACTTGGGTTATGCAGCAGAACAATAATCTGAACCATGCCAGCAAGTCCACCTCTCAATGACCCCAAAATTAAGGTTTTGGTTTGGCCTAGTCGAAGTCCTGACTTTAATCTGATTGAGATGTAGCATGACCTTAAACAGGCCGTTCACATAGAGCCAGGCAGGTTTAAACAGCTTTTTTGCCTTAATAAATCAAACCATCATTTAAAAACTGCATTTTGTATTTACTCTGGTTATCTTGTGTTAATATGTGTAATATTAAAATTTGTTTGATGATCTGTATAATAATGATCTGAATCAATGATCTGAAACAGCATCATGGCACGGACAGAGGGGAGCATAGTTAGTTGCTTTGCTTTCTGAAGCCTATACTAATGCCGCGTACACACGGTCGGACTTTCCGGCATACTTGGTCCGGCGGACCAGAGTGTGCCGGACAATCCGCCCGTGTGTAGGCACCGGCGGACTTTTTCCCAAAAGCCCGCCGGACCTAGATTTGAAAAAAGTTTTAAATCTTTCCGCCGGACTCAGTTTCGGGCGGAAAGTCCGCTCGTGTGTGTGCTTGTCCGACGGAAAGCCCGCTCGTGTGTATGCTGGTCCGACGGACCAGATGCAACACGAGGGCAGGGTATTGCATCTCGCGCTCGCTGCAATAGGAAAAACAAATTTTCCTATTGCGGCGAGCGCGGGGCATTCCAGGCCCTTGGGTCTGGTATGGATTATAAAGGGGAACCCCCTACGCCGAAAAAACGGCGTGGGGTCCCCCCTAAAATCCATACCAGACCCCGATCCGAGCACGCAGCCTGGCCGGTCAGGAAAGGGGGTGGGGACGAGCGAGCGCCCCCCCCCTCCTGAACCGTACCAGGCCGCATGCCCTCAACATGGGGGGTGGGTGCTTTGGGGGAGGGGGGCGCCGTGCGGGGCCCCCCCCACCCCAAAGCACCTTGTCCCCATGTTGATGAGGACAAGGGCCTCTTCCCGACAACCCTGGCCGTTGGTTGTCGGGGTCTGCGGGCGGGGGCTTATCGGAATCTGGGAGCCCCCTTTAATAAGGGGGCCCCCAGATCCCGGCCCCCCACCCTATGTGGATGAGTATGGGGTACATGGTACCCCTAGCCATTCACCTAGGGAAAAAGTGTAAGTAATAAAACACACTACACAGGTTTTTAAAATATTTTATTAAACAGCTCCGGGGGGGGGGAATCTTCCTCCGGCTTCGGGGGTCTTCTTCCGGCTTCGGGGGTCCCTCCGCTTCATCTTCTCCCGGCGTCCGGTTGGTTCTTCTCCGCTCTCTTCTCTCCAGTTCTTCGGCCGGCTCCTCTGCTGTCTTCAGGTAGCTCTCTTGCCAGCAGAGGTCCGGACTTCTGGGCTTCTTGTCTTCTCTTCTCCAGGATGTTGACACGACGCTCTCTCCGGCTGGACTGCTGTCCGAGGGCTGCGTTGTGACTTATATAGGCGGAGACCCCGCCCCCTTTTGATGTCACAGTCCCTGGGCATGCTGGGACTGTGACGTTTTAGGGAGCGTGGTCAACATCACCCAGTGACCACGCCCCCTAAAACGTCACAGTCCCAGCATGCCCAGGGACTGACATCAAAAGGGGGCGGGGTCTCCGCCTATATAAGTCACAACGCAGCCCTCGGAGAGCAGTCCAGCCGGAGAGAGCGTCGTGTCAACATCTGGAGAAGAGAAGACAAGAAGCCCAGAAGTCCGGACCTCTGCTGGCAAGAGAGCTACCTGAAGACAGCAGAGGAGCCGGCCGAAGAACTGGAGAGAAGAGAGCGGAGAAGAACCAACCGGACGCCGGGAGAAGATGAAGCGGAGGGACCCCCGAAGCCGGAAGAAGACCCCCGAAGCTGTTTAATAAAATATTTTAAAAACCTGTGTAGTGTGTTTTATTACTTACACTTTTTCCCTAGGTGAATGGCTAGGGGTACCATGTACCCCATACTCATTCACATAGGGTGGGGGGCCGGGATCTGGGGGCCCCCTTATTAAAGGGGGCTCCCCGATTCCGATAAGCCCCCGCCCGCAGACCCCGACAACCAACGGCCAGGGTTGTCGGGAAGAGGCCCTTGTCATCAACATGGGGACAAGGTGCTTTGGGGTGGGGGGGGGGGGCCCCGCACGGCGCCCCCCTCCCCCAAAGCACCCACCCCCCATGTTGAGGGCATGCGGCCTGGTACGGTTCAGGAGGGGGGGGGCGCTCACTAGTCCCCACCCCCTTTCCTGACCGGCCAGGCTGCGTGCTCGGATCGGGGTCTGGTATGGATTTTAGGGGGGACCCCACGCCGTTTTTTCGCGTAGGGGGTTCCCCTTTATAATCCATACCAGACCTAAGGGCTTGGTATGCCCCGCGACGGGGCTCGCAAGGTGTCAATCTCGCCGATAAAAGCGGCAAGATTGACATCCTTTTCTAGTCCCGTCGCACCTGAGTTACGTTCAAAATGAACGGACTTGTCCGTGTGTGGGCAAGTCCGTTCATTCTGAAAGTCCGCCGGAACTCCGGCGAAAGTCCGTCGAAAAGACGGGCGGACTTAGCCCGCCGGAAAGTCCCGGCGTGTGTGGGCAAGTCCGTCCGTTTTAAAGTCCGGCGCACCTGGCGGACAAAGTCCGTCGGAAAGTGTGCCGGACCAAGTAGGATAGAAAGTCCGACCGTGTGTACGCGGCATAAGGCTTATATGTAGGTACTGCAAATATGTTATAGACCTGCACCGTTTAGAAGAATTTGTGTAGTCACCAATGACATCACATGCATCGTGGCTCAGCCAAAGGACCAGAGCCCATAAACCCGGAAAAAAGACCGGGTGAAGATGGACGCCCTGTCAGTGGTGACAGCTTTCTGCTGGAGGGCTTCGTTTTAAGGAAAGTTTCACATAATGTGCACATTATAACATTGCCTTGCAAGGGAAAAGTTTTTTTAAGTTTACTTCTGTGACAAATATGCAAAAAAATAAAAAATCCAGAAGGGGGCAAATACTTTTTCACTGTGCACTTACACATACTATATAGAAAATTTCCAGGTTAGTTCCCAGTGCCCTGGCATACCAGTTCAAGCTTGGAATGGCAGATGGCAACTAGCATATCTAGTGAGTACAGCTACTTCCCAGCATTGTAGACTAGTCTAGACAAAAAAAAAACACATTTCGTATTCCGAACAAACGACGACTAAGGCACAAAGCAGTCTCACAAAAGAATATGTCCAAAATGTTTAAAATAAGCATAAAAGCTAATCCCACAAACATTAAGCATCTTTATGATATACAGTTGTGTTCATAAGTTTACATATCCTGGCAGAATTTATGATTTCTTGGCCATTTTTCAGAGTATATGAATGATAACAAAAAAACTTTTCCTTCACTCAGAATTAGTGTTTGGCTGAAGCCATTTATTATCAATCAACTGTGTTTACTCTTTTTAAAATCATAATCACAACAGAAACTACCCAAATGACACTGATCAAAAGTTTACATACCCTGGTGATTTTGGTCTGATAACATGCACACAAGTTGACACAAAGGGATTTGAATGGCTATTAAAAGGTAACCATCTTCACCTGTGATCTGTTTGCTTGTAACCATCTTCACCTGTGATCTGTTTGCTTGTAACCATCTTCACCTGTGATCTGTTTGCTTGTAATCAGGAAAATTGTTCGGGATGCAAATAACTTCAGGTGAAATACAGGACTCTCTGAAAACATGTTATGTGGCTGTTTTAAGATGCACAATAAGAAAGCACTTGAAGAAAGATGGGCTGCATGGTTGAGTTGCCAGAAGAAAGCCATTACTACACAAATGCCACAAAGTATCCCGCTTACAATACGCCAAACAGCACACAGACAAACCTCAAACCTTCTGGCACAAAGTCATTTGGAGTGATGAGACCAAAATTGAGCTTTTTGGCCACAACCATAAACACTACATTTGGAGAGGAGTCAACAAAGCCTATGATGAAAGGTACACCATTCCTACTGTGAAACACGGAGGTGGATCGATGATGTTTTGGGGATGTGTGAGCTACAAAGGCACAGAAAATTTGGTCAAAATTGACTGCAAGATGAATGCAGTATGTTATCAAAAAATACTGGAGGAACATTTGCATTCATCAGCCACGAAGCTGCGCATGGGACGTACTTGGACATTCCAACATGACAATGATCCAAAACACAAGGCCAAGTCGACCTGTCATTGGCTACAGCAGAATAAATTGAAGGTTCTGGAGTGGCCATCTCAGTCTCCTGACCTCAATATCATTGAGCCACTCTGGGGTGATCTCAAACTTGTAGCTCATGCAAGACAGCCCAAGAATTTCCAGGAACTGGAGGCTTTTTGCCAAGAGGAATGGGCAGCTTTACCATCTGAGAAGATAAAGAGCCTCATCCACAAATACCACAAAAGACTTCAAGCTGTCATTGATGTTAAAGGGGGCAATACACGGTATTAACAACTGGGGTATGTACATTTTTGATCAGGGTCATTTGGGTAGTTTCTGTTGTCATTATGATTTAAAAAGAGTAAACACAGTTGCTTGATAATAAATGGCTTCAGCCAAACACTAACCATGAGTGAAAGAAAAGTTTTTGTGTTATCATATTCTCTGAAATATGGCCAAGAAATCATACATTCTGCCAGGGTATGTAAACTTATGAGCACAACAACTGTAGCTATATGAAGCTTAAAGCGGTATTAAACCATCCTTTTCTTTTTTAATTAAAATAACAAAACATGCTTATACTTACCTTGCTCTGTGCAATGCTTTTGCACAGAGCAGCCCCAATCTTCTGGGGTCCCCCGCTGGTGCTTCAGGCCCCTCTTTTACGGGTGCCCCCCACGGTAAGCCGCTTTCCCTGGGGGGCACCTGTGTGGGCTCGCTCCCGAGTCCCGCTGCTGCGACCATAGACACAGACAATGGTACTTGGCCCTGCCCGCCGCTCCTATATCACGGCTTTTGATTGATAGGACCAATTAGTCCAACGAGGAGCTTGTGCACATCACTGGATCGGATTCTGTTAAGAAAAAAGTAGCGGGGGTGGGGGGAGCCTGGGGCGGAGCTGCAGCACAGAAGGTCTTCCTGTTTTTCCTATGCATTTAGGTGAAAAACCTTAAGGCTTTAGAACCACTTAGGTGGAAGTTCAGTCAAGATCTATCCAAAAGGCACGTACACACGATATGAAAAAAAGGATTGAAAAATTCGTACGACAAGCTGTCGATTTTCGTATCGTTAGTACGGTGCTTTCGACAGCCGATTTTTGCTTTTTATCAGACAAAAGCTGGATGTGCAGACTATAAAATTTTTGTCAGATGTGAACTCAACATCTGATTTTCATTTCATCAGTACAGTTTTCGTACGGAAAAAAAACGTAAGAGCAAGACTACGCATGCTCAGAAACAAAAGAATACATACAAAAATATAAAAACACATTGCGTCACTTCTTACGTTGTATTCTGTCGTACGAACATTTTCGCATTGTGAGTAACCTCGTCACTTTCGACATGAGAGTAGCATGCAACAAAAAACGGACGTTCGGTCGCCCGAGTGTGTGTACGAGGCTTTAAGCTAAATCTACCCCCACCCCTATTCTAAGGCTATTCTGTCTACCCTGTAAAAGAAAAGATGCTTATACTTTTTTTTTTGTCAGGAAAAAGTTTTATTGAAACAATTATAAAGTTTACAAAGATAAACCACACGTTCCATGTATACACACAGTACAGTATTGAAACTATGTCAGGACACAAATGAAACAGAAAAGTACAGTAACTAAAAGATAACTGTTCAAATACTAGTCAAAGCACAATACCCTGCCACCCAGTCACAGGGAACTCCCCCAGTGATCTGCCGCTCACACGGACATAAAACACTGCTTACAGCAACGACACTCGTAAATTGTATAGGAAACTGAATAAGTATATATATATATATATATCAGGCAATCTATTCATAACCAGGTCTGTAGGGGCTAAGCCAGGGATATCCAGCCAGCCACCCCAATCCCTGTCAAATTTAGCAGGACAGCCCCTATGTTGGTAAATGACCTGCTCAAACCTGAGGGTAATGCCTGTATGTTGCACCCATTCTTTACGGTAGGAGGGGAAATGCTTTTCCAATGTAGCAACAATATTTTGCGTTCCTTAAACACAGCTCTGGAAACCATCTCCCTAAGATTCTTATACTTACCTATTCTGTAGCCACTCTGGTCTGTTCATATGATCTGGTCCCAGCACTGGCTTCAGTGTAGGGGAGGGGCAGCCAACAACAGATTTCCAGAGTAAGCCTAAGGGTGACGTCACCACACAGGTATTTGTAGCTGTTGTTGGCAATCTCTCCTTTACACTAAAGCTGCCCCTGGAGAGATCATGTGACTGTACCAAAGTGCCCTCAGAATAGGCAAGTATGGGCATCTTTTTTTCTTTTTTTTTTTACAGGGTAGATAGAATGGGTTTAGAATTGGGGTGGGAGTAGGTATAGCCTTAGTTAGATTTTGACCGAACTTGCACTTTAAAAACAGCAGGCTGCTAGGTATGACAACCCTGAAAACTGCATAATACTGTTGTAGTCAGTTCCAACATCACAATGCTAGATCAGAAAATGTCTGTTCACAAAACTACATAGCATACTTAACATATTTAAACTAAACTTAAAAAAAAAAAAAAAAAAAAAACTATCACGTGATCATCAAAATAAAGTATCCCAAGCCATAAATATTGTATAACAGTTTTTGATAGAAGGGAGATGGATTAGAACACCTGTCAGTTTTTATTGCTCTCCGTTCCCCCATTAGGGAGATTCACCCTGTCTATTTACCGTTATCGTTGAACGTAAAAGTACAAGAAAATCCTAAATTTTGGGTTGTCCCAAAAAAAGTAATAGAGAGAAAATCTTCCAATGGGGACACTAGTTATGGTAACCTGGGGGTCCCCAAGGAATTCCTTTAATTTTCAGGTATTTCCTCTCACATCCTGTTTTGGCTATGGGAGAGGAAGTGAAGGGAAATCTCCTCAATGGGACACAGATGGCAAAAAAAAAAAAGAAATCTGACAAGAGGTTAGAACCCTCCCTGACTGAAAAAGTTTTGCCCATAGCTCTACTTTTTTTATTTTTGGGAAAATTATTTTTATTAATTTTTCCACATAGAAAAACATTCAAAGTGGGGTATCTAAGATACCAGAAAAATACATTACTGGCACAGCCAGATACTGAAGAAACATTAATGCTACAAAAACAGTCTGTAACATTCCCCAGCCCCCTCAAGTGCAATCAATACCTGTGCAAGAATATAAAAGACATGAACAATTCAGAAACAACCTAGGATAATTTTTGCATGACAATACCATCCTTATGCCCGTACACACGATCGGACATTGATTGGACATTCCGACAACAAAATCCTAGGATTTTTTCTGACGGATGTTGGCTCAAACTTGTCTTGCATACACACGGTCACACAAAGTTGATGGAAAATCCGATCATTCTGAACGCGGTGATGTAAAACACGTACGTCGGGACTATAAACGGGGCAGTAGCCAATAGCTTTCATCTCTATTTATTCTGAGCATGCGTGGCACTTTGTCCGTCGGATTTGTGTACACACGATCGGAAATTCAGACAACAGATTTTGTTTATAGCCTGCTCTCAAACCTTGTGTGTCGGAAAATCCGATGGAAAATGTGTGATGGAGCCTACACACGGTCAGAATTTCCGACAACAAGGTCCTATCACACATTTTCCGTCGGAAAATCCGACCGTATGTACAGGGCATTACAGGAGCCCCACGGCGATGTTAACATACTGACATCACTGGCCACAGCCTGAGTATCCAACATGGTTGCCAGCACAGTCGGATATCATCTTCGCTCCTCCTTAGATCACTTCAAGCTGGCCCCTTTTGCAAGTATAGCTTTTTAAAACATTAAAAAAAAAAAGTGCCTACACTGTTTAAAATACACTAATACACTGTCTTAGCCTGCTCTGCACATGCTCAGTTGCTCTCTATTTTTAGGCACTGTGCAGAATTTGTAGAGCCCGATCTGCTGACAGCCTAAAGATTTACTGCTGCTCAGGGGCTCTGGACTTCAGCAAAATTACAGCCTTCGCAAGAAGAAACAGGAGCAATGCTGGAGGCAATTTAGAGATACACACTCATTTTGATAGCATAAATATTAATGTATGTTCCTTACTAAAGAACTATTTTAATCAAGTTGTTATGGGTAAAGTTCCACTTTAACTGAAAATGTAAGGTCAAACTGCTGAGTAGAACCAAGTCGAAGTTCCCCTCCATTATCCACTATTACCGTACTGCACACATTACCGCAACATGTAGATGTAAACTGGCTTTGATATATAACATTTTGTTTTATTTTACACAGGGCTGTCTAAGAACCAATTGGGCCGTACTTTTGCAAAGTGACAAACTATGGTTTCATTTTTATTTTATTTTATTTTAATTAAATTAAAGTATGTATTCAACAAAGCTATTGCTCCTAGCTTTCTCCAAAGTGCTTTTTCTTGCTGCTATTGAAGGATGGCTACAGTCAGGGTCCCAATGAATGTAGAACATGGCTCTCCTTCTCTTGCTTTCTCCCAAGCCGTTGATCGAAGAGAGCCACCAACTGGATCATGATCATGGCTCTGATCCCCCCCCAGCCTCTGCCGGTCTCATGTTCTCTGCAGAGTGGAGAGCGGGAGGCATCATAGTGCTGGATGGAGGGTGGGAGCGAGAGCTGCCTCGGTAATTGTTTGCCAAGCGGTCCTAGCAATCAATCACCAGCTTGTTATTATGAAATAACTCCGACATCTCCAGCTTCTGCCTTCGACCCAGCACTATGCTATAGGATACTGCTGTACACACGCTGGCAGGTAGGAAGTGCAACCTACACAGGGCTGTGGGTTATGTGTATGTGTTAGAGGACACTGGTTGGGGGGTACAGAACAATACTGGGGGGGTGATGTGAAGGGGGCAGAGGACACTGCATTGGGTGGGGTTCTCTTTATTAGGACATCAGGGGTCGTTTAGACCCTGCATATCTCTCCTGTACTCCACTGCAGCTAATGGAGTAGAGATCAAAATGAAGTGTGGCTTGGCCCTGCCCCTTTTCCACTGGCTGTTACTGATAGCAGCAGAAACCAATGGCTCCTGCTGCTGTACTTGAGCCAATGAGGAGGGAAAGGGCCAAAAGAGCCTCTGCTCTCATGCACATGCCTGGATCGAGATTGGGCTCAGGTAAGAATTTAGAGGGGGCTGGGGGACTGCTTGCAGGTTTATTTTGCTTAATACATAGAATGTATTAAGCTAAAAAACCTTCTGCCTTTAGAACCACTTCAAAACATATTTGCCAAGCTGGTGCCACAACACTTGAGGGTTCATCATTTACTAAAAAATTGCATTGCAAAAGTGCGAAATGTTAGCTTCTATGTGTTGCCTTTCAAAGGGCAAAAGGAAAAAAAGACTTTAAAGGGTTTGTTAACCCAAGTATACAAATCACTGCCAGCCCTTCTATTAGAGCTAGGAATTGAACACTGTACATGTCTTTCATAAAAACGAGGCATGTAAATACCTTTTTAGAGCGATCTTCAGGCCGGTCACGTGATTTGCGGCCGCTTTAAATCTCTGATACATGGCTGAAGGAGGGGCCAGTGATCTCCCTCTGACGTCAGCTGGGGAGGTCACATGACCACTCAGCCCCTCCCGCAGTAGCCCTGTAAACTGGCAGAGAGTCACGGGACCGGCCTGAAGATCGCTCTAAACAGATATTTACATGTCTCGTTTTTAAAAAGAGACTTATACAGTGTGGTATGCCTATTTATAATAGAGCGCCTGGCAGTGACCATTTATAATTTATTTGTACTAATAGCGGCGGGGGAGGAGGGGGGCAGAGACAAAGACACAGAACACAGAGCTGACAGGCAGGGAGGGAAGGGGTGAGGGGAAGATAATGATAGCAAGATGATAAATAGAACCTATCCTTAAAAAACTTTTGACCAGAAGAGTTAGGCTCCTTGCACACTAGCGTTTTTTTAACTTTCTGGAAGGTATTATGAGCATTTTTTTTCTGCTCCTAGAAGCTAATAGTGTTATCCTATGTGCCCATGCACACTATTTTATGCTAAAAGCATTTTTCATGCTTCAGTGTTTAGGAGAAACAGAATTGTTTTTGTAGGGTTTTTGGGAGCGTTTTCCCAGCCAAAAAAAAAAAACCCAAAAAACTCTATATGCTCCTAAACACCTCTAAAACGCTCCCAGCAGCTTTTTTGGAGTGTTACCCCCCCCCCATGTACTCATGTAAATGCTAACAAGACGCTAATGCTCCTAAAAGCTACTTAAACGCTACTACAAGTCGACACAAAAAATGTGATTATCCTCATTTTTCATCCAGCAGAAACTCTAATGTGCATGGAGCCTTAACCACTTGACCTTCTGAAGATTTCCCCCCTTCATGACCTTTGCGTGGTCACGCAATGCTGTACATAAATAAAATGTATGTAATTGTTTCCCCACAAATAGAGCTTTCTTTTGGTGGTATTTGATCACCACTGGGTTTATTTTCTGCTCTATAAACAAAAAAAAGAGACAATTTTGAGAAAAAACAAAAAAAACAAAACAAAACAAACATGTTTTTACATTTTGCTATAAAACATGTCTAATAATTTTTTTTTAAATCAAATTTCTTCATAAATTTAGGCCATTATGTATTCTGTTACATATTTTTGGTTAAAAAAAAAAATCACAATAAGCATAGATTGATTGTAGACGCTATAACTTTTGTGCAAACCAAACTATTATAATATATATCAGGGATATGCAATTAGCGGACCTCCAGCTGTTGCAGAACTACAAGTGCCATGAGGCACAGCAAGACTCTGACAGCCACAAGCATGACATCCAGAGGCACGATGGGACTTGTAGTTTTGCAACAGCTGGAGGTCCGCTAATTGCATATCCCTGAGATAGAGAGATATATATATATATATATATATAATATTTTATTTATTTGTTTTTTTACTAGTAATGGTGGTGATCAGCGACTTTGTGGGAACTAGTGACACTAATACAGTGATCATTGCTAAAAATATACACTGTCACTGTACCAGTGACACTGGCTGGGAAGGAGTTAAACATCTAGGGCGATCAAAGGGTTAAATGTGTGTCCAACCAGTGTTTTTGTGTACACAGTGTGCTGTTTTTACTAAGGGAAACAAAATCCAGCACAGAAATCACGGACAGGATGGAGCTTGGCATTGCTTACATTTGCAAAGCTCCGTCAAATGTGTGTCCTCAGAGATCAGTGGGTGCCAGTGGACATGCATTGGCTGGCACCCGCTGATCGGCTTCTGTTGTGAGTAATCAAAGCAGAAGCGGTGTGCGTCCCCTACCCGGAAGTGCAGAATCACGTATATATATATATATATATATATATATATATATATATATATATATATATATATATATATATATATATATATATATATATATATATATATATATATATATATATATATATATATATATATATATACATATACATATACATATATACACACACACACACACACGTGATTCTGCGCAGAGTGGCCATCCTGTAGCAGTAAATCTGCTATAGAGCGGTCAGCAAGTGGTTAAAGAACATTCCACCAATAGAGAAAATAGCCTAACACCATGGACTGAAAAGAAGAGGAATTAGGAGGGAGACCTCTGCACTCTGTACAAAGTGTATGGAGATTGCTTTCCAAACAATGACAGTGTAATGAATCAGCTAGTCCAGAGAGTGAACCTTTTTACAGAACTGATACAATATTGCAGAGATGGAACTCCATTGTTTACCTTAGGTGATTTGTTGCTAGTGGTAAATTTATCAAAACAAATGAAACAACATTGTATCAATTCTGTGTAGAAGTTCACTCTCTGCAGTTGCTGATTCATTAATTACACTGTTGGAGCTGAGCACAGGAATTTCCATGCATTTAGTACTGAGGACAAAGGTCTCCCCTCAAATTATTTCCTCTTCTGGTCAAATGTTTTTAACCCATAGTGTTATGCTTTTTTCACTATTGGTCAAATGTTCTTTAATTATTCTGGTCAATTATTCTTAAGGCTTTATTCTCTTGGACCCTTTTCACACTGGGGCGCTATGCAGGCGCTACAGCGCTAAAAATAGCTCCTGCAAAACGCCCTGAAAAAGCCGCTGCTTTGTCTCCAATGTGAAAGCCCCAAGGGCTTTCACACTGGAGCGGTGCGCTGGCAGGACAGTAAAAAAAAGTCCTGCAAGAAGGATCTTTGGAGCGGTGAAGGAGCGGTGTATACACTGCTCCTGCCCATTGAAATCAATGGGGTAGCGCGGCTATACCGCCGGCAAAGCACTGCTGCAGCAGCGCTTTGTGGTTGTTTTAACCCTTTCTCGGCCGCTAGCGGGCAAAAAGCGCCGCTAAAACGATGGTAAAGCGGCGCTAAAAATAGCGTACTTTTACCGCTGACGCCGCCCCCGTGTGAAAGGAGCCTTAGGCTTCATATACACTTAAAGTGGTTGTTAAGCCACTGTAACCTGTTTGCACCATCAGCTCTGCCTCCTATTGTAATGTCCCCCTCTGTGTGTGATTTATAAAAATAGATGCTGCAAATACCTCATTTCAGAGCAGATATCTCAGTCACATGACCGGCCGGATCTCTCCTTTCCTCTTCTGAGAGTTGTTTCAGGCGGGGCTGAGATTCCCCCACTGACGTCAATCGGGAAGGGAGGAGGAGGGGGGGAGAGATCCGGCCAGTCATGTGTTTACGATCTACGCTCTGAAATTAGGCATTTGCAGCATTTTTTATAAGTCATACACAGAGGGGGACACTACAATAGGAGGCAGCGCAGATGGTGCATACAGGTTAGTGTTATTTAAGCAGCGGAGGGGAGGGGGGGCTTGGGGGTGGTACTGTCACGAGCTGACAGGCAGGGAGTGAGGGAGAGAGCACAGAGGAGACAGATAGTAGGCTGCAGATGATGGAGGCACGTAAACTGACCACAGTGTCAGGGCTCAGCAGCAAGCCATAATACACCGTAGTCCGTTTACAGGGGGGAGGGTAGAAACTGGCAGGATCAGCCAAGTTTTTTTTTATAGGGGTTACAGGGGGCAAAAATGACACAGGACAAGCACTGTGTCATATAACATGCTTTAAAGGAGCAGGAGCCATTTTTTTGGGGGGTTAACAAACGCTTTAACTGGTTGCCGACAAGCCGCCACAGTTTTACTACGGTAGAATGTCACTGATGGGCGAAACGACGTTACTTACGGTGCTTCGCCTTTTGGCCACCAGGGGCGCACGCCCACAGTGTATGCCCGGACCCGATGCATGACAGAGCGAGAACCGGGATCTGTGTAAACACACAGATCCCGGTTCTCTCAGGGGAGTAGAGACAGATCGTGTGTTCATACTATGTATGAACACTGATCTCTCTCTCCTCCTAGACAGTCCCATTCCCCCTACAGTTAGAAAGTGAGGAACACAGCTAACCCCTTGATCACCCCCTAGTGTTAACCCCTTCCCTGCCAGTGACATTTATACAGTATTCAGTGCATTTTTATAGCACTGACCGCTGTATGATTGTTAATGGTCCCAAAAATGTGTCAAAAGTGTCCAATTTGTCTGCCACAATATCGCAGTCCCGATAAAAATCGCAGATTGCCGCCATTACTAGTAAAATAAATAAATAAATAAAAATGCCATAAATCCCCTTTTTTGTAGACGCTATAACTTTTGCGCAAACCAATCAATATACGCTTATTACAATTTTTTTAACCAAAAATATGTATAATACATATCGGCCTAAACTGAGGAAAAAATTAGTTTTTTTGAAAAAAAATGTGGGATATTTATTATAGGAAAAAGTAAAAGATAGTGTTTTTTTCAAAATTGTCGCTCTTCTTTTGTTTATAGCGCAAAAAAATAAAAACCGCAGAGGTGATCAAATACCACCAAAAGAAAGCTCTATTTGTGGGGGGGGGGGGCATAAATTTTGTTTGGGTACAGCATCGCACGATCATGCAATTGTCAGTTAAAGCGCCGCAGTGCCGTATCGCAAAAAATGGCCTGGACACTGAGCAGCCAAATCTTCTGGGGCTGAAGTGGTTAAAAGGAGTTGTAAAGGCAGAAGGTTTTTTTTTATCTTAACACATTCTATGCATTAAGATAAAAAACTTGTGTACAGCAGCCCGCCCAGCACCCCCCCCAAATTACCTGAGCCCCAGCTCTCTCCATCAATGTCCACGAGTCCATCAGCCGTCCGGGACTCCATTGGCTCCCGCGGCTGCCAGTCAGTTAGCCAGAGGAGAGAGGGACAGGGCCTAACGGCAGCTCCGTGTCTGAATAGACACGCGAAGCTGCAGTTCGGCTCGTATGCCCCCATAGCAAGCTGCTTGCTGTGGGGGCACTTGACAGAAGGGAGGGGCCAGGAGCAGCGAAATGGGACCCAAAAAGAGAAGGATCCCGGTTTGCTCTGTGCAAAACCAACTGCACAGAGCAGAGGAGTATAACATGTTTGTTATTTTATTTTTTAAAACAGGACTTTACAATCACGCTCAGGAGAGGGAGGTTGAATCTCACCTAACCGCAGCAGCTCCTAAATGATCCCAACAGCCTATGTGTACATGGACACAAGCTTATATGGAGTCAAGTTTAGGAGTTATGGCAAAAAAAACAAAAAAAAAAAAAACGGCAAAAGCTCCTAAACTCAAGAGGCCTTAGGAACAAAAATTTAGGGAATGTTATGTTCACCCCAAGAAAGGCAACAAATAGAAACCACATTTCACACATTGTTCATGACTTTTGTGTGACTGCAAAGCAATTAAAAAAAATACCGTATATACTCGAGTATAAGTCGAATTTTTCAGCACATTTTTTTGTGCTGAAAGTGCCCCCCTCGACTTATACTTGAGTCAAGCACTTTTCTGCAGCAAAAAATTTCATTTTCCGAACCGATTTTGGGGCCCCGTATCTCAGGGCCACTTGGTGCCAAGAACCCCAAATGGTGTGCAAACCCAGTGGAACTGGTTCCGCAACATATCCAAAGCTGAAGTTCCTAGCACTAAGTGGCCCCGAGATACGGGGCCCCAAAATCGGTTCGGAAAATGTCATTCTCTGCTGCAGAAAAGTGCTTGACATTTTCTGAACGGATTTTTGGGGCTCTGTATCTCAGTGCCACTTGGTGCTAGAAACCCCAGCTTTGGAAATTTTATGGTGCTAGTTCCACTGGGTTTGCACACCAAATTTGGGGTTCTTAGCACTAAGTGACCCCGAGATATGGGGCCCCAAATGCGGTCAACTGTGTCCACCTGCAGCAATGTCATTTCGGGACCCTTTGGGTTCAGAGACCCCAAATTTTGGCTGCAGCTAGGAGGCATCTAGGAACCCTTAACTACCGAGTTTGAAGTTCAGGGGACCTATGGCTGCAAAGGGGCACAGTGAGGCATGCAAATGGGCACAGTGATGCTGCAAATGGGCACTGTTGACCCTCTTTTCCACTTACAGTAGCTGTGCATTTCTCACCCTCGTCTTATACTTGGGTCAATACGTTTTTCCCATTTTTTTTGTGGTAAATTAGGGCCTCGACTTATACTCGGAACGACTTATACTCGAGTATATACGGTAGGCCCTTTGGTGTGATGCTTGACTTCCTTTTAAAGTGGAATTCCAGGCTATTAATAAGTATGCTTAAACCTGCTCCCACCCATCTTCTAAATCCTACTCTAACTACCCTGTTAAAGGAAGATGCTTATACTTTCCTATTCTCAGAGCGCTCCGGTCTGGTCATTAAAATCTCCCTAGTAGCTGGCTGCAGGGGAGAGGAGAGAGCAGCCACAACAGCAGCAATGCCTAGTCCATGACATCACCCATAGGCTTACAATGGGGAATCAATTTCAGGCTGTCTCTCCTCTCCCCTGAAGCCGCCACTGGGAGTCAATCATGTGACCAGTTCAGAGCGCCCTGAGCATAGGTGTATATATAAGCATCTTCCTTTTCCTTTTTCACAGGGCAGTTAGAATGGGATTTAGAAAGGGTGTGGTGGCAGGTTTAATTATACTAAAGCGGTCTAAAGATGATAGCTGAAAGAAAATCCGACAGGGCAGTTTTACAGAAGGCAGTCGGTAGATCGAACAGTGTCTGCTGAATTTCAAACCACGCATGGCACTCATATCTAGAACAACCACATTTACTTTAAACCAATCAGACTATAGAACAGCCCTGCACTGCTACATGACTAACAGAATTCAGAGCAGAACATTTAACAGAATCCTCCAGTACTGTAAATCTGGACCGTTTCAAACTTCCATTAAAACAAAAGATGAAGCCAGGTTGAATTGTAATACTATATATTGTAATACAATAATATGTACACAGTATATTTATGACAAATACCTGCTGTAAAATCATTCCACTGCCCTCTGCATGACAACAAGACCTACAATCCTCAGTAGCCTCAGTAGCATGAGACTATTTACAGCTAATCTTGAATAGTCAGACTCCCAACAAATACCAAAGCAATGAAGGAAACACATCATGCACAGAAACAATGCCCAACTGCTGACACCTGTCTTGAAACAAGCACCGCATGTTCAAAAGGGTACACACTTAAAACTTTATATTAAAAAGAAATACCAATTTTTTGTTCACCGAGTATGGAAGAAATGACATCTGAATGTAGGAGATAATGCAGGGGTCAGTCAAAATGCAAGCTTAAAATGAACCTGTTTTCAGACTATGAACACTAATGAAGTTACATATTATTTCGAACAAGCAGCAAAAGCTCTCATTCATCTCTGTAGTTGTAGACACTGTGGAGACATTCATCTTCAAAATTTACAACAGAGGCACTGAAATCTCATCTTCTGCCCCCTTTACGTTACATTTCACCAGAATCTTGGTAGCCCGACAGCCCCCCAATGTAAACGGTCATCAGGTTTTTTTAAAGTGGCTCTAAAGGCTAATAGGTTTTTCTCACCATAATGCATTCTGTGCATTAAGGAAAAAAAAAAAAAAAGAAAAAAAAGAAAAGCATTTCAGGTGCAGATCTCCTGTGGCCCCTCTCTCTAAATACTTACCTGAGCCCGATCTTGGTCCACCGCTGTGCACGCTCTCTCTCTCCACTTCACTGGACTCTGTAAGAGCAGTGGGAGCCAACAATCAAATTCAGTGACGAGGGAGCAGGGGGCGGGGCCAAGTCACACTGTGTGTCAATAGACGCGGGATTGAGCCCGCCTAAGTACCCCCTATAGCAAGCAGCTTGCCAAGTGGGTGCTCAAAGGGGGAGGAGGAGCCAGGAGCATCAGCAGGGGACCTAAAATAAGGATTGGGGCTGCTCTGTGCAAAACCATTGCACAGAGCAGGTACGTATGACCTGTTATTTAAAAAACAAAAATGGAGCTTTAATATCACTTTAAGCTGTTAGAAACCAACTAAACCCATTAAACCTTTGCTGTTATCTTTGATAACGATTTACTCTAAAGTACAAGCAGCTAGAGGGGTCAGGGATGACTTGTTTGAAAGCGCTTTCAGTGCCTGTTAAGAATAAAAAAATACTTTAACCACTTCATGTCTGGGGAAATCTTTCCATTTTCACATAAGTTAAAATCCAGCATTTTTGGCTGGAAAATTATTAGAACCCCAAGCAATTTTATATTTTCTGAAAGCAGGGGTCCTGTAGACTAGTAGTGCCATTTTTTTTTTATGTTGCACTATATTTGCACACCTATCAAAAGTATATTTTCTGGAACAAAAAATACACAAAAAATGTTTAGTGCATGCAAACACAATAGAATACTCAATTTTATGGTAAAATATATATAAAAAAAAAAAAAGAGGTTGTGTTAAGTAAATAGATGCCAAACATGTCAAGCCTTAAAATTGCAGGTACCCATGAAATGGCGAAAAACAGTACCCAATACTGCCTATATCAGTGGTTCTCAACACCTGTCTTCAGGACCCACTAACAGGCCAGATTTTAAGTATTACCTTGGGGAGATGCAGACTAGAATACTGCAATAACTGAATAGCAAATTATATCACCTGTGATGCATTTCAGTGGCCTTGCAAACCTGGCCTGTTAGTGGGTCCTGAGGACAGGAGGACAGAACCACTGGTCTATATGCTACGCTTTAAAAGCCTTCACAGGTTATCAGTTTAGAGTCAACCATGAACTATGGCTGTAGAATTTTCTCTCTCACACCAGCGTTCATGGCGATACCTCACACATACGGCATAATTGCCGTTTACATACAAGTGGATCATATGTGATAGCATGACTAGGTGACAGGTCTTGTTTATAGGGACATCAGGAGTCTTAGACCCCCAACGTCTTCCCTGCCATCTACTGCAGCTCATCAACAACATATTGTCCTGCAGCTACACAAAAAGCTAATTTCTTCATTACTTGCAGAAGAGATCAGTGAATGGATGTTCCTTCATGTCCTCTTGCCCTCACTCTTGTGGCAGGTTACTGCAGTCCCTGGCTGCCCAGATGAACAGGAAAACCTGGGAACCCCCATGGGCAGCAGCAAGAGGGTGGGATGTGGCACCTCTCACTACTGTGAAAGTGATCAGGCAGCTGTAGAGCCAGCCAGATCACTTATACTAAACATTTAAATTGACGGCTGAAAAATAACGATACCAGCTTTGAGCTTGTTTTATCTGGGTGGTTTACGATTAGTCCAAGGAAAGTGGTTATTGTCCATAGTCTAGGCACAGGTGCACTTTGAGAATCAATATGGCAGGTATGCACAGGTCACTGCAATCAGAATTGCATTTTTATCAATTTAGAAAGTAAATCGTTTACCTGGACTAATTCTTTACACATAGGCAGCGTTCTTTCCCAATACCATTTATAGAACAAGTAATTCTAAATTTCTATTTAGAAAACGTCTCAAATCACACATACATGTACCTGCAGCAGTACATATTCACAGCACAAAAAACAAATAATGTGTGTGGCTCCTTAAAATGACTCAAGAGTTGAAAAGACTCATTTACCTGTCACAAAATGGTAAGGACTGCTGCACGCCTCAGTTTCTGGATGATCAGGCAGTGGCTGGGAGAAAGACAGATAAGCATGAGAGGCACAGGCAAAGTCTTTTAGCTCTATACAAAAAACATGAAATAAATATTAAAACTTCAGTCTGTGCAAAGGAGCCTCCTTTGCTAAACGGAAACTCAGAAACCTGTACTGAGAAAATATTGGGCCGGCACGCTGATCTAGGGACTACTTTCTTCCTTACCGATCTTAAAGTATGCAGATTAGAAAGTACATCTGCATACTTGTTCCAGGTCAGTGCCTAAAGAGGAACTTCACCCGACTATCCAAAAATAAATGTCACCAGCTACAAGTACTGTAGTTGCTGACTTAAAAAAATAAAAAAATAAAAAACGAAGAGCTCAGGAAGTATATCAGAGACTTCCTCTCTCCTGAAGTCTTCAGTTATTTTTTTTTCCCCCCCTCACGCCACCCTCTAGGGGATTAGGAATCGATCGTCACTTCCTTTGTCACTCAACTGGCCCCTGTGGCTGCTCATGTGCGAGACTGGCCGATTAGGGGAGACTGTCCTGAAGCCTGTATACCAGGAGGCTGGGGGGCAGGTGGGGGAAACAACAGTTGCACAACAACATTTTACAGGGAGAGGATCAGAATCATGCTATGTTAATTAAGTGAAGGCTGGAATACTGTAGTTGCTGGATCAGCATGACAGTCAAGTACATAGCATTTTCAGAGACGGAAGTCACCTATAGAAGCTTCTATATCTTCGTTAGTACAGGAATCATTTTGGCTACATCTTTGTCATGTTTGAATTGCAGCAGTGCACCTTCTGCATACTTGAAAATAATGCAAACAGACCTGTGAATGTAGCCCAACAGGAGAGCATAGGTTAACTAAATAGCAGAAAATAAGTGTGTGTGTGTGTGTGTGTGTGTGTGTGTGGTGGGGGGGGGGGGGGGGGATATGGCAATAGTGAATATAATTTTTTTTTTACCTGTATTTTCTCTACCTTTACTGCTAGAGCAGCAGCTGTGCGCAGGATCATGTATATACACGTGATTCTGTACATCCCAACTGCAAGGGGGTGCGCGCGTGACGCTGGCAGGCCACTTTTTTTGTGATAATTCACAGCAGAAGCCGATCTACGGTACTCTATGTCCTCCGGTACCCGCCGATTGTCGGGGAGACACAGAGAACTGAGATATGTAAACAAGGCATATCTCAGTTCTGACAGGGGAATCTATCCTGTGTCTCTGCTAAGCAGGGACTAAAATCCATCTCTCCCCCTAGTGAAAGCAGCACACTGTGTACACAAAAACACTGGTTAGGCACACAGTTAAAGCGGTTGTATACCGCCGAACGTTCTCCCTCCCCCCCTACAAGGTAAAATCATAATGTGCTAGTAGCATCGCATACTAGCACATTATGTGAAACTTACCTTAAAAACAAGCTGTTCCAGCGCCGCAGGGGCTCCTATCTTCATCGCAAAATCGCATCGGTTTTCTCACCCATGCGATCAGATTCCAGTGTGGGGGAAAAAAAAAAAAAGTCCCTGCACCTTTTTTGTGCGAATCCAATGCGAGTTCAGCCATACAACTGTATGGCTGAACTCGCATTGCATAGACATCGCATGGGATCGGCACCGCAGTGCAGGTGCAAATACATGCGATGTCTGTGTTCGCTATAGTGTGAACCTGAGCTTGCAGTCAAAGAAGCTGTCATCTTAGCCTCGGTTTGATCTACTGTTGCCATGGTGCTGCACATGTGATCAGTTAGGACACCAGTCATATGATGGCTTGACAGTCCAGTTGAGAGCACAAACAACTGTGACAGTTACCATTCAAGGGATGGTACCAATTTTGGGAAACGGTTAAATCGATAGACAGACAATAAGAGCTAACGGTTAAATCAATAGGTTTGTTCTGCTTTAAGCCCTGGTTCACATTGGTGCGTTTTGACATGTCAAATTGGTGGCAATTGCCAGCATTGGCACCATCCTAATCGGCATTTGCGGCGCCGCACCGATTTCAAAAAGTAGTTTCTGTATTAATTTTTGCGATTTTGGGGTGCGATTTCCATTGACATCTGTGCAGAAACCCGCACAGAAGTCTGTGAAATCGCCGCTGAAGTTGGGACTGACATGCGGGAATGAAATAGAGTTCAGCTGAACTTGCACGGTTTCATTCCCGCAGCTCAGTGAGAACCAGGGCTAAAAGGAGCATTGAGGTGTGGACAGGACACATGGAAAAAAACATGTTTTCTGTGTGCTTTGTGTTGAGCCTGTGATATAAATTCAGATCAACAATTATATAATACAATACAAGAATTACAGCACTACAACTAGGCTGTACAGTATTCAGAATATACAAACATTAATACCCTCAATCCCTCTTCTACCCGGCTATTGTATTTTGGAGGATAAGCTGATGGTCAAGAGAAAGTAGATGGGTGGTACTTTACTTATTGGGTTTCTCAGAACAAGTCTGCTTCCATCGAAGAATTGGAAATATCTATGAATAGGCATGATTAGTAACCAAATTTTAAATATGCGGTGGTATTCCACCATTTTCTTTTCCAATTATTTTTAATAAGGTTATGAACCATACAATACAGTAAAGTAATGGTACATGATGGCATTAGTACATACACCAATAATCACTATGGAAAAGATATAAGATAATTTTGGGCTGTGACTAGATTTCCTAACAAAGAATACATCCTCTAAATAGGAACTGCATGACCGGGGATCGCCCTCACCTAAGACGAGGGGTCACCCTGGCCATGAATTAATTAAGGTAGCTGGTCTGTGTTTGCACACACTGCCCTCAGAAAGGGAGTGGGACAAATGGCGGCCAGCCAGCGGTCTTACGTCTCTCCCCAAAACTACCAAAAAGTTTAATAAATGGAAAGAGAAAAGGCCAAGGAATGAAAGAATAAAAGAAGTAAAGGAAGAAGAAAAAAAAAAAAAAAAAAAAACTAAACAACGAGTCTTCCCATAGGACACTAAGAAGTAAAGATGAGCAGCGATTTAACAATCTGTAAAAAGCCGCATCTAAAATTGTCAAACAATTTTAGAATAATGTTCCTTAATGTAAAATTGCAAATACCATCATCTACAGTACATAAGCTCATCGAAAGTATCAGAGAATTTGGAGAAATCTCTGTGCACAAGTGACAAGGCCAATGCCCAACGCAATATTGGAAGCTTGCGATATTCGGGCCCTCGGACGGCACTGGATTAAAAACAGGTATGATTCTGTGATGGACATCACTGCATGGGCTCAGGAATACTTCCAAAAATCACTCTCTGAACACAGTTCGCCATGCCATGCAAAAATGCAAGGTAAAGCTATATCATGCAAGGAAGAAGCCATATCTGAACATGATTCAGAAACACCATCGTCTTCACTGGGCCAAAGCTAATTTAAAATGGTCTGTTGCTAAGTGAAAATCTGTTCTGTGGTCTTTTTGGCCACCATTGGAGCAGCGTCCTCCAGACTAAAGAGGAGAGGGAACTTCCAGCTCGTTATCAGCCACCCATATTGATGTGTATGGAATGGGCAGCTTTAACATCTGGAAAGGCACCATCAATGCTAAAAGATATATTCAGGTTTTAGAGCAGCATATTCTCCCATCCGGAAGACGTCTCTTTCAGGAAAGGCCTTGCCCATTTCAGCAGGACAATGCTAAACCGCATAGTGCATCTATGACAACAGCACTGCTTTGTAGTAGAAGAGTCCGGGTGCCATGCCATTAACCGGCATGCCTGCAGTCCAGACCTTTCAAACGAAAATATTTGGCGCATCTTGAAACAAAAAATACGACAAAGACCCAGGACGGTAAGAATTCTATATCAGGCAGGAATGGGACCACATTCCTCTCCCAAAGCTCCAGCAAGAGATCTCCTCAGTTCCCAGACATTTACAGATTGTTGTTTAAAGAAGAGTGATACTACACCGTGGTAAACATGGCCCTGTCCACATGTTGTGCCAATAAAACATGGGTTTATGAGATTTTCGAATCACTGCAATCTGTTTTTATGTAGATTTTACACAGCGTCCCAACTTTTTTGGAACTGGGGTTGTATACACACACAGTTAGAATAAAAGAAAGTTACCTCACAGATCTATCTGGGCATAATAGATCTGTGCAATGGCCTTTCTTTTAATACAATGTAACAGTATATATGTGTTTATGATGTGAAATCACTTACAAATGGTGGCATGCCACTGCATTTTCAATAAAGAACCACCCTCCTACTATAATTATAATTATTATTTTGAATATTTTTTTCTTTTGCTTAGAATAAAGATCACGATTCTCTCACGAGTCTCGTGGTGTAACATCTTTCACATTATACAAAAATCGGGCTAACTTTACGGTTTAGGTTTGTTTTTTTAATTTCACTGAAGTGTATTTTTTCCTAAAAATTTGCGTTTGAAAGACTGCTGCGCAAATACAGTGTGACCTAAAATATTGCAACAACTGCCATTTTATTCTCTAGAGTCTCTGTTAAAAAATATTTATAATGTTTGGAGGTTCTAAGTAATTTCCTAGCAAAAAATACTGATTTTAACTTGTAAGCAACAAGTATCAGAAAAAGGTTAAGCCTGGGTTCACACATGTGCAGTGCGAATTGAAGCTCAGGTTTCACTGGCGAGATAAAAATCTCCTGTTCAAAGGAATCACTGGGTTTTAGCTCAGGATCAGTGAGCAGGGAGAGGAGGAGGTGTAGTGAGGAGAAGGAGAAAATCCATGTTCAGAACAAAGATGCGTTCCCATAGAAGATAAGGGGCTCGTAATTCGCACCGCAATGCCCAGAAAACGCACATGTTTTTTGTGCAATGCGCAGTGCGAATGCAACGCACATATGTGAACCAGATGCATTCATATGAATGTATTTAAAAATGTCCTGCGAATTAGATGCGGTGTAAGCCACATCTAATTCGCATAGGTGTGAACGGGGGCTTAGACTTTAAGTGGTTAAACTGCCCTCATTTACAGACCGACGTTTATTCCTTTGATCTAAAAATTCTAAAAGAACCAAATGATACTTTGTTTATAGTTATCTCCCAATGCTGACAATGTTGATAAACATTTGCCAGCTATTTTTTTTTTTTCTTTGGACAGCTGTGGGTGAGCAGAGAACGGGCTCTGCACTGTATGAATCGTGGAAATGCTGGGTTAAGATCGTGAGGGGGGTTGAATCGAGATAGTGATTTTTTAACAATTAATCGCGCAGCTCTAATGTACTGTATATTATTATTTATGATGTACTGTTACACAATATAGGACTTTAAATGTATCACAGATGACATAATCCCTAATATATACAGTGCCGTAAAAAAAATATTTATACCCCTTGAAATTTTCCACATTTTGTCATGTTACAATCAAAAACGTAAATGTATTTTCGTTTCAATCGTTTTTATTGGTAATTTTTCAACATTAACACAAAACTGGGTGCATACAAGAAAAAGACAAAGTCAAATAGCCCAATAACTCTCAGATCTATGGGTGGCTTCCTACTCATTGGTCAGGTAGTTAGGTCACTGAAGATGTAAAATCCGAACAGTTGACAATGAACCAGAGTATCATTTGCATAGTCCCCAACAGGGGGAACTGTTGAATATTATAAAAGAAATAAAATGTGAAGAAATAATATACACAGGCAATCTATGTTTAACTTTGAATGTATTATTAACTGCTGTCTGTTCCCTTACTTGGACTCTTGCGAGCCCTTACACTTTATATTTAGTGACTAGGTCACTCCAGACCAAGGTTAAAAAGGTTAATCCATCTTGTAGGAAAAATGGAGAATGAAAGATGAGTGGAGGAAAAGGGAAAAAAAGGAGGGGGAGAAGGATTGGGTAACATAAGAGAAAACCCATAGAGAAAGATGTGAAAAGGACAGGAAGAAAGTGGCAGTGTCTAGGTACCAGGCTATGGCCCTCCTATGTAGGGAGCTACTGTCTCCCCCTCCAGATCAGGTGGATTCTGACAGGTATTTTATCCATGGATTCCATATTTTCTCAAAGTGGGCTAGCTTGTCCCTGTGGATAGCCACCATACGTTCATTGATCATGATCCATGTCAATTTTGCCTTCAGAAGATCAAAGGGGATTATAGGCAACCTCCAGGATCTCGCTATGGATAGCCTAGCTGCCATGAAAATTAATGCCATTAGGCGTCTCACATGTCCGGGGATCCCCTCCACTGGCTTCCCCAGAAGAGCCTGCTGTGAAGACTTTGTTAGATTCTCTTGGGTGAGGGAATAGATAAAATTGTAAGTGCGGATCCAGAACCGCCTTACTTTGCTACACAGCCACCAGCTCCTGGCAACTACGAAAACACCTGGAGGCCCCCTGCATTGCAGACGCCAATCTGACTGGAACCAGATACCATTGCAAGAAAACGTAGTTCGCCTCGATCAGGGAGGTGTTAATGTAAGGTTTAGAATTGAATTGGGCCAGTTTCCCCCATTCCGCTGCTTCTAACTCTTCCCCTAGATTCCGTTCCCATCGTACCATGTAAGGTAATTTAGTGGACCCTTTGTATAGAATTACGTATATCAGATATGTGGTCAGTGTGTTTATCCACTGTGCTACACAAATATTCCATGGGGGTTGGGGAGGTCAAGTCACTAGTATGTTTCAGGGAGTTCAGGAAGTGCGTAATTTGAGAATATCTAAATTGCAGCCCTATGGGGAGGAGGTATTTTACCTGTAAAGTGCTTCTAGACAGCAATCCTCTATGGTCGCAGAAATCCACGAGACGGAGTAAGCCTTTGTTCCTCTACCATTCAAAAGCGGAGGGACTGAGACCCGGAGGGAACATTACGTGCCACTTTGTTGGGCAATCCAAAACGTATTTTATTGGGATTTTATGTGATTGACCAACACAAAGTAGCACATAATTCTGAAGTGGGATGAAATTGATAAATGGTTTTCAAATAAATATCTGAAAAGTGTGGCGTACATTTCTATTCAGCCCCCTTTACTCCCCTAACTAAAATCTAGTGAACCAACTGCATTCAGAAGTCACCTAATTAGTAAATAGAGTCCACCTGTGTGTAATTTAATCTCAGTATAAATACAGCTGTAATGTGAAGCCCTCAGAGGTTTTTTACAGAACCATAGTGAACAAACAGCATCATGAAGGCCAAGGAACACACCAGACATGTCAGGGATAGTTAGAGAAGTTTAAGGCTAAGTTCAAACTATTGCAAATTGGATGCGGGTTTCCACGCAGAGATCCACAGCTCAGGTGGGGGAATCTGTCCACAGGACAACTATTAGTCATGCACTCCACAAATCCGGCCTTTATGGAAGAGTGTCAAGAAGGAAGCCATTGTTGAAAGAAAGCCATAAGAAGAAGTCCCATTTGCAGTTTGCGAGAGGCCATGTGGGGGGACACAGCAAACATGTGGAAGAAGGTGCTCTGGTCAGATGAGACCAAAAGTGAACTTTTTGGCCTAAATGCAAAACGCTATGTGTGGCGGAAAACTAACATTGCACATCACCCTGAAAACACCATCCCTACCGTGAAACATGGTGGTGGCAGCATCATGTTGTGAGGGTGCTTTTTTTAAGCAGGGACAGGGAATCTGATCAGAGTTGATGGGGAGATGGGTGGAACCAAATACATGGCAATCTTAGAAGGAAACCTGTTAGAGTCTGCAAAAGACTTAAGACTGGGGTGGAGGTTCATCTTCCAGCAGGACAACGACCCTAAACATACAGCCAGAACTTAAATGGAATGGTTTAGATCAAAGCATATTGATGTGTTAGAATGGCCCAGTCAAAGTTCAGACCTAAATCCAATTGAGAATTTGTGGCAAAACTTGGAAATTGCTGTTAACAGACGCGCTCCATCCAATCTGACAGAGCTTGAGCTATTTTGCAAAGAATGGGGAAAAAAAATGTCACTCTAGATGTGCAAGGCTGGTAAACATACCCAAAAAGACTTGCAGCTGTAATTGAAGCAAAAGGTGATTCTACAAAGTATTGATCCAGAGGGGCTGAATACAAACGCACAGCACACTTTTCTGAGATTTGTAAAAAAAAAAAAAAAAAAAAAAAAAAAAAATTGAAAACCATTTATCATTTTCCTTCCACTTCACAATTATGTGCCATTTTGTGTTGGTCGCTCACATAAAATCCCAATAAAATACATTTATGTTTTTTGGTTGTAACATGACAAAATGTGGAAAATTTCAGGGGTATGAATACTTTTTCAAGGCACTGTATATTTTATGACTAGGTTATCTGTGATACCTTTAAAGTTCTGTATTGTGTAACAGTATAACATAAATGTACAGTAAAAAATTCAGACAGGTACAATTAGGTTCAGGTAATTTATTTAGCTGAGAAAAAGCAACCCATAGGCTGTGAAGAACATTTTCCATCAAGATATATCACTATCAAAACTGTCTATTAAAATGTTTCTAAACCCAGCAATATGAAAATAGTTCATCCCCCCCCCCCCCCCCCCAGTGCCCACAGCTTAGAAATCTTCTTTTTACATTAAAATACTGCCACTCTATACCTTTTTTGCTGATCTGTATACATTGGTCAAATTATAAACTGCAGGGTCTGCCTGTAGTGCTGAATGTTCAGGTAGGAGGAGATTGCCGCTACAGCCTGTGCCCTTGTGCTGTTATGGGAGGCGGATCAGCCATCATTCAGGATGTGGGATCTCGCCCACTGTGTTCTTTTTTAGTTACTGGGCATGGAGGAGGGAGGGACTGGGTTGTCATTTAGGATCTGTATACACACCCACACGTGTAATGTCAATATGTGACCTGAAAAGATCAGCTCAACAAGGAACTGTTCTCTCCAGCAATAGAAACTAAACTGAGCATGTGCAGCAGTACTACCCTCACTGTGTCTTATCTGGCCTCGCCAAGAGAGACCCTGCAGGAGGGGTAGGATCTGTGCATACATGTTTAAAATAGCCTTTTTACACAATGCAGAGGATTAACCCCTTAAGTTCCACAGTGCGTATAACTAGCATGCTATTCTACATATACAGATTTTTTCTTTTTTTACTGCTGTAGGTTTAGTAGAACTTTAAGCAAGATTGTTTTCCTGCTACCTTCTGCTCTGGCTATACAACTTTTGCTGCTCCATATTAACAAACATATAATAGTATTCGTATTTGTTAAAACCTTCCTAAAATGTTCTCGAGTGATCAATAAGCCTCCATTCATACTGCCCCTAGGCTATAAAAGTGCACTGTTTTTTTTTAGTGTATTCTGTCATTTTTACCCCCCATAGACTTAAATAACTATGCCATGAATTGTGCAACACACAAAATTGTGTGTGTCTTTGGATGTGAAAAACTCCTCTCCTCCCCTTGTCCAGTCAAGGAAATAAAATGCCTGAAGCTTGATACACGTCCAAAAACCCTTGCACAAAGCTTGTAAAAACACCCAAAAATTGCTTCAAAGTTACTAGGAATATGCTCTGCTCAGGTGTGAATGCAGGCGAATACCACTTCCTTTTTATATTATTTTAAATGCCACATTTTTTAAAGAACATGCAAAATTATGTTTACCACCCTTTTAAAGGATAAGTTCACCTTTTGTAACAAGTTACACTTGTAACACGTGTAACTTCTCACCCCTTTAAAGGACAATGGGCAGGGGATCCTCTTCCTGCACTTTAGTAACTGTCAGCCCATAAGGGGGGGGGGGTTCTTGTGTACAGGCAGACAGCTGTAATGAGTGTCTGCAGGAGCTTGCCATTGCTCCCGTGATCAACTGATCGCAGGAGCAATGCTTTGCTGCAATGTAAAGAAATAATAATATGCACATTTTAACCTGCAAAATAATGTACAATTATTATTATTAAAGAGGAAGTAAACTTCCTCTGCTTACATTTACCTATAGGTAGTGAGAATATCTCCTAAACGTATACCGTTTAGGAGATATTTAGTACACATGCAGCCAGTGACATCACTGGCGCATGCGCTCTGAAGGAGCAGGCACCTGTGCCGTTCCTTCCAAGCCCCGTGCCGTGAACGGAGACTCCTGCGCGGGAGCAACATCAAAGTGGCTCTGGCCAATCTTAGTGCCGGAGCCCGCAGACCCGGAAGAAACTCCGGGAAAAATGTCAGCCGTCTCAGCGGTGTGCGGGTGCCACTGAGAGAGTTTTGTTCTAAGGTAAGTATTACATAATGAGCTAGTATGCGATGCATATTAGCTCAATATGCCTTTGTCTTATAGGTTTTGTTTTTTTTCAAACAGGGTTTACAACAGTGGTTCTCAACCTGGGGGGGCGGGACCCCCTCAGGGGTTGAATGACGTTTTGCCAGGGGTCACCGAATTCTGGGCTGTTCTTGATGCCCGCACTGCTCTCCCAGCCTTTTTTGCAGGCGCCCAGCTGGGCTGTTCCTGGAGCCATGGCCGCCATCTCAGCCTTTTTGCAGCCGCCCATTTAGTTCATGGCATGGCTGGGGGGCAGAGACTAGAGGTCAGCTGACTGGTGAGGAATGTGAAGTGGGATGGGCTGGAGGAGACCCTATCTCCTGATTTCAGCATAGGTGTCACTGCTACGAGACACCACAAAGTCAGAGACAGTGAGTAATAATACCTGTGATTATAGTTGCCATCAAAAGTCTCCACTACAGTTCTCAGATCGGCAGAGGACCTTGATCAAGAGCACCTAAGTTGGCTGATCAGAACTCCCCCCAGCACTGACACTCATTCCATCCCCCCACCAAGGAGTAAGAGAAGGAATAAAAATAGAGAATACATGGAAGGGAGAGGAAAAGAGGGGGAGGAACAAAGAAAAAGGGAAAAAGAATAAGAAAAAGAACAAGAAACACGGCTAGAGAGGGATGGGGGGGGGGGGGGGGAATTCAAGAAATTAACATAGAGAAAGAGATAAAAGGGAAAGAAAGGAGGAGAACAAAGAGAAGGAGTAGTACATCCTAAAATGTACCATAAGGGGTTTTAATACAGTACGAGTGGAAGGAACTCGGGGAGCGCTAAATGTCTGTGGGTTAGGGGTGCAAATTACCGTATTTATCGGCGTATAACACGCACTTTTTTCCCCTTAAAATCAGGGGAAAGTCGTGGGTGCGTGTTATACGCCGATCCCCGCTATCGCTATGTGAATGTCGGCGATCGCCGCCGACATTTCCATAGGGAGTAGTTTTAAATATGGCGCCGCGGAGTTCGGAGGGACTCGGCGGTGCTGAACGAGCGCCGCCGAAATCACAGAGCCGAGATACACATACCCGAGTGTATTCGGCTCTTTCCGGCGCCGCTCACAGTCACGCCCAGTCCCGCCATTGGACCTGTGTTATGTTCATCATAGGGCGGGACTGTGAGCGGCGCCGGAAAGAACCGAATACACTCGGGTATGTGTATCTCGGTGGCGTTCGTTCAGTTCCGCCGGCGCCGAGTCCCTCCGAACTCCGCGGCGCCATATTTAAAACTACTAACATGTGTATGGCGGTGGCGGGCAGTAGACATGGACATTGGGGACAAGGCTGCACTGGGGACAAGGCTGCGCTGACAAGGCTGCACAGGGGCAAAGGCTGCACTGACACTGAAAAGGCTGCAATGACACTAACAAGGCTGCAGATGAACACTGATAAGGCTGCATTGATGGGCATTTTAATGTAAGTTTCTTTTCCTTAAACTTCCCTCCTAAAAGTTTTTTTCCTTAAAATTCTCTCCTAAACTTGGGGTGCGTGTTATACGCCGGCGCGTGTTATACGCCGATAAATACGGTACTTGTCTTGCGTGCCGACAACCCATGCTATGAAAATAATTTTACTGTTACGGGTCCCTACAACTTGGGAAATTTTATCAAGGGACCACAGCACTAGAAGGTTGAGAACCACTGATTTACAACCTCTTTAATTACCGGTAATATTATATATATATACATATATATATATATATATATATATATATATATATATATATATATATATATATATATATATATATATATATATATATATATATATATATATATATATATATATATATATATATATATATATATATATATACATACATACATACATACATACATACATACATATATATACACACACACATACACACACATATATACATATATACACATACACACACATATATACACACATACACACACACTTGTGTAAAAAAGTATTTGCCCCCTTCCCAATTTTTTTTTTTTGCTTACTTAAATGATTCAGACCAAACTAATTTTAATATTACACAAAGATAACCCAAGTAAATCCAAGATGCAGTTTTTAAATTATTATTTAATTTAATTGCCCCCTCCCATGCTGAATCATGAATGAACTGTGATTAACCACAATTTTTTGGAAAGCGGAGTTAAATTTTACTTGCCACACGCAGGCCTGATTACTGCCAGACCTGTTGAATCAAGAAATCACATAAATAGAAGCTGTCTGACAAAGTGAAGCACACTAACAGATCACAAAAAGCCACACAACATGCCACAATCTAAAAAAATTCAAGACCAGATTAGGAACAAAGTAATGTACATGTATTGGTCTAGGAAGGGTTTCAATGTCTAAGGCTTTGGAACTCCAGTGAACCACGGGGAGAGCCATTATCCACAAATGTAGATAACTTGGAACAGTGGGGAACCTTCCCTGGAGAGGCCGGCCTACAAAAATTACTCCAAGAGCATGACGACGACTCATCCAGGAGGTCATAAAAGAACCCAGAACAACATCTAAAGAACTGCAGGCCTCACTTGCCTCAGGTAAGATCAGTGTTCATAATTCAACAATAAGAAAGACTGGGCAAAAATGGCATCCATGGGAGAGTTCCAAGGCCAAAGCCACTGCTGACCAAAAAGAACACAAAGGCTCACCTCACATTTACCAAAAAACATCTTGATTATCCTCAAGACTTTTGGGCAAATATTCTGTGAACTGATGAGACAAAAAAAAAAAAAATTTGCTTTTTGGAAGGTGTGCGTCCCGTTACATCTGGCTTAAAACTAATACAGCATTTTATAACAAGATCATACCAACAGTCAGACATTGTGGTGGTAGTGTGGTCTGGGGCTGCTTTGCAGCTTCAGGACCTGGACGACTTACCATAACTGATGGAACCATGAATTCTGAGCTTTACCAGAAAATCCTAAAGAAGAATGTCTGGCCATCAGTTTGTGATCTCAAACTCAAGTGCACTTGGGTTATGCAGCAGGACAATGATCCGAAACAGCAAGTCCACCACCAAATGGTTCAAACAAAGCAAAATTTAGGTTTTGGAGTGGCCTAGTCAAAGCCCGGACTTAAGTCCAATTGAGATGCTGTATCATGGCCTTACACAGGCCGTTCATGCTGGAAACCCCTCCAATGTGGCTGAATTAAAACAATTCTGCAAAGAAGAGTGGGCCAAAATTGCTCCACAGCAATGTGAAAGACTCATTGCCAGTTATCGCAAATGCTGGATTGCAGTTGTTGCCGCCAAGGGTGGCACAAGCAGTTATAAGGTTTAGGGGGCAATTACTTTTTCACATTAAGCCAGGCAGGTTTGGACAGCTTTTTTACCTTAGTAAATGAAACCATCATTTAAAAACTGCATTTTGTATTCACTCAGGTTAAAATTAGTTTGATGATCAGAAAGGGGGAAAATACTTTTTTTTTTTTTTTTTTTTACACACACACATTTATTTTTTTACAAAAGGTGAACCTAGCCTTTAATATAAACCTGTCAGTCAGGTTAGATATGCTGGCCCCATTGGATTAGTCCAAAACAACTTTAAAAACCTGTGAAATATTCACTATTTAAAACAGTAGCATGTCCGGGATGGCATAAAATGTCAGCAGATATTGGTTAATGCAGACTTAGTGCAGTATTCCAGTGCTAAGAGCTTCTATTTACCTAGATAGCACGCATATGCCATTCCTCCCATATAGCACTACCCAAACCTGTATTCCTTTGGGACCAAGCACTGGACTTTGAGATTGGACAGAGAGATGCACCTAAGGCTCAGTTCACACTGGTGTGACCGAAAAGTTGCACCACTTACAGTGCGACTTTAATACTTCTTGATGTGACTTTAAAGCGACGTGCAGGGAATGCCTGGGTAATCTTTCTGTAATGTTGTATCCAAAGCAATATAGATGAGGATATGACTTAGAAACTACTTCTATTAAAGCCTATGGGCACGAGTCAGATAGAAGTAGTACAGGAACTTTTTCTAAAGTCGGAGTGTCTCCAGTAGTGCTAATTAAGACAGCTCTCATTGACCAATATGGAATTTCACGTCACGCGACCTGGGGTCTCAAGTTAGATCCCAAGTCGCGGCAATGTAAACCAAGCCTAATACCAGCTTAGAAGTGAAAACACAGCTGGGGCTTTGGACTGCATTTTTGCTGCAGCAAGAGGTATGTGCTTACGGTGTGCTACCTAAAGGGGGTTTCATTCTGACAATTTATCTACAGGTTTCAAGTTTACATAAACTCCCCCCCTATTGTGAATGCTGCTCCCAGATTTATCTACCTTACCAACTGCCAAAGACTAACCACTTGCCGACCGGCTCACGCTGACATACATGGGCAAAGTGGTTCATTTCTGCAAATCCCTGTATGGGTACGTCTGTACCTTTAAGGGCGATAGCAGGCTCTCACTGCACGGCGGGGAAACTGATGTGCATGGCCGACTGGCGCGATCGCCGCCGGCCACCCGCGATCGCATATACGAGAGCAGGAACAGGGACTTGTGTGTGCAAACAAACAAATCCCTGTTCTGTCAGGGGAGCGGAGACAGATTGTTTGTTCCTGCTAAGATAGTCGGTCCTATCCCCATACAGTTACAAACACTAACTAGGGAACACATTTAACCCCTTGATCGCCCCCTAGTGTTATCTCCTTCCCTGCCAGTGACATTTATACAGTAATCAGTGCATTTTTATAGCACTGATCGCTGTATAAATGTCACTGGTCCTAAAAGTGTCCGATCTGTCTGCCGCAATACCGCTAAAAATCGCAGATCCCCACCATCACTAGTAAAAAAAATTAATAATAAAAATGCCATAACTCTTTCCCATAGTTTGTAGACGCTATAACTTTTACGCAAATCAATCAATATATGCTTATTGCGAGAAGAATATATATATTGGCCTGAACTGAGGAAGAATTTTTTTTTTTAAACTTTTGGGGATATTTATTATAGCAAAAAGTAAAGGTGATCAAAAACCACCACAAGAAAGCTCGATTTGTGGGGGGAAAAAAAACCAAAAACATCAACTTTGTTTGGGTACAGCGTCGCACGACCGCGCAATTGTCAGTTAAAGCGCCGTATCACAAAAAATGGCCTGGTCATTAGTCCAATTCTTCCGGTTTTGAAGTGGTTAAAAAAAAATCAATTACTAACTATACAACCAACCTCATCTCAAGATATCACCCAAACTGTCCTCTTCACTCCTCCCAAGACCTCCTGCTCTCTACCTCCTTTCTGACCTCTTCCAATGCTCACTACAGTATTTCTCCAGAACATCGCCCATGCTCTGGAACTCCCAACCCCAATCTGTTTAGCTATCCCATACTTCAGGTGATCCCTGAAAATCATCTCTTCCTACCTCCACCTTAAAATGAAACTTTTACCTGCTCCATCAACTGATTCACAGTTATCGCCTATTGTATGACCTGCCCATACTTTTTAGATGGCAAGCTCTCCAGAGCAGGCACATGCTAACCCTCTTTCAATTGTATTGTAACTTGTAGGCAATCATTTCGGATAGAGCAAGGGAGGGTTATAACCCCTGTGAGATTATTTTTTTTCGCCATCGGTTTCCCATTTCGGAGATTTTCCTTCACTTCCTGTCACAGAGCCAAACAGGAAATCAGAGGAAATCCTAGCGACTTGAACAAATTTCTTGAGGAAGCTCAGGTCACTGGAACTAGATTTCACCTATATTACTTTTTGGGGACAACCCAAAATGTGGCGTTTTCTTTTACTTTCAATGATAATGATAAACTGGACAAATAGAGAGGGTGAATCTCCCTATCGGGGGTACAGACAGCAATAGAAACTGAGATTCTAATCCCTCTCCCCTCTATCCAAAACAATTTTTCCTTTAGTTATACTTTAAAGCAGCATGAAACCCAAAACCAAAAATGGAATATATTGCAGCTTACTAGTCCTTAGATGTGGTGGCTGCATTCATTTTCTTTTACTTAGGATTTTTTTCCCTCTGTATTCACCCGATGACCTGGCTAGTAATATACCTCCTATTAGCGTGCCCTTACTCTGGATGAAGTAGCACAGGGTGTACAGCAGACAGCAATATTGTTAATCTCACATTGCAGTTACAGCAACACTTATTTTTTGTTTTGGGACAAAGTTTTTACATGAATAAAAAACGGATCGTTGTAAGCACCCCTGTCAGTTGTAAATGGTTTGTCTCAACACGTTTAAAACGTTTGTCACCCCAACACTTCAGATTCCTGATATGTGCCTGCTGTACCATGTACTTGTATGAGAAAGTATCCTGTTCCCTTTGTATTGGGTTATCCCTGGTGTTCCTGACAGTCCCTCTGCTTTCCTACAAAAAAAACTGACTACACTAAGCAGTAGAACATACCATGGTCATGGTCTACCTATGCTAGGAACTCAGTGTACTCTCCTCCAATGATCAGACTTGTCCTGACACACCCATGCTGCACAGCCATTCACTAGCAAGCTCAGTGTGCTTCTGCTTCTCCTCCCCCCAGCTCTTATGCAGCTGAGAACAGGGAGAATGAGATAATTTATATATAAAAAAAAAAATAGTATTTATAATGTTTTTTTATATCTAAACAAAAAGGTTTTGTCTTTCATTTCTATTTTAAACGGAATGGGTTTTTTTACAAGGTGATTCACTTTAACTAATATATTTGCAGGAGAGCTTGTTCTTTTGAAAAACACTTAGTAGATTGATCAACAAGTGAAAATAAAAAGGAAAGAAAGCCTAAAGGAGAAAACGAATGCAGCCATCACATCTAAGAACTGGTAAGCTACAATATAATAAGGGTTTGCTTTTGGGGTTAATACTGCTTTAAAAAGTAAAATTCTGGCAGCTACAACAAACATACAGTAGTTTATTAGATATGAAAAATCATAATGCAATGAAGGAACACAGGACAAATAAAATATATCTCAAACGCCATTCATGAAGCATATACAAGTTTTTATTACACAAGACTGAGGATCCATATAGTCATACTAGAGCTTAAGAAATAAGTCACCCTGTAACAGAAGTGAATGTTGAACTATTTCTTCACATACAAGTTAGAGAAAACCACAAGGTTGAGTTTGTACATGGTTTCTCTCAGATTTCAACTATTACATACAAGAATTGCCTAAATTCTTCAAGGGATGGGCAGAACATAATTTGCTTTTGTGTACTTATGACAGCTTCCTGGAAAAAAATAGGTCATCCATCACAATCAAAGACCTTTAACCACGATCTGAAAGTAGCCAGGCCTTTCCTTCAATTACAAGTTAGAAAATGTAGTATTTTCTAGGACTTATGCAGATTTTCAAATCTACATTATATACGGTACTTCCCCGGTGTCATTTACTGTGGACTTGACAAGGTGTGTTAAATGTGGAGTGTACAAACTGGTATGGAATTCAGGTGCCAATCTGTCCAATCCAGGAGCATGCTCCATTGACAGCAACTATAGAAAACCTCACAAGTTGGCACCAGTTGGAATTTCTAAGATTTGGCTACCTGGCTCCTGGGACTTGTCCAGCCCTGCGTTAAATACCTTACTTTTGAACTGTCAACAACTGTATTGTTGCTGTATGGATTTTGAATATATTTAAAAAAAAAAAAAAACAGTACAGTTTAAGTTCTGTATAACAACATAAAGGAGGCCTGCAGAATCCCTCAAGCATTTGTGGAAAGTGTTCAAACACAAACTAGGAAAACCCCAACCAAGCTGCATCTTGCATTACAATCGTAATGGAACATGTAAGAAAAAAAAAAAAAAAAAAAGAAGGATCCTTAAAGTGATACTAAACCCAGGATCCTGCATTCACTATATTTGGTCTCCCACAGTACACAGAAAATGGAAATGCAAATATTTTAGTAAATCTTAACTGCTAAATACCTTTTCTCATCACCAGTATATAGCAGTCTTGTGACTTCTATCAGTGTCTGGTTACAGCTTGTAGGAGGAGTTTTCATTCTACCCCGACTGTCCTATGAGGCTACAGGACCCCTGACCATTTGTCTTGACAGTACTGATTGGCCATGTGCTGCTCACATGCACTCTCCCAAGAAAAACAAACTATAAAACTTTCTAGCAATACACACCAAACTGAGCATGTGCAGAGTGCCTCCAAGGCTCTGTACTATCAGGAGATGGCTTGGGGACTGTGGAAGAAGGGGAGAATCACAGGAGACAGAATCAAACACCTTTTTTTTTTTTAACACAATGTGGAAGATTAACCCATTAGGTTCCACAGTACGTATAACAAGCATGCTTTATTGCATATACAGACTGATTTTACTGTTCTGGGTTTAGTAACACTTTAAATAACAGAAACTCTAGAATCCAAACTTTCAAGAGTAGCGGGCTTTAAATGGTTTTAAACCCTCACATTTACCCAGTGAAGTGACTATCCTCAGGTGATACACAGAAATGAAAAAAAAACCCTCCTATAAGTTGTACCTGTTTATCTGCAGTCTTCTCTCCTCTACATCCATTACAAATGCAGAATTCATAAAGCTTCTCTGAGAGTTCAGAAAAGAGGGTACAGAAAGCTGAAATTAGACTCTGCCGAGCTGAATGAGGAGAGCTCTGAGAGCTGATTGGAGGGAAGAGAGACACACCCCTTCACACAGCACACAGGAACAGAGCTGAGGCCATCAATCAGCTGAAGGTCCCTCCCCTGTCACCATTTTTCTCTTGGTGTCAGGAAAACTCATCAGAAGTGATCCATGCAGATAGCAGAGGAACGAAGCAGCAGAGAGAAATAACACTTAGTGCTCTTGAGACAAGTACACACTATAGAGGGTTAGGCCTTGTTCAACTTTCATATCTGAGGTTTACAACCACTTTAACCACCAACAACCTTATATTAAAATGGAAAAGTCATCTTTTCACATACAACAAATCCCTTAAATACATGAACTGCTGTTTATGCTAGCCTTCAAATGCCCTAACATTGACACACATGGAAAGATTTAATTGTTCAACATTACCATCATTTCAATCTAAAGGATTGTGTCTGTCAGAAATCAACTGCAGTAAACAAGCATTTTGTCAAAGAGGGATGATCCATCCTGGAGAAATATCTTATCAAGTTCAATCAAATTTGAACTTGTCTTTGATTCAGCAAATGTCTTTTTATAAATAAAATTGCTTGCGATTTGCTAATTCAAGCCACCTTTAACCTTATCACCTTGGAGGAACCCTTGAAAAAAAAGTTTCAAGTCTCAGGAAACTCCTGCTAAAAATGATTATAGCCACGGCTCATGATATATTCGCGTGGTGAGTAAATTGTACAACATTTTCCATACAAGAATAAAGAATGTGGAATACCTATATGATTTGACACCCAGAGCAGGTCATTATACAAGACAATAATAATTTTAATATGAAATACTAATGGTTTTACACTATAGACTGAAAATTGTAGCGTCCCCCTACACTGGTGGTCAAAGGCAAAGCATCCCTGTATATCACATGTCAGTGAACAAATACACTGGTAGTCATTTTAGATGGGAGATGAATCTAACATAGCTCAAAGATGCATTAGCAACCTTTTAAGGTACCCGGTTTGATAAAGCCCGATCCGATCTTTTATTGTTACATTTACAGTCAGCATGAGAGGACATAGCCAAGGCTGGCCATACATTATACAATTTCCTTTAGATTTACCTTCAACAACGTAGTGCAAGGGTCTGCCTGATTGCATACAAATTGAAAGTTTAACCTCATATTACATTTATAAAATTGTACAAGAAAATTGTATGGCCAGCCTTAGTGCCTAAAATATGACCTGCTGTAGGTAGTCAACCTGAACACCCCCCCGCCCCCTCCAATACAAAATCTTGTACATAAAACTTATCGGGTGAAACCTTACCAGGCTTATACTGAAAGATTTGCATTTTAGGTCCTCCAGACTTTGTTTTTGTAATTGTTCAGTAATCATGGAGATCATGATGCCTAGGAAGGGCGATTCATTTGTTCTCTCAGTAAGCAGTATAGGACATGATGCCAAACTTTGTGCCAGTCTTGACTGGGCTCGACAAGTGTAAAATTTCAGTTTGGCCCCATCATTCCGCCCTGCATTGAACAAACACAAAGTCATTCATGCAAACAATACGGAACTAAAAACGTGAGTTGGTCAGCATGGATTACATTCAAGCAAAGGCTCGGCTTTGGAAAACAAACTCATCGGGCCTACGCAGTTTTGGAGGTGTAAATCTGAACTTTTCAAAAAGTTGCCATGGCCTCATTAAAGGCGTTAGGCTAAAATAAGGGACTTCTGAAGGAAGAAGGCCTAGTATTAAAACTTGATCTATGATCTGCACTGGATTTCTACTATTTATCTGTGACCTGCACTGGATTTCTACTGATTTCTGATGGATGTGCACTGGATTTCTACTGATTGATCTATGATCTGCATTGGATTCTAAAAATTGATCAGTGATCTGCACTGGAATTTTACAAACTGATCTGTGACCTGCACTGGATTTGTGCAGACTGACCTGGGTTCTGCACTGGATTTCTACAGACTGATCTGCACCAAATTTCTACTGATTAGTATGTGATCTGCACTGGATTTCTACAGATTAATATGTGATCTGCACTGGATTTCTACTGACTGACCAGTGATCTGCATTGGATTTCTAATTATTGATTTGCACTGGATTTCTAATTATTGATCAGTGTTCTGCACTGGATTTCTAATCATCAGTGATTGGCACTGGATTTCTAATTATTGATCTCGGGTCTGCACTGGATTTCTGCAGACTGATCTGGGGTCTGCACTGGATTTCTACTAATTGATCTGTGACCCGCACTAGATTTCTACAGACTGATCAGTGATCTGCATTGGATTTCTTCAGACTAATCTGAGATCTGCAGTGGATTTCTACAGATTATTATGTGATCTGCACCGAATTTCTACAGACTGACCTGGGATCTGCACTGGATTTCTACTGATTGATTCATGATCTGCATTGGATTCTAAAAATTGATCAGTGATCTGCACTGGAATTTTACAAACTGATTTGTGACCTGCACTGGATTTATGCAGACTGACCTGGGTTCTGCACTGGATTTCTACACACTGATCAGTGATCTGCACTGGATTTCTACTGGTTAATATGTGATCTGCACCGGATTTCTACTGACTGATCTGTACTGGATTTCTCTGGGATAATCATTGATCTGCATTGGATTGGTGCAAATTGATCAGTGATCTGCACTGGATTTCTGCAGACTGATCTGGGGTCTGCACTGGATTTCTACTAACTGATCTGTGACCCGCACTGGATTTCTACAGACTGATCAGTGATCTGCACTGGATTTCTACTGCTTAATATGTGATCTGCACTGTATTTCTACTGACTAATCAGTGATTTGCACTGGATTTCTACAAATAGATCTGGGATCTGCACTGGATTTCTGCAGCCCAATATGTGATCTGCACTGGATTTCTATTGACTGATCTGGGATCTGCACTGGATTTCTTCAGACTGATCTGCACTGGATTTCTACTGACTGATCTGGGATCTGCACTGGATTTCTACTGACTGATCTGGGATCTGCACTGGATCTCTACTGACTAAGCCGTGATTTGCACTGGATTTCTACAAATTGATCTGGGATCTGCACTGGATTTCTTCAGACTGATCTGAGATCTGCAGTGGACTTCTACAGACTGATCTGGGATCTGCACTGGATTTCTACAGCCCAATATGTGATCTGCACTGGATTTCTATTGACTGATCTGGGATCTGCACTGGACTTTTACTGACTGATCTGGGATCTGCACTGGATTTCTACTGACTAATCAGTGATCTGCACTGGATTTCTACAGACCGATCTGTGATCTGCACTGGATTTCTACAGACCGATCTGTGATCTGCACTGGATTGCTATTAAAATTGAGCTGTGATCTGCACTGGATTGCTACTGATTGATCTGCATTGGGTTCCTACAGATTGATCAGTGGCACCCCCCCCCCCCAAGTGAAATGTTGTGCATTCTGTTCTTGTAGGCCAAGCCATGATGCCATCGTGTGTAAGGAGCCGTGTTTTAGTAGCATAGTGGGGAAAGCACACAAGTTGACCTTATGTGTGTGGTTTACATGAGCATGCAGTGGGCCCTAGCAGCACTTCTAGAATGGGCTGAATGAAAACATGATGGTGTCATCTGAACATGGCTTGCTGATGTTACCAACACAAACACAGAAGAGCTCATGCACCCTACAGGGGGGTCTCGTTCTCTCCTCCTGACTGCAGACATTGGATGTACAGATTGATAGAGCTCGGGTATCATGACATGGGGATGCTGTGTATGAAGGAGGATGAAGGGGGGGGGAGGAGGAGAAGGGCGAGGGGGGGGGGGGGGGGGCAGAGCATCTCTCACCACCTCCAAACCAATGCAGTGCCGGCCTTGTGTGCCCAGTGTCATCTTCCGCCCGTCTAGGAGAACGATGCTGTGCTGAGGGCAGCAGTGACAGGCCCCCCAGTGACTGCAGCTCTCGGTCCGGAGCATGAAGAGTTAAGGGCTTGTTTATCTCCCTCCTCAGGAGCTGGCCTGGCCGGCGCCTTTCCCGGGCCGCATTCTACACCGCCGCCACCATCCAGGCCTCCCCATCAGCCCGCCTCCCCCTTTACCTTGTCTCTGCCGCCCCCACCTGCTCCGTCGTTACCTGCCCCGACTACGACCCTCCCTACGACCCAGAGCAGCTCTGAGCCACCAGCGGCCCTGCAGAGCCCTTAAATATCGTCTGGAATGTTCCTCTTTCGCGGGGGGAGCACACGGGTATCGGCACCCTGGGGGAAGATGAAGAAGGCGCCGAAATCCGTTTGTTTAGCCCCTATGTGAAGCAGCATATTATTTCTAGTTCTAATATACCCTCACCGAGGCGGCCAATGGGTCTCAGGTTTAAAAAGCACAATGGGTTTAAATAAGCCACCCCCACAGAACGATGGGACAGCCCGGTCCCCCAGTGCGGAACAAACCATCTTACGCTATAGACGGGGCGAGCGGCTGCTGCTCGGTCGGGCTGCGGCCTGTGTTGCAATGGCTGTTCCTTGAAGCGCGATGTCAGAACACCTCGGCACCGTGTCGCTGTCCTTCGAACATCATTAGCGCCTTATATGCGGGAAGCCGGGCTCGGCCGGTCGCTTCATAGGCCACAAACACACCCCCATCAGCCGTGTCTGCTCCGTGAGGACAGAGTGCATGCTGGGAAATGTAGTCTGCGGGCCGCAAGCTGCTGTACTGTGGGTGTGCTGAGCATCCAAGGGATGCTGCAGGTTTGACCCCTCACCAGGAGCAGCTCCTGTGTAAGCCTCTCTAGGCAGTGCTAGGGAAAAGGCCAATACATGGACACCTAATGGCTGTTTGACAAATAAAGCATTTGTTGTTCAAAGTGTGTGTGACATTAAAACTAGCCTTTGACTGCCAATATACCATACAACTTAATCAATTGCCTTTAGATTTACCTTCAACTAGTGCAAAGGCCTACGTGCCTGCATACAAATTGAAAGTGTTTAGGTATAAGCTCATGGTATATGGTTTTGGCAAATATTCATAATAGATGGCCAGCTTTCTGTCAGTGTGAGGCAAGGAGAGCTGATAACTGGCATGTCCGTGTTTACATGTGATTGGACACTGCTAATCACATGGGTAAAGAGCAGTGGCATCGGCGCCTTACCGAGATTGGGGTTGCACCACACTGAGACTAGAGAACACCTTGACTACTCAAGTGGCACGTGGGCATTGGTCCAATACTATCTTGAAGCTGAAGAGACACAACCAGAGCTTGCTTTTTTTTTTTTTTTTTTTTTCTCCCCCAACAGGAGTGGGGAAATGTAGGTTCAGCACTAAATGTATGTAATGACAAGGGGTGCTGGAGAGAGTCTATTACCGACCTCGCGCCTACCATATAGACTAATAACTGCCAGAGCTGCCCACCGACATTTCCCCAGTCTCAGCACAGTGCAACCCTGATATCAGTAAAGAGCAGATGACGCAGCCTCTTATCCATGTGATCAGGTGTGTCCAATCACGTGTAAACAAGGAAAGGCCAGTTATCAGCTCTCCTTGCTAACAGAGTGTGAGGAGAGCTGATTAGTGGCATTTCCGCAAAGGGGAGACCTGGTACAGATAATCAGGACACTGATCATCTGTGCAGTCCCAAAAATGCCCAGCAGTGAGGCCAAACTGTGCCTATCAGTTCTACATATTAGTGCCACCTCATCAGTACAGGTGGCACTAATTTTTTTTTTCCCCCCACAAATAGAGCTTTCTTTTAGTGGTATTCGATAACCTCTGCTGTTTTTATTTTTTGCACTATATATAAAAAAAAAAAAAAGTACAATTTTGAAAAATATGCATTATTTTTTACTATAATAAATATCCCTAAAAATATATAAAAAATATTTTTTCCTCAGTTGAGGCTGATATGTATTCTTCTACATATTTTTGAAAAAGAAAAAAAATAAAATAAATCGCAATAAGCATTTATGGATTGGTTTGCGCAAAAGTTATAGCGTCTACAAAATAGGGGATAGTTTTGTGGCATTTTTATTAATTTTTTTTTTTACTAGTAATAGTGGCAATCATCGATTTTTATCGTAACTGACATCACGGCGGACACAATTGGACAATTGACATTTTTGGGACCATTCACATTTATACAGCGATCAGTGCGAGTAAAAATGCATTGATTACTGTGTAAATGTGACTGGCAGTGAAGGGGTGTTAACACTAGGTGGCGCTGTAGGGGTTAAGTGTGTCCTAGGGAGTGATTCTAACTGTGGGGGGGGGGTGAGCTGTGATAAGTGACAGTGTCACTAGGCAGAACGGGGCAATGCTTGTTTACATTAGCATTTCCCCGTCCTTCCTCTCCGCGAGACAATCACGGGTATCCCCCGCGATCCTGCTCACAGAGCTCGTGACGGGGGCACGCACGCAATGGCATGGCAGAAAATTCAAAGGGACATACAGGTACGCCCATTTGCGCAGCTGTGCCATTCTGTCAACATATCTACATGCGGTGGTCAGGAACAGGTTAACAAATTCCATACAAATTACTTAGCACTACAGAATGATACTTGGCTCTGTATTCTACGAAAAAAAGGGCTATATTAAAAAGATATCTCCTGACACCATCCTACCATGCAAAACCTGGGTACCGATTTTGTGGATTTTTTTTTGGTTTTTACTTAAATATTTTTAGTTTTGAGATGCATGGTGAGATGTACACCGTTATGGACATAGCTATGTGCACCAATTGGCTGGGGTATGCCCCAAAGGCCCTGTTTTGTACCTCCACAGTGAAGAAGAAGAGAAAAAAAAAAAAATATTCAGGCTATATTAAGCTACCCATAGGTGGATCAAAGTTCAGCAGTGAGCCAGTGGATTTAAATCCATCTATGCTTTGGACATTCTAATTCTGTCAAATGGGACAGTTGGAAAAGCAGAGTTAGTTCTTACCAGTAACTATTTCCAGTAGTCTTCCAGGGCAGCCCTTGAGAGATGGAGCTCCTCCCCCACACACAGGAAACACATTGCCAGTAATTTCTTTAAAAGGCAGTCCCTGGTCAGTCATCCAAGAGAACCAAAGGCCAGAATCTGAAAGACATAAAACACAACACAACCCCACAAGGTTAAACATTAGGGTGGGATCGTGCTGACCTGGAAGAATGGTGGAAACAGAGTTACCAGTAAGAACCAACTCTGCTCTCTCTCTCCTCCCCCTCCCCCCCCTCCTAGTAGTTTTCCAGGTCAGCCCTTGGGAGGATAACCAAGTACTCATCAGACTAGGGTGGGGCAATGGCTTGGAGGACTTTCCTACCAAAAGCCTGCACCTGGCTGGATATCAGATCCAGCCTGTAATGCTGAACAAAAGGTCGAGAATCTTGACCAAGTTGCTGCCCTGCAAATTTGCTCCGGAGTGGATCCTGCCTTCTCTGCCCACGAGGCTGCTGAAGCCCTTGTTGAATGATCCCTTAGATCTTTTCGCGGTGTTATCTCCATAACTCAGTAGCATTCCAGTATAGAGCTGCCTTGATCCATCTGACTAGAGTTTTCTTGGACGCTTGTTTACCTTTTTGCTTGCCAACGTACAGGACGAATAGAGCATCTGATGCTTTGAACTCATTGGTGACTTTAACGTACTGAAGGAGACATCTAACATCTAGAAGGCTTAGTTCTTGCTCTTTGCTGTTAGCCAGAGAACTACAAAATGAAGGTTGCATTATATCCTGGGATTTATGAAAAGTTCAGGTCACTTTTGGTGTAAATCCCAGGTCTGTTTGAAGGCCGATTCTATCATCATGAATTTTGAGAAAAGGCTCTCTGACAGACAGAGCCTGGATCTTAAACAAAAAAGACGCCACTTGCTTCCATCTATAGCTGGCTATCGCAGTAAGAAGCATTAGAAGGCCAACAACAGGTATAAACAAGGCCAAGAATAAATCCAAGGGAAAAAACAAGCTTAACTTACCGACCAGCCGCGGACAACTAAATAATCTGTCTAACAGTATGCATTAAAAGCAGGGGTTTGGTCTGCACACATTTGAAAATGCATGCGTAAGCCACAGAACCTCGTCAAGGCACCCTGGTATCTGTGGTACCTAACACTAACTTATAAGTGTCCCCACATGCATTCTGATAGAAAGATGAGAGCAGGTGGACTGAAGGAGAGCCACCCCTTCTTAAAAAAGTTACAGGGGCACACTGAACCCCAAGCATAAAAGCACAATGGCTGCAAAGGTGTCAGTGCGTTGCCTGACCAAAATTCAGAGCCTGGATTTCCCCTATCCTACGTGCTATAGTGATAGCCACGAGGAAAACGGTTTTGAGTGTCAGCAGGCATTAAGAGGTTTCTTGTAGCAGCTCAAAAGGGACTTTTGATAATCCTGCTCAGTACCACTGACAGATCCCATGTGGGACATTTTTTGTGTCTGGGGTTGTCTGTATTTTGCCAACACTCTGCAAAAGTGAGAGACCAACGGGTCTTCCTGTAGTGTCTATTCTAGATACACCGATAGCGCTGCTATCTGGACCCTCAGCGTACTGAGTGCTAGGCCTTTATCAGCACCCTGCTGTAGGAACTCAAGAAAAGTCGGTGTATCCATCTTGTCTTATTTTCAGCGCACCAGCTGTTGAATTTTCCCCAGGTCTTTCTGTAGATGGCCCTGGTGTTCGGCTTCCTATCGCTCAGAAGAGTCGCCACCACTTTATCTGAGTCCTTTTGATCTCAGAATGTCTTCCTCAGTAACCAGACCGCCCATTTGAAGCTTTGTCTTAGGCCTGTTAGGGGTCCCCGACACATCAGGTCATCCCCAAGAGGAAGTAGCCATGGCTCTTCTGCTGAGAGACTGAGGAGCTGAGAGAACCAGGCTCTCTTGGGCCAATATGGTGCTATTAGTAGGAGCTTTGCTTGCTCTTGTAGGAATTTCTTCACCACCCGAGGAATCAGATGTACGTCTTGTAGCACATTTTGAAGCTCCACAGGCTTTGGAGTGAGTCTATCCCTAGATGCCGGTCTTGCGGGAAGAAACGCTTCACCTGGGTTTTTTTTCCGGGATGCAAATAGATCTATATTTGATACTCCCAGGCAGGCTGTAATTTCCCTGAACACCTCTGGGTGTAATACCCATTCCTCTGGGGAGATCTCTTGGTGGCTGGGGAAGTCAGCTACTTTATTTGTTTCTCTCCCCCCCCCCCCCTTTAGGTGGACCGCTCCCAGCAACATATCTGGTTGGAGATGTGGCTTAAGGAGGGGCGCCTCGTGTTCCCTTGTTTGCTCACATAAGCTACTGCAGTGGCGTTGTCCGAGAGGATCAGGGAGTGAGGACTTTAGGTGGTCTTGGAAGTGTTCTACAGCTTTGGATATTGCCATAAGCTCCCTTCAATTCGAAGACGGCGGGCTTCTTCCGGGGACAATCGCCCCTGAGCAGGTTGCCCTGCTAAGTGGGCTCCCCATCCCCAACTGCTCACGTCTGGTCAATTTCCGTGAGATTGGGAAAGACCATGCCAGACCTTGGTTTAAATTTGTGTGGATCCTCCACCCCCAGAGCGACCTCTTCACAGAGGTTGGGAGTAAGAGCATTCTGTCCAGACCCTCTTGTTTATTTCTTAAGAGAAAGACTTGTAGGGGCCTTAGATGATACTTGGCCCATTGTACTGCTGGTATCGTTGAGGTCATCAGACCCAGAACAGACATCAGCTCCCTGATGAATATCGAGAGGTTGTTCTGTACAGGACTTACTCTCTTGACGAGGCCTTGGATCTTTTCCTCTGGTAGGAACATCTACTCTATGGAGTTGAGCAGATATCCCAGAAACCAGATTTTCTGGAGTGGGACACAGGTTGGATTTTTCGATGTTTAAAATCCAGCCCAGTGACTTCAGCCAGCTAAAGTTGAGCTTCTGCGAGGTCTTTTACCAACTGTACTTCTGACGGTGCTGCGAATAGTAGGTCGTCTAGGTATGGTAATACCATCATCTTCTGCAACCTCAGAGGGGCCAGGGCTTCTACTAGGACTTTGGTAAATATCCTCAGTGATGTGGATAGCCCAAAAGGAAGAGCCCTGCTCTGGCAATGATATTCCTTTCCCTTCATCTCCACAACCAACCTCAGGTATCTTTGGGATTCTTCTCGTATGGGAATGTGGAGATAGGCATCCCTGAGCTCCATGGTCGCCCTGAAAGTTCCTGGTTGAAGGATATTTTTGACCGAGAATATAGATTCAATGCCCAATTTTTTGTATTGTAGTGCTTGGTTCAGGGGTTTTAGACTTAATATCACTTGAAACTTCCCAGAAGGTTTTTTGATCACAAAAACGTTAGAGTAAAAACCCTTCGTTTTTCTTCCTCTGGGACTGGAGTAAGGACTTTCTGGTCTACCATCTCCCCCAGCAACAACGGTAGAGCCCGTGCTTTTTCAGGATCCCTGGGAAGTTGTTAATAGAAATCTCTCGAGGATGACAATTGTATTCCAGGGAGTAACCCCTTGTGAGGAGGTCTAGATTGGCTGTCGTCTTCTGTCATTGAGGTAGGAAGCTAGCCAGCCTTCCTCCTACGGGAGATCTATCGTCATTGTTTTGGGGTTTGGTTAGAAGAGCCAAAAGAGAACAATTAGTCTTCGGCTTCCCCTTGTGACCCAGCCCGTTCTTTTTGGGGTAGTCTGATCTAATTGTGGACGCTCTTTGTCCACGAAAAAAAACTCGTGGAGGTTTGCGTTTTTCGTTCGGGAAGGTTTTCTTCCTGTTCCGCCGTTCTTTCTAGGACTTCATCCAAGCCTGTTCCGAAAAAAACAGTCTACGGAGAATGGGAGGTTGCATAGTCTCATTTTGGATGCAGGGTCCCCTGACCAGGTCTTCATCCAAATAGCCCGTCTAGCTGCCACGGCTAGGCCTCCTGATCTTGCTGCCAGTTTTATGAACTCTGCGGACACATGCGCTATGTAGCCAACTGCCTTGGAGAGAACCGGTAGGGTCTTCAAAATTTCTTCCCTAGGCGTACCATTTTTTTTTATATGGTCTTGCAGTTGGGAGAGCCAGAATTCAAGGTTTCTTGGCACGCAAGTGGTGGAGAGTGCTGGCTTCAGGCTGGTGACACTAGTTTCCCAAGCCCTTTTCAGGATAACGTTGCCCCTCTTGTCCATGCAAGCTTTTAGATGCCCCATAGCTTCAAAGGCCAATGAGGATTTTTTTGGAGATAGTGGCGCATCCACTTTAGGATTCTTATTCCACACTTCCTGTGGATCGTCCCTGAAAAAAGGGAACCACTTCTTAGGACTAGCTGCAAAGGAGGGCTTCTTTTCTAGGTCTGCCCACTCATTCCTCAACGTCCGACATCACCTGGTAGACCGGGAATACTTTGGACTTTTTCTTTCTAAGACCTTGGTACATCAGGTCATGTTTTGATGGACGTTCTTTTTCTTCCTCTATCTCCATAGTCTCATATATAGCCCCAAGTAGGTCCTCTATGTCTCCTAGGGACAATTTGTACTTGGGCCCCTTTTTCTACCTTCCCCCTTCTCCGACTGAGCTGTCGATTATGCTAACCGCACTGCTACCTGCTCATTCCCTCACCATCTCCTGCGACCCCCTGAGGTGACTGATCTTTGTGAGGCTATGGGAGAGGAACATCCAGAAGGGAGCTGTTGGAGGTTCAACCTCAAATAAATTTAAGATCCTTAAAAAAGGTAGTAGCCATGTCATCACTCACAGATCCAAAAATGTTTGTGTAGACTGCATCTGACTGTTTAACTAGTCTGTCAATGCACACTTGGCAAAGCGGTTGTGTATTCGAAGGGCATCTTGTTCGCACATCACGTCCCGGGAGTGCGCTTTGGGCCTTTCGGCGGTTTGACCTGCCAGAAGACAAAAACACAGGGAGACCCCCATGGCGATGAGACAAAAGCACACTACATCATACTACAGTGCACACACTCGGTGACTAGTAACCACAACCACCTAGCTGCTGTCCCACTATAGTGGACATAAAGGACACCCCCGTGTGCCTACCTGTGTCCTGCTGGTGCCTTCGCCTCCGAGCCTGGGCAGATGGGATGTCATCCTCCTTTTGCATCGTGGTATCCTGTCTCGTTTGCGCTGTCTCTTGCAGCCTTGCCATGTGTAAGCCAGCCTCCCTGCGCCTTTAAGGGGGTCGGACAAGTTCCTTGGCGCGCGTCGATGACATCATCCCGTGCCGTGTTTTCTGGGTCAAGCTAGCCTCCGGTACTAACCCCCCCCACCGGAGCTCGCCAAGAGGATGCCGTATTGCAGTCTCTCTCCACACCTGGGCTCAGAGGGAGGAAGGATCCAGGACACCTCCCGCCCGCTGCCAAGGAGGGTTGCCTGCGGCCGCATACCTAACCTCCTCCACTCCAGAACTGCTCCGGTAAGACCCAGTCGCTCAGAGGCTCCATTCCACCTGCTGCACCCAGGGCCGATGCTACCAATAGGCAAGCTAGGCGCCGGTCTAGAGCGCACATCAGTAGGGGGTGCTGTGCCGGCTACAGAAGTGAGCACCTAAGCTGTGCTGCCGGACAGACTGCCAAATAAAGCAAAAGTACTCTTCCCAACCTCCACCCCCAGGTTGCTTGAAGTTCAAATTGGAGTTGGTGAGAAAGGGCTACCGCTTCCAAGATGACTGCACCCACACACCTTCTGCTCAGGTATACGAGGCGGTGGCACAGACTGAGCTCCCTGCACTGCTGGTGCCAGTGCTCGCTGAGTAATATCATTGCTAACAGGAGTGCATGTGCAGGAGACAGTGAACCTGTAGAACAGCCTGGGTGTCCTCTCGTGTGATTCTTCCTTCCCCCACTTTCATCCGTACACAGCAGGTAAAAGACAGAATGTCCGAGCAGATGGCAGTTGTTTAACTTTAAGTTTAAATGCCTGTGATTTGTTGTTGGGGTGGTCCTAGTAACAAATAGTCTGTCTGTTAAATGGAAAGTTGAACAGCTCCTACCCTCTACTTCGACATGCCGCATCCTCTGTCTTCTACCTGCTGTGTGAGGCAAGGAGGGGGCCTGTGTGGAGGAGAGCAGTATACATGGGGGGGGCCTTTGTGGAGGGGAGTGGTATACAGCAAGGGGGGGCTGTTGGAGGGGACTAGGGTGCAAGGAAGGGAGGCTGTAAATGGGACTGGTATTACAAGTAAAAAGTTTTTTTTTTTTTTTTTTTTTTTTAAAGGACTGGGGTACACGGGGGGCTGTGAAGGGGACTGAGGACACTGATGTAAAGGGGCAAGGCCTGTGATGTGAAGGGGGAAAGAGGGCATTGATGTAAAGAGGGCTGTGATGTAAATTGGGGGACATGGATGCAAAGAGGTCTGTGATTTAAAGCGGGCAGTGTATTGCCACGATTTGTCTTCAGGCCAGTTCCAGAGGCTCAGGTGGCTGAAGAAAAAGGTGGAGAGGTGGCACAAAAACTCCACCCCCACCTTATACATGAGCAGGGCAAAGGGGGTGGAGTCAATGGAGGGGGGGCGGAATTAGGTTTCGCCTAGAGTGTCAAATATCCTTGCACCAGCCCTGGCTGCACCCACTGGACACCTGTCCTGGTCAGCCCTTGAGAGATGGAGCCCCTCCAGTCCTTTAGGCAACATGTCGCCTCCGGACGGAGGAAACACCAAGACTGACCAGGGACCTGAGGGACTGCCTTTTTAAAGAAATTACTGGCAATGCGTTTCCTGTGTGTGAGGAGGAGCACCATCTCTCAAGGGCTGACCTGGAAGACTGGTGGAAATCTTACCCTGCAGCCCACTAATCAGTGTATTCTGGCAGTGAAGAAGTCCAACTGTCAGAATAGAAAATCGCACAACAGGAAGAAATCCTCAAACCACATCAAAAATGGGGAAGCCGTTTGTTTTCCCCCCAAATCAGCCTGGCTAGTGTTTTTCCTTTATTTTCACTGGGTGATCTGGCCCATAACACACCTCTTGTCTGAGGTCTACACTCTACATAAAAAGGAGCAAGGGAGTCACCTTTGTACAGCAGCATTGGCAGCCTGGAGGGGGACCAAACTCAGGGTTTTTGGTAGCTAGAGACCATGTGATCTAGTGTTAATTTACCACTTCCATACTGGAAGTTTAAATTAGTATTTTTTTTCTAGCAAAAAAAAAAAAAACCTCAAAAACCCCAAACATATATGGTTTTTAGCAGAGAAAAAAAATGGCAGCTGTTGCAACTTTTTTTTTCACACGGTATTTACGCAGCAATTTTTCAAACTAAAAAAAAAAAACTCAGTAAAGTTAACCCACTTTTTTTGTATAATGTGAAAGATGTTACTGTAAGTAAATAGATTCCCAACATATCACGCTTTAAAAATTGCCCATGCTTGTGGAATGGCACCAAACTTTGGTACTTAAAAATCTCAATAGGCAACACTTTAAAATTTTACAGGTTACCAGTTTAGAGTTACAGAGGGGCTAGAATTGTTGCTCTTATGCACATGGTGCAATAACTCACATGTGTGATTTGAACGCCATTTACATATGTGGGCACAACTTATGTATTTGTTTTTGTGCTTTTGCTTCTGTGCTTTTACAAAAAAAATAAAAAAAAAATTTTGATCACTTTTATTCCTATTACAAGGAATGTAAACATCCCTTGTAATATGAACAGTGCATGACAGGTCCTCCTTATGGAGAGATGTGGGGTCAATAAGGCCCCACGTCTCTCTTTCAGGCTGGAAAGACCAAGATTAAAAAAAAAAAAACAAAAAAAAACACTGTCTCTGCCTTTCCAGCCTCGTCCTCGGCATAGTTTACTTCTGCTGGCCTGGACATGTTAGAACGTCGTGCCCGGGCCTCCGAGGGTCATTGAGATGACTGGACTATCTGATCACCGGAAATCTCTATGATCAATGTCCGGTGGCAGATTCCTTCTCTGACACGGGCGAGCCGGTAGAAGCACCGGAGGGCGGCGGATGTCCCCACCCACTGTAAGAACGATCAAGTGGCTGAACTGCCGCCATGATTGTTCCTACGGTGCACAGAATCGTCAGCTAAAAAGGATGATATCTGAATGATGCCTGTAACTGCAGGCATCATTCAGATATCCCCACTCAAAGTCCAGGACGTCGTAACATCCTTGCTGGAAGTGGTTAAGTAACATTCCCCACACACTTGGCAGGGGAAATGAATGCCCCACCATATCATTGGGGTTGATTTACTAAAGGCAAATAGACTGCACTCTGCAAGGGCATTTGCTCCAGAGCTTAGCAAGCGAGTTGAAGCTTCAGATTGCAGAGAATACCCAATCACAGGCAAGGAAAAATTAACTGCATTGTTTGCAACTCCCATGCACACTGGGTTAGGTGCAACACATCACTCCCAGCACATAATTGGTATCGGGTTAAAAAAACTGTACAATGTTATAAAGCACGTGGAACCATCCTCACCATTTCATGCCCAGAAAAGCTTATCTGTTCAAATTACCTTTAAAAGCTCTTTCATACAGGTCCCTGGTTTGCAAATACTGTATTTTTCAGCCAGAACATGAAGCATCTTGAAAATAAGATTTTATTTAAAAACTGAATGCATACAATCAATTGTACTGGTTTTAGAATTCCCAAGTAAATCTTGAATTTGGCATCCATGCAAAATACTTGACAAAACAAAGTAAATGCCTCAAAAAGGCATCCCAATATGGAGTGCCACACTGAAATTATTACAATGTTGACTTATTCCCCCAAATAATTCTGTTTTAAAAAGGTTTTACTGTTGGTAGTGGTTTTAAACTACAGTACAGAGATTAACAGAGTAACTGATTAAGGGACAATCTTTCCACACATGTATCTACATTCCTGAGTTGACTTGCACATCAGCTTCTATTTTTCTCAGAACTTCAGCTACAAGAGCTCTGCATACAGGTATCAAGGTGCATCAACCATTGTGTAACACCCCCAGTCTAACATTACGCTTCACTTATGCTGCCGGATTTTCCATATATAGAAACTGCAGCATAGACTCAGACACAAAGGTGGATGCAGACACTAGCAGGGCAAATTTTCCAAGATCGAAACTAGTTTGTGAACCAGTTATCCACCTATGAAAAAAACAGTGCATCCGTGTAAGAGTGGAATACACTTGCAACTGCAATATTTTAAATTGTTGATTTAAGACAATCCCTGTTCTTGCAAAGCATCTACCAATGCCTTGGTAATACAGTTGATACATTTTCAATTTGTATCACTCAGTATTTATACAGTATGATACATGAACAAGATATTAACCAGTATTACGGGTCACACATTGGAATCTTGCAATGTAGCTGAAACTCAGCTTATGCCTCACAAGCAGCATTACTGAACCTAGATATAATTTCACGCCACCACTCCACATACTTTAACAAGACATTTATAATACAGATTAATGTGATCCATTATTGCACATACAAGACAGACTCCATTACAATTGTACATACATTCAGGTTCCATTTTAGAAGGAAAAGCAGAGTAGTGCTTACATAATTCACAGATTTGTTTTTTTTATACTAAAGAAAAATGCCCACTGATCTGTGTTTATAAAGTTACCATACCAGATATTTTACAATATTAAAGCACACTTGTTCCTTATAGTGCACAAAGATTTGTTGTGACATTTTAAATAAGCAATCTGAACGCTGCCCATAAATTACTATAGATAAATGATACCAAAAAGAATATTTTATATGGCATCTTTTTTACAATTGCCACCTAATAGTACAACTCACAAAATTAGCCCCTCTCCAACACGGAAAGTAGTATTTAAATCAATTTCCTCTTTTGCAAAAGACAATCTATTGCCCTATCCAATATGGATAATTGTAAGCCTGTGCAGGGTCATAGCTCTGCATCCAGTTGAAGAAAGTCTTAGTTGGATCTTCAGAAGGGCAGGCCACATCAGGTACATCTGATATCTGTAAGAAAAGAAACACTTCAGAATGAGACAAAACTTGACATTTTTACTGTACTGTATATTAGCTAAATAGTACTGGTTGATTGGATTGATACAGTTAAAGCAGACATGCTTAACAAAACTATTCCCATAAATTAGCCCCCATGCACACTAGTTTATATTTAAGCTCCTAGTAGCACACCATTTTAGGCCAGCCTAAGCCAGCCTAGGCTCAGGTATATCAATTATAGCTTTAACATCTTTGACAGTGCATTACAAGGTGACATAGTAAGTACAGAAGTACACACATTAAAAACTAGAATAGGATTCCACTTTCAAACAACCACATGCACACACTATTTAAATAGCAAGTTATAAGAAATTCCTAATACAGAAGAGCCAATTGATGCCCCAGAACAGTTTTAAGCCTGAGCAGGTACACACGATGAGATTATCGGACAAATGATTGGCCCTTTTTTGATGAAGATGAAGGTTACTAAAGTTCAAAAATTCTCATACGACAGGATAAAAATTTGGAAAACGTAGTAAAGTGTTATATTTTCGTACGAAAACTGTACTGATTAAATTAAAATCGTACGATCTAGTATCGTACAAGAAACATTTTTGCGTTTGTCCCTTTGGATAATTCCAGATGAAAGCTGTGTACAAAATGATCAGATTATCACGCGATCGCTTCAGAGCAGTATTGTGTGTACAGGCCTTAAAACTGTCTCAGTATATATAAATGGGTCATTGTTAACAGGACCATCAAATCCTATATTTTTACTAAGCATTCCATTATAAGATCTTGCATACCTGCAGGTCAAATAGATCATCCTCAAAACCTTGAAAGGAACTCCAGGATTCCAACAAACTCTGCTTTGAGTCATCAAATGGCATTTCTTTCCTAAGGTGAAAGCATATCAATGGTATATTAAAAAAGGTGAAATTTCATTTAGCCCGAAGAAACATTTGCAGAATGCAGCCTGGACTCTAAAGCCTATACATTTATAAAATGTTTGTTGCCAAGTGATCGGCTTTAGCTTACAATGTTAATATAGTGTTTGTACTTGTTTGTTTAGTAGATATAGTGGGGTAGGCAGTGTTATGGAGGTAAAAAATAAAATAAGTACATCTTTTTTTGCTAGAGTGGATGATGTAATGATAGGCATTACATAATAAAGTGTAGCGTGAAAAGGTCATTTGCAACCCCCCCCCCCCCCATTAGAACCCTGCTCTTCGAAGTGGTTGAGTAAGGAAATTGCACATGTGCATTGGTTTAGGTGATCTTTGGCAACAATGAGGGTATAGGGCATCTCAGTTGGAGCCCCTGGAAGCACCAACGTGCCATACATAAAATGCTAACAGAAGACTTATGCTGCAGACATACTAGTTCTGGGAGACCAGTAAATTGTAGGAGACAGACCAGGGACAAGTTATGCAAGACTGCTAGAAAATCACTTTGCAAAACCCATGCTCAGGCAGAAACAACCAGGAAGTGCCCCTACTGCCTCAAATCCCAGCCAGATATGAGGTAAAAAAAAAAAAAAAAAAAAAAAAAAATCCTGGGATTGCTAAAAAGTAATCACTGATGGAACAAAATGGTTTATTTTGATCTATACGGGTGTGGAGCATTAGTAATGTTCACATCAAAAACACCAGAATGATGAAAATGAAGGATCGGTAATTGAGACTGTGGCATGGTTGTTGGTGTCAAATGGGCTGGTTTCAGTATTTCCGTAACCACTTCTAGGATTTTAATGCACTCTCCAGAAATACTAAAATTGAATTCAGTTAGCTGTAGTTCTACAGATGGAGTTAAGGATCACCTTAATGAGGAAGGTAAGAAAATGGCCCTATAGGTTCACGCTGAAGAAAAGGCTGCAGTAACACTTTACAACTGGTCACTAGAAAAGCACTCGGAATGCATATCAAAACCTTCAGGCGGCTGGATTATCTACCTCAAAAATAAAGCTGGCTAGAACTAGTTTGTGTGAGTTAATTCCACATTGACAGCTTACTGTGAAGAAGCCTTTTCATATGTGGAGTCTAAATCTCTTGTAAAGTGCCCCTAGTCCTTTGTACAGAAAAAAGTGAACTACACCAAGTTCATTATATGGACCACTTCTGCATTTATAAGTAGTGATCATATCCGCTCATACAGCAGCAGGTGCAATCTCATGATCCTGTAGACAGTCTGTCTGCATCTCATACAGGCAGGCAGTTAATGACAGGAAGGATTAATGAACTACCTAGGAGCGCTCATCAGTGATGAATAGGAGAAGTTTGAATTGACAGTGGGTCACAGCCAAGGGCTTGTTCGGGATTACTATTGTAGGCTCGGATGTCAATGGCGTCTCAAAGAGGATTGAGAGAATCTTTAACACTTCGATCCAGAACGTTTGCACCATGGGACATCCCCACCAAATGTGCACATGAGTGCCAGGTGCAGTACAGCCTCGAAAACAATGTGGGGAATATTGGGGGGGGGGGGGGGTTGGAAGGAGGATTTTCTAGATCCTTGCAGGGACAAGCTACCATCTGGTGAGCACTTTGTAGCTGGTTTCTAGAGCTACAATGTTGGGTTGAGGCATATTTAGTTGCCTACCATATATGCACCCAATCGGCTGGATCAAGGGTTAGGCTAAGGTCACTTTCCCACTTTCTAGTGTATGCCGATGGAGGACGTGGAGTGTGTAGAGAAGATCAGAGAGATCTGAGATTAGACCAAGTATGTGGGGGCCCTTTTTGCAGGCCTGTTCAAAAGTGGTGAAGTGGAGGGTGGTGTGTAGGAGGAAAAAAAAAAAAGTTTTGAAAGCCCCAAAAAGGGCATGACAATATGTAAAAAGGTGATGAGCCCATAGTAGGCCAGCCTGAGTCCAAGACAAGGGAGGATGGGGGAAGACCAAGCTGGACAGAAAGTGGGATTGCGAATGAAGCATAGGAGATTGTAGTCTGAAGCGAAGCTTGAGTCTGTCCCATATGTATAGGCTGTTTGGCGATGATGCGTCGTTGCATGGGTGTTAGCCAAAAGGTGGTTAGCTGTAGAAGGGGGGAAGCTCGCAGTCCAGATTAGAGAGCTACCCATAGAAGTTTTCCCTAAGTGGCACAGTATTTAGGAAGTTGTGCAAGCTGCACGGCATAATAATTTTTGGTAAAGTTAGGCACACCAAGGTATCCGCTAGTATGGGGAGTGTAAAGAGTTAGTTTAGGTAGACAAGGTTTAATTTAAATTTTTTCCCCCATATAAAGTTTAAAAGGCTTTGCTGTAGAATACGCAGATAGGACAGGACCTGTATGGACAGTACACAAAAAAGGTAGAGGATTTTGGGGAGAATGGACATCTTGAGCCCCGGTATTCTACCCATCCAAGCTAAGAGCAGGGATGACCATTAGGACAGAGGAAAGGTGCAATAGCATAGGAGGGTAGTTGGCTGAAAAGAGGCCTGAGGGGTTAACCGTAAATTTGACACCTAGATGTGCGAGGTGGTCCAGGGGGATGGGCCTGTAACAATAGAGGAAGTGAAAGGTTTAGAGCTGTCAATTTGTGGGTTGACTTGTATGCCAGATAATTGTCCAAAACAAGAGCGTGTAGCGAGTAGGTTTGGGGAGGAGATTAAGGGAGCGGTAAGGAAGATGAGGACATTGTCACTGAACAGACCGTTTATGCTGGTGTCCACCTAGTTCTAGATTTTGGATATTTGTGTTCGAGCATATAAAAAAGGTCAAGAGGTTCAATCGCCAAGGTGAAAAGGAGTGGGGAAAGGGCAACCTTGACAGGTGCCTGGCTCAAATGGGGAAGGGTCCAAACAGAATCTGGGAGTAGGATACACAAGCTTTGAAGGTTCTGCTATAGGGCCGAGACCCATTGCAAAAAATGGGTGCCAAACACCCAGCCAGCATATGATGGAGTGAAGATACGACCTGGATAACTTGTGAAATGCTTTGTGTATGTCCAGAAAAATGAAGTAGGACAGGATGCAACAGGTACAGGGATGAACCCTGTCTGGTCTTTGTGAATAAGTGTGCCAATGAACAAGTTAAGGTGAGACGAAAGCTTTTTGGCCAGAAGTTTGATATCTAGATTAACCACTTGCCCACTGGGCACTCTTACGCCCTTCCTAAACAGGCTAATTTTTCAGCTTTCAGTGCTCACATTTTGAATGACAATTACTCAGACATGCAACACTGTACCAATATGAAATTGTTGTTTTTTTCCCCACACAGAGCTTTTTGGTGGTATTTAAAATCGCCACTGGGTTTTTTATTTTTTGCACTATAAAATTAAAAAAAGACCGAAAATATTGTAAAAATGCATTTTTCTTCATCTTTTATAAAATTTTGCAAAAGAGTAATCTTTCTTCATAAATTTTGGCCAAAAGTTATACTGCTACGCTTCTATAGTAAAAATAACCAAAATCAGTGTACATCATTTTGTCTTTGTGAAAGTTAGAGTCTACAAGCTTTGGTGGCAATCACTGAATTTATCACACCTGATGTACTGACGGCGTCTCATTTCTTGACACTAAGACCAGCTTCACACTGGGGTGGTTTTCAGGCGCTTTAGCGCTAGAAATGGCCTCTGCTAAGCGCCTGAAAACTGCCTCCCATTCCAGTGAGTCTTCACACTGGAGCGGTGCGCTTGCGGGACGTTCCGAAAAGTCCTGCTAGTAGCATCTTTGGGCTGGGTTGGGAGCGCTATATTTAGTGCTCCCAAAATGCCCTGGCTATTGGATTTAATGGGCATTCCTTTCAAAGTGCCGCAAAATGGGACTTTACCTTTTTGGGGTAAAAAGCGCCCCCACTAGCGGCCGAAAAACGAGCATCGCTTTAGCACAAGCAGCCAGCGCTTTGTGTTAAAGGAGCCTTACAAGCTAGGAAAGTACAAATACCCCCCACATGACCCCATTTTGGAAAGTAAACATTCCAAGGTATTTAGTAAGAGGCAAGGTGAGTTTGATGATGCAATTTATTTTTTCCACAAAATTGTCATGAACATGTTATTTCTCACATGGCATAAGCATACTTACAACTACGCCCCAAAACACAATTTGCTACTCCTGAGTATGGAGATACCACATGTGAGACTCACAGCCAGGCCACATACAGTGAACTAACATGTAGGGAGCACCGCCAGGTGTTCTAGGGACATAAATTTCACATTTACATTTCTTGCCTACCTATTACACTTGAAGGCCCTGGCGCACCAGGACAATGGAAATACCCATAAAATGACCCCATTTTGGAACGCAAACACCCCATAACATAATCTAGGAGGCATAATGAGTCTTTTGAACGGGTCATTTTTTTTCCACAAGTTTTTGGAAAACATGGAAAGAAAATGAAAAACCTCTTTTGTGCACACACACACACACAGTGGTCAATTTATAAGAGGTTTCCAAAACATAGCAAAAATTACACCCCAAAATACATTCTGCTACCCCTCCCAAGTATGGCGATACCACATGTGAGACTCACAGCCGGGCCACATACAGAGGCCCAACATGCAGGGAGCACTGTCAGGATGAGCCCTGATGGGGCATGTTTGAGGCACGGATGAAGCATGAATTGGCACCGATCGTGGGCACTCCAGAGACAGCCCACTTGCGCTGCTGCACCGGCTCTCTCCTTACACACTGTACCAATCACGTTTGAGGAGAGCTGAACTGGACATGTGCTGGTTTGACAAGCGATTGCTCCCTCATTGGATGGAGTGATCACATGGTAAAGGGCCACTGTCATTGACCCTTTACGATTCTTGATGCGCTGGGTCCACGAGAACCTGGCGATCACGGACACTTATGGGTGTGCACCCCAGGGGGGCGCACAAGAACGTCCCTAGACTCCCTTTTCCAAGAAGTAATACCTTCAAAAAATATAAATTATATATAGAAGAAGTGATGTGCTCGAGGACTAGTGGGGGGGGGCAGTGAACAGTCTCTTGGACTGTAACAGCCTATAAAAAGATACAGAATGTAGTACAGTAATGATAAATCTCAACAGTGCATATAACAGGCATCCCAAACCGATGGCTAGGGAACCTCCATGGGCTATAAGGTAGTAGGCTTGCCCTGGGAGGTAATGTAGTAGGTAGTGTTAATCTATGGGGCGCAACATTAAAGATAAACCACTAAGTGTAAGCAAGAATGAGCCCAAGTTAGAGGCATGGCAGCCCCTAGGTCTAGATAGAAATGCAAAATACGGCAAACTAGCAGTAATATAAATAAAACATATGGAAATGTGGTAAGTGGCAGTCAAGATGTTTTAGGCGACTGCAGTAGCTAGGGTGAGTCTGGTTCTCACCCAACTTGGCCGGTGAGGAGAGAAAGGCTTTAGGGAGCCACAAAAATAGTTTGAGGGGTCAAGGGCTGTGGATGCCTTGGATGTAAAGGGGGACCGAGGTCTTAGTGAAGGAGGAATAGAGAACATCTCCGTGGGAGGAGAGATCACAGTCAAAGCAACCAGAGTCCTTGAGTCACCCAAACAATACAATACTGCTAGCAAGTAAACCATTACAAGTGGAGAAGGAACAGTACAAGGGGAAGGAGGGTTGTGAAGGGAAGGTGGAGGGCGAGGGGTAGTGGATGGAGGTGGAAAGGGTAAAGGCAGAGGAGATGTAGGCATGGAGCTAGCAGAAAAACAGCATTGGTTACAAAAAAAAAAAAAAAAAAAAAAAAAAGTACTAGAGAAGTACTGGAGGAGTTCAAATGGGATTGTGAGAACAGTATATGGGTATATGGATGCCATTCAGGAAGGATCACCCAAAGAATTTGCCAGGTGGGCAAAATGGAGGGAGAAAAGAGTCAAGGGGGGGGCGGGATACCCCTAGTTATCAGGAAGAGAGTGTCGGTCCATGGAGTCTTCTTCTGGGGCCGGATCCAGGGAGATGTAGTGGCCTCACTTGCTGGCACTGGCTGCAGCCTGTAAACCTGAGGAGGTTGGCATCTCCTTGGGGGAGCTGGAGGCTGCTCTGCATGGAGATCCTTCAGCTACAGTTTGTTTGCAAGAGGTGAAGATCTTAAAGTGTGGCCTGGAGGTCTTATGCAGATTTAGATGGGGGGGGGGGGGGGGGATGCCATCATTAGCTGCTCCTTAGTGTGGAAAAAGTGGAGTTTTACCACAGTATCTCATGGAGGGCCATCTTCAGGTCACAGTGCTAGGGATCTGTGGATTTTGTCCATTTCAAGTCTTTCAAGGGGAATTGAGGGTGCAAGTTCCTGAAAGTGCTGTGATGGTGTTCTCAATATATATCTTTCAGGCAGGCCTGTAAGAATAAATTCTCCTCACAGATAATTTCTAGTTCCTCAGCATGGGTGCCTGTAAGGAGATCATGTTCATCCATCCTTTGCTCCAACACTGAGATGCGGATGACCACTTCATAAATTTCATGTGTCAGTTTTTCTGTGATGATATCTGAGGTTAACGTCTCTTGTGAGCATTTGCTGAAACTGATGGAGCAGGTCTGGTTGTGTTTTCATGGAAAGCCAGGGGGTAAATGTCAAACTGTCAGACTCCTTCAGCAGCTGCTGCAGGGAGCCAGGTCAGCTCTGGTGTGTGGCGCACGGGGTAGAGGGCCGAGAAGATGGAGGTGCGGCCATCTTGGATGATGTCCTGGCCAGAACATCTTAGCTTAACGCCATAGTAAACCATCGTGGGTGGTAGCCACAGTTCCTGGCTTTGTGTAGTCAGCAGGTAGCTCAGAGATTTGGTGCTGCAAGGCTGTTTAGTCCTGGGAGATGTGGAGTACTACGCAAGCATGACTAGCTTGGACAGGTTCATGCATATGCCCCCATGGCATCTTTTTAAAAAAAGCCCCACTTCCAATCACGTTAAAAAGGTAAACTGACAACACAGTGCCTTAGTTTCCAAACAAGACTTTACCCGCTAGCTGACCAGCATAAAACAGCAAGTAAAGGTCTCCCACCTACATTCTTAATCGCACCCACATTAACACTACACTCCTCACCATGCTAATAAGCTTTCATTGTGCCCTATGTCAATTGCACTTGCAACACCCTTTGATCAAATAGCAGGTTAAATAACCACGTTAACATTGAAAAAAACAAAGGGCATTTTTAATTGTAAACATGCATAGGAGTGGGAGACTTACTCAAATGATAGCTCTTCAGGGGGATCCCAAGCATGAAGAGCACGCCTCCAAAGTTTGATCTGTGTGTCCCATGACCGCCGACTATATTTCTTATATTTGTTGGGTGTACGAGGGTGAATTCCTGGCTCCCTTTCAGATCTGCATAAACAAAATCACACATAATAAAACCTGTCAACTCGAGACCTGTCCTTAAAAAGGGAATCTGAGCATTGAACTCTGTTTAGCCATGAATAAGAAAATCTGCATAAGCCATGAGATGCTGAAGCCTACACAGCACTACGGACTTTTGGGTAAGTGTAAGCCAACGCTATAAGCTACATACTCCTCCACATCCACATATACTAGATGTGATGAATACAGTCTCACCCTGTGCAGAGATTTTCTAGCTGGTGGGACAACAGTCTAAGCAGCAGTAGAAAGTCACTGGGGAAAATGTACAGCTCGCAGTACAAGTCAAAAGAGGGTTCAGATGGCTCACTCAAATTCAGACAGGAAGGCGACAGTTTACACTGCAGTAGCTTCTTCAGAGGTGACTTTTTCCATTTCTAAGTGAGCAAAGATTCAGGTTAACCATTTTGAAACATTGTTTTAGGCTACGTTCACACCTGCATATTGACCAGAGTGTACATGCGACAGCTCAGTTAGCTGCCACAGATAATTGAAGCCGTTCATTTAACCGCTATGCAGAAATCACCTGCAAGTGATCTGCCCTGTCTGGGGTTCTCACATGTACATGCGGCCAGGCCAATTTGCAGGTATAAATGTGGCCTTAATGAAAAGAAAAAAACTGCAAGAATTTTTTTTTTTTTAAACCTCACACTTAAAAGTAGAGTCTGCGGGGTCTTTGGTTCAATGCAGAGTCACTGGCCCCCAAAATCATTTCACATCTGTGGCAGTGTTAATATAAATAAGAGCTCAGAGCTGCTAATGCAACAGCTGTTTGACCATGTAGCATAGGTGCTCAACCTGTGGACCTCCAGCTGTTGCAGACCTACAAGTCCCATCCTGCCTCTGCCTTTGGGAGTCATGATTGTTTAACTGACAGCCTTGCAATGCCTCATGGGACTTTTAGTTCTGCAAACAGCTGGAGGGCCACAGGTTGAGCACCCATGATGTAGAGGGTCTCAGAACTAATTCTACCCAATCAAGGGGTCTGAGGATTATTATTAATAAAAAAAGAAAGATTAGCATATAAAAACAGGAGGAGTCCCTCAAAAATTGAATAAAATATGGTACTATTGGCTTAAAAATCGAGTAATTTATTGTACGATGGCTCATGTGGAGGGGTTGGTGAGAGGGGGGGGCAAATTTATTGTACGATGGCTCATGTGGAGGGGTTGGTGAGAGGGGGGGGCAGATGGGGGCAAGGAGATTGAATAACAAATCAAGAGGTTGAGAATTGTACAATATAAATGGAATTGGAAATCAAGAGGTGTATGTTGTTGGTTTGTTATTTGTCTTGTTAGATTCTGCATTTTTCTCTTTTTTCTTGTATATATGTATATTTAGAAACAAAATGATGGTAATTTTCTATGTTTGTTTCCTTGCTAAAATCTTTGTATGTAATAAGCATAACATTTTTTTTTCCTCTTTTAAATCAAAAGGGGCGTCTGGGCGGGGGGGGGGCGGCTGCAGCACAAAAGGTTTGTCACCTTAATGCATAGAGTGCATTAAGGTGAAAAACCCTGAGGGTTTACAACCCCTTTAAAGCTCAGACATACCCTTAATGCCAACTATTCTAAATGCATCCATTTTGACTTGACGAACTTTCAAAAGCCACCAACCAGCTTTAGCAGAATGAAGTTACGATTTATTAGATCTAAAATATGATCTAGATCTTATCTGTATATTTTAGAAGGTCTAATGTCTGATTAGCCCTCTGGACCTTACAATATAGTCTTGGTTGGTGTCCAATTGGCATCTTCTACATCTGTGTAACCACTTCATGAAGATAGCTCCATTAGAGCAGGAATAGTGTTGGACTCTGGGAGATCAGTTCAAGTCAAAACAGGTTACTACACCCAGTCTTGACAAATGTATTCCTCATTCTCCAGACTGGTTTACAACAGGGCCTTATTAAAGTCTGAGGATCCTTGGCTTTACCATTTGTCTCTGCATTCCATCCAACCTGTTTTTCATCAACTCTGTCTTAAGCTGGTTTAAGTATGGCATGGTTTAAAGTGGTTATAAACCTAAAACATGAATTATGATCAAAGCACATCCTTCTGTACTGTGTAGTTGTCTATCCAAAACCGTGATTTTCTCTGCTGCCTCCTTCCTCCGTTTTCTGCGCGAGTAACTTCTGGCAGGTTTTCCAACAAAGAAAAAAGTTCATAGGGAGGGAAGCTCCAGCACACAGCCTGTGAACAAATCCTCAGCTCTGCATGTGGTGTACTGTGAAGGGGGTGTGTCCTCTCTCCAATCAGGGCTCAGAGATCCCCTTACTGTTATCACTGATACTTCAGATCCCTGCACTCTGCTGCTAGAGTTGAGAAAAAAAAAATCTAACTAAAATGAACAGCTTCAATTTATGCTGGAGGATTTGTTTCATCTCCATCACCTGATGCTAGCAATGTCACTAGGTATAACAGTATGTGAGGGTTTTCAACCACTTGAAGCACAGATTAAGGCCTTTTTTGGCATAATTCCCTTATTTAAGTCACAAAAGGACAATCAGGAAAGTAATACGGCCATGCTTTTCTATTTCATGGTGACTACATGGAAAGAGGAAAAACCAGTATGAGGTCATTTGTTTTCCCAAAACATCCCAAAGTGGCACTGTGGCCTGTGAGGGAACTGTATATCATTTTTCATCCAAAGGATGCCTCCTGATCTACTGTAGAACTACCTCGAACCTGTAGTGCAAAAGAAGTTTAAAAAACAAAACAAAAAAAAAAAAAAAAAAACACAACACTTGACTATGTAGTGCATCTGATACTTTGTAGCTAAAGCAGCCCAAGCTCATGAGATAGAGATCGACCTGGTATAATGTGCCTTTTGCTTCTCAAGAGACAACCTATTAATGTCTATGTAACTACAATAGATTGCCTGGGTAAGCTTTTTTTCCCTGGAACTGAAGGTATTTTTAGCTTTCCTCTAAAGCTTTGTGATCTGTAGGTACCTGAGCAAACATTATCACATCCAGTTTGTGAAGGTCTTTGTCCTCAAAAGGGTTAGGATGAGAAGAGGGAATCATAAGATCAGTTGAGCGATGGAAATTAAATGCTACCTTTGGAATGCAGGAAGCATCCAAGAGGACAATCTTCCCCTGGAATATGGCAAGGTCTACGTTTTGAAAGCCTGAATATATCCCCCTTTCTGTAGAGATGGCTGGTCTGATTGTTAGGAATAGGAGAGGCTTAGTCAAGAGATTCAAAGTGGATAGCACTTTCACCTAGCAGTAAGAAGGGTAGTTGGTTCAAATCCCAACCACGACACTATCTGCCTGGAGTTTGCATGTTCTCCCTGTGCCTGCATGGGTTTCCTCCCACACTCCAAAGATATGCTGGTAGGTTAATTGGATCATGTCTAAATTGTCCCTAGTACGTATGAATGCGAGTTAGGGACCGTAGATTGTAAGCTCCTTGAGGGTAGGGACTGATGTGAATGTACAATGTATACAGTGGGGACGGAAAGTATTCACACCCCTTTAAATTTTTCACTCTGTTATATTGCAGCCATTTGCTAAAATCATTTAAGTTCATTTTTTCCTCATTGTACACAGCACCCCATATTAACAGAAAAACACAGAATTGTTGACATTTTTGCAGATTTATTAAAGAAAAACTGAAATATCACATGTTCCTAAGTATTCAGACCCTTTGCTGTGACACTCATATTTAACTCAGGTGCTGTCCATTTCTTCTGATCCTTGAGATGGTTCTACACCTTCATTTGAGTCCAACTGTATTTGATTATACTGATTGGACTTGATTAAGAAAGCCACACACCTGTCTATATAAGACCTTACAGCTCACAGTGCATGTCAGAGCAAATGAGAATCATGAGGTCAAAAGGAACTGCCTGAAGAGCTCAGAGACAGAATTGTGGCAAGGCACAGATCTGGCCAAGGTTACAAAAAAATTTCTGCTGCACTTAAGGTTCCTAAGAGCACAGTGGCCTCCATAATGCTTAAAAGGAAGTAGTTTGGGACGACCAGAACCCTTCCTAGAGCTGGCCGTCCGGCCAAACTGAGCTATCGGGGGAGAAGAGCCTTGGTGAGAGAGGTAAAGAAGAACCCAAAGATCACTGTGCCTGAGCTCCAGAGATGCAGTCGGGAGATGGGAGAAAGTTATAGAAAGTCAACCATCACTGCAGCCCTCCATCAGTCGGGCTTTATGGCAGAGTGGCCTGACGGAAGCCTCTCCTTAGTGCAAGACACACGAAAGCCTGCATGGAGTTTGCTAAAAAAACACCTGAAGGACTCCAAGATGGTGAGAAATAAGATTCTCTGGTCTGATGAGACCAAGATAGAACTTTTTGGCCTTAATTCTAAGCGGTATGTGTGGAGAAAACCAGGCACTGTTCAACCGTCCAATACAGTCCCAACAGTGAAGCATGGTGGTGACAGCATCATGCTGTGGGTTTTTTTTTTAGCTACAGGGACAGGACGGCTGGTTGCAATCGAGCGAAAGATGAATGCGGCCAAGTACAGGGATATCCTGGACGAAAACCTTCTCCAGAGTACTCAGGACCTCAGACTGGGCCGAAGGTTTAACTTCTAACAAGACAATGACCCTAAGCACACAGCTAAAATAATGGAGTGGCTTCACAACTCCGTGAGTGTTCTTGAATGGCCCAGCCAGAGCCCTGACTTAAACCCAATTGAGCATCTCTGGAGAGACCTTAAAATGGCTGTCCACCAACATTTACCATCCAACCTGACAGAACTGGAGGGGATCTGCAAGGAGGAATGGCAGAGGATCCCCAAATCCAGGTGTGAAAAACTTGTTGCATCTTTCCCAAAAAGACTCATGGCTGTATTCGACCAAAAGGGTGCTTCTACTAAACACTGAGCAAAGGGTCTGAATACTTAGGACCATGTGATATTTCAGTTTTCTTTTTTAATAAATCTGCAAAAATGTCAATTGTTTTTTCTGTCAATATGGGGTGCTGTGTGTACATTGAGGAAAAAAACTTTCAATTCAAAATTAAATGATTTTAGCAAATGTCTGCAATATAACAGAGTGAAAAATTTAAGGGTCTGAATACTTTCCATCCCCACTATGTAAAGCGCTGCGTAAATTGATGGCGCTATACAAGTACCTGAAATAAATAAAATAAACAAATAGTTTGATGGATGGATTGTCAGCCAAACAGAAGGAAGAATGCTGAAATTTTAACTTTATGGTGCTTGGATTTAGCACCAGGTCTAGCCCCAAGAAAATTTAAAAAGAAAAAATTTGGAGCACTCAAAGAATCAACCTTACTCTTGAAAGTGCAGATTACTCTGGCAGGAACCTCCTTTTGAGGGTCCCAGCTTGAAAGCACAAGGCAGTCAGATTTTCCCTACTCTGGATGCAGATTTTTGTCCCTGAAAAAAGGTCATATCTGCATACCTCACTCTCCTGGGCCAGCAAGGACTCCCTCCCGCTCCTCCCAGATTTTCCTCAACACCCTTGTTGAGAATGAGCAGAAGGGAAAAAAAAAACAAAACAAAAAAAACACACTTAAAATGAGAGCAAAGTCCTACTTTTAACTGAGGGCACCCAATCTGCCCTTCAAATACCTTGGAAAAAAAGTTTACTTTAGGGAGGCCCCCAGTGATCTAGAAAGTGTCAAACAACTCACGGTTCAAAAAAAAAAAAATAAAAAAAAAAAAAACACCAAACTCACGGTTCAGTCACCATTTTGCTAGAATGATCTGCACTCCGGTTGTTGCTTTTAAAAATGCTTATTTTACTGAATAGCCACAGTGAACAGACAGATTAAGTCAGTTGACGCGTTTCAGCCTATAAGGCTTAGGCCTCTTTCACACGGACTGTCTGTTCAGGTCCGCCTGTCAGTTTTTTAGGCGGACCTGATCGGACACTCCATGGAGGTCTATGGAGCGTCGGATGTCAGCGGTGTTATGTCCGCTGACATCTGACCCGCTCCGACCCGAAAAAGTAACGGAGGAAAAACCTACTTTTCCATCCGTTTTCGGATCGGGCGACGACGGACTCTACAGTCCATCATCCGATCCCTCATAGGGGAGAGTGGCGCTCTGACAGGTCCGTCGCTGCAGTGTGCAGCGACGGACCTGTCATTTTCCTGCTCAGCGGGGATCGGCGGAGCGATCCCCGCTGAGCAAGCTGATGTTCACGGGGCAGATCATCACTGATCCGCCCCATGTGAGAGGATAGGTTAGTGGATATTTAGTCTCTGAAGGTTATAGAGTCTACAAGCCATGGTGCAAATCATTGAAAATTGATCACACCCGATGCACTGAGGCCTATCTCATTTCTTGAGGCCCTGAAATATCAGGAAAGTACAAATACCCCCGAATGACCCCCTTTTTGAAAAGTAGACAGTCCAATGTATTTAGTAAATAGGCATGGTGAGTTTTTTGAAGTTGAAATTTTTTTCCACAATTCTTGGGAAAAGAATATATTTTTTTCTTCACATAATTGTTATAAGTTATTTCTCGCACACAGCATATGCATACTTCAAATTACACCCCAAAATACATTCCGCTTCTCCTCCCGAGTATGGCGATACCACATGTGTCTGACTTTTACACAGCCTGGCCACAGAGGTCCAACATACAGGGAGCACCGTAGGAGCATAAATTACACCGCTAATTTCCTAACGACCTATTACATTTTTGAAGGCCCTGGAGCACCAGGACAATGGAATTACCCACAAAATGACCCCATCTTGGAAAGCAAACACCCCAACGTCTATTCTATGAGGCATAATGAGTCTTTTGAACGATTCATTTTTTCCATTCATGTTGAATTCCAACAACAAGTCTTCAGAAAACATGGAAAGAAAATTAAAACGTATATTTTTTACACAAAGTGGTCAGTTTATAAAGATATTTCTAACTCAAGTCATGTATATAGCAAAAATGACACCCCAAAATACATTCTGCTACTCCCGAGTATGGAGATACCACATGTGTGAGACCTTTACGCAGCCTGGCCACATACAGAGGTCAGACATGCTGGGAGCACTGTCAGGTGTTCTAGGAGCATAAATTACACCTCTAATTTCCCAAGGACCTATTACACTTTAAGGCCCTGGAGCACCAGGACAATGGAATTACTCACAAAAAGACCTCATTTTGGAAAACACCAACGTATATTATATGAAGCATCATGATTCTTTTGAACGGTTAATTTTTTTTTTTTTTTTTTACACAAGTCTTCAGAAAACGGTGAAAGAAAATGAAAACCTATTTTTTTTTTTTTTTTTTTTTTTTTTTTACACACAAAGTTGTCAATTTACAAGATATATTCCTAACACATAGCAAAAACGATACCCCAAATACATTCTGCTACTCATCCTGAGTATGGAGATACCACATGTGGGAGACTTACACAGCCAGTCCACATACAGAGGGCCAACACTGAAGTAGTACCTTCAGGTGTGCTAGGAGCATAAATTACACATCTCATTTCATTCCTACCCATCACACTTGTGAAAGTCCTTGAGCACCAGGACAGTGGAATTACCCACAAAATGACCCCATTTTGGAAAGCAAACACCCCAATGTATATTCTATGAGGCATGGGCTGCAGATAGGTACTCATATGGACTGTGACAGGTACTTTGATGGGTGGTGGCAGGTCCTCTTTACTGGGGGAGCAATCAGTGTGATTGGTGTACACTAAGTGGTAACGAGATGTTACCGCAATCTCCTCCTCCCACACGATCAGTGTACGAGGAGAACCCGGTAACATCTCGTTACCCTGGTTTGTTAACAATCTGTGGACGGCTGTGATTGGACACAGCCGGTCACATGGTAAAGAGCAAATTTCATTGACTTTACTGCGATCGGGGCTGGGCTGTGTCAGGGTGACAAGCCTCGTCCCCGATCGCATCTCTGTGCGCACCCTAGGGGCGCGCACAAGTACCGTGCACATGGACAGTACAAGTGACCGGCTGTGATTGGACACAGCTGGTCATGTAGTAAAGAGCAATTTTTTATTGGCTCTTTACACGGATCTGGTATGGGCTGTGTCCGAGGGACACGCCTCATCCCCGATCGCCACGGGCCCCCAGGAGCGGAGAGAAGCCGAGGACGTCATATGACACCTGCCCAGGATGGGAGATCCGATCTGTGGACTTCATTTGACTATGGCCTGGTATTGAAGTGGTTAAAAATCACTGCTTCTACAGGAGTTTTGTTTTGCCTGTAGAAACAGCTCAAGGTTATCCTATGTGTCCATGCACATTAGGATGATTACAGGGGAATTTTTTTTTTTTTTTTTTTTTTTAAAGCCCAGTATGCATGGAGCCCAAGGGTAGATGGGATATCTATCCACGGCAGGTAGCGCTGTGCATATAAGTTTTTTTGTTTTTTTTTTATGTACACACTTTCACTTTTAACAATGGGTTTAACAAGGTGAAGGTTTACATACATTCTATTCAATGAACCAATCCATGCGGTGTCAAGTGTCCACCAACAGCTTTGCAGCCCAGACTTGGGCAAAATTCTTTGATCAAAAAAAATGTACATACACATATAGTATCTCACAAAAGTGAGCACACCCCTCACATTTTTGTAAATATTTTATTATATCTTCATGTGACAACACTGAAGAAATGACACTTTGCTACAATGTAAAGTAGTGAGTGTACAGTTTGTATAACCGTGTAGATTTGCTGTCCCCTCAAAATAACTCACAGCCAAAGTGTCTATTTTGTGTGGGCACCATTATTTTCCAGCACTGCCTTAACCCTCTTGGGCATGGTGTTCACCACAGCTTCACAGGTTGCCACTGGAGTCCTCTTTCACTCCTCCAGGACAACATCACGGAGCTGGTGGGTGTTCGAGACCTTGTGCTCCTCCACCTATTTGAGGATGCCCCACAGATGCACAATAGGGTTTAGGTCTGGAGACATGCTTGGCCAGGCCATCACCTTTACCCTTAGCTTCTTTAGAAAGGCAGTGGTCATCTTGGAGTTGTGTTTGGGGTCATTATGTTGGAATACTGCCCTGCAGCCCAGTCTCCAAAGGGAGGGAATTATCCTCTGCTTCAGGATGTCACAGTACATGTTGGCATTCATGGTTCCCTCAATGAACTGTAGCTCCCCCAAGTGCTGGCAGCACCCGTGCAGCCCCAGACTATGACACTCCCACCACCATGCTTGACTATAGGCAAGACACACTTGTCTGTACTCCTCACCTGGTTGCCACCATACATGTTAGACACCATCTGAACCAAATAAGTTTATCTTGGTCTCAGACCACAGGACATGGTTCCAGTAATCCATGTCCTTAGTCTGCTTGTCCTCAGCAAACGGTTTGCGGGCTCTTGTGCATCTTAAGAAAAGGCTTCCTTCTGGGATGACAGCCATGCAGATCAATTTGATGCAGTGTGCTGCATATGGTCTGAGCACTGATAGGCTAAACACCCACCCCTTCAACTTCTGCAGCAATGCTGGCAGCACTTGTATGTCTATTCCCCAAAGACAACCTCTGTATATGACGCAGAGCACGTGCACTCAACTTCTTTGGTCGACCATGGCGAGGCCTGTTCTGAGTGGAACCTGTCCTATTAAACTGCTGTATGGTCTTGACCACCGTGCTGCAGCTCAGTTTCAGGGACCTGGCAATCTTATCGCCTAGGCCATCTTTATGTAGAGCAACAATTCTTTTTTTCAGATCCTCAGAGTTCTTTGCCATGAGGTGCCATGTTGAACTTCCAGTGACCAGTATGAGAGCGATAAAACCAAATTGAACACACCTGCAACCTTGTAACACTAACGAGTCGCATGACACCGGGCAGGAAAATGTGGGGTGTACTCACCTTTGTTGCCAGCTGTTTAGACATTAATGGCTGTGTGTTGCGTTATTTTGAGGGGACAGCAAATTTACACTGTTATACAAGCTGGTCTCGTTTACTCCCACCATTTCCTCAGTGTTACATGAAAAGATATAATAAAATATTTTCAAAAATGTGAGGGGTGTACTCACTTTTGTGAGATGTTAAAAAAAAAAAAATTAATACAATATAATATATATTCCAGGTTGTGGAGGGGCCAGTAGACAGGATGACCAATATGGAATACTTTTATAATACTGCACAACACTATGCAAGCATATGGATGCATTTTACAGATAATGGGGCTACATTAATTTCCACTTTAATTTCAATTATTTCTCACATACTCCTATTGCTCCGAATTATCTTGAAGTTTGTAAGCTTTTATTGGCTTCAAGAAAATAACCAGTTTGCATTGCTATTCCAATGCTGATAAAATGAGCATACACCGACTATAGAACTGATTCTTTTTTTTTTCCACTGAAGAAACAAAAAAAAGATTTGCCACGTCTGCACCAGCTCTCCCCTTTAAGGCTAGTTTCAAACTCTTCCCCTTCATAAGAGTGAGCTTGATCAGATGAATTGAGAGACAGAACCCTAGGAGGAGACTCAGTCAGCATATTACAGAGCTGAATTGGTCTTGCAAAACCACCAATTGCTGCATTATACAAGGCAAAACTTCCACAACTACCTGGCCATTGCATTTAGTACATAAAATGTTTGCCGCTTGAAGCAGATGGTATAAAACTACAAAATGGCATTTTGTTGGCTTTGCCTTCTCTGCTGGGTGAGGAAAGTTTCAAATATTTACTTTTACAGCAATGATGGGGCAAAATTCCACCTCGAATACTGAAGATGGGGTCTAGTTTACTCCCACCAATGCCAAATCTGGCCCCCTAAAGTTTGAGGGACAGTATTCAGGCCCCCTCGTTTAGAAAGTTTGGAGATCATTGCTCTATAGCGTATACTTCTCAAACAAGAGCACTAAGTATTATTTCTCGATTCCGCCACCTCATTCTTTCTTCGGCTATCTGCTTGTCACTTCTGATATTTTTTCCTGACACCAAGGAGGTAAAAAAGGTGACAGAAACAGAGTTAAGGCTGTCACTCTACCCTGTGTGTGAAGGGGGTGTGTTCCTTCCCTCCAATCAGCTCTGCAGAGTAATTTCAGCTCCCCACCCCCTGCTTTCTGAAGCGCTATATAAATTCTAGACTTTGAATGGATGTAGAGGATGGCAGATAAAACAAGTACAACTTAATGTAGGAGGATTTGTTCCATCTCTTGGTATCATTTGAGGCTAGTCACTTCACTGGCCATGTTTAAGGGTCAAGATTCAGCATACATCTTATAGAAACGAAAACCTTAGTTAGACTTACCGGTGACGGTATTTCTACGAGCCTTTCAGGACAGCACCTTGGAGAGAGCGCAGCTCCACCTCTTAGACAGGAAACACTGCGTGACAACACCCCTTTAAAAAGCAACTGCTTCCACCATGCCGTCAGTTGTTACCGAGAAATCCTCCGACATGCTGGAAAATATAATCAGACAATTACCAGGTCCTATAATTATACTTTACATATGATAACAAAGGGAGGGAAGTAGGCTGCTGTCCTGAAAGGCTCGTAGTTAGACTTACCGGTGACGGTATTTCTAAGGTTTTCTCCCTTCGCCTTTCAGGTCAGCACCTTGGAGAGGATAACCGAGAAACTTACTTCAGGGTGGGACTACTGCCTGCAAAACCTTCCTACCAAATGATTGGTCCGAGGCTGATAGTAGATCCAAGCGGTAGTACCTTATGAAGGTCGAAAAACTGGACCATGTGGCAGCCTTGCAGATTTGCTCAGGAGATGCCCCGGCCCTTTCTGCCCATGATGCCGCCACTGCTCGAGTAGAATGAGGTAATACCCCTTCCGGAGGTTCCAGACCCAAAGATTTGTATGCCTCTTTAATGGCTTGCTTTAACCATCTTCCGAGGGTGCTCTTGGAAGCTTTACCTCCTTTGTGAGTACCTTCCATTAAAACAAAGAGTGAAGATGACTTTCTGATTTCCTTTGTTCTTTCCAGATATTTAAGCAGACACCTCCTGACATCAAGAGTATGGAAAGCTTCTTCTCCTGCTCCCGAAGGTAAAGGACAAAAAGTAGGGAGAATGATTTCCTGTGTACGGTGAAAAACTGAAGCCACCTTTGGTAGAAATGCTGGATCCGTCCTTAAGACTACCCTATCCTGCAGACGTCTCATAAAGGGCTCTTTAATTGAAAGGGCTTGTAACTCACTAATTCTACGCGCGGAAGTTACTGCTACCAGTAAAATAGTTTTTAACGTCAAGAAACTGAAAGATGCTTCTTCTATGGGTTCAAACGGTGACTTAGTTAGTCCCTGAAGAACTAAAGATAAATCCCATTTGGGAAAACTAACAGGTCTAGGCTTTACTTTTGCCATTGCCCTAAAAAAATCTGATTATTAAAAGGTTCCCCCGACAGGGTTCTTTCCAAAAAAACTGATAAAGCAGCTACCTGCGTCTTGAGCGTACTTGCTGCTAACCCCTTCTCCAATCCCTCTTGAAGAAATTCCAAAACTGAAAATGTGGTACGAAAATCAAAGTTTTTACTGGAACACCAAGAATTATAGATCTTCCAGACTTTAAAGTAAATGTCTCTCGTCACTTTTTTTCTACTTGCAAGGGTAGAAATAAGCTTCTCTGATAAACCCTTCTGTCTTAAGATTTGTTCTTCAGAAACCAAGCCGTTTGAGATAAGCTGGATCTGGATGGAGAATTTGGCCCTGACTCAACAGGTCTGCCCTGATTGGTAATCTCCAAGCAGGTTTCACGGAGAGGTTCATCAAGGTTGAAAACCAGGGTCTTTTTGGACAATAAGGAGCTATTAATATTAGCTCCGTGGACTCCAATCTGAATTTGGCCAACACCTTTGGTATCAGTTGAAACGGGGGAAAAGCGTAGGACAGATGGAAGTCCCACTTGTGAGCCAACGCATCTACCCTGAGAGCTTGATCCTGTCTCTGAAGAGAGAAGAAGACTGGTATTTTTGCATTTTCCTGTTTTGCAAAGAGGTCCACTTGGGGATAACCAACTCCTGGAAATTGTTTCGAATAATTCCTGATTGAGAGACCACTCTGCTTCCCTTATTTCTTTCCTGCTGAGGAGATCTGCTAAGGTGTTTTCCGTCCCCTTCAGATGAACTGCTGATAGAGAGGCCACATTGTTCTCTGCCCATCTTAGGATCTGATGAGCTAGACCCATTAGGGTTTTGCTTTTTGTGCCCCCTTGCTTTGTTAAATATAATACTGCCGTCATATTGTCTGACAATATTTGGGCATGTTGATTCACTAGAAATTCCCGGAGGGAGAGGAGGCTTAGGTGAACAGCCTTTAACTCTCTCCAATTTGAAGATCTTCTTGCTTCTGGTTTGGTCCAAACTCCCTGAATCGTTTTTTCTTCCAGATGAGCTCCCCATGCGCTGGCATCTGTAGTCAGCCTTCTGGTTACCGGAAAGACCCAAGGAAGCCCTTTTGAAAGGTTTCCTTGGTTCCTCCACCACCAGAGCGATCTTTTTGCTCTTGCCTCCATGTTGAATTTCTTCTCCAGAGGTTCCTGGTATGACCAATTCATCAGAATATCCGATTGCAGAGGACGGGCATGCAACCTGGCCCACTGTACCGAAGGAATTGCCGCTGTCAACAGTCCCAGAGCAGACATGGCTTGTCTTACAGAGATCTCTGCGTTGGATTGAAGTGTTTTCAGGGTCAACTGCATCTTCTCTATTTTCCCCTGGGGTAGAAAAATTCTCTGTTCTATCGAGTATTTCGTACCCCAGAAACCTTACCCTTTGAGATGGAATTAAGTTTGACTTCTGAAGATTGAGAAGCCATCCCAAAACCTCTTAGATGTGTTTGAACTGTCTGTAGGTTGGCCTCTACTAGACCCTTTGAGTCTGCAAACAGTAGCAGGTCATCCAAATAGGGTACTATTGAAATCCCCTTCAGCCTCAGGGGCTCCAAAGATTCTGCCATCACTTTTGTGAATACCCTGGGAGAAGAGGAAAGACCCAAAGGCAGAGCCCGAAACTGTAGGTGCCAAATCTCTCTCTCTCCCCCCCCCCCCCCCCAGATTGACTGCGAGACGCAGGAACCTTTGTGATGGGGGCGCTATTGGTATATGGAGATAGGCATCTCTCAAATCGATGGAAGCCATATGACATTTGGGGGTTAGCAAGTTCCTCACTGAGAAAATCGTATCCATCTTGAATTTTTTGTATTTTATGGATCGATTTAGAACCTTCAAATTGAGAATCAGGCGGAACTTTCCTGATGGCTTTTTGACCAGAAAAATGTGGGAGTAAAACCTTCCCCTCTTAATCTTTCGGAACCTGGGAAATGACCTTCTGTTGCATCAGTTCCTGTAACAGACTTCATGGCCAGAGCCTTTTCCCAATCCTTTGGCAGGTTTGTGATGTAAAACCGATTTGGGGGGCTTTGTGAGAATTCCAATTGATAGTCCTTTTGTTCTGGGGTTAACCAAAAAGGGTTGTTTTTTCCCAAATTGGTAAGAAGCCCTGTAGTCTCCCCCCTACTAGATGGTCATTGTTTTTTAGGGATTTGTTCTGCGGTTCTAAAGAGTAACCCACCTCTACCTCTTCGAAGACCAGGGTCTCTTCTGTGTGTGGTCCTTTTCCTTATCGGCTTGTCGAAAAGGACGAAAATTTCCTCTGCTGTACCGCTTTCTTCTTCTGTGGGAAAGCTATCTGCTGTCCTGTCAAGGACAGTCTCCAGTTCTGGCCCAAACATCAGGTCTCCTGAAAAGGGAATTCCGCACAGTTTTACTTTAGAAGCCGAATCCCCTGACCAGGTCTTTAGCCAGAGTGCTCTTCTTGCCGAGTTAACAAGCGCAGAGGATGTGGCTGACATCCTGATAGATTCTGCAGAGGCATCTGCCATATATTTTACTGCCTTAAGCAGGGTAGGGAAGGACTCCAAGAAGTATTTTCTGGAGGTACCTGCCACTACATGATTTTTAAGTTGATCTAACCAACACTCCAGATTCCTAGCCACAACTGTAACCGCCATTGCTGGCTTAAGACTAGCTAGAGATGAGTCGCAGGCTTTCAGTAGCCCATCTGTCCTCTTATCCATAGCATCTTTGAGAATACCCATGTCCTCAAAAGCTAAATCAGTTCTCCTAGATACTTGAGAAAAAGCAGCGTCTATCTTTGGTTTTTTTATTCCACAACAGTTCCTCAGTCTCCTCAAAAGGAAACCTTTTGAGGGCTTTAGAGAAAAAAAAAAAAAAAAAAAAAAAAAAAAAAAAAACTGTCCTTTCTCTGGATCCTTCCATTCCTTTTTAATAGTGTCTGTTAACACTTTATGCACAGGGAACACCCTGTGTTTAATTTCCTCCAGCCCCAGGTACATCTTGTCATGCACGGACAGCTGAGCTTTTTCTTCCTGGATCTCCAGGGTAGTATAAATTGCCTTGAGTAATTCATCCACCTCAAGTGAAAGCTTATATCTAGATGATCTTGTCTCTTCTTCCATCTCCTCCTCCTCAGAATCAATGGTTGAGGGTGGAATGCTTTCCCTTTCCTCCTCCGACTCACTTTCCACCTGTCTGGAAGTGGACTGAGGGAAACTGGAGTGAGAACTCTGCTCTTGGCTGGAACTCTGGCCGCGTTTCACAAGGGAACGCACTGTCCCTAGGGCCTCTGCTAATTCCTTCCTCACAGAAGATAAGAGTTCTTTGCACTTTTGTGAGGATTCTTCTTTTACCAAATCCACAATGCAGGATTTGCACAGTGGTTTGGGCCAAGAGTCCCTTAAAGGATTTTTGCATGAGGGGCACTTTCTCCCTGTTCTCTGATTTGGCAGTAGCTTTCTGAAACAGAGAAACAAGAAAAAGCCAGGTCCTTAGAACTAAGGCTTCAGAGAAAAGTAGTACCTCCAGCCAACACCCTAAGTGCCTAGAGTCTCACTCCTTTGCTGAACTGCTAATGGAAACTGTTACCCCATAGCAGACAGCAGCAGGTTTTCTTTGAATAACCACATAAAAGATAAAACACCCAGTGATATAAAAGGAAAGAGGTGCCACCGCACCTCTACCTGGGCCTGGCCGGGAACCTGGGCACCTGCATCCGCCATTGCTGCTGACGATTCCGCTGTCTCCATAGTGAAATCCGCAGCTGCTGCACTGTGTACAAGGCTCCATGTGCCAAACAAAAGGAAGTCCCGGCCAGAGGACCCGCCCTTCCTCCTGCATTCCAGCAGCAGGAACCAATTGCTGCTACGCCCCGCCGGAAGTCTCCGCCCACCGTAACTGGCGTCATCCGCTGTCCGGGATTCCGCCCGCCATGCAGAGGCCTGGCATGGACGCTCTTACTGAGCACAACCGCGGCCCCTCAAACACCCCGGGTGGAAAAACTTCCGGCAGACCATTACTCCTGTGAGCCGGAGAAGGAAGGGACACTGGAGCACCCCCCTCATGTGCGGGAAGGAGCTGGGCTGGTCTGAGTACCCAAACGCGGAGGTCCTGCCAAAACCCTCTCCTTGGAGAGAGCGCAGCCCCTCTGGTTCCCCAAGCAGTGCTTCCACCATGGCGGAGGAAACACTAAAACTGACAGCATGGTGGAAGTAGCTGCTTTTTAAAGGGGTCTTGTCACGCAGTGTTTCCTGTCTAAGAGGTGGAGCTGCGCTCTCTCTCCAAGGTGCTGTCCTGAAAGGCGAAGGGAGAAAGCTTGTGAATATACTCATCTTGACCTTCCAGCGATGCAGACAGCCACTTCTCTCCCTCTCACGGCTTTCAGCCACTATATTGAAAGCTATACAGGGAGATCGGTGCTTGTAATGGCTCCCACCGCCGTGCCGATTGTCCGACTGTCCCGTGTCCTCTGTGCTCCCAAGGTCCCCCGCCATGTCCTTCTCCGCACCTCCTCTGTGTCCTCCTCTGCTCCCCATCTGTTTTTCTCCACTCCCCCTTGCCCCAGCTGTCAGGATAGAGAGCGGAGGAAGGAACCGTTAAATCTGTCATTTACCGGATCCTTCCTTTTCTGAATACACAGCGTCAGCAAATCACGGACTGTCCTTTCATAACTGAGCAGAGTAAACTGTTTACAATGCTTCAGTTTATGGAGAGGAGCCTCTGTCTCTTGTCCATTCATCTTTAGTACAGCTGAGGCCACAGAGAAAGGGACTGGGGAATCTGTGTCCTCAGTATCCCCCTGTCTCAAAGGGTAGATGTCAGGGGTCTATTTAGACCCCTGATAGATCACCAAAGCACCCCGCCAAACAGGGCTGAAAAAAAAAATTTGTCATGTGACAGTAGCACTGATGAGGTGTGGCCTGTCAGTTTTTTCTCTATTTTTATTTATAATTTTATTTAAATTTTTTATTTTTTTATAAAATTGTAAATAAAGAAAAAACTGACAGGTCACACCTCATCAGTGCCACCTATCAGTGCTAATGTCACATAAAAAAAAAAAATATATATATAAATAAAAATCGGTAATGGCGAGTACTTAAATGTATCAGTACTTGTACTAGGTCTCAAAGTGGTATCGGTGCAACCCTACATCGGACAGTCCTTTGCATGACTCATTGATGAGATTTTTATTGCATGCTACATATCCAAGATGCTGCATGGGAGTTTCTCAAGACAAATCACAAATTCTAGTTAGTGTGCATCACTCCCACATAACCCCCCATTCGTTCGTAATACAGAAAGTTGTTTTTTTCCCCATATCTATGATTCATAGAGCTAGGATCCCTTAGAACCTCTTTGTGTTGGTGTTAATAGAACAATGCATAAACTCTGTTGTAGAACTCAAACTGAAAAACATTCAACATGACAAAAAAAAAAAAAAAAAAAAAAAAAAAAAAGAAGAAGAAGAAAAAAAAAAAAAAAAAGGGATCTTGAACTATTGCAGTATACCAGAAAATAGGAAAGAAATAGAAAAAGAAAAACAGAAAAGATACATTCCATTGGGCTTACTTGGGTACCTGTTGACGATAACATCCATAGCCAACTGTGTTTTTGCCATAGTCTAGTTGCTTTTGCCGCCTCTGCAGAACAGCTTCATCACTCTCCAACCTATAAAAATGCTTTAATTTGTAAGGACTGCTAGAGCAAATGAATATTAAAGAGACATGTACAGAATCATTAGGTAAGCTGTTATAACTGATTGGTGGTTCAGCACCCCCCTAAATCTTCCCACTTCACCCATCTTACCAGACTTTAGCAATGACTGTTCTTTTCCACTACATACCATGACTGTACCAACAGCAGAGTTTCCACCCTGCAAAAAAGGACAGTTTTAAATATGCCCATACCTCAGCAAAAGGACCCACAGACAGGCAACTAGAATTTTCACGACAGAAAAGCAATAGCACCCTTTAAGTTTCGCCTATGAAAAGGTTTGCTTAAATATATTAAAGGGCTGAATATTCTTAAAAATGCAAAAGTGGCAGCATTTGCCCAGAGTCCACTTATAATTTACTTAAAAAGGGGGAAGTTAGAGAAAACCCATCTTCAAGAATACACAATGAAGATTACCAACGTATGAACTACCAAAAAAGGACAATCTAGATGTGTCTACTGGTGTCAAAAATAAAATGTGTGCTAAATTCCAAAAAGTTTCACTTTTTCCATCAATTTACTATGCATGATCTAAAAGCCAAAAAAAAAAAAAAAATGATATTGTATAGAACAAGGAAGGGTTAAGCTGGCCATAAATGGTTCTAAATTTGGCCTGTTCAGCAAGGATTGGGGGAATTTCAGTCCATGTGGGAGCGTCCATTTTTGACAAAAAGTAGGAGTAAGATTGACTTATGAACAGGAAAGTCGAAAAGCCTTGTTGATCAGCGGATGCAGCCACTGATCAGTGTATTCTGGTAGCAAAGAGTCTGTCATAATACAAAGTCAGTGAGGAAGATGCCTTCATCCTCCTTGAGTGGATGGAGGAATCTTTCATCCTGGATTGAAAAAAACAAAACAAAAAACAAAACAAAAACAAAAAAAAACAAACTTACCGGTAATTTGTTTTCTAGAAGTCTTTCAGGACAGCACCTGAGAGAACATGACTCCTCCCACTGGACCACAGGAAACACCTCCTTCCTCCAGATCTTTAAAGGGAGGCACCTCCCTACCACACCTCAGTTGTAGAAGAGAACCTCCAGCTCCAGCTGGAACACAAACATATATATTTAAGGCGGGTCTTTGCTGTCCTGAAAGAGTTATGGAAAACAAGTTGCCAGTAAGTCTAACTTGAATTTTCCGAAAGTCTCAGGACAGCACCTGAGAGGATAACAGACTTACCCCCTTAGGGCGGGACAACAGCCAAATGCCTGATCGTTGGCAGATGTGAGGTTCAGCCTGTAATGTTGCAAAGATGCGAAAACTTGACCACGTTGCCGCCTTGCAAATTTGTTCAGGGGTTGCACAGCGCTCTTTGCCCAAGTGGCCGCAAGCACTCTGGTTGAGTGTGCACGAATTTCAGCTGGTGGAGACAAACCTGCATGCGAGCATGCTTCCAGGATGGATAATTTCAGCCATCTGGCTAATGATCCTTTAGAAGCCTGGCAATATTTCTTACTGCCTGAAAAAGGACAAACAACGAGTCTGTGCATCTAAAGGCCTTTGTTATTTCTAGGTAACATAACCAAATCAATTATGCATTGAGGCTACCTTAGGAAAGAATTTTGGGTATGTCCTAAGGATAACTATGCGGAAACACAGAGGTAGGTTTCCCTAATTGACAGAGCATGTAGCTCACTGATTCTGCATGCTGAAGTAATGGCGATCAGGAACACAGCTTTAAGAGAGGCATTTGAGCGATGCTGCTCCTAGGAGGTTCAAATGGACTCCTTGCTAGGGATTGCAGGACTAGCGACAGGTCCCACTTAGGGAAAACCCTTGACCGGTGCTGGCCTTGATCTTGCAAGAGCTAAAAAATATATAAAATAAAATCTGACTACCAGCAGTTCAGAGGCCACGATTTCTCTAGAACTGCTAGTACAGCAACCTGTACCTTCAAGGTACTGACTGCTAGTCCCTTATCTGACCCTTCCTGTAAAAACTCCAAGATGAAAACATGGCTCCTTGGGTCTTGGGTAGATGAATTGCACCATGAGTTAGACCTTCCAGACGTTAGTATAGATGGTTCGTTACCCTTTTCCTACTCAATAGTAATGTTGCAACCAGACGGTCTGAAAACCTTTTACTCTTTAGGAGCTGCTCCTTAGATACTGAGCTGCAAAAGACAGTGGCCACATCTGGGTCATTTACTGGACCTTGGGTTAGCAACTCTTGTCAGAGGAAGATGCCAACAAGGCTTGGTCGCCATCCCCATTACGGTTGAGAACCAAGCCCTTTTCTGCCAAAATGTAGTAGTAATTAGAATGACTGGAACTCCTTCCTCCTGTTGGATCTTCTTTAATACCAGTGGGATTAACTGGAATGGGGGAAAGTGCAGCAAAGGTGAAATCGCCATGGATGCGCCAGTACATCCGTCCCTAGTGACCCGTGGAGATTGTTCAGAGAAAAAGTACAGAGGAACCTGTGAATTCTCCTTCGAGGCAAACAGGTCCACCTCTGGCTGTCCCCACACACTAGAAATCATTGCAAAGACCTCTGGATTCAGAGACCACTCTGCTTCCTGAATGGGGTACCTGCTTAGGAAGTCTGCCACTCTGTTCAGGTTCCCCTTTAGGTGGATTGCTGACAAGGATGGCAAGTGCTTCTCTGCCCACAGAAGAACTTGTTGCCAGCACTTAAAAAGGACTTGCTCCTTGTGCCTCCATCTGTTTAGATAAGCCAGGGCCATGGCTTTGTCTGTCACTTAAACATGGTGATACTGGAGATATTGCACGAAAATCACTAGAGAAAGCGATCGCCTTCAACCTTATCGCCTCCTTCTTGAACCAACTTCCCTGGGCAAAGTTTTCCTCTAGGTGGCCCCCCCCATACCCAAGAGCTGGCATCTGTTTGAGTCTCTTTCGACTAGGAAGCCCCAAGATAGGATCTTCCGATTCCTCCATCACCGTAGTGTCCTCTTCACCTCCGTGTTCAGGATTTTAACGACTTTAGGTGAAAGGCTTGTAGAATCCTGAAGTGTAGACCCGCCCACTGAATAGCCAGCATTGTCGAGATCAGGAAGCAAATGCCGACATTTGCTTTATCGTCATCGGTTGGTTGGTCTAAAGCATAGAGACTGGGACTGAACCTTGTCCTTCTCTTGCGGGAGAAAAAGTCTGTTCTATTGAATTGATTTGATAGCCCAGAAAAACAAACCTCCTGGGACGGTCTAGGGAGGTCTTCTGAAGGTTCAGAATCCATCCTAGAAACTCCAGATGGTTGCATGCTCTGATTAAGTCCTGTTGTAACCTCTCCCTTGGGGGGGCGAAAAATAGGCTGTCAAAAGTAGGGAATTACTGCGATTCCCTAAAGCGGAGCTAGCACTTCCATCATCACCTTGGTGAAAATCTGTGGTACGGATGACAGACTGAATGGTAAGGCCCTGAACTGTAGATGAATCACACCTTCCATATTTACTGCCAACCTGAGATACCTCTGGGACTGGGGTGAAGTTAGGATATGCAAATATGTATCCCGTCTAATGACTCCATGTAGCATTCTGGGGTCAGTAGATTTGACTGAAAAAAATAAATAGAGTCAATCTTGAACATTCTGTACCCGATCGATTTGTTCAGAGGTTTTGGGTTGAGGATCAACTGGAATTTTCCTGTTGGCTTTTTTACCAAGAAAATGAGAATAAAATCCCTGTTGCCACTCTCCTGGTGGCACTTGGACCACTACGCCCTGCTACATGAGCTCTTTTAATATGAACTTCATGGCCAGGACTTTTACTGGATCCTTTGGGGTATTCGTCACAAGAAACCTTCTTGGAAGGGGGACTCCATAAACTATTGCTTAGCCTTTAGAGTGGTCAGGATAAAACCGATTTGATGTTATGCCTGACCACTGCAGAAGAAAAATTTGCCGCCTTCCACCCACCTGCAGGGGTCGAGTCATTGCGATTTGTCGGCTTGCGCAGGAGAATGGAAAAAGGATTCTGCCCTTGCCTTTCGTTTTTTGCAGGGACCAATTCTTCCTCCTCCTCTGGGACTTTGTCCTGCTTCTGAGCTCTTAAAGGTCGAAAAAGGCGCTTTGGGGGTTGTTTCTTCTTTACCAGAGAGGACTTCTTCCCATTGGCTGTCCTGCCTAGAATGGCATCTAGATCAGGACCAAAGAGGTCACCCCAAAAGGGAATCCCACAAAGCTTACTCGACGCCGCATCGCCTGGCCAAGTTTTCAGCCACAATGCTCTTCTTGCCAAATTTGTTAAGGCTGCTGATCTAGCTGACATTCGAATTGCTTCAGCTGAAGCATCTTCCATATAGACTACTGCGGAGGACAAGGTAGCGAAAGAATCCATAATCTCCTGTTTCGGTGAATCTGCTAATACATGAGCTTTTAGCTGGATAACCCAATAAGGCTTGCCAGTTCCTAAAGAACTTGCAGTACAATTTCATGGGTCAGATGGTAGATGCACCAACTAGAAATAAAGCGTTACTAGATCTACTGATTACCAATAATACAGACCCGATTACGGACGTGGAAATACAGGGCAATTTAGGAAACAGCGACCACGGGTCATTTGGCTTCAGTATGAAAAAATAAAAATTTACACAAATAGGAAACAAGGGAAATACAAAGACACTGAATTGCATTGCAAAAGAGCCAACTTACCTAAACTATGAACCTTGCTAGAAGGCAAAAAAAAAACACTTTAGGAACAAAGAACAGAGGAGAGATGGGTTCGCTTTAAGAGCACATTAAATAAGGGCATTAGCCAGTGCATCCCTTAGGGTAATGAATTTAAAAGAGCAAACAAAAGTCCTGAATGGCTTAACTCCAATGTAAAATGCATAGAAAAAAAAAATTCTTTAAGTATGTAAACATTAAAAAAAAAGGGAGGACAGACCATATTGGCCTCAGAATAAGGAAGGACATCTGGTTACAAAGGATGGGGAGATGGCAAAGGTATTGAATTCTTCGCCTTAGTCTTTATGAGGGAATCGGGGGGCGGCTTCAGTAATCAAAACTGCAGTGTTTATCCTAGTGACACGTCACAGGAAGCACCCTCATGGCTAACAGAGGACAGAATTAGAATTGGGAAACCTAACATTACTAAATCACTGGGACTGGATGGCTTGCACCCGAGGGCATTTAGGGAACTCAGTCAAGTAATTGACAGACCATTGTTCCAAATTTTTACCGACAGTCTGACTGGAGTGGTACCAGTGGATTGGACAAAAGCCAATGTAGCGCCAATATTTAAAAAAGGGCCCAAAATACATCCCTGGGAATTACAGACCAGTTAGCCTAACAATAGCATGAAAGCTCTTGGGGGGATGCAAAAGGACTATATACAAGATTTTAGTAATAAAAACTATCATCTTTAGCATCAGCATGGAGTCATGAAGAATCATTCTTGCCAAACCAAGCTATTAACACATTCTATGAGGAGGCGAGTTGCCATCTAGATAAAGGAAGGCCCGTAGATGTGGTGTATCTGGATTTTGCAAAAGCATTTGACACAGTTCCCCATAAATGTTTACTGTACAAAATAAGGTCCATTGGCATGGACCATAGGGCGAGTACATAGATTGAATACTGCCTACAAGGGAGAGTTCAGAGGGTGGTGATAAATGGGAATACTCAGAATGGTCAGGGGTGGGTAGTGGGGTCCCACAGGGTTATGTGCTGGGACCAATCCTATTAATTTTTTTCTTAAATGACCTGGGAGGATGGAGTAAACAATTCAATCTCTGTATTTGCGGACAATACTAAGCTAAGCAAGGCAACAAATTCTCTTCAGGATGTGGAAACCTTGCAAGAAGATCTGAACAAATTTTTGTTTAAACGTTTTTATCAAAGATTGATATAAAAACAGAGTGTACAGGCACTGAGAAGACATAAGTTACAATCACAAAGCAGGGTAAATCCTCCAACAGATACATCTCTCAGGTGGTCTATGAACAGTTATAAAGCAATCATTTATCCAATGAGTTGGGGAGGGAGAAAAAAAAAAAAAAAAAAAAAAAAGGAAAAATTTAGAAAACACTAGAAACCTTGATATTTAGACCATACCATCATAAGGATTATAGTATCATGCGAGCATATTGCGAACTATAGCAACATAATGCACCCTCCAATGTGGGAATCATACTCGCTCCTGATATTGGTCATATCCAGTCACTCAATCCGACTGGGCAGCGACCACAGGGACCGAGAGATCCCCAATCTCCATTTACGATCTAAAATGTGCATGGAGTCCAAGAGTATGGTGAATCCTTTCCATCAACCTAATGGACTCCATGCGGAGGAGAAGTATCTGACTATGACACAGAGGGGCACTTCCAGTTCAGTGCAACCACCCACTGGATGGCAGTAAAGAGTGTGTGGACTAATCTGTTGTGGAGGGAGAACTCCAGGGATTTCTGCATATAATATGCACATCTGGTGAGTCAGAGTAATCGACACTCCAATCAACTGAGTGACTAGATTGGCGGTGTTCAGCCATATAGGTTCTAATACCTTAGAACTCCAAAATGTGTGTAAGTGTGCCCCTGTCCTGACATCCTCTAAAAACGTGTCAGGAACCAGTGGGTACATCCTATGTAAGCGATCAGGCGTGTATTACCAACGGGTATGTAGTTTGAGGACAGTTTCCTTAATGGAGAGAAGAACTTAACAAATTAATGGGGTGGGCAACTACATGGCAAATGAGGTTTAATGTAGAAAAATGTAAAGTGATGCATTTGGGTGGCAAATATGAATGCAAGCTATACACTAGGGGGAGAACCTCTGAGGGAATCTAGGATGGAAAAGGACCTGGGGTCCTAGTTGACAATAGGCTCAGCAATGGCATGCAATGCCAAGCTGCTGCAAACAAAGCAAACAGAATATTGACACATTAAAAAAAAAAAAAAAAGGGATTAACTCCAGAGATAAAGAAAGAATTCTCCCACTCTACAGGTCCGGCCGCACCTGGAGTACGCTGCTCAGTTCTGGGCACCAGTCCTCAGGAAGGATGCATTAGAAATTGAGCATGTACAAAGTAGGGCAACTAAGCTAATAAAGGGTCTGGAGGATATTAGTTATGAAGAAAGGTTGCCAGCACTCAACTTATTCTCTCTGGAGAAGACACGAGAGGGGATACGATTTCACTTTACAAATACCGTACTGGTGACCCCACAATAGGGATAAAACTTTCAGAAGGGAGTTTAAGACACGTAGCCACTCAGTAAAATTAGAAAAAAAAGGTTTAACCTTAAACTACGTAGGGTGTTCTTTACTGTAAGAGCGGCAGGCATGAGGAATTCCCTTCCACAGTGGTTTCAGCAGGGGGCAGCTATAGTTTCAAAGAACTATTAGATAAGTACCTCAACGACCACAATATACAGGATATAGAAGGTAATACTGACATAATCACACACATGTAGGTTGGACTTTTCTTTTTTCAACCTCACCTACTATGTAACTATGTAATATTCCCAGTTTATAGCGTCATGTCGTAGCCATGACTGGTTTTAAATTGCTCATGATCGATTGCCAAGATCTCCTGAGGAAAAATATTTGCTTATCCATTGGATCACTTAGAATCCCCATGTCCTCAAAGGCTAGATTGGTGGACCTAGAGACCTGGGAGAAGGCAGCGTCTAGCTTGGGGACCTTGTTCCATACCGCCGAGTCTTCCTCGAAAGGAAAGTCTCTTGTGGGCTTTTGAGAAAAAAGGTTCTTGCCATTCTTTTATAGAATCCAAGATGACAGAGTGCACTGGAAATGTTCGCCCCTTAGTCTTATTTAGACCCGCATACATACGGTCATGTAGTGTTAGTTCCTTTTTTTCTCCATTAGGCCAAGGGTAACATGTATGGCTCTAAGGAGACCATCAACCTCTTCCAGGGATAGCTTAAACATGGTGGGGGCCACTTCTGCCCCTTCATCCTATTCCGAACAGTCTTCAGAAGGCACAGGGGATAGTTTTTCCCTGGTAGAAGGACCTTCAGACAGTTTCTACCACCAGGACAGAAAGTGAACCCTGGAAGGACCCTGATGTGGTGAGCTGGCTCACAGCCAGATTCACGGAATGGATTGAGTTGCGGCATAGAGTTCCCTCTTTACAGAGGCAACCAAGTCAAACGGAAGAAGATTCCTCTTTCACTAAAGTAGTAATGCAAGTACTGCATAGTGCTTTTTCTCTCCCATCTTATCTTAGCCTTGCATGAGGGGCATCTTTTTGCCTGGATCAGAGCTTTTGGCCTGAGAGGAAAAAAGACCCAGTCTCTGCCTGTGGACCACGAGGGAAGAAACAGCCTCCAGTGCCCAGACAGGTCCCCGCCACCAAAAAAAGAAGAAGACCAGAAAGACCTCCGGTAAAGGAAATGGGCAGAATTAACCAACTGCCCCCTGAGCCTTGCTGGTGCCTGTTCTCACCGCTGCAGACACCTTGTCCACCATAGCGGGTGTGCAGCGTGCCGTTCGTGGCTTCACACACTGCTTCCGGTCCAGTGCCTACCCTGCCTCTTCCCAGTACACCAGAGGGCTGGAAATGACGTCGGGCATCGACCTAGTGACCCGCTCATACGAAGCGTCGCTTCCGGCGCAGCCGAGACTCTACTCATCCCCCGCAAAATGGCGGCAATACACACGCCAGCGCTACACTGGAGCGGGTCCCTGGATCAGTGGCTCTCCCAAGCACCAAGGGGGAAAAAGGAGCCCGAACCTACTGCTGAAAACACTGGTAGGACGGGAAAATATGAGGAAAAATAAAAAAGGTGAGGAACCTCTGTCTCAGGATCACCCAAGAGATCATGGCTCCCCCTATAAGATGTTCCCTCTGGGACGGTGGAAACAAACTGAGGTGTGGTAGGGAGGTGCCTCCCTTTAAATATCTGGAGGAAGGAGGCATTTTTTGTGGTCCAGTGGGAGGAGTCTTGATCTCAGGTGCTGTCCTGAAAGACGCTTTGGGAAAAACGCCCTCTATGGCTAGCTTTAGAGCATCTATCAGATTTTAAAAAAAAAAATAGTTTCATACTTACCTGTAAAATCCTTTTGAGTACATCATGGGACACAGAGTTAGGCTAATATTCATTTCCTACTGGGTTATAAGCCATCTCTAGGTGAATGGACACCAGTCTTAGACAGGAAGTGATCCCCTATATAACCCCTCCCATACAGGAAGTACTTCAGTTTTGTAGCAAGCACTGAACCCTCAAAAAAGAGGGGAGGGATCGGTGTCCCATGATGTACTCAAAGAAAAGGATTTTACAGGCAAGTATGACAAAAAAAATTTTTCTTCTATTTTCTTTTTCATACATCATGGAACACAGGAGTTAGGCTAATATTCATTACCTACTGGGATGTCCCAGAGCAATAGCCTTGAGGGGAGGGAGACACCTTGACAAACAATAGCCATCAGACCTTATATGGCATCCCGCAGTACACTGCGGCCGAAAGCAGAATCCTAAGCTGCTCGAACATCCACTTGATAAAAGTTTGTGAATGTATGCACTGAAGACCAGGTAGCAGCCATACAAATCTGAGCCACAGATACCTGATGGCAAAAATCCCAGGAGGTTCCTACACCCCTGGTAGAATGGGCTCTCACCCTAAAGGGAGGAGCTTTAAGTTTCAGACCATAGGCCTGAATGATTAATTGACGGGCCCAATTGGCAACGGAAGCCTTGGAAGCTGCCTGTCCCTTCGGTAAAATAAAAAAGGCGTCTGATCCTCAGATCTCTGCAGATCTAGACAAATAAACCTTGGCTGCCTGGACAACGTCCAAGGAATGCAGTCTCTTCTGCCAAACGAGGCTGAGAAAAAAGGCAAAATGTCCTGATTTAAATGAAAGGCTGACACCACTTTTAGCAAAAAGGATGGAACAGATTGTAACAACCCTGTCGTGGTGAAGGATCAATTACGGTTCCCTGCACAAAAGGGCCAACTACAACACCCTTCTAACCAAGGTGACTGCTATCAGGAAGGCTAGCTTGCGCAACAGCAAGTCTAATGGAATTTCCTTGATGGGCTCAAATGGTTGTTTCGGTAACAGACAGCACCAAGTACACATAGGTGACCTAATGGGAGACGCAAACGAGTTGCCCCCTGCATAAAGGTTCGGCACAGCGAATGGGAGACTAAAGGCCTTTGGCAGAATACTGACAGGGCCAAAATCTGACCTCTGATTGGCCTTGAGTACAATCTGATTTCCACAGCCGACTGTAGAAAGGAGTTCTCCCAATCACGTATTTCCAAGGATGCCCTTTTCTGGCTTCACACCAAGCAATCCAAGTCTTCCAGACCTTATGATAGATCTTCCTCGTGACCGCTTTCCTAGCATTGATTAGGGTAGACACCACTGGTTCCAAGAGGCCATGGTCGTTCAACACCCTGGCTTCAATAGCCATGCTGTCAAATTTAGAGACTAAATTGGGGTGGACTATAGGACCTTGAGACAGTAGATCAGGGTTATGTGGAAGCACCCATGGCACGGATATCGTCAGTCTCACAATCTCCGGAAACCAGGGCCTTCTGGGCCAGGCAGGTGCCACCCCGCCCCCACAAATCCTGCGCAACAAATGTGGAAGAGGGATCGGAGGGAAAGCATAAACCAGGGAGTACTGGCTCCATGGAAATACCAGAGCACCTGCTCCGGTTTCCAGAGGATCCCTTGTTCGGGACACAAACTGCTGTAGCTTGTTGAACCTGGATGCCAATAGGCCGCCATCCAAGCCTGAGGAAGGGACACGCATGCCCCGAACGCAAGCACCTCCTGCTGACCAGACAGTGATGTCCGCCACAGCGAACAGTGTTATCCACCGATCCTCTCTCCTATACACCGGACAGCACAGTACCAGCGGTGTGACCGGCATAGGATCCGATCCAGGAGACACAGCCACCGCTACATCTCACGGACCTCCCCCACTCTCACCCAGCCATCGGGAGCGGATGATCAATAATGCCCTTTGTTTCTTCACCTTTGTGAGTTTTTTTATACCAATTTTTATCAATTAAACCTGCCTGTATACTGCACTTAGAGGGCACTTTTTTTGTTTTTCCATACCCAAATGCTGTCAAATTTCCTGGAACACCCCTGGGTGTGGGGGACCATTCCCCCCAGGCAGATTTGCTGGTGGCGGAGATAATCTGCCTTCCAGTTCTCTACTCCCAGGATATGGACTGCTGATAGAATGGGCACATGTCCTTCTGCCCAGGCTAGTATGTGTTTCAGAGCTGAACGACTCCTGGTACCGCCTTGGTGGTTTATTTAGGCCACTGCAGTGGCATTGTGAGACGAAATCCCCATAGGGCAGTCCTGAAGCTCCACCGTCCAGGACCGCAGGGGCCAGATGTACTGCCCGTAACTCCAGGATGTTGATGGGCAGGATCTGTTCTGTCCTCGACCACTTCCCCTCTAGGCTGTGAGCCCCTCTAGGGTCACTCCCCAGCCTGAGAGACTGGCATCTAGTCAGTACTCTCCAAGTTACCAGGGAGGAAGGATTTTTCCTTTTGCAGGTTCTGATGCTACCACTAGTTTAGGCTTCAGCGTGCCCGAGGAGATGTATAGGCCTGGAAAGGAACTGGGCATAGGGCACTGCCTCAGACACCATCCTTCCTAGAAGACTCATACAGAGCCAAATGGAGGGTGGTCTAGTGCCCCTCATCTGACACACCTGATCCTTCAGGGCACAGATCCTTATGGGTGGCAAAAATACCCTTGCTTGGACCGTATCTAGGATCAGACCTAAATACTTAAGACTGAGCTGGTCTCAAGGCTGACTTCAGTATTTATGATGCAGCCTAAGCTTTCTAAATACTGCATTGTGCAGGTTATGTTATTTTCTAGAGCCAGTATTGAGCGATCTGAGCAGGAGGTCATCCAGATACCCGAGCACCAAGAACCCTTGGGCCCTTAAAAGACCCAGTACTGGTGCTAGGACCTTTGTGAACACCGGGGGAGCTGTGGCAAGGCCGAGGGGTAGAGCCAAAAACTGAAAATGAATGTTCCTCTACTGCAAATCACAGGAACCTCTGATGAGGCTGAAAGATAAGCATGTGTAAATACGCATCCTTTATATTGGAGGATAGAAAGTCTCCCATCTGGAGTGAGGCTACTAATGAGCAGACAGACTCCATCCGAAAGGACTGGATTAGTAGATACTGTTTCAGGGATCTTAGATCCAAAATGGGACTTGTGCCCCCATTTGGTTTTTTGAACCGTAAACAGGTTCAAGTAAAACCCTGCGCCCCTGTTGGCTACAGGAGCCTGTACAATCACTTCTTGATGCACTAAATGATGATGTAGGGCCTTTAAGTTTTTTGAGGCTCCGAGAGAATGCTGAATCTTAGAAACTTGAGGGGGGGTACCCCCCTCAACTCCAGCTTGTAACTGTGGGATATAGTTGAGGTGACCCACTCGTCCTGAACCACCGTTCTCCAAAATATCCGCAAAGTGCTGCAGCCCCCCCCCCCAGATAGTGGGGGCGTAACCTCAAAAGGAGGGTGCTGGCTTTAGAAGAGTTTAGGACCCAGGGCTTTTTCTGGCCCTGCCCCTGGCTTTAGCACCCTGTTAGCAGCGGAACTGCCTTGGTGCTGAGACACCTGAGGAAGCAGTCCGAGGTTTTAAACAAGGGACGCCTGGTGCTTTTTTTCCCCCACAGGAAGTAGAGAACTCTTCCCTCCAAAAATCTTTTGGATATATTTGTCCAAATGATCACCAAATAACCATTCCCCATGAAAGGGGAACCTGCCAATAACTTTACAAGGAAGCTCGGCTGACCAGTTCTTAACCCACAAAAGTCTGCGCATATGTATAAACAAGAGAGCCAAACAAGAAACCTGCTGTATTGAATTCTTTAAAGGCGTCAACAGCAAAACACAGCGCTCGAGGAATATCAGTCTTATTTTCAGCCAGATCATCCTCCTGGTTAGGCCTGTCAGGCCATCTGACCTGATCGCTTATGGACTGGCAGATACCAATTGCTGCAACAGCTGGCTGAATAGCTGAACTGGCCAAAGAAAATGAAGCCTTTACTAAGGACTCCAATTTATTTAACAGGGTCTTTCAAGCCCTGTACGTTATCTACCTGACAAGTTCTTGTTTAAGGAAGGAGACTGCTGCATCTACGGCTGGCATGCTCCACTTAAACTTTTCATCCATGGGATATAAAAAGGGAAGACCTCTTAGGAACAAAAATCCTGTCAGGATGTTCCCAATCAGCATACACTGCCTGTTCCAATAGAGGGTTTAAGGGGGAAAGCCTGTGCGGTCTGAAGAGGCCTCAGGGACCCCAAAGAGGACCAGGGGGGCTCAGTAACCTCTGCAAGAGGCAAATTAAAAGGCAGAACGAACCATCTCGGTAAGAGTCTGGATCAAAAGCCTCTGTGACTGAGAGGCAAACATCAACTGGATATCTTGTCCAGACTGCTCAGAAGCAGACTCATCCACCAGGCCCTCCACAGAATCCTGAGCTTTTAGCTCTTCCCCATCCTCAACCCATTCCTGCTCCAAACTAGCAGAATCCGGGGAGGGGGAATCTGTCACACTTTTTGCCACCCTGCAGGATGGAGGCAATCATGCCAGCAACCCTGTGCTCTAACCCAGCTTAAGCACCTTTAGCCTGCCAAGCAACACCTGGTGACTCACGTGACCCAGGTAAAGAGAAATTAACCGCTGCAAATGCCTGGTTCAGAGCCTCTGTGTCCCACAGCTGCCTTCTGGAAGCACCGCATGCTTGGCATACACAGCTTAAATAAGCTGGCTGTGCGCCAGAATGTTCTGTGCATGCGTGCATGTTCCCGGCAAAACGGGCACAGCTGTATTCGCGTATGACGCAAATCTTTGTGCGCCCACATAAAGGCTACAGTGCATGTGCATCTCCGCCGCATGCACCATGGCCGTTAAACTGCTGAACACAGCAGCGTTCTTGCGAACGCACATGCGCCATGGCGAACCAAGAGGCGAAATGGCACACAGTCATGCACCATCATACAGGTAAGAAAAAGCCAGACAAGGGAAAAAAAAAAAAAATAATAATAAAAAAAAAAAAAAACACATTGCAAATACCCACAGCTAGCCCAAAAACTCCCCCGTATGGTCACCGCATTCAGGTATATAGGATGTGGTCCTCATACTTAAAAGTGAAGGAGACCACTAAAGTACAGTATATATTCTGAACAAGCAGGGGGAAAGCACTTTTAAAATACAGGCCATCTGTATCTAAGCATTGTAAAGAGAAAAAAAAAAAAAAAATTCAACATGGTCAATTAGGAATCCCAGGCAGAATCTGCAGTTCTGCCCGGGATTCCAAATCATGAGCGTTTAGGACACACATTGAGGTGACATTCATCCTGAATGGCACATCAAATATGGTGCGATTTTGCCACTACTGTCACGTGGCAAAACATGCATGTAAAAATTGTGCCTGGCTCAGGGCCAAAATCTGGTCTGATCTTTGGCACGACTAATGCACATAGGGAAGCCCATTCAAGTGAATGGGCTGCCCTTCGCACAACACGCAAAATAGCCTGTGAATTGCCTCAAAAAACAGAGCAAGAACCAGTGTTCCTACAATGCAATATGCGAACGAGGCCCAATACCCAAGACTTAGCACATACAGGGTTTTTGAAGTGGTACTTGGGTTTAGGGCTGAATGCCTTCTGGGATGTGTGCCCAGAAGGCAGGCATATGCCCCACACTCCCCACCCCTTAAACCATGCGAATGAAGAAATCTGCCCTGCCAGTGATTCTGACAGTCACTGCAGTCAGAAACGAATTGGTATTTTCCAGTCACTGTCTGGCCAAGTACTTTCAAGCTGGCTTATTCCAATTTTCAAATCCAGGGCTACCCACAGCTTGAATTGTAGCCAGTAGATTTCAGTTCAATAAAGTCTTGCATATACGAATGCTTCTTTCTGCATGAATATTAATCCCAAGACATAGATGGTCGGTATAACGTACAAGAATACACCTACCGCTTTCTTGCCCAACCAATCATAGGCACTTGGGGACTAACCTTACCAGCAAGCATATAGGTTAACCAGTGAGAACCAAGTACCCAGCAAGCTGGCCAATAAATCTTTTGGAATATAATGCTGCCAGATAAGAGCGCTGACCAGAGCAGCTGCGATTTTCACGAGTTCACTCCAAGTCTAGGGATACATCACAGCAGCACACAAGCTAGGCAGTGTAGAAGAAAGCAGTCTTTACACTTACAATGCAGTCACCGGGAGACATGCTGGTGCCCCCCTCACTGGTTCCTATGAGATAAAGAGGATGGCTTTGCACATAGGAATTAACACAGGATATGTAATCAAAACACAGGTTACATATTCTGAGATCTCAGATAATTTTCTGCTGTCAGTGGCAACTAGGATTCTGTTGAGCTTTGTGCAGTTTCAACATTTCAGTGCAGAGAACCTTAGTTACTTGTCCGTAGTACACCTACTGTAAGAGGTGCTTGTTACAACTACTTTTCCTGTAATAGAATTTTTACTACATACTGTCATAGGGGCCTATTCTAAACAGAGATTGAGAGAATTATTCTGACAGTGGACATCGAGCAGGACAAACCATGAATTAGGAATTTACAGCTATGATTTAGAACCTATTCTACATTAAACAAGCAGAAGAAACTGTAAGATCTCAAATTTAACATTGAGTAAATTATACAGCCAACTGCCTGGAGTTCATCAAAAAGGACAGTTTCCCAATGGATTAAGAAATTCACACTTCTGGTTTTGCAAAGCCTCCCCCTTTCAGAATTTAAAAGCACATTCTGCTCAACATAGATGGACATAGTCAACCTTCGCATCTACAACACATCTGCAGGTTAGCAACATAGGTCAGCACACATCTTAGCTAGCCAACTAGTGCTAGGTAAAAATCTTTAGGCATAAAGTTCTTTCAGGGGATTAAACGAAACTAGATTCTCTACATGTTCTTGGCCTGGACAATCATGGAAAACTAGAAAGAATACAGATTCCACACATTCTCTCCATTTTTCCCTATGGTGATTAATGGTTTGCCATTCTCATTTTTAATGCAGTGGTTATTGGTGGGGTTAAGGGACTTTTACGTACATGCTTCCTGTCCTTAGAAAGGAAACAAATCTCTTGGTTTGGGTTGTCATGGAGTAATATACAAATACACACACACTTACAATTTGTTCCCTACTTTCAGGCTGCAAAGTCTGCCAATGCAGATTAAATATTTTGCTTCTAAATCAGTTTTTACCACAAAGCTGAAGATCACCAAGCCCAAAACAGTTGTAGGAAAAGATTTGTAACTGAACATATTTAGGAAATACCAACCTGCGATTTGACTGCTCAAAGTCCAACAAATCCAGTTCTGTATCAACACCAACACTGACCCCTGTCACAGCAGAGCCCCGTTTTGGAGAAGCTGGTTCGGGAAAAAGCAGCCTGAAATATTTAACAGTATTTTATTAGCCTTACAGCCAATTGACAATGAAGAACATGGTTTTTCAAGTTTTATCTACAGTATTTGCTAAAAAAAACCAAACAAAAAAAAAAAAAAAAAAAAAAAAAAACGCGTTGTAGAGCAATTTTTACCTTGTAGTCTGTGATGCATCCGACTGATTATAGTCGCTCTTTGCAAGAAATCTAGAAGCACCAAGCAAACGAGATCTTGATGGCACCCTGGTTGAGATATAGAACCATGTTAAAGATTTAACACAATATGCTACATAGACAGTGGCTGAATATTACAACACATTCAGATCAAAGCTGCATCGAGACAAATTTTATTTATTTTTTTAAAGCCATATTTCTAATACTGAAGATCAAAAGCACCACACCAAAGTATTAGAGTCCAAAAAGTGGTTTTATTCCAAAACAAACTTCAGAGCTACAGCAGGATTTGAAAACCAAAAAAAACAACCAAAAAAAACCCACCACACACACCCCTCAATGTTGTAGTTTGTGGTGTACATCACTAAATATGCATTAAACAGAGTGAAAGAGTGGTAGGGTAGTGTGTGTGAAAGACACATAAATCACATCAGCAATGTAGCCTAAACCAGCACCTAAATGTTGCCAAGTTGTTTCAAGAAACTACCTAATCAGTCAGCATAAGGTCAGTTTTACACTTGTGTGCCGCGGGTTGGTCACAGCGCAGGAGTATCAGCGATTTGTGCTGTATACCCACAGATTTAGCCATGGTGCCATTAAGTTGTGTGCTTTTACTACAGTTTCTGAAAGTGCGATGCGTGCAGCATCCTTGGTGTGCTTTCAATAATTGCAGCAAAAAACGAATGACCTAATACAAAGTCTATAGTACCACAGGTAAAGCACATGAAAACCACAGATACACCCCTGTGCAAAACCAGCTTTAGTCATGAGATCAAAAACAGTTTTCATTGTTCACAGCAATACCTTTTCCTCTACCATTTCCAGGAGTTTAAATAATTGAGTTCATACCAGCTGATGCCATTTATCAAAGTAAACACTATTGTACTGAATGGTAAATACATACATACCAAAGTTTATTCCTGTATTTTTAAATGGCCGTTTAAGTTTTAGACCATTAGGATCGGAAATTGTGGTATGTATATAGGGTCTTTTTGTAATTGGAAGCAATCATTATGATTAAGACAATTTTGCATGATTTTAGTTTTAAAAATGTGACCAATTAATCACAAAGTAATAACACTGCTTAGGATATATGTTAAATTTTTAGTTAGTTCTAGCACGCGTGTTGTGTGTACACACATGAGATCACCATTTATGCATAAACACTTCTACTAAAAATATTTAATGCATATTTAGATGTACTCCGATATGTACAAATTACAATATTGAGACTTTAATCATATTAGGTTTTCACACATTGTAGCCCTGATGAAGGGGGCGGTGTGTGGCCCCTGAAACACATTGGATGTTGCACCCATTAAAGGACTGGAATAAACACATTTTGGACTATGTCCAAAATACCATACCGGTATGGTGCTTCGATCTTCAGATTCGGTTTCTGGTTCAGTCTGGATGCCAGTAGGCTGGCCTAAGAAATGGTAACCTAAGTGGACATGCAATATTTGTGAATGCCACTCAAATTGAGCCCTGTATGACTGGCTGCTGAATAGGGGGTCCAGTACAGACGTTAAAGATGAACAGTCTTGAGCCTTACAACATTGAGTCCTCAGCCATCCTCCAACAACCACATCCCATTAACTGATAGGAGTAAAGAACTGCCCCCACCCAGTGGCCTAGCACTTGAAAGGGGGAAAAAAAAAACAAAAAACAGACAGCTATCAAGCCAGCACCCTTGTTCAAAGCATAGAGGTGTGCTCCTGGAAACAAAACTTCTGTATCTTGAACTGAAGAGTTGGACACTTTTCCCAAGAACAGGCCCAGGTACTCCATGTGATGCAACAAGTGACTTCGAAAATGGAGGACCCAGCCAAAGTCTTGCAGGACTTTAACTGTCTGCAGCACACTTGCCTTGAGGTTGTCCATCAATTGCTCCATTAGAAGAAAATCATCCAGGTACTCCTGAACGGGGCCTCCATAATAGCCAGCACCTGTGGCGAGACCAAAGGGCAGAGCCACAAACTGAAAAAGGTTTCCTTAACACAAAGCAGACTGCTGATGAGGTGGAAAAAATGGGGATGTGGAGGCAGGCATCCTTTATGACCATCAAGGCCAGAAGTCCCTCTACTGGAGGGAAGAAATTCCTGACTCTGAAGATTCCATATAAAATCTGCACAAAATTTATTCTGGTGCTTTGGGTCCAAAAAAGTGCTGTAAAGTTTGGCTTCAGCCCCATGAAAAAAATAAAATTGAATAACCACCTTGAAACCAGATTCTAAAACCGGGGCAATGACCCCTTAAGCGTTCAACAGGTGTGGCACAGCAAATTGAGCTGCTCTTGTAGGGTTCAACAGGCACGTTTAATGATAAATTAAGCGTGGAGGAGAAAAGCTACGAAGTTCCAGCTTGTAGCCTCTGGACAATGTCTTGAACACAGACCTTGGGGATCTCAGGTCCATGCGGTCGCAATGGTTGCCAAGCAGGGCTTAAAGTGAAGGTAAACCAGATTCATGAAATTTGATATAAGCATATATCTGTAGTGTTTTCTTCTCTTTAAAGCCCAGAGTCCGTGTCTTTCTGCGGTTTTGTTGCTGTTATCAGCATAACTTGTCCATCAACCAAGATAAAACCAACCTGAAATTTGTGTTGGGGAGGTTGCTATAAATAGATTAGCAGAGAGCTCGACTTGTCACAGCACAGCTCTGCAAGTCTCTACTTATGTGGAGGGGTGTGTGCATTTCCTCCAATCAGCTATCTTGGCGGTATGCCAATTCACTACAAGTGCTGAACAGGAAGAGAAAATCTCTATCATGATGTGTACTTTCTAGAGCACATATAAAGCTGAAGACAGCAGATATACATGTAAAACTTATCTAGGGAGATTTGTTTCATCCCTGTGTATCTGGGGCTGTTCACTTCACTGGGTATAGGAGAGTGTTTACATCCACTTTAAGACTCTTCAGAAGAAAGAGCTTGCAAAGAGCTTCACCTGTTGGCTGCAATTGATAAATATACTAAAGACAAAACCCAGATATGAGAAGGCGCTGAAAGTACAAGCAGAGAGTACAGGGGTGCATGTTTAGTTCGATCAAAAGTTTCTCTCAGCACAGGGACATGACTGACATTTAATGAGAAGCGTCCCTCCGGTGGCTTATGTTTTTAGTCAAAATCCATAGTTTTCTATAGCCCCTCCATCAGTGATTATTCTGGTTTTGCAGTGCAGACTATGCCCACACTTGTGGTCCCCTCCTTAATGCAAAGAAGCTGTACTAAGCTTCCATGAATGAAAATTGCTCTACGATTGAAGTAGACCCCATTCATCCACTCCTCCTAAAACACTTTTCATTAATGAAAGCTATAGTACAGCTTTTATGAAAGGAGGAGGGGGTTAAAAGGGCAGATAGTGAGCACTCTTGACAAGCTGTTGCACCTATGACAGGTGCAACAGCTGTATAAACCCCAGCAGCATTACTGCTGCGGAGGTATGGGGCAGAAGCCTTTGGATTTCAACTGAGACAGCAGCCACCAGCACAGGGAACACTAAATGTGCAAAAAAAAAAAAAACAAAACAAAAAAACCACACCCTTAAAATAAAGTAAACTTGGGCTTTAAAGGGCGTTGCAATGTAGATTCTGCTGAGCACAATATTTTCCAGACTTCTCCATTCTGCAATGGAGTTGGGTGCTGTTGATGCAACTTGTGGTCATGTGTCAGCGACTGAAGAGATGCGTTGTATGACCTAAAAGAAAACACCAAGCATAATGGTGGCAGCATCAGACAGCAGCAATGGTGGAGGAGGGCACAATGACAGGCAAGTATTCCAAAATGTGCAAGGATGCTGTCACATTATGGCAAAGATCACCTTCACACAGTGGAGTTTATCATAGCTTTAACTTTCGCCACAGAACTAAACTGATGCGACTGGTAGCAATGCACTTGCAATAGAATACCAACATCATACTAATTCTGTAGCGTTTAAAGCCTTCATGAAAAACTAATGTCCAACAGGATTATTTTAAACATGTATTCCAACTCGCACATTTTTCATTTAAAATATAGCTACCCAAATAAATCTTCCATGGCAGCAGTGTTGCTTATCAGCATCCATGGTTCTGGAAGGAGAGCGTTTGAGAGTGCAGGCAGTTGTTGCTCATGGCTCTGTGGCAGCATATGAGGAAACAGCTGATGCTCTAGCCTAAAACAAAAGAATGAACAGGTGTAAATCCATCCTGAAAGGTGAAAGGAGAGAACATCTTAAAGTGATTGTAAAAAGGTAGTTTTTTTTTTTAAACGAACATGTTATACTTGGTGGCTCTGTGCAATTGTTTTGCACAGAGCAGCCCCGATCCGGCTCTTTTTGGGTCCCCCGCTGGCGGTCCTGGCTCCTCCCCCCTTTCGAATGTCCCAGTAGCAAATCTCTTGCTATGGAGGCTCCCGAGCCATTGTCCATTCACACATTGAGCACATCTCAACCCCACCCTCTGCTCTCTTATTGGCTTACTGGCTGTGATTGACAGCAGCAGGAGCCAACTCCCGCTATGTGAGCTAATGAGGAGACCTGCTCTCATGCACATCACTAATTCGAGATTGTGCGTAGGTATACAGGGGTTTGGGGGGGGGGGGGGGGGTGAGCTGCACCCAGGTTTTTTTACCTTGATGCACAGAATGCATTAAGGTAAAAAAAAACCTGCCTTTAGAACCACCCTCACCCTGTAAAACAACCCAGTTTAAGATGGTAAAGAAAGGTAGAACATTTTTGTATAAACTATTAAAATCCCCCCCTCCCCTTTTTAGAAGTGATCATATTCTGTTCTCAGCAGCACACAGATCTTCCCAGTGAATGGCTGCGCAGGGAGGGAGGGGGTGTCAGGACAAGTCTGGTCATTGGAGGAGAGCAGGCCCCAGCATAGCTAGAGAACCGACTACGGGGTGTTTGGTTTAGTGTGGTCAGTTTTTAATAGGAATGTAGAGGGAGCGACAGGAACACCAAGGATTTCACACAAAGGACGCAATACAAACAGGATACTTTTTCATTCAAGTACATGGTACAGCAGGCACATCAGGAATATGAAATGTTGGGTTTACATATTCTTTAAAGCCTCTGTTAGCAGTACAGCCATGTTAAATGCCATCAATACTCTTAAGCTGGACAAAATGACTAAACCACATTTCTCTTAATGAAAATGGCAGCTCTTGAGCTCTCGCCACCCCTGAGCATTACACATGGAATGAACTATACAAGAACCATTAAGGCTCATTCATTTTGAACAGACTGTCAAACACCTTAAACCACCAGCACTATTTTTCATCGGCCACATTGGGGGACATTCAAAGCTTGATTTGAGTCCAAATTTGTTTACGATTTTGAGTTCATATCTATATTTGATGCTATAGCATAGGTTCTTATTTGGTTACTGTGCATCGAGGTGCCATTTCATATAAATGTCACTACACACATACCCACAGACATTAGCCAAATAAAACAGTTTAGGGCTAGCCGGAATAGATTTTACAATTTGGTGTAAAAAGCAATAAATTAGGATTCTGCATTTAAAAAAATGTCTACACTAAACTGCAGCCAGCCATGCATAGCAGGCATCCAGGAGGGGTCTGCCTGGGCATGTACGGTTATGTCAAATTGCTTTTAAAGCTCTAATACCATTACAGAAGTTATGCTTGGCCCCATCCCCTCACAGCGTACTACTGGTTCATTCTTTGGAAAAGAATCAATGACAGACAAGGGAGGAAAAGCAAAGCACAGTCAACATATGGGTGAATTCCACCCAAGTGTTACAGGCTGAACCTGGTGGTCTGTCTCAGCCCCTGGTTTCCTAGGTGTCTGATCAACAGTGTAATTATAATCTCCAATAGGAAGTAACAGCTGCAGAAAAAAAAAAAAAAAAAAAAAAAAAAAAAAAAAAAATTGTATCTGCCAATGAGAACTTACCCGCTTACCAGTGGTTGGCATATCCCTTATGCAGTAACAGTTTGCAGGAGAACCTTTAGGAATTTGACACTTTAGATGTTGAATGTGAAGATTGTACTGAAGGATGTAAATCTTGGTCAAGGTTAGGTTCACATCTATACGGGTGGGGGATTGTAAATCAGACGAATTCTTGTGCCAAAAATGTGCTGCTGTTTAGATGTATGGTGGTGCCATTATTAATGGCACCCCCATGCATCAGAAACCACAGCACTTTCCCCCCCATGGAAAAGCATAGCACTATGCCGTTTCCTTGTGGCTGCGACTATAGAAAAGGTGCAAGAACCTTTTCCCTGCATTTCCCACAGGTACAGCAACCCATTAAAGCGAATGCCTAAAAATGCTCTTGGCTTGAGGCTGCATGGGTGGGAACCCCCGCTTACATACTAGTGGTATGTGGTTGGGAATGTGTTCCGGGTGCCTTGTTTGCATAGACATTTTTCATGTGATTGCGTCACGAATGGTTTAATAGACATACAAGATGACATGGTTCCCGTTGTGCATTGAATTCTTCATTATGCTTTTTGCCGTGTACCAGTTATGACCGGTATTGTCACGCTTGTTTAGCAGACTTCTGTTGTAATGTACCATGTGCTTTGCTGAAGAGCAGAAAAATAAATACATTTAAAAAAAATGGTAGTGAATCGGCTGCTGTGCCCATGCAAATGCGGGGAAACCACAATAGTTTGAACCTAGCCTAAACGAGAATATTGCAGTAATGAGTTTTACTTGGAAGTAAAATCAATTTCTTGTTCACCAAGAATACAGAGATTCAGATACAGCGGTCTTATATATTATTCCCTACAGGATGGACCCTGGTAAGCAGAAAAGTTGTGGGCCAGCCACAAGCAATACGTGTGTATGATCATAACACATAGGGACCTGCCCAAGAAAATTCAAGAAAATAAATAAATAAATCGTATAAAAATTAATTTGTCTCTTGTACATTGAGGGACACAGGAATTCAAATATAGTTGGGATACAAACTGCAGTCCAACGGAGAGGGGAGCAATAACAGGCCCAGACAAACACAACTGGAACTGTCTGACGCAAACACCTAAAAAGCCTTCTGTCCCAAGCTGGCGTCAGAGGAGGCCTTAACATCAACCTGGTAGAACATCGCAAAACAGAAGACTATGTGGAAGCCTTGCAAATCTGGGAACCAATGCTTAATGCCAAGTTCACAGGTTATTTTTTTTTTTCTTTCTTTTTTGTACGCTCTATATCCACCGACTAATCTTTATATTTCAGGTGTTCTATTAACGCTCACTATGTCCAATGCAAAAGTTGTTAGACTTCTGACATTTCCCTTGGTTCCATGGGGGCTGGCCCCCTCCATACATGGGTATCATTATGTTGTACCATAATCTGTCATTACATTTATGGAGTTAAAACTGGTATCATGGAATGTACGGGGTCTCAACAACAAGGTAAAAAGGGCATTAATGTTTAAATATCTGAATAATCACAGACCTCATCTCTTGTTCCTGCAGGAGACTCATCTTCTGGGGAACAAGATCCTGGCGCTACGCAGACCCTGGGTACGGCAAGCATTTCACGCAACGTACTCCAGTTATGCAAGGGGAGTTGCCATTTTATTGAACAAATCCCTTGCGTATAAGGTCATGCATCTACATACTGATCAGGAGGGCCGATTCATAATCCTACTACTGGAGATTAGAGCAGTGGTCTACATACATACATATATATACCCCCTCCCTTTAACCAACGGATCCTTCACAAGCTATATGAGCTTTTAGCTACATTACAATTCTCCAGACTATACATAGCTGGGGACTTTAATTCTATTTTGGATCCGTCCCTGGACTCGTCCAATCCAAATAGTGTTTGCCAGACCTGCTTCAATGGGCACAAGCATTTAATTATACCGAGATCTGGGGATGGAAGCATCAAACCACTAGGGCTTACTCCTTTCACTCCACCACTTATAAATCAGGCTCTAGGATCGATCTGGTATTTGGCAACATCTGTGCCCTGGCGGCGGTGAGGGGGGTCTCGTACTTACCTGCGGGCCTCTCTGATCATGCACCCCTGGAGGTCACCTTGGAGTTGTCGAACATCAGGAGTCCAGACTGTTGGCGTTTAGCACCCAAGTGGTTGCAGGACTCGAGGGTGGAGGAGGAGGTCTCTCCCAGATTACAACAATACTGGGAGATCAATGAGGATTCAACCTCAGCGCAAGTAGTCTGGGACGCCTTTAAGGCCAACACCAGAGGAGAAAACATTTCAGCTATTAAAGCAGTCCGTGTTGAGATGTCTAGTCAGGTCCAGGTACTTGAGGAAGAAGAGGCTAGAGCGGCGGAGGCTTTTTCTGGCTCCCCGACTCTGGATCACTTTAACCAACTAGCTGACGCAAAAAGAGCATAGTCTCTACATCTTACCTCGGCCACACATTTAGATTTAAATTCCCTGGCGGGGAAGATCTTTGAATCCAGAGACAAAAATAGCAAACTCCTAGCGAATTTAGTTGCGGACTCTAAATTGCAGACGGTGGTATCAGAAATCTGTGGTTTAGATGGTCAGATGATCTCTACCCCTGAACTAATTCTAGATGAATTCAAATTCTGCTATGAAAACTTATACAAGGCGGTCCCTGGCTGGCCTGAAGATCGGCGTAGGGAATTTCTACATGCCCTGCATCTACCCACTCTTTCACAGGAGGATCTTGAATTCTTAGACAAAGATTTTACCACTGAGGAGATAGGAGGCCATTTGCTCATTTCCTAGTGGTAAAACACCAGGACCTGATGGCCTACCTGGTGAATGGCATAGAACGTATGCATCATTAATTGCACCAAAATTGTTAAGTCTTCTCTGAAAGTAAAAAACAAATGTCCTTACCCCTTTCAATGTATCAAGCACACATAGTCCTCATCCCTAAGCCCGGCAAAGACATATCCCTGTGTGCTTCTTATAGGCCTATCTCCCTGCTAAATTATGACCTCAAGATCTTGACAAAAATATTAGCGACCAGACTGCAGATGATTTTACCATCTCGGATTAATATAGACCAAACTGGTTTCATGCCAGGGAAATCAACAGATATAAATTTACGCAGAGTGTTTACCCATCTTCGGCTACCTCCCACTGAGTCCTCCACGAGGGTAATGGTGACAGTAGACATTGAAAAGGCTTTCGATTCAGTGGCATGGCCTTTTATGTCCTCGGTCCTAGAGGTTATGGGTTTTGGAGAAGTATTCCGCAGATGGATTGATATTTTATATAAGGAGCCGACGGCGCGGATCAAGCTTGGTGGTGCCCTGTCGGCGCATTTCTCTGTTGAAAGAGGTACAAGGCAAGGTTGTCCACTGTCACCGGCTCTTTTTGCCTTGGTGATGGAGCCACTTGCCTCGGCCCTCAGACAAGCAGACGGGGTTAGGGGCATACAGGTGGGATCCATACACGAAAAAGTTGCTCTGTACGCGGATGATCTTATCCTTTTCTTGGGTGACCCTGCCCAGTCTCTTCGAGAGACGTTGCCCATTCTTTCTAACTTCACTAGCTGTTCGAGACTGTCAATTGGGATAAATCCCAAATTTTGCCCATAGATAAGACCGCAAAGGAGGTAGCAGATCCCAACTTACCCTCACTATGGACAGACAAAAATTAAATATCTAGGTATCCACATCTACCTCTGACTATCATACCCTTAACTTGGAACCCCTGATACAAAGGATGAGAATGAGACTGAAGGCGTGGGCACATCTCCCCCTCTCTTTAATCGGGAGGATCAATTTATTTAAGATGAAGCTTTTGCCTGCCTTTCTCTATGCTCTCAGACATGCACCTGTCTGGATCCCAAAAAAGTTTTTCGCCTAACACCATTTTAATATCTTTTCTCTGGGGATCCGGTCAGCCGAGTTTTAAGCTGACAGTGCTGCAGAGACCGTGGGGAGAGGGAGGCTTGGCTTGCCCTGACCTTCACTCCTACTTCGTGGCGGCTAGGTTATCCCATGCCCACAACTGGCTGGTCTCTGAGTCCAACGCAGCAGTGGTCCTGGAAGCAGCATGTTTGGGGTCTTATGAGGCGCTACGGAATCTACTTTACCGGGGCCCTGGAGCTCCCTTTCCTCTTACAGTGGCAATGAGGGCGGTCATACGGGCGTGGTCAGTGGCAAATTCAATACGCCCTATACCTTCCGGGCACATTTCCCCCTATAGCCCTCTTTGGTTTAACCCGAAATTGCCAGAATTCGGGTCCATTCCCGACCCTGGGGTTTGGGCATCCAAGGGCATCAAATATATAAATCAAATTTGTCTTGAGGGCAGAATACAAACTTTTGACAGGTTGAAGCAACAGTATGATTTACCCAACTCACACCTGTTTAGATTCCTGCAGCTTAGGCATGCCTTCAACACCCAGTTTGAAAACACCCAGGTGGCCTTTTACACCTCGAATCTGGAGACTCTGCTCAGAGATGAAGCTCTATCTAAGCCCTTATCTACCATATATAAAGCACTACTCCCCAACGTCCATGCGGGGCTAGAAAACCTCAGGGCACAGTGGGAGGTAAATTTCCCTACACTAGACACAGAAGATTGGGAAGAAATATGGGAATACCCCTTTTCACAACTAGTATCAGCTAGAGATAAGCTAGTGCAATTTAAAATAGTACATAAGGTATATTACACACCTGTGCGCTTACATAGAATCTATCCATCTATCTCTGCCTCTTGTTGGAGATGCAACTCAGCATCAGCAGATTTCACTCATTTTTTGGAACTGTCCTCATATTGAATTTTTTTGGGTTGAGGTAACCAAGTTTATTTTGACTGTCACCACTGTTCCCGTGTCATTGTCTATAGAGGTATGTCTGCTGGGACTGGTGGAACCACTGGCCCCACGCCGGGCACTCAGAACCCTGCTAGGATTATTACTTTACTACGCCCGTAAATCTATAGTACTCAGATGGAAGGCCTCATCTGCACCTTCATTAAATTTCTGGAAGAAGTTAGTGAATGCGGCTCTACCCCTGTACAAAGCCACTTACCTGTCACGTGGCTGTGGCAAAAAATTCCACAAAATATGGGATATTTGGACGGAATCCCTGTCCACTAATGCAGATTCAATTGATGACTAGTTCACTCTATTGGGTTCCACCATTTTCCAAGGACATAAACTTGAATGATTGCTTGTCTGAGAAATGTTGAAACAAAAAGCTTGTCCTCCCTTATGAGAACATCGGCAATGGAAAGTCCTTAAAAAAAAGTACTTGATTTTGTAGCAAGCACTAAACCCTCAAAAAAAAAAAAAAAAAAAAAAAAAAAAAAAAAGAGGGGGGGTGTCTGTGTCCCATGATTTACTCAAAGAAAAGGATTTTACAGGTAAGATGTAAAAATCCTATTTTTTTTTCATACTTCATGGGACAGAGTCAGGCTAATATTGATTACCTGCTGGGACGTCCCAGAGCAATAGCCTTGAGGGGAGGGAGACACCCTGCCAAACAGCCATCAGAACTTATACGGCAGCCCGCAGTACATGGACGGACCCAATTGGCAATGGAAGCTTTGGAAGATGCCTGCCCCTTCTTGGGTCCTTTTGGTTAAAAAAAAAAAAAAAATCTGCGCAAGGATCAAGTACGGTTCCCTGTATGAAAGGGCCAACAACTCCGACACGCTTCTAGCCGGGGTGATAGCCATCAGAAAGGCTAGTTTGCGTGACAGCAAGTCTAATGGAATTACCTCAATAGGTTCAAATGGTTGTTTCTGTAACACAGACAGCACCAAGTTCAAGTCCCAAGGACACAGGTGGCCTAATTGGGGGGAGAGGGGGGCAGAAAGTATAAAGGTTTCAGTGAATGGGAGGCTAAAGGCCTTTGGAAGAATACTGATAGGGCTGAAACTTTACCTCCGATTGTACTCAAAGCCAATTTCCACAGCTGACTGTAGAAAAAGGAAATCTCCCAATTACATATTTCTGAGGATGCCATTTTCTGGCTTCACACCAAGCAATACAAGTCTTCCAGACCTTATGATAAATCTTCCTAATGCTAGCTTTTCTATCATTCACTAGAGTAGACACCACGGTCCTTAAAGTGGGGTTCCACCCAAAAAACAAAACTACCTGTAAAAATTCTAAAAACAAAAAAACATTTGGATATTTTTTTTTTTTTCACTTACCTCTAAATGCCTGTTGCTAGGTGGTCCCTCGTAGTCTGCCTGTCCCTTAGCCTGGGCTGGTGACATCACTTCCTCCTCGGCACAGGAAGGGCTCCGCTCTGCTCCCTCCCTCCTGTCAATCATCTGGGACCCATTACAGGTCCCAGGTGATTGAGCGGCCAATCACGGCGCACGGCGCCGCTCGCGCATGCGCAGTGGGTGCCAGGCTGTGAAGCCACAGCCCGGCGCCCACAGTTGAAATGCCGGCGCCGACGAGCGGAGGGGGGAGACGAGCGGGGCTTCGATCCCCCGCATCGCTGGACCCAGGGACAGGCAAGTGTCCAATTAAAAGTCAGCAGCTGCAGTATTTGTAGCTGCTGACTTTTAATTTTTTTTTTTTTTTTTTTGACGGCCCCCCTGGGTGGAACTCCTCTTTAAAAACCCTGGCTTCAACAGCCATGCCTTCAAACTTAGAGACTGTAAATTGGGGTGGAATATATGTCCTTGAGACAGTAGATCGGGGCAACGTGGAAGCATCCATGGCCTGTCTCTATTGACAGTGTCAATCTCCAGGAACCAGGGCATTCTGGGTCAGGCCAGTGCCACCAGAATGACTGGAATCCCCTCTTTCCGAATCCTGTGCAACAAATGTGGAAGGAGAGGGATTGGAGGGAAAGCATAAGCCAGAGAGTACTAGCTCCATGGAACTATCAGATCATCTGCTCCAATTGCCAGAGGATTTCTTGTTCGACACAAAACTGCTGTAGCTTGTTGTTGAACCTGGGATACCAGTAGGTCGACCACTGGCCATCCCCAACGTTGGCAAATTTCCTAGAACACCTCTGGGTGTAGGGACCATTCCCCTGGGCAGATCCGCTAGCGGCTGAGATAATCTGCCTTCCAGTTCTCTCCTGGGATATGGACTGCTGATATTGGCACATGTCCCTCCGTCCAGGCTAGTATGTAGTTCACGTCCAGAGCTGAACGACTCCTTGTACCGCCTTGGCGGTTTATATAGGCCACTGCCATGGCATTGTCAGACTGAACCCTGATGAGGCAGTCCGTCTAGGGTTGCTCCCCAGCCTGAGAGACTGGCATCTGTAGTCAGTACTCTCCAAGTTACCAGGAGAAAGGATTTTCCCTTTTGCAGGTTCTGATCCTGCAACCACCAGTTTAGCCTTAAGCATGCCTGAGGAGATAAGCACATTGGATAATCTAGGGCTTTTCTTCCTCTGTTCCAAGCCAACAAGATGTCTTGTTGTAAAGGCCTGGAATGGAACTGGGCATGGGGCACTGCCTCGCTTGAAGAATCATACAGAACCGAATGGAGGGTTGTCTGGTGCCCCTTATCTGATGCAACTGATCGTTCAGGGCACAGATCCTTATGGGTGGCAAGAACACTCTTGTTTGGACCAAATGCCTCAACTCATCTAACTGGAAAAAAATAAATAAAATAGGTTTCCACCTGCAAGGCAATATAATGTGCTAGTATGCACTGCATACTAGCACGATAGACTTTCCTTAAACAAAGCTCTACAAGCACGCTGTCATTGCTGCAGAAGCCTCCATCTTCACCCGGTCTTACAGGTTCAGGACTCCAGGTTTCCGATTAGCCAGGCCACGATGACAGCGGGTAGTATTGGGGTAATTAGTGGTAGGTTGACTAAAGCACATAAACCCAAGGCAAGTATAGTAACAAGTCCTAGTTGAAATCTCATAACACCCAATAAGAGGATAGTATGCGACCGGTCTAAAACATGTGGCATGTTCAATGCCAGAAGCCTAGCAGACAAGATGGGTGAACTAGTGATACTTTTGTACGATGAGGATTTGGATTGTGGGAGTTTCAGAGATCTGGTTCAACAGCTCTGAGTGGCTGGCAACCCTTCAAGGGTATACCCCTTTATCGCAGGGATAGAGATGGTATACATAATGTACAAGTGAAAGAGAGATGTCATCACTAGGGAAGCTAGGGAGGAGTCAGAATCCTTATGGATAGAGCTCCAAAGGGATGAAGCCAAGGGGAAAATACTGGGAATATGCTATAGGCCCCCTAATCTGAGGGGGGGGGGGGGGCGACAGATCTATCACAATTTGGATTAACAGCAAGGATGGAAAGTGTTATAATAGGGGATTTTAATTATCCAGACAAATGCATGGCTCCCTCCACCCAGTCTAAGGCTTGCCAGTTCCTAAATGTCTTGCAGGACAATTTCATGGTTCAGATGGTAGACGCTACCAACTAGAAATAAAGTATAACTGGATCTACCAATTACCAATACAGACCTGATCACGGATGTGGAAATATGGGGCAATTTAGGAAACAGTTAATTGGCTTCAGAATAAGTCACACAAATAGGAAATGTAAGGGGGAATACAAAGACTGAATTTCAAAAGAGCCAACTTCCCTAAACTACGAACCTTGCTAGAATACATAAATTGGGATAAAATCTTAGGAACAAACAAGATGGGTTTTCTTTACGAGCATATTAAATAAAAAAAAAGGCATTAACCAATGCATCCCATGTGGTAATACATTTAAAAGAGCAAACTAAAAACCCTGGATGGCTTAACTCCAATGTAAAAATGCATATAAAAGCAAAGAAGGCCTTAAAAAAAAAAAAAAAAAAACAAGGTTGAGGGATCATCATCAGGATTCAGACTTTATGAAGAATGCAACAAGAAATGTAAGGGTGCAATCAGATAAAACACGAAACAGCGGAGGAAAAAAAATCCCAAGAAATTCTTTATGTAAACAGTAAAAAAGGGAGGACAGACCATATTGGCCCCATAAAGAATAAGGAAGGACATCTGGTTACAAAGGATGGGGAGATGGCAAAGGTATTGAATTTATTCTTAGTCATCACAAGGGAATCAGGGGGCTTCAGTAACCAAAACTGCAGTGTTTTTCCTCATGACACATCACAGGAAGCACCCTCATGGTTAACAGAGAACAGAATTAAAATTAGACTTGGGAAACTTAACATTAACAAATTACTGGGACCAGATGGCTTGCACCCAAGGGTACTTGGGGAACTCAGTCAAGTAATTGCCAGACCACTGTTCCTAATTTTACTGACAGGCTACTGAAAGGAATGGTACCAGCTGATTGGAGAAAAGCCAATGTAGCATCAATATTTAGAATGGCCCAAAATACATCCCTGGGAATTACAGACCAGTTAGCCTAACATGAATAGTATGCAAGCTCTTGGAGGGGATAAGGGACTATACAAGTTTTTTGTAATGAGAACAGTATCATTAGCAGTAATTGGCATGGATTCATGATGAATCATTCTTGCCAAACAAAGCTATTAACCTTCTATGAGGTGGTGAGTTGCCATCTAGATAAGGCCCATAGAGGTGGTGTATCTGTATTTTGCAAAAGCATTTGACACAGTTCCCCATAAACATTTACTGTACAAAATAAGGTCCATTGGCATGGACCATAGGGTGAGTACATGGATTGAAAACTGGCTACAAGGGCGAGTTTAGAGGGTGGCGATAACTGGGGAGTACTCGGAATGGTCAGGGGTGGAAAGTGGGGTCCCCCAGGGTTTTGTGCTGGGACCAATCCCATTTAAGTTTGTTCATAAACGACCTGGAGAATGGGGTAAACAGTCCAATCTCCGAATTTGCGGACGATACTAAGCTAAGCAGGGCAATAACTTCTCCGTATGTTGTGGAAACCTTGCAAAAAGATCTAAACAAATGAATGGGGTGGGCAACTACATGGCAAATTAGCTTTACTGTAGAAAAATGTAAAATAATTCATTTGGGTGGCAAAAATATGAGACCCTCTGGGGGAATTTAGAATGGAAAATCACTTGGGGTCCTAGTAGATGATAGCAGCAGCTTGGCATTGCTGAGCCTAACAAAGCAAACAAAATATTGGCAGGCATTAAAAAGGGGATCAACTCCAGAGATAAAACGATAATTCTCCTGCTCTACAAGACTCTGGTCTGGTCGCACTTAGAGTATGCTGTCCAGTTCTGGGCACCAGTCCTCAGGAAGGTGTACTGGAAATGGAGCGAGTACAAAGGGCAACAAAGCTAAGGCTTTGGAGGATATTAGTTACGAGGATAGGTTGCAAGCGCTGAACTTATCGTCTGGAGAAGAGAAGCTTGAGGGGATATGATTTAAAATACAACACTGGTGACCCCATATTAGGGATAAAACTCTCATAGAAGGTAGTTTAACATTTCAGCCCCGGAAGATTTTACCCCCTTCCTGACTACAATTTGGCACTGCGTCACTTTAACTGATAAATTGCATGGTCATGTGACGCAGTACCCAAACAAAAAGCATAAATTTTGAAAAAAAAAAAAAAAAAAAAAAAGAAAAAACACACCACAATAAGCATATATCGATTGGTTTGTGCAAAAGTTAAAGCATCTACAAACTATGGGAAAGATTTAAGGCATTTTTTTTATTTTTTAAAAGTAATGGTAGTGATCTGCGATTTTTAGCAGTACTGCGACTGACAGATCAGACACTTTTGGGACCATTGACATTTAAACAGCGATTAGTGCTATAATTATGCACCTTTTACTGTATAAATGTCACTGGCAGGGAAGGGGTTAACACTAGGGGGTGCTCAAGGGGTTAAATGTGTGTTCTAACTGTATGGGGATAGGACTGACTGACTAGGGCAGGAGAAAGCTTTGTTGCTACTAAGTAGGAACGACATGTCTCCACTCCCCTGACAGAACAGGGATTTGTGTGTTTACACATAAATCCCCAAGCTGGCTCTCGTGCACACGATCGCGCGTGGCCAGCGGCAATTTCCAGCCATGCGCATCAGGTCCTCTGCTGTGCAGCAATGCATGCACGCCCTCTGGTGGCTCTTAATTGGAACCCCGTACAGGGTTTCACGCAGGGGTGCCATTCTGCCCCCGTAAAGACGTGAGCCGGTCGGGAACCCGTTAAGACACATGGCCACTCAACCACTTCAGCCCCAGGAGATTTTACCCCCTTCTTGACCAGAGCACTTTACAATTTGGCACTGCGTCGCTTTAACCACTTGCCGACCGCCTCACGCCGATATACGTCAGAATGGCACGGGTAGGCAGAGTAACGTACCTGTAAGTTACTCCCCTCCTGTGGGCGGGGGGCGCGATCACCGCCCCGGTGCCTGAGGCAATCGGCATCGTTCCAGGAGCGATTCGTCCTGAGGGGGAGGCGACTGATTAACAGCCACTCCCTCAAGATCGCTCCTGGCGAATGAGAAGCTTTCTCTGCTTCTGAAAAAGTAGACAGAAGCAGAGGAAGTGATGTCATCTCTCCTCATGAAGCCTTTTCATTCTGGAGCCCAAGGAGAGTAGTCATCACTGAGTTGCACCAACACCAGTACATGTAGCCACACAAATCACCCCCCAATCACCCCCGTCACTGACACCAATAGCAGTTTTCATTTTTTACTGATCACTGCATTGGTGTCATTTTGTGACTGTTATAAGTGTTAGGGCTGTTAGTGGAAGGCCCCTTTAGGTCTAGGGTACCCCCCTAACAAAGGTTTAACCCCTTGATCGCCCCCAGTTAACCCTTTCACCCCGTCGCCAGTGTCACTAAGCATTTTTTCAGATCGCCATATTAGTGTCACAGGTCACGCTAGTTAGCCCGTTAGTTATTTAGGTTCACTGTCAGGTTTTTTAGCGTCAGGTATGCCAATATATTATCTAATAAAAAGGTTTTAACCTACTGATTTCCACCTAGTTAACCCTTTCACCCCGTCACCAGTGATCACCCTTTAAGTGTTACGGGTGACGCTGGTTAGTTTTTTTATGGCGTCAGGGCACCTACCGTTTATTACCCAATAAAGGTTTAACCCCCTGATCGCCCGGCTGGTGATGTCAGTTAGGTTTTAGGGTCTGCATTGCCCCAGGCAGCGTCAGATTAGTGCCAGTAGCGCTAACACCCACACATGCAGCATACACCTCCCTTAGTGGTATATTGTCTGAACGGATCAATATCTGATCAGATCTATACTAGTGTCCCCAGCAGTTTAGGGTTCCCAAAAACGCAGTACTAGCGGGATCAGCCCAGATACCTGCTAGCACCTGCATTTTGCCCCTCTGCCCAGCCCACCCAAGTGCAGTATTGATCAATCACTGTCACTTACAAAATACTAAACACATAACTGCAGCGTTCGCCTGATCCCTGCAATCGCTAAAAGTTTTTTGGTAGCGTTTGATACAGTTCACGGCCTGGGAGCTTTTTTTCCTGTGAATTTTACTACTGTACCAGTAAATTTAGAGCCCAAAATGGCAAATCGAAGGTACACTAGTGAAGAGGCCTACACGTTTCTGAGCATGACCGATAGTGAAGAGGAAGTTACTCATCTGTCAGATTCAGGCTCAGAATAGGATCCTGTAGACCAGTGCTCATCAACCCTGTCCTCAGGGCCCACTAACAAGCCAGGTTTTATGCATTACCTTGGGGAGATACAGACTAGAATGCTGCAATCACTGAGCAGCAAATTATATCACCTGTGATGCATTTCAGTTATCTTGCACACCTGGCCTGTTAGTGGGCCCTGAGGACAGGGTTGATGACCACTGCTGTAGACAGCGGCTCCATGACAGATAGCTCTGACAACAGTTGTGGTCTCTGCCAAGGTCAGGCGTTCCCGACCCCGTTCTGTTGAGGTGCAAGAACCGCAGGGTTCTCATATGGAGCAGAGAAGTACTAGTGCCGCTCATCCTTCTGGTGAACTGGCATGCACCAGCTGCCTAGTACACCCTGGTCGTACATCCAGCACTGCCATATCACATGGTGACATGGTGAATCCCAGACGTGCAGTTCAAGCTGGCGAGGTGGCAAGCACAAGTAGTGTCCGGCTGCCACCAAGAAGACAAAGACAGGCCCGTCGTGCCCATAGTGTCCTTCCTGCAGAATTTGCCAATCCCAATTGTGAGCCCACCACTTCAGCACCCGTACTTCCCCCCATTCACTGGCCAACAAAGAATTCAGGTGGAAACAGTGGATTTTACATCACTTGATTTTTATTCGCTGTTTTTCACAGAAGAGGTCTACAGATCTATTGTGGACCAAAGTAATTTGTATGCTGGTCAATTAATCGCCGCTAATCCCCAGTTGTCCTCCCTTGCCAGAGATTGGAAACCAATTACGGTTTCCGAATTTAAGACCTTTCTGGGCCTATCCCTCATGGGCGTAACTAAAAAGTGAGTTGGTCATATTGGTCCACTGACCCAATTCACCATATGCCCATGTTCTCTGCTTTCATGGCCAGGGCACGATACGAGCAGATCTTGCGCTTCACGCACTTCAACAACAATGAACTCTGTTGTCCTCGTGGAGACCCTGGATACGATCGGCTCTACAAAATTCAGCCTCTCATAAACCACTTCAACAAACCTTTTGCAGCCTTGTTTACTCCCCATCAAGTTATCTGCGTTGATGAGTCCCCGATTAAATTTTCTGTCCGCTTGTCTTTCAAACAGTATCTTCCCAGCAAGCGTGTCAAATATGGGGTCAAGATGTATAAGCTCTGTGACAGGGCCACAGGCTATATATATAGTTTTATGGTTTACGAGGGAAGAGATAGTCACGTAGAGCCGGAGAACTGCCCAGATTACATGGGAGCGCTGGCAAGATTGTGTGGGACTTGGTGTCACCCTTATTTAGAAAGGGGTACCATTTGTATGTGAATTACTACAAGAGTGTGCCACTTTAGATCAGATTGGCGCATGTGGCACCGTGTGATATAATAGCCGGGGCTTACCCCAGAGGCTTGTAGATTCCAGTCTTAGGCTGGGGAGAGAGCCTGCTTGAAGTGTAATAATTTGCTCGCTGTTTAGTGGAGGGATAAGAATGTTTTTGTTCTATCCTCCCTTCACGCAAACACAACAGCCCAAATTCCTACAGCGACTGGTGTTGTGGAGAAACCCGTGTCCATGAAAATATCCAAAATATGGGAGGGGTGGACCTTCGTAACCAGTTGGCACTGTACCCATTTGCCCATAAGGCCAGACGCTGGCACAAAAAGTGTCTGTATACTTATTTCAATTGGCTTTGCTGAACGCTCATGTGCTATACAGAGCTTCAGGACAGACTGGATCCTTCTTTAAATTCCAGGAAGAGATCGTCAGAGCCCTTGTTTCCACCACGGTGCTTCACCTCCCCATCCCAATCCAAATGCAGTAAGCTGGCTGCATGAGAGGCATTTTCCATATGTCCTCCCTAGTACCCCTTCCAAACAAGCCCCCCCCAAAGAAGATGTGTCTTAGCAAGCACGGATATAGGCGTGATAGCCGCTATTCTTGTCCCCCTCCTAGTCTTTGCATTGGTGAATGTTTTTAGCGTAGGGTACAGCACAGAATAGGACACTTTCACAGGGTCTCATAATATATAGAATAAAAAAAAAAAAAAAAATTGTCGTTTTATTGCTCTCTCCATTCTCTCTATTGTTCTGCTCTTTTGTACTGTATTCTGTTGTGCAATGTTTTATTGTTATGTTTCATCTTGTTTGCTTTTCAGGCATGTAATTTTTTTTAATACTTTACTGTTTACTGTGTTTCATTGCTAACCATTTTTTGTTTTCAGGTACGCCATTCAGCGTGGATTTATCTTGACAGCAACAGCGTTTTCTCCCATGATACATAAAGCCGTGACTCCAACGCTGTAGGTGGTGATTTCACCACCGTTAAAGCGGAAGTAAACCCATCCATAAAACAGTTACTTTTCCGGCATGTGCCGGAAATTTAACACTCCCATTGGTTGTGCTCTCAACCAAACTGTCAAACCATCCAATGGCTGGTGTCATGACTGATCACATGTGCAGCATCATGGCAGTTGTTGATTAAACAGAGGCAAAGATGGCAGCTTCCTTGGCTAGAAACGATAGTAGGGTTTACTTACACTTTAAAAACAAAATGGTGCATGTATGCTCATCATTAGAAGTGGGTGGATGAAGGGAGGTATTCTAATGGTGGGCATACCCACCGATCAAACTTTTCGTTCAGCACACAGGAGGGAGATAGATAATATTCTCTATCTATCCATCCAACAAGGACCAGCAACGTACTGGTATGTTGCTGGACTGAGTGGTTATACCAGAATGATACCTGCAGGTTTAGGAATCACTTTTCAGCCATCGGTCAGCTTTCATGTAAAAAGCAATCCTAGCGGGTAATCTGCCTCTAGACTGCTTTTACAAGCAGTGGGAGGGATCACCCCCCCCTCCCACCGTCTTCCATGGTTTTCTCTGGCTCTCCTGTCCCAACAGGGAACCTGAGAATGCAGCCGGTGGTTCCGCCAGCTAACCATAGAGCTGATCAAAGACCAGAACAGCTCCAATCATCTCTATGGCCTAAGAAACCGGAAGCTACAAGCATTTCATGACTTAGATTTCGCTGGATATAAACAGTCATTGGGAAATCGGGAAAGCATTTTATCACACCAATCTTGGTGTGGTCAGATGCTTTGAGGGCAGAGGAGAGATTAAAAAAAAAAAAAAAAAAAAAAAAAAAAAACACACCCGTCCCCGTCCCCCCCCTGCTCTCGCGCAAAGGCGAACGCAAGCGTCGGTCTGGCTTCATATGTAAAAAGCAATTGCACCATGCATGTGAGGTATCACCGGGAAGGTCAGATCGGGGGAAGTAAACCTCCTCTGTAAAATCTAAAGTGGTAGGGGCGTGGCCTGGACCAGCATGGTGTGAGGAGTGGCGATCGGGAGCTCCGCTTGCCAAAACTCCGTTATTGTCTATCCTGGGGCAAATATTGCTATTTACACATCACACCATTGCCTGCTAATAGACCGCATCTACGGAGAACATGTCTCAACCGAAGAAAACATCAAAGTTGGCTAAATATCGCCATCAAGAAAAGGGGGCCCTGGAAGAAAATGGCGCTGACTCGCCTCCCTCGGACTCAGCCGCAGAGGACACTGCCCGCGCGCTGGAAGCAATTTCGGATTGCAAAAGCACTCTCACCTGCAAAATAGAGGAGGTGAAAGTGGACGAGTCTTTAATCCGCCAAGACCTGCAGAAGTTGAGAGACCGGGTAACAGACAGAGGCACGCATCAGTTGAAGTTGAAGACGAGATACCGCCAATACAAGTCACAAGCGAACGGCTGCAACACCAGCTAAATGCGGTGCTCGTCAAGACAAGATGGAAAACAGATTGAGGAGGTGCAACCTGCGTTTTGTGGGATTGCCTGAGGGAGTCAGGGGTTCCGACCCTCCCTCTTTTTTGGAGAACTTATTTATTTCTACATTCGGGTGGGCTGAGTTCTCCACATCATTCATTGTGGAGAGAGCCAACAGACTGGCGGCCAGTCCTCCTTCCCAGGGCGCAACCTGGTTTTCCCAGACTTCTCTGCAGAGGTTCAGAAGTGGGCGAAATTTACAGAAGCCAAAAGGCAACTACGGATTAGACACTACTCCTATGCGATGCTTTTTCCCACCAGGCTCGTCAGAGAGGACAGGGCACATTTTTTCAATACGCCAGAAGCTGTTCTTGAGTGGTTGGAGGACAGAGCAGCACCTGACAGTACTATCCTAAAGTCATAACCTACTGAAACTGACGAATGATTGATCCCTGCCACGGTGGACGGCTACTTGAACATTTAATACCTCAATGTGCGCTGAACTACTTTCCATAAAGGTACTGTGCTAAGAAGCCCTTGCTCAACGCCATCTTTAGTTTAAAATCTGGAGACTCCCACCCAATACCAATCCCATGCAGCTTCTTTCCCCTGGACATATCTAGTGTTCACCCCTTTTCTCATACTTAGCCCTTGTGTGTGCAGGCTACTCTGTACCATTCCCCCCCGAGATACTCAATGTCTATTGCCCAGTAAATTTGATCCTAGTGGCAGCTACCACCCGTTGTAACCCCTGGGATACGGACTCACATTTCTACCTCCTCCTGTTCACCCCTTATGTTATCGTGGTGGTTATGAACTGGGAGTCTCGCTCCTCATACTACTGTCCGCTCTACAGCGGTTAATCGTTCCCTTAGATACAGGAGCCTTAACAGGCCCCGCTTTTTCAAGTTTCACATGCAACGTTTGCTATTTAGCACAAGTTTTGTTTCCCTGGACTGTCCGGTCTCAGCAGATTGCCCCTGCAATGATCAGAGGGGGCTGCCTGCCCGGACACGCCAGCATGTTGATTTCAAAATTACAAAACGTTTTACTGTTTGTTTTATGTATTGCAATTACTTAATGCTGAGAGGAGTTCTATTTGCAGGCATTCAATCGATGGCAAGATGTACGTACAATACACTGGGGCCCTATACACCGGGGTACAACTTGTACCCCGGTGGGTCTTGTTTAAATGTCCTGTCCTTGCTGCCCTGGATGCCTCAGGAGACATGGTGGGCCCTCTCACTTTTGGGTAGGGCCGTGCCGGCCAGATGCTCAGGGTGTCAGGGACAATGTTAGATGCTTATCCACGCTATGACCAAGTTGAAATGTATTATATGGAATGTGTGCGGCATTAGAGCTAGACCAAAGAGAAACGCAGCCCTATCATTTCTCAAAGCACAACACGCAGAGATTATGGTTTTGGTGGAGACCCATCTCACGGGCCAACTTTTACTATCACTCAAAAAGCCATGGGTGGGTTGGTTATACCAGGCTCCTTATACTGCTAATTCCAGAGGCGTTGCAATATTGGTGGCCATAACAGCACAATTAATTTTATTGACACCGAGATCCGACCCCCAAGGTAGATTCCCATTTTACACGCCAAAATAAACGGTCTGGAACTTCTGATAATGGCAGTCTACATACCTCCTCCTTTCCAATTTGCTGTGTTAACAGAGGGTCTCTCTTTTATGTCCGAATTTCCTAATGTCCCAGCTCTCTGGATGGGGGACTTTAACGTGTCAGATAGGAAATTGGACAGACTGACAATGACTCCCGCTGACAATCCCTCCCACTCACACAAGATTTGGTAAATTCCTCAATAAACTTGCTCTAATTGACACCTGGAGACATTGCCAACCACATAAGATGTTCTCACGTTTTTCAGCTACGCACAACTCAATGTCAAGAATAGACCTTATACTAATATCTCGCTCCCTTCTTCCAATTCTTGGTGATGTGGGTTTCTGTCCCCGTATACTTTCGGACCATGCACCATATTGGGCTGAGTTCAAACTTAACACCCCCTCCACTACCGATACATGGAAGCGCAACCCTTTCTGGTTAAAAGGTGGTTCCTGGTATAGAGGGGGTAGGGACAGAGTGGGACATTTTCTTCCAAACTAATAGGGACAAAGCGCCATACAATATGGGATGCTTGTCGAACCCATGCCCGTATGACAATCGCCCAATCTATTGCCAAGTATAGGAAAACCTCCTCATAAGTGGTTAGGCAGGCTGAGCAAACCCTAGTAGAGAAAGACTTTTCTAACAACTCCTCGCCATCCAAAGCTGATCAACTAAAACTGCAAGCCCGAGTGGTAAATAGCCTTTATTTTGAAAAAGCTGAGAGGAAAATATTCTATAGCAAACAGAGGATGTATGAATGGAGAGCAGGAGGGACGACTCCTTGCATACTTGGCACATATGGATCACAGACCACCAACCGTGGTTTCCCTCAGGGGCACGGATGATGTATTGATCACTGTTCCAGATGAGGTGGCTGGGGAGTCCACTTCCTTTATATCCCTATATTCTTCTACGGTTTATAACCCCAAGGAGGAGGTTGAGACGCTACTAGCTAATATAGAACTGCCCACACTTTCCCAATCACAGGCAGAGATGTTGGAGGCCCCTATTATTACGGATGACATTGCAGAGGCCATATCACATCTAAATTCGGCAAAAGCACCGGGATCGGATGGCCTCCCCTTAGAATTTTATGCAACATACAGTGAATCTTTGATCCCCAAGGTACACAAACTATTCTGATATTTAAGTCTGGCTCCTTACCCAAATCTATGTGCGAGGCCTTTATAGTAGTCATACCTAAAACCGGCAAGGACTTAGAATTTTCAGAATCATATCGTCCAATATCCCTTCTCCAACTAGACATTAAAATTCTGGCCAAGGTCCTGGCACTGCGGCTAAACAAGGCGATTCTTACCCTCATCCATGCAGATCAGACTGGGTTTATGTCGGCAAAAAATACAGCATTTAACCTTCGATTCAGTAGAATGAGCCTACCTCTGGGAATGCCTGGCACGCTTTGGATTCGGACCCAACTTTGTCAGGTGGATCCAACTATTATATCAAAGCCCCAGTGCCAGGATACTGGTTAGTGGAATAGTCTGACGCCTTCCCCCTCCCAAGGGGGACACGCCAGGGATGCCCACTTTCCCTCTTACTATATGCCCTGGCGGTGGAGCCCCTTGCAGCTTAACTTAGATCACACCCGGGAATCAAGGGTCTGAGATGTGGGCATTTGGTGGAGACGATAAGTCTATATGCCGACGATATGCTGTTATATCTAGAAGATGCCGGCCCCTCACTAAAGACAGCACTAGAAACATTACAAGCATTTGGAAATTACTCAGGTTTAAAGATAAATTGGGACAAATCCCAGATCCTCCCTATTGATATAAGCGCCCCTACAAAAACGCAAGCCTCTTCTCCCCTTATCGGGGTTAGCTCCATGAAATACTTGGGCATGACCATGACCTGCTCCCCTGAATAATTAGTTAAATTGAACCCTTGATAGTAAATCTGAAAGTTAAGACAGACAAGGGCTAAACTTCCCCTGGGTGTAATGGGCCGTGTAAATTTAATAAAAATGGTTCTGCTCCCCAAGTTCCTATACGCTCTGGTTTATTTACCCCTTACAATATTTAATTGAAGCTATTCTCAACTCCTTTGAGTGGGGTAAATCCCAAGAAACTGTCATGGCAAGTGCTGAAGAACCCCACGGATTTAAGGGGCACAGCACTGACTGACTTCAATCTTTATTATTTGCTAACACAACTGTTGCACTTCTATTATCTTGATAAACATGAAAAAGACCAGTACCTGGCCGTGATATGCTCCCCGCATACTCGTTTATATACCCACCCTTTTCAAATTCTATTTAGGGACCCAGCAGACCCATGGGTGCTGGGAAACCGCAGAGGATTATTGTATACCCATAGTAAAATTTGGGAGGTGGTAAGACGTAGAGACTGAAGTCACCATCCACACACACTCACACCACAAAGAACTGTTAACCATACCGGACCACAACCTGTGGCTCACTCAGGGTGTGCGGAGTTTGTCAGATGTCTATTGTGGCACTACCCTTAAACCGTTTCAACAACTTAGACAAATTTAACCTCCCAAACTCCATGCACTTCCAGACCCAATTTTGTGATAATCCTCCCAATCTAGAAAAATTGGATATTCTAAGTATAATAAAAGGGATGGAAGATAGATGGGTTGGGGACGTGGGGGAGATGGAGGATGAGGAATGAGAGGACGCACTGGACACATGCAACAAAAGTCTCTACTAGGCTTTCAGACCGCCTTACACAATTATATATTATTCATAGAACCTATCTGACCGCCACCCGCCTGGCCAAATACAAACCTGACTATAATCCACTCTGCCCCAGATGTGACACTCTGCCCCAGATGTGACAGTCCTACTAGCTCCTTTTTTTCATCTCATTTGGTCTTGCCCACTAATACAAGACTATTGGTCCCACATAGTGCAATTTATACACGACGAAATGGGGTCCCCCTTGAAGTTATGCCCTAAACCAGGGGTCCTCAAACTACGGCCGTCCAGCTGTTGCAGAACTGCACGTCCCACGAAGCATTGTAAAGCTCTGACATTCACAGACATGACTAGGCATGATGGGAATTGTAGTTCCTGAACAACTGGAGGGCCGTAGTTTGAAGACCCCTGCCCTAAACGATGTTTACTTGGAGTTTTCCCAGACCTAGAATCAGACAAATTACACATTTTATGTCTACAGGAATTATTTGTAGTTAGCGAGAAAATGGTTAAGGGCAACTGCACCGACACTCCAGGAATGGATATCCGAAATTAATACTGCTTCACCCTATAAAAAATAAATTTACGCCCATAGGGGCTGTCCGGCCAAATATGGGAAGATTTGGGACTCTTGGTTAGGAACTACAGCCACATGCAATGAAACTGAAAATTCTCCGGTATGTTGAACACACACCTAATTAGATAATATAGATCAGTGTTTCTCAACTCCAGTCCTCAAGGCGCACCAACAGGTCATGTTTTCAGGATTTCCACTATTTTGCACAGGTGATTTGATCAGTTTTCACTGCATTAGTAATTACCACAGCAGTTTCATCTGAGGGAAATCCTGAAAACATGACCTGTTGGTGCGCCTTGAGGACTGGAGTTGAGAAACACTGATATAGATTTACAAATCACCCAGTAGCTGGGTTGTATAGGCAAAAGGTAGCAAATACTTCACACAACTCTCATGATGGAAAGTAAATTTGAATATGTTGTTTATTCTGTCATGTATATTGCCACTCTGAATATGCTGATAATGCCTGTATTCTGTAAATGTATCAAACACGTTATTTGTAGAAAAAAAAAAAAAAAAAAAAAAGTGTGTTTTTGCAAAAAATGTGTTTGAAAAAAATCGCTGCGCAAATACTGTGAAAAAAAATAATGCAATACCCACCATTTTAATCTGTAGGGAGTAGAATAAAAATTATATTTGGGGTTACAAAGTAATTTTCTTGCAAAAAAAATAAATAAAAATTCTCTCATTTAAACAAAAAGTGTCAGAAAGGGCTTTGTCTTCAAGTGGTTAGAAGAGTGGGTGATGTGTGACATAAGCTTCTAAATATTGTGCATAAAATGCCAGGACAGTTCAGCCCCCACCCCCCCTTCCAAATGACCCCATTTTGGAAGTTATACACCCCCAAGCTATTTGTTGAGGCATGTCAAGTCCATGGAATATTTTATATTTTGACACAAGTTGCGGGAAAGACAATTTTTTTTTGCAAGTTGTCACTAAATTATATATTTCTCAAAAAAACCATGGGCATATGTGGAATTACACCCCAAAATACATTCTGCTGCTTCTCCTGAGTACGGGGATACCACATGTGAGACTTTTTGGGAGCCTAGCAGCGTACGGGACCCCAAAAACCAATCACCGCCTTCAGACTTTCCTCGGGCATAAAATGGCGATTTCACTCTCACTACCCATCACAGTTACGGAGGCCGTGAAATGTCAAGATAGCACAAACCCACAATGAACACATTTTGGAAATAAGACATTCAGGCTATTTGCTGAGAGGCATGTTGAGTCCATGGAATATTTTATATTTTGTCACAAGTTTCTGTAAATTTCTTTATTTTTTTACAGAAAGTTGTCACTAAATGATATATTGCTCAAACATGCCATGGACAGATGTGAAATTACACCCCAAAATACATTCTGTTGCTTCTCCTGAGTACAGGGATACAACATGTGAGACCTTTTGGGAGCCTAGCTATGTACAGGACCCCAAAAACCAAGCACCGCCTTCAGGCTTTCTAAGGGTGTAAATTTTGATTCCATTCCTCACTACCCATCATAGTTTTGGAAGCCATGGAATGCCTAGATGGCGCACCCCCCCCCCCCCATGACCCCATTTTAGAAAAGTAGACACCCCAAGCCATTTGCTGAGAGGTATGGTGAGTATTTTGCAGATCTTATTTGTCACAAAAAAACAAAAACAAAAAAAACAAACAAAACACCACAATTTCCCTTTCTTCATTTTCAAAAATAAATGAGAGCTGCATTTGTGTCATTTTTTCAATCACTTAGGACAAAAGAAAAATTAAATATTCAATGGTCTCAACATGCCTCAGCAATTTCCTTGGGGTGTCTACTTTCCAAAATGGGGTCATTTGGGGGTGGTTTGTACTGCCCTGCCACTTTAGCACCTCAAGAATTGAGATAGGCAGTCAAACTAAAAGCTGCGTAAATTCCAGAAAATGTACCCTAGCTTGTAGACGCGATAACTTTTGCACAAACCAATATACCCTTGACTTTTTACCAAAGACATGTGGCTGAATATATTTTGGCCTAAATGTATGACTAAAATTGAGTTTATTGGATTTTTCTTATAACAAAAAGTAGAATATAATTTCTTGTAAAAATTTTCAGCCTTTCAGTTTATATCGCAAAAAAAAAAAAAAAAAAAAAAAAGACATCGCAGAGGCAATCAAATACCATAAAAAGAATGCTCTATTTGTGGAGGGGGAAGCAAATTTTGTTTGGGTACAACATTGCATGACCGCGCAATTACCAGTTAAAGCAGCACAGTTCCAAATTGTAAAAAGTCCTCTGGTCTTTAGGCAGCCACATGGTCTGGGGCTGAAGTGGTTAACTGACAATTGCACGGTCATGCGAAGCTGTACCAAAACTAAAATTTGCGTCTTTTTTCTCTCCCACAAAGCTTTTTGGTGGTATTTGATTACCTCTGCCGTTTTTATTTTTTGCGAATATATATAAAATTTTTGCTATAATATTCAGCAGTTTAGGCCGATATGTACTCTTTCTCCAAAAATAATCGCAATAAGCGCATATTTATTGGTTTACGCAAAATTATACCATCTACAAACTATGGGAAAGATTTATGGCATTTTTATTATTTTTTTTACTAGTAATGGCAGTGATCTGCAATTTTTAGCAGTATTGTGATGGACAGATCGGACATGACACATTTTTGGGACCATTGACATTTATACAGCGATCAGTGCTAAAAATATGCACTGATGTCTGTATAAATTTCACTGGCAGGGAAGGGGTTAAATGTGTTCTAACTGTATGGAGATAGGATCGAGTAGGAGGGGAGATACATCACTGTTCCTACTTACTAGGAACAAACGACATGTCTCCTCTTCTCCACACGCATCGGGTCCCCCACTGTGCAACAGGAGCCCTGTGGTGGCCGAAAAGGGGAAGAACGAATACATATGGGATTTCGCCCAGGAGAGCCATTGTCACGCAGTACATTGCGTGAGCTGGTCGAGAACCGGTTAAAATTAGAAGAAAAGAGGTTTAACTTTAAACTACATAGAGGGTTCTTTACTGCAAGAGCAGCAAGGATGTGGAATTCCCTTCCACAGGTTTTGGCATCAGCAAAGAGCATCGATAGTTTCAAAAAACTATTAGATAAGCATCTAAATGACCACAACATACAGGGATGTACAATGTAAACTACTACAGTACTATGCAACTATGTAATTAAGTTTTTTTTTTAAAGCATTTTTTGCAGGTAAAACAAAAAAATTATTTTTTTTGTTGTAGGAGCCTGTAAAGCATTGAACAGGCGATCAACAGATCACAGATACCATGCAGGACTCCGGCAGACCTGTCAGTGTACCTGCCTGCACGTTACCTCATACGGGTAAGCCGATACACTGACAGGAAGAATCATAAAACTACCACAGTACTCACAGCACGGTGGTAGATTGAGAACTACAAGCCACCAGCCACTAAGGCTGTTGGGACTTTTCGTTTTCCATTCAGAGCACTGAATGAGTGATGCCCCTGGGTGGAGCCCCACACAGGTGAGTTTCAAAATTTTGACAGCTAGCTGGGGGGGGGGGGAAAGAAGATACCCACTAGCTGTCAGAACGGGGGGGGGGGGGGGGGAGAGAGAGAAATAAGGGGCCCATACATATACATAGCATTTACCTTGTAAAAACAACCCAGTTTAAAACCGAAACAAGGAAAAAAAAAAAAAAAAAAAAAAAAAAAAAAAAAAGCCAAAATGAGTGTGTACATGTTTTCTTAAATATAAGTACATTTTCCATTTTGTATAAGTAATGATCACATGACCTCTGCTCTCTGCTGCATCAGGGGCTTAGAGAGCTGGGGGTGGAGACTACAGGGGGACATTTTAGCAAAAGGTAGAGTACAGCACAACACTGATCTTCCCAATGATTTGTTGTGCAAGGGGGCTTGTTTGCTTATGTCTGACCATTGTAGGGGCAGGCAGGTTGTGCTCCCAGAACAGTCAAAAACTGACCACACTAGGAAGGACAGGCTTCTAGACCTAGCATGGTGAGTTTAAAAATAGCAGTGAGACTGGCAGGATCACCAGGTATTCAACACAAAGGAAGCAATACAATGAAACTGATACTTTAATATAAATACATGGTACAAGATACATTAAGAGTATGAGATGTTAGAGACACACCAACAACTCTTGCACACTGTTCAAATCTGCGTGTACGAGCTCCAGATAATGTATGACCAGGGGGATAACTGATGATCAGTTCCCTTCTAAGGATTAAAATTTTCACTTGGCATTTTGGAAAAACCATGCAGCGATTCTGTCGTGATCTCAAAACACAGGTTTAGGTGCCATTTTTCAGTGGCACCTGAAACTGGTATTGCAGCAGTGTGAAGCTTGCCACCCAAAAAGGACCAGGAGCTTTTTTTTTTTGGACAGCAAGCTTAATGCTATGCCATTTGTTGCGATAAATCATACAACAATTGCAGCACAACTGCACCGCTATTTACGTGCTGTTGAAACTAATGGCACCTAAAACCTGCATCTTGCAAACGTAGGGATTGTGAGATCGCGGACAGAATCACAGCAATTCTGCCCAAAATTCCAAAACACCAAAAAAAAGACTGATACATCTACCAAAATTTAGAACACTGCTACGATGATAAATTGTTGAATCCACAGAGACAACAGTCCATTGTTATTAAAATTAAGTCCTCAAATTAGGTACAAGGCTAATAGATGCTTGGAAGGGGAAAACTGCTTGCCAGGGTTCCCCCACTCTCCATAAAAGGAGCCTAGAATGGGGACAGCACTGGTAGACCGTACAGGCTAATCCTTAAAGTGGAGTTCCACCCACTTTTACAACTCTTTAGCATCCCTCACTAAACTGTGCACTGTAAACGAATTGGATATTTAAAAAAAAAAAAATTCTCAGCACCTACTGTATATCTGCTGTATTCATTTTTCACTTCCTCCTCCCTGGCCCATCGCATCATTTCCTGTTTGCAATGCCTTCTGGGAACTTCCTGACACCGCCATTGCTATGGAAACCTGACCTGAAACCTATTACACTGCTTGTGCTGCACTGAGCATGTGCGAGATCTGCAAGGATGAGATCCAGGAAGAAATACAGTCTGGCTTCAGATGCCCACACTTAAAGAGGGGTTCCACCCAGGGGTCCATTAAAAAAAAAAAAAAAAAATTAAAAAAGTCAGCAGCTACAAATACTGCAGCTGCTGACTTTTAATTGGACACTTACCTGTCCCGGGGTCCAGCGATGCGGGGGATCGAAGCCCCACTCATCCCCCCCTCCGCTTGTCGGCATTTCAACTGTGGGTGTCGGGCTGTGGCTTCACAGCCTGGCACCCACTGCGCATGCGCGAGCGGCGCCGCGCGCCGTGATTGGCCGCTCAATCACTTGGGACCTGTAATGGGTCCAGATGATTGACAGGAGGGAGGGAGCAGAGCCTTTCCTGTGCCAAGGGGGAAGTGATGTCACCAGCCCAGGCAAAGGAAGAGGCAGACTACGAGGGACCACCTAGCAACAGGCATTTAGAGGCAAGTAAAAAAAAAATCCAAATTTTTTTTTTAGAATTTTTCAGGCATTTGTTTTTTTGGGTGGAACCCCACTTTAAGATGGCCGCGGCCTGCTGTAAGTTTATAAAACAACAAACTACTGCTATAAACTAACAAAACAGACCTTAGTTTACAGACTAACTTTACTAGAATACATTAAGCTTGTGTATTATAGGGGTATTTTTATTTAAAAAAGTATAATTTCGGCCGGAACACCACTTTATGCTTTAAGTGGTTCATAGAGAGTCAATATGGTCCAAAACATTTCCTTAATGGCAGAAGCCTGCCATTAAGGAGATTGGCAGAAGACTGCAACTTTTCCAGTGTAGGAGACTCAGAAAGGGTCTCAGCAGCTGAGGGACTCAGAGGCCTCAGGCAAGTCATTCAGGACCTTGCAAGAAAAGGTGTGGAAGAAAGACTCTGGCTAGAGTTAGCAATTAAAAGGTGTCATTTGGCCCATGAGCAGCAACAGTGAAATCCTCCCTGGAGAGAGCTGAGGTGGTGGCAACAGCGAACAAACTAAGCAAAGCTCTGGAGGAAGCCATAGACTAGAAAAAGGGGAAAATGTCTGGAGTATGCTTGTTCGAGAACCAGGAGTGTACATTAAAAGGCAGCACTGGAACAGCTTGCAGAGTATGCATAGGGAGGAGCGACGTGTTGACATCACCGTGTTCACGCAGGTCCCAGAGTTACAGGCTGCATTGGCGAGCTGGCCGACTTGTTTTTTTACACTTTATATATTCTACCCAAGTGCAATACTTTTACCTATTAAATTACCACAAAGATTTAACACTATGGAAGCCTTTATTTCTTTATGGGGATCGTATGGCAATATGTACCTTTGAGTGGTGTCATTCAGGAAGGTGCCAAGACCATTGCTGTGTTTGCCGAAGGACCGGGCATTAAGCCAAACGCACTTGTGATCTGCCGTGATAGGAGATCTTTGGAAGTCGGTAAGCGGAAGTGTGTAGTGGTGGAAATCATCTCCTACCACATTCTTTGGGTGCATGGTTTGTCAGCTTCACAATTTTTCATCTGATGGACTTTGTGATATTTTTCAAATTTTTGATTTGTTAATGATTCAGGAGTCTAACGCAACTTAAATATTTAAAGATATTGCCAAGAGCCTTTAAGGACAGCACCTGAACAGAGCGCAGCTCCACCCAAAATTCCCAGGAAACACTACAGACAGATCTTTAAAAATCCATCCCTTCCACCATGTCTTCAGAGTAGCCTCTGACATGCTGGAAAACAGTGATCCAGCGAAGGTAGCAGCTGCTGTCCTGAAAGGCTCTTAAAAATACCGCCACTGGTAAGTCTAAGGTTTTCCCCAATCGCCTTTCAGGACAGCAGCTGGAAAGGATGACCAAGAAACTTACCCACTTTTTGCATTACCTTTCTGCCAAAGGCCTGGTCAGCAGCCGACAATAGGGCGAAACTATAATGTCGTAAACAGGTAGAAAAACTAGACCAGGTGGCAGCTTTGAAAATCTGCTGTGGTCATGCACCAGCCTTGATAGCCCATGAAGTCACCACTGATCTTGTGAAAAGAGCTGCAATCCCTGCTGGAGGTTCTTTTTCCAATGATAATAGGCTTCCTTGATGACCAATTTGAACCCCCTTCCCAGAGCACTTTTGGATCCAGAAAAAGTATGAACAAAGTTTGATTTCCTGAAGCTCTTGGTAACTTCCAGATTCTACAAGAGATATCTTCTCACATCTAATGTATGGAAAGCTTCCTCCACTGGATTAGCTGGAGCCAAGACAGCTGGTCTATACGATAGTGCCTTCCGAAGGTGCTGAAGCTCGACCAAGTCGCTGCCCTGCAGATCTGCTCCAGAGTTGCCCTTGCTTTCTCTGCTACTGAGGTTGCCCAGGCTCTGGTTGTGTGTGCTCTGATCACACTTGGAGGGAAGAGGTTTTGTGCCTCATAGGCCATCTGTATGGCCACTCTTATCCATCTGCTGATTTTTTTGGATGCCCGTTTTCCTTTGACTCCCGCATAGACAGAGGTAGTTCTTCGCCAATCCTTCGTTCCTTCGAGGTATGTTATGAGTTTCTTACATCTAGCTTTTTGTAAGTGCCCCTGGACATTGTCATCTGATGAAATGGCGTAGGGAGGAGCGTTGTGCTGACGTTACCAAAACAAAGCAAAGTCCCGGAAGCAACGGTATATAACGCTTTTTACTCTGGACTATCTTGTAAGTGCAATCTTGTTTATGATTAATGTTTACAGTATCACTATGGAAGCTCTTTTTAACATGGGGAACTGCTGATCGTGAGTCACTCAGGCAATTCTAACAGAAAGGTGACATCTGGTTGACAATTATAGAGACCCTGGCAGGGGTATATGCCATAAGCAGATGCGATCTCCTTAAAAAGAGATCAACGCAGCTGGTAAGCGGCAGCCATTTCCCAGGTGGAGGAATCTTTCTATCCTAAACCACTACTTCTGCGGGGTTTTCTATTTTAAGTCACCAAACTCGAGTGAATTGAGGACATTTCATAGAATTGGGAATACTATGCGACTGGCTACATTGCTCTTTGAGGACTTTCTGCTGATATGAATTTATAGGACACTTGATATCTATCGTGTGGACAATTTTTTAATGCATTTATGTTATAATATGATGCACATGGTTATATTATAGATTCATGCAAGTTAGTATTTTATCAATTACATTGGGAGCAATTATATCCTCAATTTGATAGACATACAATATATATGTGTATATACGCTACCACATTTTTATAGTCTCATGCTGCGCAGCTTTTCCTTCTGAAAGTGTCTTTTTGCTGCCCATAGTTTTAGGGAGTGAGGGGCTGAAATGGATCAGACCAATCGTCTGATGGGCATCTGTCCCCATTTCTAATTAGGGCTAATCAGGTACATGCACAAGGTGAAATACCACACTGAGCCTGTGTTCAGATATGTGATAATTTTATTCTTCCTGCTTACACAGGGTTTTATATAGGTGGGCGGCTGGTACTGTGAAAGAATGCATCATTAGCATAAACTTGTAGCTTCTTGATTGGTCATGTCCATATAAGGTAACTTCCTTCAAGACCTTGGGTGTAGCCCTGTTTGGGTGAAATCCTGGAGAAGGCGCCATCTTCGTTTCACATTCCTTTCACACGATGGGAGCTGGCGCTGCTGGTGGCCATTTTGAGTAAGGAATTAAAGCACTTGTATACACAAAAATATAGACTTTGTTAGTATAAAAGCTGCAAATAGAAAATGGGCATTTTACCTAATCCACCACAGGGCTAATATTTTGGTTCTATGGAACGTTGAAGAGACCTTGGGTAGATAAGTTGGGTCTAGCGAGAGAATTATTTTGTTCATTTGCATCAGGCAGTATGGTTCCATCATGGAAAGTGCTTGGATTTTGCTCACTCTTCTGGCCGTTACTAGGGCCATTAGAAGTGCAGTTTTTAGTGTGAGATTTGTCTGAGCCATGTTCCATTGGTTTGAATGGGGGAGAGAGAAACCCTCTGAGAACTGTGGACATATCCCAAGTTGGAGTTCTGTCCATTTTTGTAGGTCTAGCTCTGTTAAGTGACATTAGGGAATCACTTTATCAGCAGATCCTCTGCAAGTCCGGTGTCCATGAACGAGAAGAGTGCCGCCACTTGTACTTCAGCGTGCTTTGGAGACATTCTTGTCTGCTCCATCCTGTAGGAAATCCAGAATCGTCTGGATTATCCCTCTGTCGGGAATCCGTTTTTGTTCCAGGAGACAAACGCTCACCTTCACATAGATTGCTCTGGTCACAGGTTTCCTGCTGTCTAGGATGGTGTTGATCACCCTGTTTGACAGCCCTTTAGTTTTGTAGCCTTACCCTTTCAGTAACCAAGCAGATACCTTCAGTATTCTGTGGTTTGGATGGTTGACTGGGCCCTGTGATAAGAGATTTGGATGGTCCGCCAGTGTCAGTTGAGGCTGGAAGCTGAGGGTCAAGTGGCCAAGCCATGCCCTTTGGGGCCAGTGCGGTGCTATGAGTATCACCATTGCTTTCTCTGACTATTTTTTGAATCACTCTTGGTATTATGGCAGTTGGAGGGAATGCATAACAACTGCCATCCCCAGCTTTGGTTGAAACATCTACTCTGCTATTGTCATCTGTGGGATCCAGGGAGAAGAAAGTCTGATTTTGCGTTTGCCCTGATGGCGAACAGATCTGCCACATTTGCGTGATCTGTGTGAAGGTTGTTTGGTTCAGTGACCACTCTGTCTGTTCTATGGTCTTCCGGCCCAGGAAGTCTGCCAGCGTGTTGTCTTCAGTTGGATGCCTGATATTGATCTCATGTTTGTTTCTGCCCATAGCAGGATTGTTTCCGTTAACCTTGTCAAGCTTTGGGACTTTGTCCACCTTGCCTGTTTAGGTATGCCACCGTCATGGCATTGTCTGATTGCACCCTTGTGTCTCCATGTACCGCTGTTTGGAATGCTTTTAATGCTTCTCCCACAGCTTTTTGCTCCCTTATGTTCGAGGAGGCTTGGGACCATTTAGGAGTTCCATTTCCCCTGTGTGCAGAGTTCCTCCATGTGTGCTCCCCAACCTAGGCTGCTGGCATCTGTGGTAATCCTGACAGGGTTGGATTGAGCCCATTTGCGCCCTTCGATGTATTGGAGCAGGTTGAGCCACCACTGGAGCATTTGTTTGACTGCGGTTGGAACAGAAATGGACTTTTCTAGGGATGAGTGGTTGCCATCCCACTGGAACAGAATGTAATTCTGTAAAGGTCTCATGTGAATCTGCACCCTGGTGATGGCTGGGATTGAAGACGTCATCAGTCCTAGCACTGCCATTCCTTGTCGGATCGTAATAGAGTTGGTCCCTCTTAGAGAGGTTATTGCCTGTGTAATTTTTTTCTTTTCTTCTGTTGGGAAGGTTTTGGCTAGTCTGGAGTCCAGTACATAGCCCAGGTACACAACTCTGGCTTGGGGTCAGCTGCAATTTCTCTGTATTTACTAGCCACCCCAGGTCTTGTAGATAGGACATACTTGTGTGCAGGTTGTTCTCTAGGGTCTCTGCTGAATCCGATAAGAACAGTAGATAGTCTACAGTAGGTATGGTATGACGCCAATGCCTTGTCTTAGACCCTTTAGAGCTTCTGCCATTAACTTTAAGATCCTGGGCGGAGAACAGATGCCGAGAGGGAGAGCTGTATATTGCAGGTGTAGGGTTGTTTCCAGCCCCAGTATTGCAAACCTCAGGAATTTGACGATTCTCCTTTATGGGGACATGTAGGTAGGCATCCTGTAGGTCTATTGTGGCCATAAATGTCCCCCTTGGTAGGATATTTGACTGAATAGATTCCATCCTGATTTTTTTGTATTTTATTCTTGCCCAACGATTTAGATATGAGAATAAAACCCTGTTTGTTACTATTCTTGAGGTACATAGCATATCACTTAGAGTTAGGACTCTAAAAAGGCCTTTGCCCGATCTTTGTCCTTTGGTAGGATGGTTACTAGGTACTTGGTTGTGGGGGTGAGCAGAAAATTATATCGCGCAGCCCTCCGCTATGGTGCGTCGAGTGAATTTGTTTTCCGTTGCTTTCATCCACTGATGGGAAAAAGCTGCGAGTCTGCCCCCCACCTTGTGGCTTGAGAATGAATTCACCCTTGTCTTTGTTTTGTTGTCCCCTAGCGCTTCTTTGCTCCCGGCTGGTTGAACTTTTTGAATTGCCGAAAGGGCGCCTTCCCTTGCCTCTTTAGTTTGGGGAAATCCCTTGTTCTTTGCTGCAGTCCTTTCTAGTACAGTTTAAGTCAGGCAGAATAGCAGATCTCCTGTGAATGGGATTCCACACAGTCTGTTCTTAGAAGGGATATCACCGACACAGGGCTCTTCGGGCTGAGTTCACTAGAGCTGTAGCCCTTGAAAATATTCACGGTTTCAGCCGAGGCATCTGCTAAGAAAGGTGCCGCTCTGGTTCTTACCAATTCTTCTCTTGGTGTGTCACTCTCCAGTAATTCTTGTAGCTGGGTCAGCCAAATTAGTAAGGTGTGGGCTGTGCAGGTGGAAGCCATTGCTGGATTCAGGTTTGCCACAACTGCTTCCCAGGCCCTTTAAGAGGGCTTCTATCTTCTTATCCATGGGGTTGCTTAAGGTATCCGCATTGTCAAAAGCAAAGTCGGATTTGTTTGTTAAAGGCATCCACTTTGGGGCATTTAGCCCAGGTTTTGGTATGTCTCTGCGAATGGATATTTGAGCTTGACCGCTGCTGGAATGAAGAGTTTCTCTAGGTCTTCCCACTCTTTTTTGACAAGGTCTTTGAGTTTGGTGTACCAGATATGTTCTAAGTTTCCTGGGCTGCAGTCCTTTACACATCTTGTCATGTAGGATAAGTTCTGCAGCTTTTTGCTCTTTAATATACTCAGTGTGTCAACTATAGCTTTTAGAAGGCTGTCCGTGTCTTCTGAGAGGAATAAGTTGCCCTCTGAAGCCGGATCTTCCACCTCAGTCTGAGCATAGGCCATCCTCAGATTCGTCAGAATCCTCTTGTTCTTTTCGCTCCTGCCTGTTCCCTGTTACCCGAAGGGACGCACATCCCGCTGGTAGATGGTGTCCTGGCTTGACTGGCACTTCTAAATTCTCAATTGCTGAACGTAGGGTAGCCATGATGCTCTATTTCTTTTTTGAAAGAGCTGAGCAGGTCTGTTAGGTAACCTTACGATTCTTTGGCAACCATCTTATCTATGCATTTTTGGCATAGGGTTTTTTCCCATCCAGATGAAAAATGGTGGCCACACATGCTTTGTTGCCGTTTTTCGCTTTCCTTTCCTCTGGGGTCCTTGCCTGAAATCAAGCACAAAAAGGTCCCCGTGAGGTAGGCGGTTACAAAACTGCATTCAAGTAGGCAATTTTGTAGTGAGGTTAAGACATAGGTGACTCCAGAGTATTCTGGCTTACTTTGGAGCTGTCCTGGCTTGCAGGATCTGCAGGGCAGGGTGGAGAGGCATCAGACATGGTCAGCCACCAGGATCCTCTGCTTAGAGGGGCCTTTTTAACCGCTTCCTGCTTAAGCTCCGGCCCCACCCCCAGCTGACCCCGTGCAGGTTGGTGGACATACCTGCACATCCTGCTGGTGTCCTTCCTGGGTTTCCATTAGGGAGAGGGACTGCTGATTTTTCCCCCTTTCATTTTTTTTTTTTTATTTCACGTCACCTGGAAATGACGTTACTGGAAGTGTTCCCTAGAAGGCTCCAGTTTTCGGAAAAATGGCCGCCAGCCAGAAACGCGTGACTGGAAATGACATTTCCAGTGTCATCTGGTTACACCCTGCAGGGCCTCTATGAGGGAAGAGGAGCCGGCCTAGACTGGGGTGTAGTGGACACCGATCACTGCAGTAAGCGGGTGGGGGTGGACGGGCTGACAAAGAAAGAGGGAAAATAAGAGTGTCTATGCCAGACACCTACCCACGCGGTGCTGCTTGCGCCCGTTTGGCAGCAGATGTAAGCTGCAGACAGGTCCCTCCACCAGCAGGGAGAGTGGTAGCTTGGGGAGAATGTTCCAGCTTGGGAGGCGGGATGGTTGCAGACCCTTCTGTAGGGGTGAAACTTCAGGCAGAGCAACTTGCTCATACTGCTGCCCCTGTTCGCCCTCCCAAGGCCTGCTGGGCTGGATGGGATGCTGGACAGGGAGTCTCCTGCAACAAGCATAGAGACTAAAAAAAATAAATGTATTTGTAGTCCCTTTGGGTCCGGAGGAAACAAAATTACTGAGGCACGCAGGTAAGACTAACAAATTTATAATGGTGGACTAAGGCGTTTCCTGTTTCAAGGGGGGGGGGGGGGCGGGGAGTAGCCTCTCTCAGATGCTGCCCTGGAAGACAATCGAGAATTAAATAAAAATTACTGGTATATAACCCATAGTTTGTAGACGCTCTAACTTTTGCACAAACCAATCAATATACAGTACGCTTTTCAGGATTTGTTTACCAAAAATATATTGCAGAATACATTTTGGCCTAAATTTATCAAGAAATTTGTTTTACATTTTTACTGAACAGGTTTTATAGCAGAAAAAAAAAAAAATTCAAGTTAGACTTACCGGTAACTTGTTTTCAAGGACAGCATGAGAGAGTGGCTCCACCCACTAGGAAACAAACTCCACCACATTTTAAAAAGGAGGCTTCTCCCCACAGCTCATCAGTTGTAGTACAGTACCTCTGGCCCAAGCTGGAACACAATCATACATACATGAAGGGTGGGTAGTTTGCCGTCCTGAAAGACTCCTGGAAAACAGAGTTAGGTACCTGGTAACTTTTTCTAAGAAGTCTTCCAGGGCAGCATCCGAGAGATAGGCTCCTCCTTAAAACAGGAAACACACAGTCCACCATTATAAATTTCACAGTCTTACCTGTGTGCCTCAGTTATGTTAAAGCACAGAAGGAATTCCCTGTAAGCTGCAAGCTCCCCCGCTGTACCTGTTTTGTCATTTCAAGGGTGGGAACTAGTGCTGCCCTGGAAGACTTCTTAGAAAAAGAGTTACCAGGTACCTAACTCTGTTTTCTCGAATCGTCTTCCAGGGCAGCATCCGAGAGGATATATCAAGCAATACTTACTAGGGTGGGGTTAGAGACTGGAGCACTTTGCGACCAAATGCTTGGTCTTGGTCAGACAGCTGGTCTATGCGGTAGTGCTTAGCGAAAGTACTGAAGCTCGACCATGTCGCTGCCCTGCAGATCTGCTCCGGAGTTGCCCCTGCTTTCTCTGCGGCCGAGGTTGCCCAGGCTCTAGTTGTGTGCGCTCTGATTTCACTAGGTGGAGTGAGATTCTGTGCCTTATAGGTAATCTGTATGGCCATCCTTATCTATCTACTGATGGTACTTTTCGAAGCTCGTTTTCCTCTGTTGATTCCTGCATAGAGGATGAAGAGGGTCGTTCTACGCCATTCCTTTGTTCTTTCGAGATACGTTATGAGCGTGTTCCTTACATCAAGTTTGCTGTAAATGTCCCTTTTCCTACTATCCATGGTTGTTGGAAGTGAGGGTATGATTTTTGGGTTCTGTGGAATGTAGAAGAGACCTTGGGTAAAAAGGCCGGATCTGGAGAGAGAATTATCTTGTCCAGATGTATTAGGCAGTATGGTTCTATTGTTGATAGAGCTTGGATTTCACTCACTCTTCTAGCGGATACTAAGGCCAGAAGGAGCGCAGTTTTTAGCATGAGGTTTTTGTCTGAGCTGTCCTCGATAGGTTCAAACGGAGGGGAAAGAAAGCCCTTAAGTACCGTGCCCATGTCCCAGGTGGGAGTTCTGTACATTTTGGCTGGTTTGGATCTTTTAAGAGCTATGAGGAATAGTCTTATTAGCGGGTCCTCCGCTAGTCTAGTATCCATGACCGAGGAAAGTGCTGCAACTTGTACTTTCAGGGTACTAGGTGATATGTTTTTGTCTGCACCATCTTGTAGTAAGTCCAAAACTATTGGAATTATCCCACCATTGGAGGTTGGTCTGTCTTTGTACCAAGAAACAAATTTTTTCCTTATTTTCTCATAGATAGCTCTCGTTACCGGCTTTCTGCTGTTTAAGATGGTGTTGATTACTCTGACAGGCCTTTGTTCTGGAGTTTTACCCTCTCAGTAACCAAGCTGAGAGCTTCAGGATTTTGTGGTTCAGGTGGTTGACCAGGCCTTGTGACAGTAGATCCGGGCGGTCCGTCAGTGTCGGCTGACTCAATTTTTGGGATTTTGTGCCACCTTGTCTGTTTAGGTATGCGACTGTTGTCGCGTTGTCTGATTGTATCTTTACATCCCCCCCCTGCAACGCTGGCTTAAAGGCTTTTAGCGCTTCCCCCACAGCTTTCAGCTCTCAAGTTTGAGGCTTGTGCCCATTTGGGTGTCCATTTCCCTTGTGAGAACCGCCCTTCCATGTGGGCTCCTCATCCTAGGGCGCTTGCATCGGTGGTGATCCTGACTGGATTGACTTGAGCCCATCTGCACCCCTCGATGACCCGAAGTGGGTTGAGCCACCAGTAGAGTGTTTGTTTGACTGTGGCGGGGATGGGAATGGATTTGTCTAGGGATGCTTTCCTGCCATCCCACTGGGACAGAATGTAGTTCTGTAAGGGTCGCATGTGAATTTGTGCCCAGGTAATGGCTTGAATGGAAGACGTCATCAGTCCTAGTATGGACATTCCGTGCCTGATCGTTGTGGAATGATTCCTTAGCAGGGATGTAATTGCTTGTGTAATTTTTTCGTCCTTTTCCTTTGTTAGGAAAATTTTTGACAGTCTGGAGTCCAGCACGTATCCCAAGTACACCACTCTCTGGCTTGGGGTCATTTGAGATTTTTCTGCGTTTATTAACCATCCCAGGTTTTGCAGATAGGTCATACTCGTGCGTAGGTTGTTTTCTAAGATTGCTGCTGAGTCCACAAAGAACAGGAGGTCGTCTAAGTATGGTATTATTCCAATACCCTGCTGTCTTAGACCTTTTAGTGCTTCCGCCATTATTTGAGAATATCCTTGGTGCCGAGGAGATTCCGAAGGGGAGAGCTGTGTACTGTAGGTGCAGCGTAGCTGCTGGCCCGTGGATTGCGAACCTTAGGAACTTTTGGTGATCTTTCCTTATGGGGACATGTAGGTAGGCATCCTGTAAATCTAGTGTTGCCATGAATGTCTCCCGTGGTAGGATGTTCCTGATTGAATAGATAGATTCCATTCTGAATCTCTTGCATCTTATCCCTCGGTTGAGTGGTTTGAGGTTTGGTATCAGCCTTAGTTTGCCTGATGGTTTTCTTTTTGCGAAGATGTGAGTAGAAGCCCTTTTGTTCCTCCTCTTGGGGAACGTGACAAATCACCTTCTGATCCAATAGTTTCTGTAGGGATTCTAAAAACACTTGCTTGATTGCTGTCCTTGGGTAGCATGGTCGCTAAGTATTTGGTTGGGGGGCGGGTGGAGAATTCTATTGCGTAACCGTCCGCTATGATGCGCAATATGAATTTGTTCTGTTATCTCCTCCCATTGGTGGGAGAAAGCCGCCAATCTGCCCCCTACCTGAAGGCAGTCGTTTTTTGTTCTTTTGGGTATCAGGCTTGAGGATGAATTCACCTTTGCCTTTCTTGTTTTGTTGACCCCAGCGCCTTTTTGTCCCTGGCTTATTAAATTTCTTGAAATGCCGAAAGGGCACCTTCCCTTGTTTCTTCTTGGTTTGAGGGAACCCCTTATTTTTTGCTGCAGTCCTATCCAGGACTGTTTCTAGCTCAGGACCAAACAGTAGGTCTCCAGTGAATGGTATTCCACATAAACGGTTCTTGGAAGGTGCAATCTCCCCCCCCAAGATTTTAACCACAGGGCTCTGCGGGCCGAGTTCAGTAGTGCTGTGGTCCTAGAGGATATTCTGACAGTTTCTGCTGAAGCATCTGCCAAGAAAGCTGCCGCTCTAGTTAGTGTGGGGATGGTTTTAATAAGTTCCTCCCTGGGCATGTCATTTTCCAGTAGATCTTGCAGCTGGGTTAGCAAGGTTCGGGCTGTGCAGGTGGAAGCAATAGCCGGATTTAGGTTTGCCGCCCCTGCTTCCCATGCCCTTTTCAGGAGGGCTTCTATTTTCTTGTCCATGGGGTCGCTGAGGGTACCTGCATCAAAAGCCAAATCCGATTTGTTTGTGATTTTTGCCAGAGAGGCATCCACCTTGGGGCATTTAGCCCAGGTTTTGATGTCTGCTTCCGCAAACGGGTATCTGCATTTGATTGTGGCGGGGATGAAAAGTTTTCTCTGGGTCTTCCCATTCTTTTTTGACTATGTCTTTAAGGGTTTGGTGTACAGGGAACGTTCTTGGCTTCTTGGGCTGTAGCCCCTTGTACATTCTGTCATGTATGGCGAGTTCTGCAGTTTTCAGTTCTTTAATGCCTAGAGTGTCAGTGATGGCTTTGAGAAGACTGTCTTTGTCCTCAGAAGGAAACAGGTTGCAGTCTGTCGTGTCATCTTTCTCCTCTGAGTCTGAACAGATACTGTCTTCTGATTCAGATTGTTCAGATTCATCTGAATCTACCTCTTGTTCTGCCTGTACCTTGTTATCCCTCGGAATGTGTGTTCCGCTGGTAGATGGGATACTGGCCTGAGCGACACTAGATGGCGTTTCTAATTTTTCGATAGCTGAGCGTAGTGGTGCCATGGTGCTCTGAATTTCTTTCTTAAAAGAATTGAGCAGGTCTTTCAAAAATCCCTGTGATTCTTTTGCCACCATTTTGTCTATGCATTTCTGACACAGGGGCTTTTTCCAATCTGGGGAAAGCCTGTGGCTGCATGAGGCACATGTTTTGCCTTTAACCTTCCTTTCCTCAGGGGTCTTTGCCTAGAAGCAAGCATAGAGAACAAAGATCCCCGTGAGATAGGTGGTCAAAACAACTGCCTGTAGGTAGGCAGTTTTGTAAAGAGGTTAAGACAGAGATAATTCAAGAGTATTCTGGCTTACCTTGGAGCTGTCCTGACTTGCAGGATCTGCAGGGCAGGGTGGGGAAGCGTCAGACATCAGCCACCAGGATCCTCTGCTTAGAGGCCTTTTTAACTGCTTCCTGCATAAGCTCCGGCCCCGCCCCCGGCTGACCCCGTGCAGGTTGGTGGACACACCTGCACATGCCGCTGTATTGTAGTGTACCCTTGCTGGTAGCAAAGGGTAGCATTAAAAAAAAATTTTATTTGTATTTTTTTTTTTTTTTTTTAAATTCCCGCCCCTAGGTGTCCTGCTCTATCTCCCCTGGAGATGGGCTACGGGAAAATGGCCACCAACCCGGAAGCGGAACCTCCTCCCGGCGCCATCTTGGTACACCCCCAGCTTCATGTAGCGGCCTGTAGCGGTGAGGACGCCGCGCCGCCCGGAGAGCGGCGGATCCGTTGGGGAGACAGCCGCGGCCACCAGGGACCTGTATGGAAGGTAAAAAACCCTCCTTCCTAGATCCTCCGCTGCTGAGGTTTCCGGCGGCGGCGAGGGGGGGGGCGCCCATCTGTGCGGAATCCATCCCCCCTGGCGGCCTCCAGATTCTGCGGAAAGCCAGAGGGGGGTGCTTGCTGAAGCATACACAGGGCCTAAACAGCGGCATGGGGTGGGGATGACAGAGTCCTCCTGCAGCCTGGGGGGATGATTGCAGACCCCTCAGTAGGGGCGAAAGCTCAGGCTTTGAGCAATGTTGCTCAGTGCTGCGCCTGCTCGCCCTCCCAAGGCCCATTGGGCTGTATGGGATGCTGGCAGGGGGTCTCCTGCAACAAGCACAGAGACAGGTGAAAATAAAATAAACGTTTTTGCAGCTCCTGTGGGTCCGGAGGAAACACAAAACAACTGAGGCACACAGGTAAGACAGTGAAATTTATAATGGTGGACTAATGTGTATCCTGTTTTAGGGAGGAGGAGCCTCTCTCGGATGCTGCCCTGGAAGACGATTCGAGAAAACAAGTTATGGGGCGTACACACGATCGGACTTTGACCGGACTTGTCCGACGGACGCCGACGGACCAAATCCGGCAGACAGTCCGATTGTGTGGGCTTCACCGGACCTTCAGCGGACTTTTTCAGTTGCAAATCTGACGGACTTTAGATTTGGAACTTGCTTCAAATCTTTACGTCGTAACTCCGCCGGACCCAGAAATCCGCTCGTCTGTATGCTAGTCCGACGGACAAAAACCCAGGCTAGGGCAGCTATTGGCCACTGGCCATCAACGTCCTTATTTTAGTCCGGTGTACGTCATCACGTACGAATCCGGACTTTGGTGTGATCGTGTGTAGGCACGGACAGGCTGTCAGACTTTTGTAGCTGAAAAGTCGGACCGTGTGTACGTGGCATTACCAGTAAGTCTAACTTGAATTTTCCCTTATTGTCTTTCAGGACAGCACATGAAGATAATCGAGACTTACCAGCTAGGGAGGGACAACAGCCTGCAGGACCTTTCTGCCAAATGCCTGATCACCAGCTGACAGAAGATCCAGTCTAATGACGGACAAACGTTAGATAACTTGACCACATAGCCGCCTTACAAATTTTGATCTGGGGTGGCACCAGCTTTTTCTGCCCATGTAGTGGCTAGAGCTCTAGTAGAGTGTGCCCGTATTCCCGGCAGAGGAGACAAACCCATCTGAGAATAAGCTATTGAAATGGCCAATCTTAACCATCTAGCAATTGATCCCTTTGATGCTTGGCGCCCCTTTCTGTTGCCAGAAAAAAGAATTAAGAGTCCGAAGACCTAAAGTCCTTCATTATTTCCAAGTAATGTAATAGAATTCTTCTTACATCCAAATTATGGAATAATTCTTCCTTACTTCCTGAAGGATCTGAACAAAAAGTTGGCAGGATGATTTCCTGTGACCTGTTATGAACATTGACGCCACCTTAGGCAAAAAGCCCCGGATCTGTTTTAAGCACAATCCTGTCTGGGTAAATTAACAAAAAAGGTTCTTTAATCGAAAGAGCATGTAGTTCACCAATTCTTCTCGCAATCGTAACTACAACTAAGAACACAGTTTCAAGAGTCAAATCCCTCAATGAGATTGTCTGTAATGGTTCAAAAGGATCTTTTGTGAGTGCTTGCAAAACTACTGACAGGTCCCATTTTGGAAAATGTTTAGTAGTAACTGGTCTGGACCTAGTAAGTGCGCTAAAGAATTTTGTAACCAAAGGAACTGAGGAAATGGGTTGTTCTAGATATACTCCCAGGGCAGCCACTTGCACTTTAAGAGTGCCAATTGCAAGACCTTTGTCCACCCCATTCTGTAGAAACTCCAGAATCAACACGTTTTCCAAGTTTCGGTTTGACGAACGACACCAAAAGTTATAAACTCTCCAAACTTTAGCGTAGATATCTCTAGTTACTTTCTTTTACTGGCGAGTAGAGTGGATACTAGAGGCTGACAAACTTTTTTTTAACAGCTGCTCCTCAGATACCAAGCAGTGAGACTTAGTCTGGCTACATCTGGGTGATGCACTGGGCCTTGAAATAGTAAGTCCTGTCTGAGGGGAAGCTGCCAGAATGGTTTGATCGTCATTTGTAGGATGGAGGAAAACCAGGCTCTTTTTGGCCAGAACGGAGTGATCAGGATGACACTTTTTCCCTTTTGTATTTTCCTCAATGCTCTTGGCAAAAAGGTTTTTTTCTCTGGATCAGCCCATTCCTTTTTAATGGCCTCCGAGATTACCGAATGTACAGGGAAAGTGAAACTTTGTTTCACTAAGCCCTGCGTATATGCGATCATGCAGCGATAATTCTCTTTTTTCTTCATCTAATCCCAATGTTGCACATATTGCTTTCAACAGACTGTCTACTTGCTCAAAGGACAGTTTGCATCTTGAAGGTGCATCTTCTGCCTCTTCCGTGGAGTGAGGGGCAATGCTCCCTTTGGGTAGGAGGGCCAGCCTCAGCCTCTACCGTTGGGATTAATTTGTGAGCCCTGAGAGGATTCTGAGGTAGTTGCCTGACTCAGGGATGGTGTTGCAAGAGAAAAGCGAAAAGATTTATGGTAGCATCTGGCTCGCTTAACTGATGTGATTAACTTGCTGCATGCAAAAGAAGCCTCTTTGACTAAGTAGTCAATACAGACTTGGCATAAAGTCTTCCTCCAACCCTCTAGCAACTTTGTCTTACATGAGGGACATCTTTGATAACTGGGTCAGAGCTCTTAGCCTGCCAGAAACAAATGACAAAAAGAACACCAGCATCCCAGTGAGTCAAAGCTTCCTCCTAACAGGCTCACCACAGGTGCACAGACAGAACACAGGCTAACTCCCTGTGCCCAGACAGGCCACAGCCACCAGAGGGAAAAAACATTGTGAGAGGCACCACAGTAAACAGGGTAGACTCCCCATAACCCCTTACCTGGGCCTTGCTGGTGCCTGTCCCACTCGCTGCCACAGAATCCATCGTGGTGTTGCTTCATTCTGTGGTTTCAATAAGATTGTTTCCGGAGTCCAAAGACGCCGATGTGCTGGATCGGAACCAGAATATAGGCATCAGGACCGCCCCTCCTCTCTCCCCCTGCGCTATTTCTGCCGGAAATTACAATGCACCTGTTCCCAGTGCCGCCCCCTTGCCGGATACCCAACTTCCGGCCGAGTCCATACGCTTGTAACACCGATATGCAGTTTTAAAAAAAAAAACCCGCTAACGGCCGCCGGCTACCTAAAAGAGTGGCTCCAGGATCAGTGATGCCCTCTGAGCTGAAAGGGGGAAAAAAAAAGGAGCCCACTTACCAGCTACCCTTTGGCGCAGTGTGGGAGGAGCAGACTCACTGGAGGAAAAAAGGTATGGTGGGGTAGGCAGCCTTTCCTCTCAGGACAGCACCTTAAGAGACCCTGGCTCCTACTAGGTGTTCCCTTGCCGGAGGAAACAAACACTGATGAGCTGTGGGGAGAAGCCTCCTTTTAAAATGTGGTGGAGTTTGTGTTTCCTGTTTCCTAGTGGGTGGAGCCACTCATGTGCTGTCCTGAAAGACAATAAGTGAAATATAGAATTTTGTTCAAAATTGTCGTTTTTTGTTTATAGCACAAAAAAACCCCAAAAAACGCAGTGGTGAGCAAATACCGTCAAAAGAAAGCACTTTGTGGGGAAAAAAAGACATTAATTTTGCTTGAGTACAGTGTCGCACAACCACTAAATTGTCAGTTAAAGTAATGCAGTGCCGCTCAGCAAAAAAAATGGCCTAGTCGTAAAGAGGGGTAAATCTTCCAGAGGTTACTTATCTCTCTCCAAAGTGCTAAAGCCTGGTACACCAACACGATAAAAAAAACCCCGACAGCTTCAGTCGGAGCCACTCTTGCTCTCCTCTGCTGAGCTGTGTTCTGACAGGGGGATCTACCCCCACCCCAACACTCTGTCCAAGTGCTGATCGGGAGCCGATCGGCTGCTGGTTTTCCAGCATGCTCATCCGATAGAAGCCAACCAAACAGCCAGCTTATGTCGGACTGGCTGACATGCACTTTTTTTTTATTAAACTGGCCGATGTCTCCGGGGCTTAAAGTGTTACTAAACCCAGTAATATAAAAATAGTTCCCTCTGCCCCATGGCTTATAAATCATCTTTTTACATTAAAATACTGCCACTATATACCTTTTTGGCTGGTTTGTATACCACGGTCGCGTGAAACTGCAGGGTCTGCCTGAGTGCTGAATGTTCAGGTAGGAGGAGATTTCCACTACAGCCTGTGCCCTCATGCTGTTATGGGAGGCGGATCATCCAATCAAGATGTGACATCCCACCCACTGTTTTTTTTTAAGTTACTGGGCATGGAGGAGGGAGGGACTGGGCTGTCATTTATTCTCTTTATACACACCCACATGTGTGATGTCATACTATGTGACATGAAAAGAGTGCTCAACCTGTGGCTCTCCAGCTACAAGCCCCATAAGGCATTGCAAAGCTGACAGTTACAAGCATGACTCCCAATGGCAGAGGTATGATGGGAGTTGTAGTTCTGCAACAGCTGGAGGACACAAGGAACTGAGCATGTGCAGCAGTACTATCATCACTGTCTTATCTTGCCTTGCCAAGAGACCCTGCAGGAGGGGGGAGGATCTGTCCATTCAGGATCAAAGAGTCTTTTTACACAATGAGATAGTGTGTGTGGGGAGAGCGTCGTATGCAAGGGGGGGGGGGGGGAGAGCGTCGTATGCAAGGGGGGGGGGGGGGAGAGCGTCGTATGCAAGGGGGGGGGGGGGGGGAGAGCGTCGTATGCAAGGGGGGGAGAGCGTCGTATGCAAGGGGGGGGGGGGAGGGGGGGAGAGCGTCGTATGCAAGGGGGGGGGGGAGGGGGGGAGAGCGTCGTATGCAAGGGGGGGGGGAGGGGGGGAGAGCGTCGTATGCAAGGGGGGGGGGAGGGGGGGAGAGCGTCGTATGCAAGGGGGGGGGGAGGGGGGGAGAGCGTCGTATGCAAGGGGGGGGGGGAGAGGCCTCGTATGCAAGAGGGGGGAGGGGCCTCGCAAGCAAGAGGGGGGAGGGGCCTCGCAAGCAAGAGGGGGGAGGGGCCTCGCAAGCAAGAGGGGGGAGGGGCCTCGCAAGCAAGAGGGGGGAGGGGCCTCGCAAGCAAGAGGGGGGAGGGGCCTCGCAAGCAAGAGGGGGGAGGGGCCTCGCAAGCAAGAGGGGGGAGGGGCCTCGCAAGCAAGAGGGGGGAGGGGCCTCGCAAGCAAGAGGGGGGAGGGGCCTCGCAAGCAAGAGGGGGGAGGGGCCTCGCATGCAAGGGTGGGGCGTCTTTCCACCAATCAGCTCTCATATACTAACTGCAGTCTCTCTGCCCCCTGTGTGCTGCTGACAAAGATTTTTAACAGATCTGCATTTTTGAATGAATATGGAGAAGACTGCAAACAAAACCCATGTAGGATGAATGGTTTCATCTGCCACCTGAGGCTGTTCACTTCACTGGGTATATGTGAAGGTTTACAACCACTTTTTAATGCATTCTCCGCATTAAGGTAACTTTGTGCGGCCCCTACTCAGCCCCCCTAAATAAATAGTTACCTGAGCCCAATCGCAAACCAGCAGCGCTGCCCTTTCCCTCCTCACTGGATTCAGTGAGAGCAGCAGGAGCCATTGACTCCTGGGACTGTCAATCAAATCCAGAGAGGGAGTGGGGGCGGCACAAAGCTGCAATGTGTCAGACACACAGCGAGACCCTGAATCGAGCCAGCACATGTGCCACCATAGGAAGTGGCTTGCTCTTGAGGCACACAGGAGTCCAGAGCGCCGGCAAGGGACCCCAGAAGAGGATTATCGGGGCTGCTCTGAGCAAAACCATTGCACGGAGCGAGTTTTTTTAAACTTTTAAAAAGTGTCACTAAACCCTTATTAAAAACTGCCAGTACATGCTGTGCATACTCCACTATGGAATTGTTTTTCTGTATTCTGCAAAAAAGGGTTTCTGCAGTTCACTGTCCCTCCCTCCTTGTCTGTGCCCCTGCTGCAACCTCTGATTGCGTAAACCAGACATTGCCACACACACTGAGCATGCTCCAGTTTTTAGTTCTCTTCTAAGGTGTCCATTTCCTCTTATCTATGCAGCCCACATGACTATAGAGTCACATGTGGGTGTATACTCAGGGATAAGTGATAGCCCCTCCACTAAACAGCTAAACACAATGAGGTGGGATATTACATGATTGATGGAGGCTTTACCTCCCTGTAACTCTAAGCACATACGACAGTTTGGAGGGGCATGAAACAGACTTGATTTGCAGAAAATCACACTAGCTAGCACACCATGTTTTTGCACAAAATAAAAGATTTGAGTTCAAAATCATATATATATATTTTTTTAACATTTTACCAGCAGCAGAGAACTTAAAGCTCCTCCCACTGATGTTCCCCTGCAGACAGGCTGGAAAACAGCTGGGTCACATGATAGCAATCACATGAGATTTTAGTGACTGATTTAGATATACTTTAATTTGCTAAAGTAACTCTTATGCCTTAGTATTGCTGGGAAGTGCTCTCAAATAGTGCAGGCAACTATAGGCTGCAACACATGTCCTTTTTAAAGGAACACCTATTCAAAACTAGTGATTTTTGAACAGAGCAGACAAGTCTGACTTGCCTCAGGTCAATTCTGAGGTTTCAGTATTCTACATATAAAAAGGAAAAGCTTGTGCCTTCAAAAAGGAAAAGCTTGTGCCTTCAAAAAGGAAGCATGTACAGAGAGAAATTGCAAGGCTGCCATAGCATGCTCCTTAAAAAGCAAATTTCTTAAATGCTGACCCCAGTGGCTTCGATCATTTAAAGCAGTGGTTTCCAAAGCACTGCCCTTTGCTTGCCCTTAATTGTTCCTTGGGGCACCATTCCTCCCACAGACAATGGGGCACCATTCCTCCCACAAACAATGGGGCACCATTCCTCCCACAAACAACAACAATGGGGCACCATTCCTCCCACAGACAACAACAATGGGGCACCATTCCTCCCACAGACAACAACAATGGGGCACCATTCCTCCCACAGACAACAATGGGGCACCATTCCTCCCACAGACAACAATGGGGCACCATTCCTCCCACAGACAACAATGGGGCACCATTCCTCCCACAGACAACAATGGGGCACCATTCCTCCCACAGACAACAATGGGGCACCATTCCTCCCACAGACAACAATGGGGCACCATTCCTCCCACAGACCACAATGGGGCACCATTCCTCCCACAGACCACAACAATGGGGCACCATTCCTCCCACAGACCACAACAATGGGGCACCATTCCTCCCACAGACCACAGGTGCTAATTTTCCTGCTACCACTGACAACCAATACCAATGACCTCATTACCTGGCTTTTTTTTTATTTTTTATTTAGAGACCTCGGATTTAAAGCAACCTTAACTCTATAACAAGTTCACCGGGCAAGCTACCCTTTTAAAAGTGTTATTTGTTCCTGCCCACAGCACTACATGCCACCCTGCTCATGTAAAGTACTTCACTAAAGTAAGCAGGGACAGCAATTGTGGGATTGTCCCTTCTCCCTGGTTTCCCACCGTTTTCACTGGTTCCTCCTGCATCTCCACCAGGAAAGGGAGTATTTACACTTTTTATACATTGATATTTTGCCTTGCAAAAGTTAATACAGTTAATACAGTAATACTGTGTGATTTTTACCAACCCAAAACAAGTAACAGATCTATAAAGTTAAAGCTGAAGCTTAAAGCGGAGTTCCAAACAAAAATGGAACTTCTGCTTTTCGGAACCCTCCCCCTCCGGTGTCACATTTGGCACCTTTCGGGGGGAGGGGGGTGCAGATACTTGTCTAAGACAGGTATTTGCACCCACTTCCGGCATAGACTCCCATGGGAGTCTATGCCTCTCCCCGTCCCTCCGCGCTGTCTCCTGGTTAACAGGTCCCAGGAGATAGCGGGGACCAGTTACGACGCGCATGCGCAGTAGGGAACCGGGAAGTGAAGCCGCAATGCTTCACTTCCTGATTCCCTCACCCAGGATGGCGGCGGCAGCCGCCGAGAATCGTGCGGGTTATCGGCGTCGGCTGCCGACATCGCTGGACCCTGGGACAGGTAAGTGGCCATTTATTAAAAGTCAGCAGCTGCAGTATTTGTAGCTGCTGGCTTTTAATATTTTTTTTTTAGGTGGACTCCCTCTAAGTATTTTGCATGAAAGATATGTTCCCAAAGGTGAACTTGTTACCAATGCTGCAGCTGCTCCTGGATCCTCCCCTTCCCTGTGACAAGGGTACAAGGAGAAGTTCCCCATAATAGCTGACAGTTTTTACATCAGCACGATCACGTCATTCATACACAGCGTTCTGCACATGAACTACAAGTCCCAACATTCTTTGCGGATGTTGGCTTGTAGTCCTTAATGCACTACCATGTGCTGTCATAAATCATTGTTTCCAGGGCAGGACTTGGGGTGGTGGGGGCCCCTGGGATTGAGTCACTTTCGTGCCCTACCCTTCTATACATATGCAGAGATCTATATAACAGAAATAGAAAAGGACAAGGTGCGCCAGACTCAGTGCAGTATTACAGAACTTCTGTTTAACTGGACAAGACAAAACAGCCAAATGGCTACTCACAAAAGTAGATAATATATAAGCGTATAAGTGGGGGATACTGTACTGGTATTCATCCTGGGTCCACAATAAAAGCATTAAAAATGGATAAAGTAATTACCGTATTTATCGGCGTATAACACGCACCCCAAATTTAGGAGGGAGTTTTAAGGAAAAAAAACAAACAAAACTTACATTTAAATGCCCATCATTGCAGCCGTGTCAGTGTAGCCTTGTCAGTATCAGTGTAGCCTTGCCCCAATGTCATTTGCAGACTTGTCAGTGTAGCCTTGTCAGTATCAGTGTAGCCTTGCCCCAATGTCATTTGCAGACTTGTCAGTGTAGCCTTGCTCCAGTGTCATTGCAGCCTTTCAGTTTAAAAAATGGCGCAGCCGAGATACAGAGCCGGATGTCCTGTGTATCTCGGCGGCTTTCGAAATGGGCGGGGCCCAATATAGGCTGTGACCCATGGGCTTGAGCCCAGTCAAGCCCAGTGGTAAATCCGGCCCCGATTGTTCCTTCCATTCATTGTATCTGCTTGCCCGTACGGGATGTACAGGCACACAGATACTCTGACAGGTCTGCAGGAGACCTGCATGGCACCAGTGACCTGCTGATCGCTGGCGCAATGCTTTACAGGTTCAAAAAAAAAAAAAAAAAAAAAAAAAAATTAAAAACATTTTTCAACTGCAATAAAAAAAAAAAAAATTGATTTTATTTTTTTAAGTCAACTTATCCTTTAAACTAGTCCAATGTAAGTATGTGCATGCCAAACCTGTGGGACCTATTTGGAAGCTGGAATTCAAAGTAGTAGGCACTGCTACTCCAGTGCTCTCCACTAGATTCTTTTGTGCAGAGCAGTTGCCTTCCTTCATTGTGAACACAAAAGGCTGCTTGAGCAACAATTCATAGGCCAGTTTGCTTTTTCACAAAGAATGCAAAGCATGGACTGGACAAGATTGGGAGGTGGAGCAGTGACATCTCCACCTCATGCAATCAGAGAATGCAACATGTTCTCTGAATAGTGCATGCTGAGCAAGCAGGGCAGCTTCTTGGCACAGGAATCAGAACAGAGATGATCACACTAGAAGCTGTGCCTACTACTGCGATTTTACCAGCTTTCATAGGGATCGGCCAGGTATGGCAGATACATACTTGCATTGGTCCAAGCTAGCCCAATTACCCAGGTAAAATATGCCAAACCTAAACTTTAGAATTGACGTAGAACTAAAGGCAAAACGGTTTTGTTAGTTTTGGATAGCGTGGAGAGGGATTAGAACACCTGTCAAATCTTATTGCGGTCTGTGACCACACTAAAGAGATTCAGCCTTGCCATTTGTCCTGTTTACCCATGATCATTGAAAATTAAAGTAAAATACCACCGAAATTTTGGGTTGCTCCCAGAAAAGTCAAGAGTTCTGGTGACCTGGGTGTCCCCAAGGAATTACTTTCATTTACAGGGATTTCCTCTCACTTCCTGTTTGGCTATGAGACAGGAAGTGAAGAGAAATCTGTGCATTGGGACAGAGATAGAAAAAAAAAAAAAAAAAATCTGACAGGGGTTATAATCCTCCCTTGCTCTATCCAAAATGGAAAAAAAAAAGTTTTGCCTATAGTTCTACTTTAAATAAAGTCTAGCTACTGCATTTCATGCTGCTGGCACAATCTGGTGATAAAGGACTTCTCCAGGGATCTACAACTGAAGGTAGACACGTTTGCCTGAACATTTCATTCATATCACACCTTTAGATCACTGCACTTATGGCATACTACACTTCTTGCCTTGAAGCATGGTAGAACTACTGAAAATCATTTAAGTGGCTTATCCAGCAATTGGCAGTCTGACCATATATGCCAAATGTGCTTTTTGCCATAGATGCATGCATCTAATATATATAAATTACTACAAATTACCTGAACAAAAGGGCTGACAAATGCAAACTATAAATGATGATCACATAATACACCAATAAGAAGACTTTTCTTGGAGATCTATAAAAGCAGAGGAGATGCAGCTACTATCTGCACCATTTTAGAAAAGTATGGATTACTATAAATCAAGTTAACCTCTAAAACACAATTTTTTTTTTTTAATAGTTTGATAGAGTGGAGCGAAATCAGCACGCTTGTCAGTTTTTTTTTGTGCTGTCTGTGCCCCCGTTAAGGAGATGCGCCCTCCATTTGTCCTGTTTACCCTTAGTTTTGAAACAAAGTAAAAGAAAATCCTAAATTTTGGATTTTCACCAGAAAAGCAAGAGGGGAAATCTTCCAATGGGGACACTAGTCCACACTAGACCTGGGGGGTCCCCAAGGAATTCCCTTAATTTGCAGGGATTTCCTCTCACTTCCTGTTTAGCTATGGGACAGGAAGTGAAGGGAAATCTTCCTAATGGGACAAAGATGGGGAAAAAAAAAAAAAAAAAAAAAACACAAAATCAGTAAGCAACTGAAAACGCTCCCTTACCCAATCCAAAATTTATGAATAAAAAAAAAAAGTTTTGGCTATAGTTGGATTTTAACTCCTGGAAATCAATGGTCTGAAGAAAGTCCCTTTGCTCTATAAATGGGAAGCAGATCTATGGGGCAGCTGTGGAATCCTAATTAATGGTAAATCACGTGTTCAGCTTGTATTGCCAATGTCCAGTCCCATCCAAAGCTGAACATTCAGTTTTGCTTAAATGCAATCCTCCTATAATTGAACATGGCTCACTCTAGAGACACACCAAGATCGCACATGCACATTGAAACAACACAAAGCTTGGACGTCATCCACAATCTTAATGTCACCGCTCTCAGCCATACACATGCACTGCCACCGTCTGCCCAGCCCCATTACCGATGCATGGCTCTACAGCTGATCAGAGGCGCGCCACCCCCACCAGCTCTTTAAAAAGTCCCGCGACGTGACCCGAGGCGGGGTCTGCATGCATAATCAGACTTTAGGGGCGTGGCCAACGCTGGAAGCTGTCATTGAATCTGCAATGAGCACCAAGCCAATCACAGGCTCTGCTATCTAACACACTGAGAAGGCGACCAATCGCTGCATAGGTCGTTTTAAAACGGGTAACGCCCTCCCATCCCGAGCCAAATTGCCCTGGCGTTTTTATCTCATTGGTTGCTAGCGGCTTTGTGACCCGGATACTGTGTAGTGATTGGTGGATGGCTGGGGCGGAAGATTTCAATTCCTTGAGTGCCCCTAGTCTTTTCGGCTGGTCGCCGCTGGTTATTTACATTTGATATCCGGTGTGGGGAAGGAACGAACAGATTGAGGGAGAGCTCAGCTCGGGGCGCTATGTGGTGAGCTGGGCTCCTTCCTGGATGAGGAGAGGCAGGAAACATGTGAGAGCTTTTCTATTCATGTGGGTTCTGTAGGTTTAGTGCCAGCCCTGACTGATCGTGTTATTTTCTTCAACCTGATTACTGCCTGATCCATTTTACATTGTTTTCTGGGCTTCCAAATGTATGCTTAGTGCATTCAACTGTTTACAACTGAAGTTTGGGAAAAAAGGGAGGAGGGGAGTAGGTATAGCACTACATAGGTTAGTTCTGTGTAATAGTGTGTATCTTATGTCCTGCAGGCTGCTACTTCATGGAAATTCTCCCATTCATACTGCCCAGAGCTGAGATCTTCCAGTGCTGTGAGCGGGCAGGACTTGTGCTGATTCCCATCATTCATAGAACTTCTTGTCTACTGGGCAGCGCTGGAGCGCCAGAGGATCGCGGCACTGGGCAGCGCTGGAGCGCCAGAGGATCGCGGCACTGGGCAGCGCTGGAGCGCCAGAGGATCGCGGCTCTGGGCAGCGCTGGAGCGCCAGAGGATCGCGGCTCTGGGCAGCGCTGGAGCGCCAGAGGATCGCGGCTCTGGGCAGCGCTGGAGCGCCAGAGGATCGCGGCTCTGGGCAGCGCTGGAGCGCCAGAGGATCGCGGCGCTGGAGCGCCAGAGGGTCGCGGCTCTGGGCAGCACCAGAGGATCACCACTTTGGGCAGTACCCAGCCACATGAAGGGAAGGTTTTTACATAAAGCGGCAGACTGCAGGACATGGGGCACAGGGTATTGTACATAAAGAGTTTTGGTGCTGTATCCCCCCCCCCCCCCCAAAAAAAAAAAATATGTCAAGGTGAACTGACACCTCCCCACCCTGCATTCCGAGGGGCTTTTAAACTAGGTGCTGGAGGGAGGGTTTAGAGGAAGTGATAGCTGGCAGTGAGCCGAAGACACAGGGTACCAGTGGAGGCATAATATATCCATAACCTCTAAACCTAGGGTAAATGAAAAGCCTGAGAAAACATAAGGAGAAAATAATATGCACCCATACAATACTGAGAGACGTATACACAAATGCTAGAAGTCTAGCTAACAAAATGCAGGAACTGGAGCTGATGTTACATGAGGAGGACTTGGGCTTTGTGGAGAAAACAGAAACTTGGTTTGAGCACTCACACGACTGGCTGGCAAATATCAAGGGGTATTCATTGTATCAGAGGAACAGGGAGGGTAGAAGAGGGGGAGGGGTGTGTCTATATATCAAGAATGATTTATGGGTGGTATACAGGAGTGACATTGTAAACAGGGCAAGGGGGAAGGTGGATGTGTGGGGAGAACTCCAAAGCGAAGAAGCAAGTGGGAAATTAATAATGGGGGTATGTTATAGGCCCCCTAACCTGAAGGAGGAGTTGGATCTCCTATGACAGAAGTGGTAGCAGGGCAGGGAAATGTTGTAGTCGTCGTCATCATAATGGGGGACTTCAATGGTAAGTAGGGTACCCCAATACTCTGTCCTGGGATCAGTTCTGTTTAATTTATGTATATGATTTACAGTAGAGGTCAGTATAGATAGCTCAATCTCAATTTTTTGCAGACAAGACAAAAATAAGCAGGGCAATAACTTCAGGATATAGAAATTTTACAGAAAGATCTGAATAAAATACTGGAGTGGGCAACTACATGGCAAATGAGGTTTAATGTTGAAAAATGTAAAGTGATGCACTTGGGGGTTAAGAATATAAATGCAAACTATTCACTAGGGGGAGAACCTCTGGGGGAATCGGGGATGGAGAAGGATCTTGGGGTCCTTGTAGAAGACAGACTGAGCAATAGCAGGCAATGCCAAACTGCAGCAAGCAAAGCCAGCAGACTACTAGCTTGTATAAAAAAGGGAATTTACTCAAGAGATAAAATGATTATCCTGTCACTTTATAAATCTCTGGTCCGGCCACATCTGGAGTAATTCCATCTAGTTCTGGTCACCAGTCCTCAGGAGGGACATGGGGCACCTGGAGAGAGTCCAGAGGAGGGCAAATAAATTTGTAGGCAGATTGGAGAACCTCATTTACGAGGAACGACTGCAAGCACTGAACTTGTTCTCAATGGAGAAGAGACGCTTGAGGAGATATGATAGAAGCATACAAATACCCCAATGGTGATCCCAGCATAGAAAGGAAACTTTTCAGTCTCGGGGAGTGTAAGAAGACACAGAGGCCATATAATGAGTTTGGAGGAGAAGTTGTTTATCCTTAAGCTGTGTAGGGGATTCTTTGCTGTCAGGGCAGTAAGGATGTGGAAGTCTTTCACAATTGGTGGTGTCAGTGGGGAGTATTGATATTTTAAAAAGACTCTTGGACGTGCATCTTGGTGAACACAATATACAGGGATAAGGAAAATGATTATCAACAGTGACACACATACACCTACATAGGTTAAACTGGATGGACTATTGTCTTTATTCAATCTCACCTACTATGAAACTTACCTCTGCTGAGTTGTCAGCACCCCCACAGTCGGTCAAGCGATTTGATACCACCACTATTCCCTTATCTATGCAAC